>CM053585.1:270092753-270134014 GCA_028646515.1 Pseudochirops corinnae
AGGAACTGAGATTGCTGAGGGCTTGCCTCCATTCAAGATGAAAGAAGGGCCTTTCCTTGGGTTTTCAATGCTTAGATGACTTAACCTTGTTATAGCTTAAGGGTGGATGGCCTTTTGTGCTCTCCTGCCCCTTTTGAGAAAGTGCTTGGTGTTCAGTAGTGTCCAGGGGTGGGAAACCTTTGGCCTTTTTGGTGTTCTGTGATTAACTGAATGTACTTTGTTTATAATTGGAAACTATTCTCCATTTGAGAAGAGACTAAATGAATGTACTGCCCAGGAGTGGGCTACTTTGACTGCTGATCCAGGGGTGGGATACTTGGACCTTGGTACTTTGCAACTGAATTGAGAACTTACTTGCTAAAGGAACAAGTTCCACTGTATTTTGACTTTCTCTGTTCTGTGAATGTTTTGCTGAATAAATGGGGTTTGCTATGCTGATAATCCGAACCTTGGAAGCTGCCTTTGCTTGGGATTACACGTGTCCTTCTAGGTACTTGGGTGTGATCTTTTGACTGAGTCCAAGTTTTACAGAACAAACCCTTTTATTAAGGGGATTTGTTCTGTGGAGTTTTGGATTCAAAGGGCCTCACCTGAAGACCTATAGGGACACATGTGCTCCTAAGGCAACAGGTTCCCCACCCCTGGCTAGACAGAGTCAGGCAATGAGGGGTAACAGCAACAATTGGGGAAGTTTGCCTAGTGAAAAAAAAGTCTATTCATAGCAGGACTTCATGACCAGAATGTGGTTCCTGCAGGTGTTTGTCTGAGGTGACTTGAGTCAACTTTGGGATTTAGCTGCAGCAGAGTTTATCCAGAGGGTGAGTGCAATAAATTGCTGTTATTTCAAGTACAGGGCACAGCTTGCTTGCTGGGTCTTAACTCTGGGAACAGGGTGTTTCCTAATAGTCAAAAGACAGGAGTGAAAAGAGAGGGATGGTCTCAGCATGGGTATCCTCACAAGTCAATCAGGGTTTTCTGATCATTTCTCACATACTCACAAGGAACTTATCTGATTATAATTTATTGATATCAAGACAAAGGGTACAATTGGGATCATAGGATGATATATTTAGAATTAGAAGGAAACCTAGAGACCATCAAGACCAACCCTCTCATTTACAGAGGAGGAAATTGAGGGACAGAAAGGTCAGGAGACTTGTGCCTATAGAGAGCAAGGATCTGAGGCAGAATTCAAACAGATTCCGAGTTGAGCACTCTATTCACTGTTCCATCTGGCTTTCAGACACATGCCAGTCTGTGACATAGCTATTCACATCTTTTGTGTCCTGATTTGGGACATGCTACATGCTCAAGGCCAGGCCTGATTGAGGATAATTCTGGTAGTGAAGTTTCAATATTAGAATGAAATGAGATACACATAGGTCATCTACCTCAACAAAATGAGGTTTTCTTAACAATAGCATGAAAAGGTTATTCAACAAAGATATAGCATTGATTCAGTTGGGCACAATTTACTCACCTCTTCCTTTGTCACCATGCCAAATCAGAAGCACGTTCATTCTTGAAGAAGGAGTTCCTCACTCCTTGTGGTTTAGATTTTTTTACACAGGAGACCAATGAGCTATATCAGTGGTCTGAAAATTAGTCCCCTGGATCAATTATGTCTTGAGGATGGTTTCAGTATCCTTTAAGGAAAAAACATGCTTGTCTACATGGTTTGATATTGTTCCTATGAAACCTTGGCCCATACTAAGTCTAACCAAGAGCTGACTGCTTGACCAAGAGGGGAAGTATTCAGGCTTAGCTGAGTATCATACCACGTTGGGACTGCAAAACTCTGATAGCTTGCAGATCCCCAGAGTGAGCTATTCCTGCAATACTAAAAGAGTAAAATACTCAATACCCCAAAGAAAGTAGCATCAGAACTGGGCCAGAACTCCCAAAAGTGCCAAAATCCTAGCCCTAACATCAATTTTGAAGTGAGAAAACAGACTGGAAAATTAACCACCAAAAAAGACTCCCATTATAAAAATCTGTTATAATGACAGCAATAGTCAAGGCACAAACCCAACAGAAGAGAATGGTTCTAAGATATTTACAAGCAATGCCTCAAAGAAAAACACAGTTTGAACACAATTTCAACTGTAATTCCTGGAATGAATGAAACAAAGAAATGTAAAAAAATTATTTTAGACTCAAGGGCCAGAACACAAATGCAGAACAGAGAAAAGAAACAAAAACATATCATAAACTTAAACACTGGAATTTAAATACAACGAAAGAAGAAAAAGCATGTCGTGTGGATAGCAGAACATAAGAGAGGATTCAAAACATGTAACAATAAATTTTCATTTCGGGAAAGCCAATATGTCCATTTTTTCTTTGTTTCCTTATAAGTTTTCTTTTGTTTTCTTCTGTGTCCTTTTTTTCTTTGTTCTTTTTTCCCTCCCCCCATCCCCCCAGAAGCCTACAATATAGGGTAGATATGTTTTTCTGTAGCTATAAATATATACATACATACACACAGAGAGAGACAGACAGACAGACTGAGAGAGAGAGACAGAGAGAGACAGAGACAGAGACAGACAGAGACAGAGACAGAGAGAGAGAGAGAGAGCCCACGAGCCTAAACATATTCTACTCCTGCTCTTTGTTTTTGTTTGTCCATATCTGTTTCCTATCCCTCCTGCCTCCTCTACTTTACTTCTACTCACTACCTTGCCCTTGTATTACTTGCCTCCGTCCCTTCAAGGATCCCTCCCCTATCCTCCCATTCCTATAAATCTAAATACCCTTCTCTACCCCTATTTTGCCTGACCCCTCACCCTCCCCTCTAAAGATCTCTACTTGTCCTCTACCCCCTGCCTATGCCCCAACTGTTTTATTTCTTCTGAATTTTAAGACTTTTATACTCTTCTAAATATATATATATATATATATATATATATATATATATATATATATATATATATATTATTCCCTTTTAAACCCATTCCTGATGAAACTAGGTTACCAGAACTACCAGCCCTCCCCCCCCATCTAAATCCTCTGTATCAATTCTTTCTCTTGCACCTCATTTGTGTAAAATAATTACTCTTTTTAGCTGTTCCTAAATGGTTTTACTTTTTAAATACATATCATACTCAGGTTTACCCCAGGCTTTCTTATGAACTACTCAATTATTAATAAGAATCTTAGACATACATTTTGCATATATAAAAAGTAAACAATCTGTCCTTGTGAATTCCTTATAATCAGGATTTATTATGTACCTTATATTTTTCTTGGTTCTCGTATGCCAAATCTTCTATTAAGTTTAGGATTTTTTTAAACAAAGTCTTGAAAGTCTGAGTTTATTAAATGTCCATTTATTTTTCATTCAGGATAATACTTAACTTTGAAAGGTATGAGATTTTCAGCCAGAGCCCCCGTTCTTTTGCTCTTGAACCTGGTCAATGAACCCTGGTCATCTCTATTACTGTAATAGAAAACTATTATCTGGGAAGGCCCCTCTTCCCCTGTAACTAGAACCTCTAGCACTCTCTCTCTTTGCTTTGGACCTGTGACCAGGTCCCCTGCTCCCTTATGACCAACCCTCAGCAATCCTCTGCACAGTGGAACTGCTACCAAATACTGTATATGGGCAATAGAGTTGCCAGTCAGTGCCAGCTGTGTGCAGTGCCAGCAAAGGGTCCCCTGTAATCTCAGTCCAGTTTTCCTGCTGATTTATTGTCTCTGGGATGAGCCCTCCTGAAGGTGCCACTGTGGCCATTGTTGTTGCCACCAAGTATGTGGGCTCCCCATAGGCTTCCACCTCCCATGTTTTCTCAGGCCTGAAATATGACTCATCCTACCCTTTTATTGCCTCCTGCCACCCCCAAATCTGATTTGAGACATTATTGTAAAGTTGTTTGCAGAGAAATGTTGTGAGTTCAGCTAGGTTGCCTCTCATTCCCTGCCTTTCAGGCTGACTGCTTCTTAGATCTCTATCTTACCTTGAAACAATGTGCTATGCTTTGTGGGGGAGATAATTGAAGGTTCATGGCCAATGCTTCTTAATTTTATATATGTTGTATTCCAGTTTAAAAAAAAATTACTTAGACTAAATGACCAGAACGCCAATACTGAATAGAGAAAAGAAACAAAAACGTATCATAAGCTTAAATATGAAGTAAGAAATAAAATAAAAAGCATGCCGTGTGCATAGCCAAACGTAAAAGACGATTCAAAACATGTAACAATAAATTTTCATTTCAGGAAAGCCTGTGTGATAAATGATAGACATTGTGTGGAGAACTGTCCATCTTTGCTTCCTTGTGAGTTTTCTTTTGCTCTCTGCTGTGCACTTTTTTACTTTGTTCTTCCCCGCGCCCCCCCAACTCCTCCAGAAGGCTACAGTTAAGTTTGGATATGTTTCTCTATAGCTACAGACATACACATGTAGACATACATATGTAGGCATATACTTTCCCAAATAAATTCTGCTCCTGTTCTTTGTTTTTATGTTTCTGCAAATCTCTTGTTTCCTATGCCTTCTGCCTCCTCTACTTTATTTCTTCTACCTGCTACCTTTCCCTCCTAATACTTGCCTATCTCCCTCCAAGGATTCTTCCCCTATCCTCCCATTCCCATACATCTAAACATCCTTCTATACCCCCCTTTTACCTTTTCTCTCTAAAGATCCCACTTGTCCTCTCCTCCCTCCCTATGCCCTTACTGTTTTATTTCTTCTGAATTTAGAAGACTTTTATACTCTTCTAAATATGTATGTTTTCTTCCCTCTTAAACCCATTCCTGATGAAACTACGTTACCAGAGGTACCAGCCCTCCTTCCCCATCTAAATCCCCTGTATCAATTCTTCCTCTTGCAAGTCATTTGTATAAAATAATTACTCTTTTAAGCTGTTCCCAAATGGTTTTACTTTTTATTCATATCATACTCAGGTTTACCCCAATCTTTCTCATGAGCTACCCAATTATAATAAGAATCTTGGACATACATTTTACATTTTACATATATAAAAAGTGAGCAGCCTGTCCTCATGACTCCCTTATAATCAGTATTTGGTAAGTACCTTATATTTCTCTTGTCTCTTGTATGTCAAATATTTTATTAAGTTCAGTTTAAAAAAAAATAAAATTTTGAAAGTCTGATAATTGAACAAATGTATGATATTTTCTCCCAGAGCACAGTTATTTTGCTCTTCAACATATAGTGTTCCAAGACTTGAAGTCCTTTAATATCTCTGCTGCTAGGTCTTGTGATTCTAATTGTGACACCATCATATCTAAATTGTTTTAATCTTGATGCTTTTAATATTTTTCCTTGAACTTGGGGTTCCTGAATTTGACTGTGATATTCCTATGAATTTTCCTCATAGAATCTCTTTAAAGTAGTGATTGATGGATTTTTTCCCCCATTTCTGCTTTCCCCCTCATTCTAATGCTTTAGAAAAATTTTCTTTAATTATTTCTTGTATTATTACATCAAGAGTCTTTTTCTGATCATAACTTTCAAATAGATTGATTATTTTTACATTTTCTCTTCTTGATCTATTCTCCAAATCTGTTGTTTTTCTCGTAAGATGTTTCACTTTCTCTTCCATTTTTCATTATTGATATGTTGTTTAATTATTTCTTGATCTCTTATAATTTAGCTGGCTTCATATTGCCCATTTCTAATTTTCAAGGTGTCATTTTCTTCCTTAAGATCCTGAATCTCCTTTTCTAATTGGTTGACTTTCCTTTCATAATTTTCTCGTTTTTCGTGGATTATTTTTTCTTTTCTTTTCTTTTTTTTTTTTTTTTAGCTTTTCCTCCATCTCTGTCCTCTGATTTTTAAAGTCTTTAAAAAAATCTTCTATGAATTCTTTTTTGGGCAGGTGTCCATTTTACATTACTTTTTGGGGGGCTTCTTTACTTCAATATCCTCCTCTGACTATGAATCCCAGTCTTCTCTATTCCCATAATAGTTTTCTGTGGTTGGAGTCTTTTTCCTTTGCTGATGAATTTTTTTTTTGTGGTAATCCTTTAATTTTTGTAATTACCTCTAGCCCTGGGGTGTGGGACATGGTGCCTCTTGGCACCTTTAGCCTGGAGCCAAAGCCAAACCTCCAACCTCCTGTAAGTGCCCACAGCCAGAGGCTTTCTGCCTCACAGCTTCTGCCCTCAGTGAGGTTTGGTGGGTCCTTATCATCCCTGGCTGCTCTCTGCAGCACAGCTGGGTCTGGAGTCCTTATCAGCAGAGTTTCCCTCTGTCTTCAGATCTTCCCAGGCTCAGAAGCCTAACTCCCCTCCCTCTCCTGGGGGTAAAAATTCCTGTGGCTGGGTCTGAGGTAGCCTCAAGCCAAGTAACATCAGGGCTTGTGGCTTGTTTTTTTAAACAACTTTCCCATTGATGTTAAAGTGGACCCTAGCCTGGAGGTGTTTACACTTCACAGGGACCAAATCTTGTCCTGGGATTTTGCTTCTGATCTTCTCAAATCGTCCCTGGAAGACCCTGCTTGTGCTCCTATTCTTATTTGTTTTTACTCACACTTTATTTGCCATAAGGTGCTATTTTATCTCTTTTGTGGGGGAAATTCTTGGGAGCTTGGAATTTTCTGACCTACTCCTCCATTTTTCAAGAATCCTCTCTATTCTAATTTTGCTGATATTTTTTCTTTTTGAGAAATCTGCTTTGATTTGGATTTATTACTTCCTAGTAGATATTTTCTGTCACCTGGCAACTTGAGATAGTTTTTCTTCATCCTTATAATGTTGGATTTTAAGGATAATATATTTAGGAATATTAACTCTTTCATTTTTTCTGTTGGGGTCCTGTATATTCTTTTTCTTTGTGCATCATAATTTGCTTTTGCTGGACCAACGATGTTTGTCTTTGATGATTTCAAATTCTTTAGTTTTTCTAAAATTTCAGAGGATCCAGAAATTCTGAGATTGCTTTATCCAGGCCCATCACCTATTACTCTATATTTGCTAATTCTTGGGATAATTCAGTGATTTTTAACACTTGTATCTTCTCCAATCAATCTCTTCTGCCTAGAAATCTTTTCACTGCTATAGTAAGACTATTATTGCTTGGTTCTATGGCCTCTTTCAGGGTTTTCTCTTCTTGTCTCTGTTTTCTTCATGATTTCTTCCCTATTTTATAATTTTAGCTTGATTTCCTCTGGTGATTTTCTTTTTTTCTTTTTTTTACTTTCTTCCTTCTCATTTGATTTTTTGATTTTTCTTACTTGTATTAATTCTTACTTAATTTCCTTGAATGTTTTGTTTATGTATTTTAAGATATCCACTTGGGAATTTTTATATTTTTTTCCATCTGTGTTTCTTCTGGCACTCTGTTTGGTTTAGGCACTCAATTTTAAAATACAATATTGAAGGGGGATTCTGACTAAGATAGTGACATGTAAGACTGCAGAAGAGAGCCCTGCTCTGCACACATAGGATCAAAGGGTCATAGATCTAGGAATGGAAGGGACCTTAGAGACCATATGTTTCAAATCCTCCCATTTTATAGATGAGGAAGCTGAGACCCATGGAGGTTAAATGACATCTTCAGGTCAAATGGGTAGAATCAAAGGTGGTACAGAGTTGGAGGCTCAATGGGGAGGGATGTAGTACAATGTTGGGACAGTGAAGTACATTTAGGAAATTGGTGAAGGTATATATTTTTTTCTTTGACATATCATCACTTTAGCCCCCGAAGGCTTCCAGGGGTTTGAGAGTGGCCTTAGGTGGGGTGAAGTTTGAAGAAAAGACAAGGTGATCTGGTCAGATTCTGCTCTTCCAGGCCTCAATCTTTGCCCTCTGTCCAGCATCTGAGGGCAGGTGCTCCTGTTCTGCCTTCTGTGGCCTCTGCCCTGCCACAGTAGATGGGAGCTTTGAGGAAGAGAGAATGGCTCCCCTGCTGACAGCAAGACCCAGAAAGGATCCATTTGAATCCAATGGCAAGCTATAGATCAGGAAGACTAGAGATGGCCCATGCTATTGATGGAGCTACAACTTGGACCAGCCCTTCTTGAAAGCAATTTGGAATAATGGTGAAAAAATTACTAAACTGTGCACATACCCTTTGGCCCAGCAATACTGGTAGTAGGTGCAAAGGGATCAAAGAAAGAGGAAATGACCCCTATGTAGAAAAATATTGATAGCAACTCTTTTTGTTGTGGCTCTCTCTCACTGGCTTTCTTTCTCTAACTCTGACACCTTTCCTCTCTATAACAGTGATAGAACAGGCCATCTCCATTGCCAAGGCTTTCCTAGACAGTGACAATGCTGTTGCCATATCTAGGACTGTGGTGGCCCTCATATAGAGAATTAAGCTGCTGTTGGAGGTGAAGCATGCAAGTAAACACATTGCTGTAGATAAGCAGTACAGACTCAAAATGGATTGTATAGTCCAAATTCCAAAGGAATATTGCTAAAGATGAGGGTGGCAAAGCTTTCTTCAAAGGTACCTGGTCCAATATTCTTGGAGGCATAGGTGAGCTTTTTTACTTTTCCTATATGATGAATTAAAGAAAGAAATTTAAGTTCATCCTAACTAAAAAAGGAACCATTGAATATAGATCATGTAGAATATACTATACTTAGCATTTTGGACCCCTGACCTTCCAGAAATTCCTGTTCCTTTTTATCCAGGCCAGATCATGTTTGTAGGGGAGCCAGGAAAAGCTCTTAGGAAAAGGGACTCACTTATTGTGATCCATTATTCATGCAGTGGAACCGATGATGCAGCATATTGATTCTACTGGTTTTTGGGAAAATAACAGTTACTTGGGTCCAAGGAGGTAGATCAGCTTAGATCATCTAGTTTAAGTGCTGTTTTGTAGGACCACAAATTTATGTTTTAGTTTTTATTTTAAAAAAATCATGTCTCCCATTTGTACTTAAGCACTATCTATAAGCTATTTTGCACAACTATTTGACAGTTATGATCATCTATGTTAGGCATTTGGCTGTCAAACAATAAATACACAGAAGACTCTTAAAAAAAGTATTGACAGATTTGACCTCTTTGCTTTCCAAGGGACTTTCAAAAGTAATCTCCAGCACTACAATTCAAAAGCATCCATTCTGTGACACTTCACTTTCCTCATATTTGGGATGTGGCCAATGTGGGAATTTGTTTTGCTTGCCTATGAATTGTTATTACAAGGATTTTGCCCATCTTTTTTTTCCTTCAATGGGGGAGGAAGTAGGAGTGCTAGAAAATAGATTTATGTTAAGGGTGGGTCTCCTTCCTTAGACTGGAGAAGGAAAGATGAGAAGAATCCCTTTTGCTTTCGGCATTCCTCCCTCCTGGTACCCTGATACATCATACCTTTTTGATAATGTATAATAAGGGTTTAAGACTCAAGTTCTTGATTCCTATCTCCTTTTTGGGTAAATGTTATATTAAAGTGAATTAGACTAGAGAGTTAAAAGGCAGCAAAGCATAAAGAAAAGAAGACTAGATTGTGTGTCAGACAGCTTGCATTTGAGATTTAGTTGTAATTTTTTAATAGCCAATTCACTTGAAGCATAACTAATCATGAGAATAAAAATTTGTTAATTAAAAAAAGAAATACCATCACTTTAATTTGACTTATCCCTTAAAACCTTTGAACATTCAGCAAAAAACTCCGCTGAGATGGTTTGGATGAGTCAAGCAGCCAATTATTTAAGCTTAGCCCACTTTACTCTCTATTGAAGTTAGGAAATCTATATGGACAAAGATGACAGGGTATTCTTTCTCCAAAATCCTTCTACACCTCTGCCATACATATTGTCTCCAAGTATCTTCAAATTATCTCCAAAGCATATAGTTTAGAAAAATATGCTTATTTTTTCTTTGGGGGATGAATGGTGCAGAGTTCTGGACCTCTGATTGCATCAGTGTTAGGAACTTCCCAGCTGGTTTGTACTGGGTTAGAAATTTCTTCTCCTGATACAGATGGACAATTAATCCATAACTTGTGGTCTATGAGAATTAGAAGCATTTGTACATAAAATAAAGTGTTGTATCAGGAGATATCTATTCATTTCTCTTAGGATTAATTAAATGCATCCAGTTGAAGGTATGATTATGTGGACACAGTCACAGTTATCACTGGAACCTTCTAGGAACAAATACTGCCAGTTGAGCTGGTGCTTTGGATCATCCTGCCCAGGGATAGTATTCTTTTCTATGGGGATACATTTCCTCATATCTTCTTCATGTTAGCAGTATCTAGTCTACCCAGAAGCCTTTGCTTAAGCTAAGCAGTCCCATGGTTTTGCTTTCACAGGGTACATTACAAATTTATGCTATCTCAACTCAATTGGAATGTCAAGGATACACACTGATCTCTTTACTCTTTTCTGATTGGTGAATGACACCCTAATGGCATTAGAATGTAAGTTCCTTGGTGTCAGGGATTTTTTTTCTTTTCCTTGTAGCCCTAACCCTTAGTACATTGCCTAACACATAGTAAATACTTTTTGATTACTTGATATGTATATGTGGTAGTCATGAAATGACATGACTTGACGAGTCTTAACAAAGTAACCACAGAGTCCGAATTAAAAAGTTTTAAGGAGCTTTAATTTACCAGCTGGGGCTACTCCATGCCAATTAAAGGGGGAGCAGCCCCGAGTTCAGGGGTGAGGAACCTTTTATACATTTCATTAGGTTTATGTATCTAACTAACACAATTTGTTACTAAGCAGGTTGTCATATAGATACAAACAAGTGGTTACTAAGGAAAGCGGAAGGGGTGAGTGGAGGGGGTCTGCAAGGTAAGCACAGGGGCACAGGGCATGACGACTGAGCAAGGAAAAGATGAATTACCCTAGGCCAGCCTCCCAGTAAAGATAAATCACTCTAGGGAGGCTTCCCAGGTTCATAGAGTTTCACTTGGCTAATTATCATAAAGTTTCACTTGGCTATATACCATAGAGTTTCACTAGGCTGACCACTAACTTCAGAAAATATTTCTTAACTATTTCTTGACCATAACAGTCATTTGCATAGAGATGATAATTGGATTCATGAGAATTGATGTGATTTATAGAAAGCCTGTAGAGAAGAGAAGAGGGGGTCTAGGAAAGAGTTTTAGAGTGCCCCCATATTTAGATGGTGGTTTAGGGATGATGATTCCACAAATGAAACTGAGATGTCCAGATAAATAGTAGAGTCAAGAGAAGTCAGTATCACAGAAATCCAAAGAAGAGAGAATTTCCAAAAGGAGATGGTGGTCAGCAACATTAAGTGTTGCAGAGTGGTCTAGAAAGATGAATGTTGTGGAAGGAATACATCTTTTCCCACCCTTCTCTAAAAAAGGGTGTCTCGAAAGTCAGTGCAGTTTTAAGTTATTAAAGCTTCAAATTCTGCTAAGACTTTTGACACATCCTGCACCACCAAAATTTGTCTGACTTCCTTTTTCCCTGAATGTGGCCTATTGCTTCCATTCTTCTGTAACTTCCCACTTGTTTGGGTGGTTCGTGTAGCTGTAGAGCCTATCACAAGAAGCTCAACTGAGGACTGCTGCTATGAATAACTTTAAGGTTCTGATCACATAGTATAGTGAACTCTCTATTTATTCAACAATAAACCAAAGCAAAACATTCACAACAATATAACATAATTTATTACTAAGGTGGCCACATAGCCTTAAACAAAACATATCATTCAGTAAGTCACAATCTCATCAATCAATATAAAATCCCCAAGTGAAGTCTCCTTTCATCCTTAAGTAGAGGCTGGCTTCCAATCATCCTTAAGCTATCATCCACAAGGAGTAATCATTGTTAAGTCAATCATCCTTAAGGGGCAGTGGAAAGTACAAAGGCTAGCCACCCCTAGGTGGAAAGGTAAGTCATAATCTCATCAGTCAGCACTGAATACCCGAGTAAAGTTCATTTCATGGTCACTGGAGGCTGACTTCCAAATTCCACGACTTGTCTTCCATGCTCACAGCATTCATCCCATTGTTACCTGGATTCACAGGTAGGCAGCTCTCCTATCGCAGTTCAGCTCATGGTGACTAGTCTGCTCCAAGCTCTTCACAGTTTCTGTTTCTGGGAAGACAAAATTTAACAGAGCCACAACAATATTTACACACCATAAGCTTAGTATGATTACAAAAATATTCACACACATTGCTGGCACTATCATCTCCATTCACTTTCTGTCTAACAGAGTAACACAAACCAAACACAAACCACAGACAAAACTTCTGTCTGAGAAATCAAATACAAATCAGCGGTAAAGTCCCAGGACTTCTGTAAACAGCAGTAAGACCCTCTTTCAAGACTTCTTTAAACAGAAGTAAAATCTTCTTTTGGGGCTTCTGGCTCATCAGTAAAGTCCTCCTCTAGGACTTTTGTCCAAAAAGAACAGACAAGGCTTTTGTATGATAGACCAATAGACAGAGTGCTACAGAGTGCTGAAATAACAAGCATTCTCCCTCTCAGTTCTGCTTGGTCCCACCTCATGCTCAAGTGTTTATCTGCTCTACTCCTTCCTCCTCTGCCCTTCCCGTTGTATCCTTCCTGTTTCCCTCTTTTGGTCAGTTCCTTCCACTATGGACTCCATGTGATGACATTACGCCTATTAAGGGCAGGGAAGGTCTTCGAACTCCCTTAGGCCTAATAAGGGCAACACAATGTATACTGTTTACAACAAAGACTTGATATGATCACAGGAAGAATCAAAGGCACTTGAATAGCTGAAAAAGGAACTAAATAGTACTTTGCTTGCTATTACAATAGCTAAAACAAGGAGCAAAGTACTACTTTGCTTGCCATTACAATAGCTAGCATAAGTGTTAAGAATTAGCAGAAACAGCTCCTTCCATAGGGGTGGACCTTGGACATTGAAGTTGCCTATAGAGCAAAGGGTTTTGCATGTGGCTGGAGCAGCAACAGCCTGATTCTATGATTCCTGCAGTGACAGACTCCTCTCTCCACACAATGGTTTCATGGGACAGATTCTTGTTACTTGAGCTGCCCTTGGGAGATCAAAGCTCCCAGCTCCCTCCTATGAAGACCTTTGAACACTAAATTGAGGATGTTGCTCAGCTGGGGAACCACTGAAAAAGTTTTAAGTAGGAGAGTGCAATGGGTAGATTTGCCATGCTGGATGGAAGTCTTTGGTATTGCTCTCTTTGTCTCTCTGTTGCTCTCTCTCTCTCTGTCTCTGTCTCCCTCTCTGTATCTCTGTATCTCTCTCTCTCTGCCTCACTCACTCTCTCTGTCTGTCTCTCCCCTTCCCTCTCTTTATCCTTTTATTTCTGCCTTCCTTTCTTCCCCTTCCCATTTGGAAGGATAAGTGTTAATCAGGCAGTCATTTGTAGGATGATTTGAAGACATACATTGGAGGCAGGCAGAGCAGTGAGGTACAATAGAAGGAATCTGGAGTTTGGAGCCTGGGGATATGAGTTGGAACTTAGATTTTGCTAATACCTATGTAACCTTTTGCAAGTCATTTCCCCACTCGAGACCTCAGGTTTCTCATCTGTAAAATGAAGTGGTTCTAGCTCTAAATCTGTATCCTAGATGAGGAGGTGTGGAGCCAAGATGGCAGAGTAAAAGAAGGAACTTGCTTGAGATCTTCCCTGAATTGCTCCAAATACCTGTAAAAAATAACTGTAAACAAATTTTGGAGCAGCACAATCCACAAAATGACAGAGTGAAAAAAATTTCCAGCCCAAGACAACATGGAAGGTTGACTGGAAAGGTCTGTTGCACCTGTCTGAGAGAAGAGCACAGTCCAGCATGGTCCATGCCAGCATAGACGGGGCCCTAGCAAAACTAGAGTAGGCCTCAGGGAGCTGTGGTGGTTTCCAGACTTCTCAACCCACAAATGCCAAAGACAGCTTAAAAGGTCAGTAGGAAAGGTCTGTCAGACTTGGGTGAGAGAGGAGCACTGTTTGGCCCCCGCCCCAAGAGGGCAGCAGTAGCAACAGCAGCAGTGGTTGCTGCTGGAGCTCTTGGTTCATTGATGGTGGGGGGATCAAGCAGTTGATCAGAGGGGGATTGCAGAGATTTCTTTGTTGGCACTGACACCAAATTCTCCTGTTTTGCCAGGCTTGGATCTGGGTCATAGGCCTGGGTGTCATTCCTGGGGCAAGGAGGAGCGCTGGCATGAAGGAGCTTGTGGTGGCAGTGGAGAGGGAATCCTTCTCACAGTTGCAAGGCAGAAATGAGTGCTTATGTTTACTAACAGACGAGAGCACAGACCGGGAGATTAAAATGGAGCAAATGGAAGCTAATGATTTTATGAGAAATCAAGAAATTATCAAACAAAACCAAAATAATGAAAAAAAAAGAAAACAACATGAAACATCTCACCGGAAAAACAACTGACCTGGAAAATAGATCCAGGATAGATAATTAAGCAATTATTGGACTACCTAAGAGTCACAACCATTGCTTGGAGTAGGATATTCCAGAGGTCAAAGGAACTAGGATTAAAACCAAAAATCACCTACCCAGCAAAACTGAGTATAATACTTCAGGGGTAAAAATTCAGTGAAATAGACAATTTTCAAGCATTCTTGATGAAAAGACCAGAGCTCAATAGAAAATTTGACTTTCAAATATAAGAATCAAGAGAACCATGAGGGGCAGCTAGATGGCACAGTGAATAGAGCACAGGCCCTAGAGTCAGGAGGACTTGAGTTCAAATGTGACCTCAGACACTTAACACTTACTAGCCATGTGACCTTGGGCAAGTCACTTAACTCCAATTGCCCTGCATTCCCCGATCCAAAAAGCAAAAACAAACAAACAAAAAAAGAGAAGCATAAAAAGGTAAACAAGGAAAGAGAAAACCTAAGGGACTTATTAAAGTTGAGCTGTTTACATTCCCACATGAAATATGATATTTGTAACTCATGAGTCCTTTCTTAGTATTAGGGTAGTTAGAAGGCATAATAAAATTAAGGGGGGGGAGAGAGGAATATACTAAGAGAAGGAGAAAGAGAGAGGTAGAATGGGGTAAAATTGGCAAGAAAAAGCATTTACAATCGAGGGGAAGAGGGGAAGGTGAGAGGGAATGAGTGAACATTATTCTAATCAGATTTGCCTTAAAAAGGGACTAACATGCACACTAAATTGGATATGAAATTCTGTATTACCCTACAGGAAAGGAGGGGGAAGGTGAAAAGAGAGAGGTAGTTGATAGAGGGGATGGCAAAAGGCAGGAGAGGGCAATCAAAAGCAAACATTTTTGAGGAAGGACAGGGTAAATGAAGAGAATAGAATAAATGAGGGACAATTTATGATGGAGGTAATACGGAAGTGTTTTGCATGATTGAACATATACAACCTATATCAAATTGCTTGCCTTCTCAATGAATGTAGGTGGGGAGGGAGGAAGGGAGAGAATGTGTAACTCAAAGTTTATAAAATGAATGTTAAAATTCTTTTTAATGAAGTTGGGAAAATATGATATATAGGCAAGGGGGCATAGAAATCTGTCTTGCCTTAAAAGAAAATAGAAGGGAAGGGGATAAGAGAAGGGGGATGTGATAGGAGGGATGGAAGAGTGGGGGAAGGGGTCATCAGAATGCATGCCGTCTCAGAGTGGGGGAGAAGAAAGAGATGGGGAGAAAATTTGGAGCTCAAAACCTTATGGAAGTGATTGTTGCAAACTAAAAATAAATAAATAAAAAGAAAAAAATTAAAATTCCATATACTGAAAAAAAGAAAATCACATAATAATATTAAAAAAGGAATGGTTAAGCACATTTTAGTTTATGAACATAATGGAAAAAAACTGGACTTTAAAAATTAATGAAAGATATTATCTATATAAAATAACTTACCTTCTCAAAGAACAAGGAAGAGTAGGATGGAGGGAAAGAATATGCAACTCAGCAATTTTCATTTTAAAAAGGGAATGTTAAAAATGGTTAAATTTAGTGGAGAAAGAAATAACATTTCAAAAATGAAGAATAAATCTGTATCCTGTTATCTCTCCTCTGTGTTCTATGTTTCTGGAGCTCCTTCCAGCTAAGACATTCCATGCTTATGGTCTTGTCAGCTGTTACAGTCTATGTTCTCTGACCTCAGATCCTCTGAGCTCTGGCACACTATATTCTGTGCTTGAAGATCTGCCCTTTAATGTTTTCTTAAGTCTTTTGATTTCTTTTACAATTTGGACATTGCATGACTTGGCAAATCTAATTCTAACCATAAGCTCATACTTTGCAGAATTGAGTACTCCCCTTCCTGGCAACCGTGGTACCTTATGCCTGCTTTGATCTGTGGGAAATTATCTCTACTTGGTGGGTAGGGAAGGTCAGAGGATGGAACAAAATCACTCCATAGTGGGTACATTTAAATCTCAGGACCATATTGTTTCCTTGGCGTTTCAAGAGCTTGCTCCAATCTTTACTTGGAAACCAAAAGGAAGATGGTAGAGAAGGAAAGGATTTCTATCCAATGAGCTTTATTCACTTGCTTCCCACCTCACCCAGCACAGTGGGTGTAGACTGGCAAGCCAAATCACCACAAAGACCATGCTCAAGTCTCTGGATTCCCCTGGAGGGTCTGACTAGACTGTGATACCCAGAATTGAATTGAACTTAGATATCATCAGGTTCTCCCTGTAACTGAACCTACTACGTGCATCTCAACCCCTTCCTCCTGTGGCCAGATCTTGACATTAGGAAGCTTTTCTTGATATCCTTCCTCAATGCTCCTTCCTGTGACTGACCCATTGCTCTTCTGTAGTCTATGGCCAGCAGATTAAGTTCTTTCCCATGAGAACTGCTCAGACACTTGAGGAGAACCATTATGTGCCATATGAGTCTTCTTCTCTTGATCAGAGCTCCATCAACTGACAGAAATGGCCTGGCCTCTTGGGCTCTCATTACTCTGATATTTGTGCTTCTCTGGGCCTGCACTAGTTTGTCACTGATCTCACACTAGAACTGAACACAAGCTTTTTCTACTATATCTCACTGGTCTTCCTGCCTCCCAGTCTGGAGATGTGGCCTGACCCCAATAGAGTGCAGCAGGACTAGCAACTTCTTTGTTTGAGTCCTGATGCTTCTTGTAATGCAATCCAGGATTGCCTCACTCAACTCAACTACTCAGGTCAGTCTCTGGACTTCTCTCCCTTCTTAACCAACTGTCTTCCAAACTGGAAAGATCACCTTGCTGAGTTCCTTTTCCTGCTTTTTCCAGCTCCCATTTAGCTGTTTTCTGCTTAAGCTCCTTGAAGGCAGAATTGTCTTGTTTGCTTGTCTCTCTGTCTCTAGTGCTTATCATAGTGCTTGGCAATAATAAGCTCTTAATAGATGCATCATCTTTATCTTAGCTTTTAGATGCCATGTTATACTGTAGACATATATTGAGCTCATAGTCCACTAAAATCCCCAGTTTTTTTCTCCCACAGAATAATTTTCCATCTTTGATTCCTCTACCCTGAGCTTGTGTGGTTGATTCCCAGAACCAAACTCATCTCTAAAAGTCATCTCCCTAAATTTGGCCTATAGTTATGATCTGTTGAGATCCTTTGCATCTGGATCTTGTTGTCCAATTTGTTAATTATCCTTTTTAGATTTTCCTCACCCAGGAATCTGATAAGCCTGCCAGCTCTAACTCTTTCCAAGTCATTGATTTTTAAATAAATGGTTTATAGTAATGGTGTCAGATTCATCATACATACGGATCTTTGCTGCCTCATAGTGACTTAAAAATCACGTAGTAATATCATCAATGTCCTATTGTACTTTTATTTATTTTGTGAAATGTTCCCCAATTATATTTTAATTTGGTTCTGGCTACACTCAACCTCATATTAGGCACCTCTGGTGTACTGCATAGAGCCAAGGACAGGGCATTTCACTAGAGACCTCCTTCCTCGTTGGCATGGATTTCATATGAGTTCAGTCATTTAACCAATACTGAGTTCACTTAACTGTATTTTCTTCTAGCCCTCAGCTCTTTACCTTGCCCACACGTTAGAATGGGAGTCTTTGCCAAATGCTTTGTTGCCATCCAAATGTACTATTATCTGTGACATTTTCATGATCTATCAGTCTAGTAAGCCTTTCAGAGAAAGACATCAATTAGACATGTTGTTGTTCAGTCAATTCAGTTCCGATTGTTTGTCACCCCATTTGTGCTATCCTTGGTAAAGACGCTGGAGTGGTTTGCCATTTCCTTCTCCAGCTTATTTTACAGATGCAAAAACCGAGGTAAACAGGGTGAAATGACTTGCCCAGGGTGTTTGAGGCCACATTTGAACTCTGAATCCTCTGACATCTGCCCTCCCCAAAACTAGGGGGTGTGTCAGGTTATATCCATTTTGTCTTTCTGTCACAAAATCTATGATGGAGTGGTAACTTACTCCCAAGGCTCTTGTCTTTTCTCCTTCAGTAACCAGGGTCTCCATGTTTCAGTGTCAGGCCTAGAATGGGTTTTCCTTTCACCTCTTCTTCCCCTGAGCCAGTCTAGTCACATTTGGTCCTCATCCCCAGGGGAAGATGAGCAGAACAGGTCATTAGATACCTTTATGGATAAGGTGTTAGCAGTAAGCCCTGAAGAAATTAGGTCTACCTCTATGTGTTCCTTTGCTGCTAATTTCTGATTCTGATAGTTAAGAATCATAATGACAGAGTTTTTACATATTAGCAGATTTGTAAAATTCCTCTGAATATTTTATTTGGTGGAAAATGGGCCTTGGCAGAGGGCAGAGGCCACTTGTGGTCAGTTAGCTCTCAGTTCTGACTGAGCTGGCCAGCTCCTGGTTGAGCTTCACGTGTGTTGCTCCTACATGGCAGAAGGAGGAAACAGGCCTGGACCTGGTTGGCTTCACAAGAGACTGGCACATGCCCTAAATTACAGCCTTGGTTTTTGTTCTTACTTAACTTCTGTGAAGCAAGAATTGGCATGAGCTGTGTTTCTCTCCACCTTGAACTTTGAAATGAAGCTTTGAATGAAGTGATCCTTAAAGGCCAGTCAAGAATGTGTCAGCTGTTCTCATGTGTGTTTGAGAAGGAGCTCCTGGGGGTGTTTACAGAATCCAATGAAGTCCTCATTTGGCATTGAAGTGCTCGTCCATGCTGTGCCTGGGTTTTGTTTCCTGAACTCTTTATCTATCATCTTCTGGCCCTATTTTCTCTTTTATTAATCCGTCACAATATCTTGTCTTTTTTTTCTTTCACTGATCCCCCCCAGAAGGCTCTCTGTCATGTTTTCACCATTCTGTTCCTGGATTTCCTCTAATAATTATTTCTTTTTAATATGCAATGCAACTTTCATGGGAGTCAGGGAGGAAAAACATCACCCATTTCCTTTAATCCTAGTGTCTCTATTGGCAGGGTGGCAATGGATTTGGAGACAGATAATCAGAAGAGCTGTATTCTAATCCTGTCTCTGTCATTAACTGGCTGTATGACTTTGGAGAAGTCACTTCTCTTTTCTGACCTTCAGAATTCTTGCACATAAAATGATGAAGGGAATATTTATGTTACATAGAGGGCACTGAATTTGCATAAACTGCTATAAATATCTTTATTAATATAAAGCCTTATGAAAATGTCAGCAATTATAGTGATCCTAGCCCTGTTCCTAACCCCTCCTCTGATCTTGTCCATTCTTTTTTCCTTCTTCAATTCAGAGCTGTGAATTTATCATTATATGGAACTTCTGTTGAGTAGCTCTTTTTACCAATGCAAGTAGGCACTCTCTCTCTACATTTTATAATCTTGGAGAGTTGTCTGGGTGACTGAAAGGTGATGTATCACAGAGGCAATTAGGGGGTAGGGGTAAGGCTTGAACTCAGGCAATAGGGGGCCAAGGGGAGGATTTGAGCTGACCCTGAGTTCAGTCTTCTATCCACAATGCCATACTTTCTTTCTCCAACATATTTATTTTCATGAGAAATCACAAAAATGGTAGTAATCAATCTTATGCATTTATTAAAGAATCAGACTGGCCAGCCATGATGCTCTGTCACTGTCACCCAGGATATTTTGTTTCCTCAGCACATTCCTTCTTTTTGAATCCCGACGGGAACCTTTCTTTTCCTGTAGAAGAAATGAAAAGACAGAGCACTTTGAGTCACCACTATTACAAAAATTGAGACTGTAAGGGGGAAAGAAAATTCTTTCCAGAAAGCCATTATTAGAACAAGGACAAGATAGAACATTAGAGAAGGAAGGAACCTTAAAACACTGAATGTAAAAGTTGGAAGGAATCTTAGCAAAGAGCATCAGAATGTCAACTATTTCATGGATGGATAGATTTTTTTTTTTGTCAGAAACTTCTTATTTTTGAACCAAAATCAGCTTCCTTGAAATTTTTGCTTATTGTTTCTTGTTTCTGCCTTTTGGGGCTAAGCAGAACAAAGTACATTCTTCCTACCTCAACAATCCTTCCCATATTGAAAGACAGTGATTACTATCCCCTCCCTTATGCTTTTCTTCCCACTCAATTTTGTTTTTTATTCTCTGGGTTCAACATATCCAGAGCTTCCACACTTCATCTTGTTGGTTGATTTTTTCCTCTGGGTTAGGAAGCCCAGTGGACAGAGATGGGGAGCCTGGGGTCTGGAAGAGCTGAGTTTGTATCCAACCTCAGACACTCACCAGCTAGGTTACCCTACACAAGTCACTTGATCTCTGTTTGCCTCTATTTCCTTCTCTTCAAAGTGAATAATAATAGCACCTTCCTCCTAAAGTTGTTGTGAGAATCAAATGAGAATAACTGGAAAGTACTTAGCACATTTCCTTGCACATCATAGGTGCCATATAAATGTTAGCTATTAATATTTTTAAGTGCCTCAGAGACCCTCCACTCTTCCTGTCCTCTCTTTCTCCAGATCTCTTAGCTCCCAAATGAATGAAATTCACTACTCTGCTAGGACTCTGGTCCCCTACAGTTTAATTACCTTAATTTTTGCTTCTGCCCAATGTTTTATCTACTGTTTTATTTTTTTGAATATTACATTTGAAAATTGCTTGGGGACTACACAACTGAATTTGATTAGAGATAATAAATTACTTACTTTTGATGCATAACATAGGATAACATTTTCGTCACCCTGAATTTGGACAATCAGTTTCATCAGGAAAAGTCTGGCTAAGAGTTCTTCACTTGGGGTCTGGGAACTTTTTTTTTCTTAATATTTTGTTGACTCCATTTCCTTTGTAATCCTATGTCTTTTGTTTTATGCCTTTAAAATCATGATTCTGAGAAGGGTTCCACCAGACTGCCAAAGGATTCAGTACAAAAAAGAAATCAGAAATCCTTGATTCAGACCTTTACACAGAGCTCCCCTAAAGGTTCTAGTCAATAGGAAATGTTTAAGGTCAATTAATTAAGTCAATATGTTTAAGGTATAGGTACATTTTAAAGTTTGTGTTCTAAGGTCATTTCCAGCTCTGACATTCTGTGTTCTACGAGGTTATGATTTTACCTTGGAACCTGGTGGATTTCTCAAAGTCAAGGATACTTTATTTTTGTTTTTCCCTCCAATGCTGATAAAGATGTAAGTTCATATTCACAACTGAGCCAGACCATGAGAAATTTACCAAATGATTCCAGGTTCACCTTAGCAAGATTTGCAAATGGATTGAAACCATCAGCCACTGGGAATATCTCAAGATACCAAGCCAGACCCATCAAATGTGGGTTCTTCATAATCCCTTGCACTGAGAGACACTAGTCTGAGACTAATGTGGTGTGTCAGTCTCAGGTAGTTCCCCACTGTGTTGGTCCTCAGTAAGGAGGAGATCTCTGAAGGGGGAGAAAGGTAGGGTAAAATTGCAGGATAATTTGGAAATGTGTGTTATGCAAGAAAGAAATTTAGATCTTAATCCTCAGTCTCAGTCTTAAAGTTCAGCTTCCATAGTCTCACTAGGCACAGCCCTCCCTTTACTCTTTCATCAAGTTGTTCCTTTCGTAGGGAAGGTCCTCCCCTTTCCTTAAGTTGGTCCAAATTATATTCATTCTTCAAGTCTCACCTCCACCTCTCTCCTCCAAAACTCACTGGTATCTTCTTCCTTTGAACACTTTTGTCATTGTTACTGTCCTTCAGTCATTTCAGTCATGTCCTACTCTTCATGACTCCATTTGACATTTTCGAGACAAAGATCCAGGTCCTCTTTGAGAATAAAGGACAAACAGCACCTGGAGTGGTTAGCCATTTCCTTCTAAAGCTCATTTTACAGATGATAAAACTGAGGCAAACAGGGTTAAGTGATTTGCCCAGAGTCACACAGCTAGTAAGTGTCTGAGTCCAGATTTGGTAGCCCTTAGGAAAGAGCTGTGACCTGCAAATTTTGGGTCTGATTCGCATTATCTTTTGCTAATGACCTGTGTTATCTTGGGCAAGTAAATTATCCTCCCTGGAATTCAGTTTCCTTTTCTTTAAAATGTACTAGCTGTCCTGCATAGTCTATAAGGTCTCTTACAGATCTGGTATTCTAGATTTTGAGGAGTCTTTCAGATTATATTTAATTCAATTCAGCAACTTTTTATTAAGCCCTTGCTGTGTGCTAGGCAGAAGGGGAAAAAGAAACAAACAGACCCAGAAATAAAACAATCCTTGTTCTCAAGGAGTTTCATCTATTTGAGTGAAATACAAAATGTATCCTCAGTAAGCACAAAGTAATTCCTTGGAGGAATGGGGAGAATGGCTCAACAACTTGAAGGACTGGGAAAAATCACTTATTTCTTGTGGTAAGTGGTAATTGAAAAAGAGCCTTGATGGAGTTAGGGAGTCCAGGGGGCAGAGCTGGGGAGGGATGGTATTCCTGGCAAGGGGTACATCCTATGCAAAGGCACAAAGGGAGGAGGTGGAATTTCATGTTTAGGGCATAGCAAGTAAGTCAGTTTGGCTGAGATTAAGAGTTCATGAAGGGGATTAACTTATGATGAATCTATGAATATACACCATGTTATTTAGCCCTCCTGATCATTATTTCAAGTATATGTGTCTTGTTTCCCTGGTCAGAGTGTTGAGAACACTTGAAGAAAATGTTGGACAAAGAATACAGTAGTTGAGGGCAATCAGAGTTTAGATTCATGAGCTTCCACTTTTACCCTTATACCCTTAACCTGTGCAAAAGCATCTCCTCTGGGTAACACACATGGAGCTACTGATAAGAAGGTTATAGAACACAAATCTCTAGCTCTAGATAAGAGTTCAGGGAAGGGCACTTAAAGACCATGTGGTTCAAATCCTCCATTTGACAGAAGAGGAAACCTAGACTTACAGAGGTGAAGTGACCTGCCTAAGATCATGAAGCAACTGAGTATCTGAGTTAGGACTATATTCCAAGTATCCTGGTTCCAAGGCCAGGATTGTCCCCTTCATCCTCCACCTTGTAAAATGTCCTCAAACAAACTCTAAATGAGAGACACCTCATGGTCCACTGTGACACCTTGACGTAATTGTAGCAGGGACCTAATTTACATCCTCTCCACTAATCTCTCAGTGTCCATTTGACCCAGCTAATTATGTGGACCTTGTTCACATCTAGACAGATATAAGTAATTAAAAACTTCATTGTATAGTAGAAAGAGCACCAGATTAGAGAGAGAACATAGTTTGGCAGTTTGGTGAAGCTTATAGACCCCTTTTCAGTTTGTTGCCTACTTTCAATATTGTAGGAAATGAGAAATTTCGGTTTGTGGTCAATGAAAATAAAGGTGTAATTTTTTCTCCATCCAAGTTCATGGACCCCATGAAGTTTTTCCACTGACCTGTTGGCAGCGGGCGACCCTAGGGACCCTTGGTCAAGAACTAGAATAGATGACTAGATTATTTCTATGGTCCTCTCACTTCTAGGGAGTGAACACATTAAGCTTTAAAATGTTATCTCTAAAGAAGGTCATGGTGGTACTTACTTATTTTCATGACACAGCTCACATTCATTGCCATAAGTCCTTCCATCAGTGCCACAGACAGGCCAATAGATTCTGGAGCATCCTGCCATAGGATAGCAGTTAGGCTACGAGAGTAATAAAACAGATTGATTCTCCTACTATATCACAGACAGAGCTTCAGAGCTGGAATTCAGCCAGTCAATAAACACTTCTTAATCACCTATTCTGTCCCAGGCACTATACTTAGCCTTGAAGATGCAAAGCAAAGTAAAAGACAGTCCCTGCCATCACTAGGTGGGGAGACAGGATTGCCTATTGATAGCAAGACTGCCATCAACAGTCTAATGGGGGGGATAGCATACAAACAATTCTATACATCTAGATGGCACAGTGGATAGAGGGCCAGACCTGGAGTCTGGAAGACTCCAGTACTTACTAGTTTATGTAAGCCTTGGCAAGTCACTTAACTCAGTCTCAGTTTTTCCATAGGTAAAATGAGCTAGGGAAGCAAATAGCAAACCATTGTACATCTTTGCCAAGGAAACCTCCACTGGGGTGGCAAAAGTTGGACATTACTGAAAACAACTCAAGAACAACAACAAATCGCCTAGACTACATAGTGGATAAATTGGAAATCCTCAAGAGAGAGAAGGCACTAGAATTCAGGGGGATTGGGAGAGGCTTCCTGTAAAAGGTGGAGTTTTAGCTGGGACCAGTACTTAGCAGAGATTCCCCTCTCCAATGTACCTGCCAAAAATCCATCCAGCCTTGGTTTGAATACCTCTACTGTGCTTATGGGTTCCTTTGGGAAAGACCATCCACTCACACATGGCTGCCCTGACAATCTGTTGTGGAGCTTCTCTGACAATAGATGACAGACATGTTTAGGTCAGTATAGTTCCTTGCCTATGGGGATATTTCCTTGAGCAATTCCTCCTAACTGAACTACCTGGTATTCTCCAGGCTCTATATTCTATTTCCTAGAACCTTCAATTTTTTTTTCTTTTTGGAGGGAAAAGGCAGGGCAATTGGGGTTAAGTGACTTGTCCAAGGTCACATGGCTAGTTTTTTTGTGTTAAGTGTCTGAAGCCAGATTTGAACTCAGCCTCCAGGGCTGGTGCTCTATTCACTGCACCACCTAGCCACCCCAAGAACCTCCAAATCTTTGCAAAGATACTGGTAGTATGTTTTCTGATTACAGGGTCTGAAATGTCCTCCTCTCTCACCCCTTTTGGCATTCTTTCACCACTTCAGGGATCAATTCAAATAGTATCTTCCACATGAGTCATTCCTTGACCCCTCCTCTTCCTGAAGTTACTTTGTCTTCACTTTGAATGGATTCTGGAGCTATTTACCTGTGTAAGGTAGAATATAAGCTCCTTGAGGACAGGGAATGTTTTTCTTTTTATATTTCTATTCCAGTGGCCTGGCACAATGACTGATCCTTTTATGTGGTGGGGATGGGAAGGACTTGTAATTTCTTTAGTACATGGAATTCTTGGTGAGGAAACACTCTTTATCCTCACACATCTGTAACTGTTCTGTCATAGTTAATTATAAGCTTAGTTTACTGGTGTTACCTCAAGGTTAAGTGATTTACTCAAAGTCATGTAGACAGTAGGTGACAGATACAGGGCTCTAACCCAGTTCTTCCTAATTTCAAGGTCTGCTCTGAATCTATATGTCATGTTTCTTCTTACCCAACGCATACAAAGTGTTTAATAAATGCTTGTTGAATTGTTGGGACCATATGAAGAATCAAAGGACTTCAGTTTATGTCACAGTCTGGCTCTGTGACCTTGGACAAGTCATTCTTCTGTCCCATCACCAGCCTTACTCAACCTGCCCTTGTTTGTTGTACTTTAGCAAGGCCCTTCCTAAAACACATTGGCTATAATGGAATATAATAAATACTGCAGATGGGATCTAACCAGACCAGAGCAGAGCAGGACTTTCTCTTCTCTTATTCTGGACATGGTGCCTCTCTTAATGTAACTTATAATCACATTAGTATAACCTCCCTGGGCTTTAGTTCCCCATCTGTAAATAAAATGTTGGACCAAGTATGGACCAAGTAGACTCTCATTCCTTTTCACCTAATATTCAATAACATTCTTTGCTCAGTTCTCTGTTTTCTTTTCTATAAATTGTGAGAAATGAGCCTTGCTTTCACTCCCTTGGAAGACTTTTGTGAGGTTCTAATGAGAGAATATGTGCCAATCACCTTGCAGAGTGTAAAACACTGCAGGAGTGGGAGCTTTGAGTAGGTACTTTCCCATGATCACCCACAGGTAAGGGTGTGATCCTCTGTGTGTGTGTGTGGGGGGGGGAATGAGGATCATGGAGCAGCTTCCACTAGAAGTC
Organism: Pseudochirops corinnae; assembly: GCA_028646515.1. Lineage (NCBI taxonomy): Eukaryota > Metazoa > Chordata > Mammalia > Diprotodontia > Pseudocheiridae > Pseudochirops > Pseudochirops corinnae. Next base: position 270,118,896 of record CM053585.1, read on the forward strand.
TCCCTTTCTCTAGTGTTGTATACTTTGTAATGGGATTGGCACTTGTTCTCTTATTTGAACCTCCCAAAAGCCTTCCAAGGAAGTGAAAGCAATGGTTGTATCCCTTATTTTTACAGAAAAGGAAACTGAAGCCCGAAGAACAGGCAAGTGGAGCGAAGACCGGTGCCCATTACTTAGAGCTGATACAGAGAAATGACCCCAGGAAATGCTCTGGGTCCTATAGAATGAGGACCTCTATCCCTTTCAGAGAATTTTTCCCATCTATTTCTCTTTAATTTTTTTTTATCAACAAACAGATTTTCACAATCACAAAAGACAATGAAATGATCACTGACGAGAGAAAGAAAACAATCACTGAAGTTTGCTTCATTACATAGAATGCCAGTCTGACAACAGGAGAGCTAAGAGAGATCTCAAAATAAATATTGTAGAACACTGAGAGGTGCATAGAGCACAGAATCGGAACTGGAAGGGAGGATATAGAACATGCAATATCACGCAGAGAACACAAAATGTCAGAGCTGGAAAAGACATGCAGAATGTCGGAGCTAGAAGGGATATAAGAACACAGAATGTAGAATGTCAGAACACAGAAGGCAGCAGATAGAGCTGGAAAGGAGCAAAGAACATAGGACATGGAATGTCAGAGCATAGAACACAAAATGTCAGACCTGGAAGAATCTCAGGCCATACCAAATATCAGAACTAGAATGGACCTCAGAACACAGAACACAATGTCAGGACACAGGACACAGCAGATAGAGCTAGATAGGAGCAAAGAACATACAATATGGAATGTCAAGCAAAGACTACAAAATGTCAGAGCTAGAAGGGACTTCAGAACACAGAACACATAGAATGTCAGAGATCACTTTGTCCTATTTCTTCATTTAACTGTGAAGGAAGCTGAGGTCCAGAAAGAGGAAATAACTTTTGATCTTAGGTAAAAGCATGGTACTATTCTGGTGCTGAAGGCCTTTTGGTGCTGAATGCTGAATGGACTGTGGGAATCAATGGTCCCTTCACCATGGCATGGGAAAGTTGCTAACATGATAAAGTAGAAGGTCTTCTTACATCTAGGACGTCCTCTTTAGCTTGTGCAGTGTCTAGGAAACAAATTTTAAAATGGTTAGGTTTGTGTTGTTTGTTAGACAGATACTTTGGGGATTGTGGAGGGAAAATAAGGGAGCCAGAAGAGTTTGGATTATAGCCCCAGCCTCTCCACCCACCCCTCATCTTGCCAGATGCCATCACATTCGTATTCCCACAAACCCCTGTCTCTTGAAATGTGGCAGAATCAGACAAAGTCCAGTCAATTGAACAAAGACTCAAGTGTTTTTCTATCCATTATTTCACTTACAGATCCTTGGCTCTGGGGATCAGGACACCTTGGGTTTAGTCTTTACTGTATTACTCAAGTACTGTGTGGCCTTGGACAAGTTTCTTTCTGTCACTGCATTTCACTTTCCTTTCAGTTAAACTAGATAATCTAAGGGTTCCCTTCCAGTTCTGTCACTTCATGTTTCATGTTTGAAGGTCACTTTCACCTCTAACAGTCTGTGTTCCACATCCTCTGTTCTATGTTTGTCTTGTAATTTAATTAAGATTTATTGAGATGCTGTAATGTTGGAGAAGGTTCAGTTGGATACAAAGAAAAATAAGCCAAGAGATCTTTGCATGAGATAAGGCACAAATTCAAATAAATATAAGGCAATGTAAAATCTGATAAGTACTGTGGGAAAGGCCAAGAATTCTAGGAGGAATGTGGGTTTGGAACTGGTATTTTGACAGGTAGACAGAGGAAGGCAGAGTATTTCAAGGAAAGGAAACTGAGCAGTTTCCTTTCGTGAGAGAGGGCTTGATCTGTTTGGATAAGCACCACTCTCAGAGGTTATTAATAATCTCCTCACTGCTAAGTTCAATGTCCTTTTCTCAGTCTTTATCCATCTTTATCTCTTTCTGAAACTTTCAACATCGTTGGGCACTCCAATATCCTAGACGTTTTCTCTTCTCTAGGGTTCTGTTGCTTTTCTCTCTCCTGGTTTTCCTCCTTCCTGTTTGACAGCTCCATCACAATCTGCTTTGTTGCTTCATCATACATATCCTGTGAACCCTTTGCACGGGCATACCCCAAGGCTTTGTCTTGGGTTCTCTTCTCATTTGATGTTCTCTCTCTCAGTGACTTGCTTAGCTCCCATTGGTTCAACATCATCTCTTTGCAGAGCACTCAGAAAGCTATATAGCCAACCTTCATGTCTTTCCTGATCTCTAATTCTATATCATGGATTGTTCACTGAACACCTCATCCTGGACATCTCACAGGCATCCTCAATCTAAACATGTCTGAAATAAAAACTCATTACTTTCTCCCCCAAATCTAACCTCCCTCCTACTGTACCTGTTTCTTTCAAGGGCACCAGCATACCTGAGGCAACTAGATTTACAACCTGTGAGCAATCCTAGACTTTATTTTTTTAAACCATTAATTTGATCTATATAATTAAATAGTCTTCTTTCTTTACATGGTCATAAATATTCATAATTAAGCCACTAGTTACCATCTTCATTTTTGGCGATTACTTTCAGTTTCATTGATACAATGACTTCATCTGAAAGTATAGGCAAATATCACATATGTAGCATCTGCCCCCTCCTGCCTATTTTTTTACTAAAAAGACAAGAATAGAAATCTATTATTTCATCTTTGAATCCCCTTATTGGGAAAAAATGAAAAAAAATTGTAATACATATGCATGGTCAAGCCAAAAAAATCTCCCAATGACTGTACACAAGAACATGTATCTTATTCTATTCCCTCAATCTATCAACTCTATGTAATGGATACTATGTTTTATTATCTCAAGGGCCCATCTACATGTGTGAGAGAGAGAGACAGAGAGACAGAGAAGTGGCTTTTTCAAAGAGTTTGGCTGAGAAAGAGAAGAAAAAAGAGGATGACAGTAAGTGCAAATGATATAGAAAGGGTTTTTCTTTTAAAAGTAAAGTTTTAGATAGCTGTGTAGGCAGAGAATCACAGAATTTGAGAACTGAAAGGGACCTCAGCAGACATTCATTCCAACTCCCATATACGAAAGAATGCCTATATTAGCATATATGACAAATGGTCATCTGAGTACTGCTTGAAGACCTCCAAGGAGGGGGGTAACTCACCACATCTTGAGACATATAATTTCACTATTGGACAGCTCTCATTGTTTGGAATTTTTTCTTTTTATCATGCCTAAATTTTTCTCTTTTTAAGTTTTGAATTATTGCTCCTTGTTGTACTACAAGGTTTTTAGACAGATATAGATCAAATAGCCAAGATGAATCCTGTTTTTCAGGACAGCAACTATGAACAAGTAAGATTTAACTATATCACTTCCTAGAATCACAACATTCTTGAATTCTCAAATCAGGGAGCCTTGAATTCTAAAATCCCTATAGAATCAAGATTCTAAGAAACTGTATTGTTGAATATTAGAATATTAAAACTGAGCTTCTAGTCAAACCTAGAATTCTGGGAAGGGACCTGGAAGCCAGGCCATATGAAGATTTAGTTAAAATAAATGACAATGTTTACCCTGGAGAAGAAAAGACATTTTAGTGATAGGATCAAAAGATGTTTAACTTGGAAGAGACCTCAGGTGTGATCTGATCTAATGAGCACCTGGACAAGAATAGCCCCCAGAAAACACCTAACAATTAGTCTTCTGACTTTATTTGAACACCTTTAGTGGGTGGGAGAAGTTTGCTAATTGTTAGGGAATGAGTCCAGACAGAATATCAAAGGACGGAAGAAGGTACTTCCAGCAGTGTTCTGTTTCATTGTTAGATTGCTAAATTTTAAGGAATTACCCACAATATCAAGCCTTTGCCTCTTTGTAACTTCTACTCATTGCTCCTAATTCTACTCTATTAACCAAGCAGAAGTCTAATCCTTATAACCTTTCAAATATGAAGACAGTTATCACATCCTTCTTAAATCTTCTCTTCTCCAGGCTAAACATCCCCAGTTAAATTCAAGAGTCCTTATATGATGGGACATGAAGGCCCTTCACTATCTTGGTCTATCTTTTTTCCCCCCAACTCACCAATGTTCCTCCTTAAATGGGACATCTAATAGTGCAGATCTATACAACTTGGCAGTGGATAGGGGGCATAATTAAAATAGGCTAAATCTCTTCTGGCCGCAGTTGTTTTTAGCAGCTCACTTTGCATGTAAAGGTATAATAATAGTAGTTTGCAGAGGCTCATGTGACAGAAAGGAGAGAGTGTGCTGTGACAGCTCTCCCACCCAGTTATATGATAGGCACAACAGTGATGGGTGGACGGTGGGGTCAGCAGTGCATAGACAAAACACTCATTACATCTTTATATTCTTTCACATTCTCTACATTTTTTGCGAGCTGTCCAAAATCCTTTGAGGAGCCATAAACAGCCCACAGGCCGTATGTTGTGTAGACCTGTAGTACTGAATGCAGTACTGTCTATATTGTCTGGAATTATAACCTCCCTAGACTGAACATAGTCTTCTGTGAATGAAGCCTGAGGAAGCTTTAACTTGTTTTGGGCCACTGTACTAGAGAGTTAATCCATAGAGAGCTAGTCCTCCAACACCTTCACATCTTTTAAAAGATGAACTCTAGTAAACTAGTCACACTCTCATCTTGCACTTGTGAGGTTGACTTTTTGAACTCAAGTGTAAAATTTCACTCATATGCTTCTTAAAATTTTTTCTCATTAGATTTGATTTAATATTTTAGCCTGTCAATATCTTTCTGAATCCTGTCACTCAGCATCTTCTTGCTCTCCCTCCCAACTTTGTCATCATCTGAAAATTTGAAAAGGATGCCATCTTTGCATCTATCAAAGTCACTGATAAATTATCAACCAGTGAAGATAAAGCACAGTTCCCTAGAGCTCCCCACTAGGGACCTCTTTCCAAGTGAGTTGATATTCAGGCATGAATGATTGGTGTGGCCTCATGCAATGGGAAATATGATGGATTTGGAGTCAAGGGACCTGTCTTCAAATTGTGGCTCTGCCATATGCCATTTTTGTAATGGGTTCCTCATCTGTAAAATGTCCTCCAAGGTCTCTTCCAGTTTTAAATCTATGATCTTGTGACTTATCTTTGGCTCTCTTAAAATAGCTCTGAAGCCACTTCCTTCTCTTGTGTGGCTTGTCACTCCTTCTCTGGTCTACAAGAATAGCATGAGATCCTCTGTCAAATATTTTCCTAGAATCTAAGGCAATCTGTATCTGCAGTAGTTTACTGCCCTCACCAGGTTAATTACCCTGTTGAAAAAGAGGATGTGTGTTAGGCATGTCCTGTTCTTGTTGAAGCTCTCCTACTTCTTTGTGATCATATACTGCCATGTCAATAAAAAATTTGGTTTGACACCAGAGAGCAGAATGGGGTATAGGAATGGCATAGGACAACTGTTTGGGCTGAATATAAGAGCTGTCTAATAAGGAAATCTGTTCCCAAATTGAAATGGACAACATTGAGAAGCAATGAGTGACTTGTCGTTGGGATTTTTCAAGCAGAGTTTGGGTAATTCCTTCCTGGGATAACTGCAGAAGGGCCTCTTGGCCTGGGAGGGAGGATGGACTCCATGTCCTATAAATTTCTTTTGTAGGGTGGGATTTAGACTTGAGATTTCACGTGTGGAGGAGCTCTCACTAGGTATGCTCCCTCCCAAAGGTCCAAACGGGACCTTTACAATCCATACAGACCATACAGTTAAGAAGATCTGGATTCAAATCTCACCTCAGACACTTAGTCTCCGGGCAAATCACATAACCTCTTTGTGCCTCATTTTCTCATCTATAAAAACAAGGAAGGTGGGACTTGATTTCTAAGATCCCCTCATGATCCTGTGGTTCTGTAACACTCTGTGGATGTTACAATTCTGTTAGCATCCTTGTTAGAATCTGACAATTGATGTGGCACTTTAGTAGGTATAAATGCCCTTTCCTCACAACAGTCTTCTAAGTGTTATTCCCAAGTTACAAATTAGGAAAGTGAGGCTCAGAGGGATCAGTTAAGTTTTCCATTGTCTTGTAGCCAATAATCAGAGCCTAGATTCCAAGTCAGGCATCCAGAGCTTAGGTTGAGAGCTCTTTTCACTACATCTCAGCTCATTCTTAAATCTGTCCTCAAACAACACGAGTTACAGACTGTGGATCCAAGGATATTGCTTTGGGGATCAGGAGATCTGGGTCCCCATTCTGACGCAGTCACCAGCTGTATGACTGAGCAATTCACTTAACCCCACTTTCCCCTATGTGAAATAAATGCAACAATTGCTAAAACCTTGTAGGCTTTTTAGAATCAAATGTAATTATGAAAACAATAATAATAACACATAATAGCTAGCGTTTGTGTCATACTTTAAGGTTTTCATGGTTCTTTATATGTTTATTTCATTATGTCTTCATGACATCCAATTGGGTATTATTATTATCTCCATTTTACTGTCTGAGGCAGAATTTGAACTCAGGTCTTCTTGAATCCAAGAATGCCACCTAGTATTGTCTCTGTCTCTGTGTGTCCATCTGTCTTCCTGTCTCTGGCTTTGTCTCTGCCTGTGTCTCTCTGCCTCACTTTCTTTTTCTATAAACATAAATCAAAATTCTCATTCTACCTCCTGTCTAGTACAGTAATCCTGTCTATGATGTCCCTATCAATGTCTTTTCTCTATACCCCAGACTGAGGTCCTCAGAGGTACAGTCTTTATTCTGGGTCCTATAACCTAGAGAGATCTAGGTTTAGAGGTGGGGTCTCCCACCTACTAGTTGTGTTCCCAGTTCACTTATCTGGTGTTTTTTTCTCCTTTGTAAAACAGGGCTAATAAACTTCCTGTTCCCTCCCACCCAGCTTGGTTGTGGAGAAAGCCTCTAGCCTCAGGAGGTCTCTTAATGCATCAAAAACTCCCACAATGGTGCAGGTCAGGGTCAAATTGGACTCTGGATAAAGGGCTATCTGAGGGATACTGGCCCCGGTGTGAGCGTGGTATATGCAAGGAAAACTTACCCAGGAAGGAGCACAGAGCCAGAGAGAGCAGCAGGACTATGCCAAGAGGCCTCATGATCAGACTTCTTTACCTCTAGCTGCAAATCAAAAGTGGAAGATTTCAAAGGAGGGTAGGTGTCCTGAGTCCACAGGAACCTGGGAGGCTGCCTTATGTAGGGGTCATGGGCTCCACCTGCTGAATTACATCATGCTCTCTCTCTGGTGACCTACTGCCAAATGCAAGTCGTAACCACACCTCCTTCCTCTTGCCTAACTTTCCTAGAGATGGACACTGTCCCTGGCCAGTGAATTCTACCTGCCATGCTCCCTCCCAACCTCCAGCTTCTGTTCTGTCTGTGTCCACCTAGGGCTGTGGGTGACTTGCCTCTTCCTCTGTCTCCCTCTCCTCTAGTGCGTAAATATGTTTATGTCCTCACCCTCAACCCCCAGCTGTTCTCTCCTTCAGACGTGTCTCTCCCCTTCTCCCTGTCTCTTGTGTTTGTGCCCCTGCTCTTTCTCCTTCTGCCTCTATTCTGTCTTCTTTCTATCTATGTTTGTGTGTGTTCTTAGAATCTCACCTGTGGTGTTTGTGTTCCATAGACTTCCTCATTTCTGCCCCATCCACTAGGCTTCCATCCTTTGTGTGTGTTTGTTAATTGTGTGTATATATATGTGTGTATTTGTGTAACATCAGGTTGGTGAAGTAGATAGAGAACTGTGCCTGGCGTCAAGAAGACCTGAATTCAAATCCGACCACTTATATTACTAGCTGTGTGACCTTGGGTAAGTCTCTTACCCTCTGTCTGCCTCCATTTCTTCCATTGTAACATAAGAATAATAATAGCACCTACCTCCCTGGTTTGTTGTAAGGATCAAATGTGATAATATTTATAAAGCTCTTAGCACTGGGCCTAGGAAATAGAAATTTAATAAATGTATGTTTCCTTCCTTCCCCTGGCTTTTCTTAGGGGCAGAGGAGTGGTATCCACTCTACCACAGACTGGGTTGAACTAGATAGTCTCTACAATGCCATCCCCCCAGGTCTGACTTTTTAGGGTACTCAGAAACACATTGGTTGGTGGCGAGTTCACTGTCTGACACCAGAAGGTGTTGTTTCAAACCTTATCTGCTGTTTGTAATTTTCTGTGTGACCTTGAGTGAGTTATTTAGCTTGCCTGGGCATTAGCATTCTTATTTATGAAATGAAGGATGAGTTAGAGAGATGAGATTACACATTCATGGTCAGGTGGATGATGGAGAATCACAAGAGAAACATTTGAAATCCAACTGAGATAGTGTTGTTACTCCCACTGGTGGGGGAAGGGTGACCATGAACTAACTTTCAGACCTGAGGAAGGTTGTAGGTTCTTTAATGTGGCAGAATCATACTTGTTCAATAAGAATGGTCAGAACAAAACTAGTATTGCATCTGATTGTGGGCCTCAGCTGTGAGATTCTATAAACCTTGCAAATATCTCTTAGAATTGTTCTTCCTCCTAGTTGGCCTGAAGTAGAAAAGAGACCTTTAGGAATATGGGTGGTTCATTTCTTCCCACCCCACCCTGACCTCCCTAAAACTCATTATTCTGTTTCACTGAGAGCATCTGTGCACTTCTATATGGAGGTAGAGGACTATGGTTGTGGACAAGGAATGGTCCTCTGCATCAGGTAGCTAGGAAGGATATATTTTGGAAACATTTTGGAATGTTTCACAAAACAAAATGGAATAGGATGGGTTAATATTTCAAAAGGCAAAATTGAGAGGTGGGAGAGGAGTAATATGAGAGGAAACAGGGAGAGACAGAATGGGGTTAATTCTCTCATATAGAAGAGGCAAGGGATAACAGTTACAATGGAGGGGAAGAACAGGAAGGCAAAAGGAAATGGGTTAACCTTACTCCCACTGAATTTGGCTTAGGGAAGGAATGACATAGTCTAAATTGGGTATCTTGGCCTACAGGAGAGTAGGGGGAAAGGGAATGAAAGAGGAGAGGATGGAGGGGAGGACAGGTTGGTGGAGAGGATTGTTAGAAGCATACACTTCTGTAAAGGGACAAGGACAAAGTAGAGAATAGAACAAGTGGGGGGTGGAATAGTAAGGAGGGAAGTATAGTCAGTCTTACACAATATGCCCATTGTGGAGATGTTCTGTGTAACTGCACATGTATGGCCTGTATTGAATTGCTTGTGTTTCCAATGGGGTTGAGTGACTAGGGAGGAAGGGAAAGAATCCATAATTTAAAGTTCTAAAATCAAATGTTATAAATATATATATATTATTATTATTATTTACATGCAACTGAGAAATAAGATATATAGGTACTGGGGTGGGGAGATCCATCTTGCCCTACCAGAAAGTCAGAGGGATGATGGGGGAGGATATAGAAGAGAACAGATTGGGGGAGGGGGTAAACAGTGGGATCGCTGTTTTGGGGTGGTGGGTAGGGAAAAGATAGGGAGAAAATTTGTAACTGAAAATCTCAAGGAAATGAATGATGTAAACTAAAAATAAATTAACAAAAGTTTAAAGGAAAAAAAAAAGAAAAACTCCAACTCAGTTCTCAGTCAGCTTCCAGATGCTGGGAGAGAAACTCTCTCTCTCTCTCTCTCTCTCTCTCTGTCTCTGTCTCTGTCTCTCTTTCTCTCTGTCTGTCTCTCTCTCTCACTGGGCTTCAGTCTCCATAATTCTTCCTCCAGCAAGAGCCAATAGGAGGAACATTCCTGATTCTGATTCTCTATTTCTGGATTTCTTCTTATATATACACACTGGTCTCCTGTCTCAGCCAACCCCCTTCTGCCACATCTGCAACAGGAGTCAGAGTTCATGCCCTCTGTTCACACAGGAGGTAGAGTTCATGCCCTCTATTCACACAGGAGACAGAGTTCACACTCTCTGCCTCTTTCACAGAAGTACTTAGCTCTCAGTTACTGAGGACCAAGTACCTGCTAAATTAATTATCTTACACTAAGTGAAATTTATGAGAATACAAGTCATTACCCAAATGATAAATAGTCAAAGGATATGAACAGGCAGGTTTCAGAGGAAGAAATTATGATATCAATAGTCATTTGAAGAAATGCTCTAAATCATCACTGATTAGAGAAATGCAAATCAAAACAACCTTTAGTTACCACGTAATACCTGTCAGATTGGTTGTCATGACAAAACAAGAAAATCATAAATGCTGTAGAAGATGTGGGAAAATAATAACACTAATGTGTTGTTGGGGGAGTTGTGAACTGATCCAACCACGTTGGAGAGCAATTTGGAACTATGCCCAAAGGCTATAAAAATGTGTATACCCTTTGACCCAGCAATAGAACTTAAAGGGCTGTATCCCAAAGAGATCATACAAATGGGAAAGATCCCACATCTATAAAAATATTATGTGAGAATTGGAAATTGAGGGTATGCCCATCAATATGGGAATGGCTAAACTAGTTGTGGTATATGGATGTAATAGAATACTATTATGTCATAAGAAATAATGAGTAGGCAGACTTCAGAAAAACCTGGAAAGGTGTATATGAACTGATGCTGAGTGATGGGAATAGAACGAGGAGAACATTGTTCACAGTTACAGTCACATTGTGTGATGACTAACTTTGATAGATCTGACTCTTTTCAACAATACAAGTTTCTAAAATAGCTCCAAAAGGCTTCTGATGGAAAGTGCTATCTACATACAGAGAAAGAATTATGGAGCCTGAGTGCAGATTGAAGCATATTTTTTGCTATCTCTCTTTTTTTGCTTTGTTGAGTTTTGCTTCTTTTTTATGTATGTGTATTGCACATAGATATGTAGAACCTGTATCAGATTGCATGCCTTTTTGCGCAGGGGGGAGGGAAGGGAGAAGGAGAAAATTTAGAACTCAAAAGCTTGTGGAAATAAAAGTTGTAAACTAAAAATAAATGAATCAATTAAAAAAAAATAAAAAAAAATAGACCAACTTAAATGGCAAAAGAGGCCCAAAAAACCAAAGAGGAGGAGAAAGCCTTAAAAAGCAGAACTGGCCATAAGGAAAAGAAGGTCCAAAAGCTCACTGCAGAACATATTTTCTTAAAAATTAGAAATAACTTAGCTTCTCAAGGAGAAAGGAGGAGTAGGATGGAGGGAAAGAATATGCAACTCAACAATTTTCATTTTAAAAAGGGAATGTTAAAAATGGCTAAATTTAATAGAGAAAGAAATAAAATTTTAAAAATGAAGAATAAATCTGTATCCTATTATCTCTTCTCTATGTTCTGTGTTTCTGGAGCTCCTTCCAGCTAAGACATTCCATGCTTATGGTCTTGTCAGCTGTTACAGTCTATGTTCTCTGACCTCAGATCCTCTGAGCTCTGGCACACTATATTCTGTGCTTGAAGATCTGCCCTTTAATGTTTTCTTAAGTGTTTTGATTTGTTTTACAATTTGGACATTGCATGACTTGGCAAATCTAATTCTAACTATAAGCTCATACTTTGCAGAATTTGAGTACTCCCCTTCCTGGCAACCGTGGTACCTTATGCCTGCTTTGATCTGTGAGAAATTATCTCTACTTGGTGGGTAGGGAAGGTCAGAGGATGGAACAACATCACTCCATAGTGGGTACATTTAAATCTCAGGACCATATTGTTTCCTTGGCGTTTCAAGAGCTCGCTCCAATCTTTACTTGGAAACCAAAAGGAAGATGGTAGAGAAGGAAAGGATTTCTATCCAATGAGCTTTATTCACTTGCTTCCCACCTCACCCAGCACAGTGGGTGTAGATTGTCAAGACTGAGCCAAATCACCACAAAGACCATGCTCAAGTCTCTGGATTCCCCTGGGGGGCCTGACTAGACTGTGATACCCAGAATTGAATTGAACGTAGATGTCATCAGGTTCACCCTGTAACTGAACCTGAATCTCCCCCTACAAACTCCCCAACAAGTGATCCTACAGCTTCCACTTAAAGGCTTCCAGGGATAGGAACCTACTACGTGCATCTCAACCCCTTCCTCATATGGACAGATCTTGACATTAGGAAGCTTTTCTTGATATCCTTCCTCAATGCTCCTTCCTGTGACTGACCCATTGCTCTTCTGTAGTCTATGGCCAGCAGATTAAGTTCTTTCCCATGAGAACTGCTCAGACAAAACCATTATGTGCCATATGAGTCTTCTCTTGATCAGAGCTCCATCAGCTGATGGAAATGGCATGGCCTCTTGGCTCTCATTACTCTGATATTTGTGCTTCTCTGGGCCTGCTCCAGTATGTCACTGATACTGAGTTCCCTTCGCCCTCTTTCCAGCTCCCCTTTAGCTGTTTTCTGCCTAAGCTCCTTGGAGGCAGAATTGTCTTGTTTGCTTGTCTCTGTGTCTCTAGTGCTAATCACAGAGCCTGGCAGGAGTAAGCTCTTAATAGATGCTTCATGTTCTTAGCTTTCAGGTGCCATGTTATACTGGAGACATACATTGAGCTTACAGTCCATTAAAACTCCCAGTTTTTTTCTCCCACAGGATTATTTTCCATCTTTGATTCCTCTACCCTGAACTTGCACAGTTGCTCTCCTCTTCTGTGTTGTGTCTTGGTGTTCCTTGTCACAATTATAACTTTATATAGTCAGATTCCTTTTTTGTTGTTTTCTGTTCACACCCTCACTCCTTTTTTGACCCCTTTCCTTTCCTTTATATTTGAACTCTGCTCCTGGTTTGGAAGGGGCACAGTCTCAGGCTTCTTGCACCAGTGGTTGTAGGCCCTGTCTGTTTACCTGGTGCTGCACTGATATTGTCCTGAGGCCCATGGGGTGGTCTGTGGGGGTGCAGTGGTCGGTAGTTGGAGCTGCTGGAACCTGTAGTGGTCTGGCAGCTTACCTTGTGCTGAGCTGAGGTCCTAGTGGTGGTGTCTGACATGTGCTGAGGGCCCTGTGGGGGTGTTTCTGTGTTTCTTTGGCCTACACTGAAGCATGCACCAGTCTGGCCTCTGGAAACTGCCTGTTTGCCTGGGGCTACACTGATGCACATGGCAGTATTGTGTTTGGTGGTGGTTGCCTCTTTATTTAGGCACCTTAAGGTTGATGTCTACCTGTTTGCCTGGTGCTGTGCTGAAGCATGTGGAGGTCTGCCCATGCCTTCTTGCTGGGGCCACAGTAAAGCATACTTCAGATCTGAAGTCTGTCAGTTCTTGGCAGTTTCTTTTCTTTGTTTCCTCAGGGCTACACTGGAGGATGCCTATTTTCCCTGGGCTGCTATGAAGCACAGGAAGGTCCTGCCAGTGGAGGACCTCTGCCTGCCTAGAACTGTGCTAAGGCATGTGGAGGTCCCGATGCTAGAGGACACCTGCCTGCTTGGGGATACTCCATAGCACATGGTGATTCTCAGAGCTGGATTGTGCTTGTTCCCCTGGCTATACTAAGGCACGCAGGGATCTTGGTGTTGTTTGCCTGCTCCACATGCTGGGGCTCAGGATCTCCCTCTGGTTTGCTGACGGGGCTTGCTGCTCCCTTGCTGGGGCTGTTGCTGTCTTGGAATGCTCTCTCCTTCAGGCTAAAAGGTCACAGCACCCTGTCTTTCTTCTGACTCTGCTCTTCCAGAATTGGTTCTGGAGTGTTCTGGTTGGTCGTTGGGAGGTGAATATGGGAGACCTACATGATTTCCTGCTTATTTCACCATCTTGGCTCCTGGAAGTCTCACTCTCTTCCCCATTCTGAGAAAGGTTCTCCATTTGACAGAAAGGGAATGACCCAATCTCTCATGTCATGGTGTTGATGACCCAGGTTGGTGTAGGGGCCCTGATCACACTCAGTTCTGATTGTTTTATTCAATGAAAAGGAGCCTTGCTTGTACCTGGTGGAGGTGCTAGAGCCAAGTGGGGTGGTTTGACCCCATCTTTACCAAAGGAGAACAGATCTAGAGCTAGGAGGATTCTCAGAGGTTATCTAATCCTTTTTTTCCATATTGTGAAATGTTTTATTTTCAAAGTATAAACCTGGTAGAGTTTACCATATTTCACCACATAATCATTGCAGATTTATGCCAAATAAATGTGAAACCATTATGTGAAACTTTTAAAATTGTGCCAGTATTCTTTAAAAATAATTTATTATTAACTGCCATTGGTGTGAGATTAGGATGCATGGAATACTAATGAATATATGTTAAAATTGAATACTGACAATGTGCATACACCGAGAATTTTAGGGTCCCGGCTTGAAATTGCGAGAAATAAATATCCATATTCTATTGTGAATATATTGCTCCTCTGTTTACTTTTTAAGCAGCTTGATGAACAGAATTATACCATGTGATAATTACACAATGAAAAGTTATAAATCAATTTTGGGGCTGAAAAAGCAGAGTGCAGCAATTATATGGTGGTGATAATTATGCAGTTAAATACGGCATTTTAATTGAAATTGTTGAGTATGATGTATGTATCATATGTATCATACTATGTATCATACTCTTCCTAGATTATCTATATTAGGGGACCACAGAGAAGTCATGCAATGGATTATTAATAGAAATTAAGCTCTTCAAGTAACAATAAGGGAAATAATAGCAAGGGAAACACATTCTCTAAATCATCATTAAAGCATAATAAGACCCAGTGTTAAAATAAATGATTGAGTCAGACTGGGGAAATGCCTTTGTATACTCTATATAGTATTCTGCAAAGATATATTTGTATGGCTACACTCTATATAGTATTCTGCAAGAATGTCCAGTGTCCAAATGGATTGATTCATTTAATGATTGGACAATGCCATTGCACGGTGGTGTAACAGCAAGCATCCTAGCATACCTAGGGCGGCTACTAGTACAGGTTCTTAGATCTGCTTTTCTAAAGGAAAGCAACTCAAAATGGGTTAACAATCTTACTTTAATCAATCACATATCATTTACTTAGTTCAAGGGGAAAAGTCGGCACCCTGAACTTCAGAGAATATGAACAGAAGTTACAAACAGAAAAACAGATCATCAGATGGCTTCCAGCATCTGACTATTATATCAGTTACCTAGTCAGTTACCAGAGAGGGAAGCACCAACATCTGGGTTTTTCACAGCCGGGGGGCTCAACGGCTGCCCAGAGTCTCTTCTGGCCAAATCACACAACTCTTCTCAAAGTGAGCCC
>CM053585.1:270134514-270149644 GCA_028646515.1 Pseudochirops corinnae
AAGGCATTCTTCTTTTCATTGACTTTTTGGACCTCTTTTGACATTTGGGTTAGTCTATTTTTTTAAGATGTTATTTTCTGCAGTATTTTTTGGGTCTCCTTTAGCATGCTGTTGATACATTTTTTATGATTTCTTGCATCACTCTCATTTCTCTTCCCAGTTTTTCCTCTACTTCTCTTACTTGATTTTCAGTCTCCTTTTTGAGCTCTTGCATGGTCTGTGATCAATTCATATTTTTCTTGGAGCTTTTGATGTAGGAGCTTTGACTTTGTTGTCTTCTTCTGGTTGTATGTTTTGATCTTCTTTGCCACCACAGTAAGATTCTATAGTCTGATTTTTTTACTCTGTTTGCTCATTTTCCCAGCCAATTACTTGACTTTTAGGCTCTTTGTCAAGATAGGACTTTGCTTCCACAGTGGAGAGTGCTCTGTATCAAGTTTCAGGGGTTTTGCACAGCTGTTGTCAGAGTTACTTCTAGGCACCTGTAAATTTTCAGTTCTGCTAAGGTGGTATAATCCAAGAACAGGTGTTTACTCCTCTTCTGGACTGTCGTCTGGTCTGTGAGTGACCACAAGCACTCTTTTCTGCCTCAGAACTATGAGGAAGACTCCCTTTCCACAGTTGCCATAAATTCTGCCATGCCAGCACTTCTTCTCACCCCAGGACTGCCACCTAGTACTGTGACCCGGATCCAAGCAGGGCAAAGCAAGATAATCCTGCCTCAGCAGCAGGGAAGAGATCCTTCCAATCCTCCTCTCATCAGATGCTTAATCCCCCACCATCAGTGGGCCTGGAGCTCCAGAAGCAGCCATGGCTGCTGCCACCCCTTTCTCTGCCTGGGGGCTGGGGCCAGACCACACTCTTCTCTCACCCAGGTCCAACAGAGTTTCATCATTGACTTTCAACTTTGTCTTTGGTGTTTCCGGGTTGAGAAGTCTGGAAACCACCACAGCTGCCAGTGATTCAGTGTCCTGAGACCTGCTCTGCCCAGTCTTTGTTCTGGTCCATGCTGGAGTGTGCTTTGCTCTGCTATTAGCCCAGTGTGATATACTCTTCCTATAAGCCTTCCAGGTTGTCTTCAACTGGAAATTTGTTTCACTCTGTCATTTTATGGGTTCTGTAGTTCTGTGATTTCTTTAGAATCATTTTTATAGGTATTTTGAGGGGTTTGGGGGAGAGCTCAAGCAAGTTCCTGCTTTTGCTCTACCATCTTGACTCTGCCCCCAATAGCTTCTCTCTCTTAAATCCCATCCTGATTGCCAAATGTTCCAGTTAGATTCTAGATTTGTGTGTAGTGGGTTCATCCAGGAGCTCTCCCTCCTCTCTCAGCTTGATGAGTTTCTAGTTAAGTGGGCCTTTAAGAGGAGACGTTGCTCTTCTGTGTGAAGGATGTGGACAATGAGCATTTGTCCACTCACTGTGGCTGAATTGGTTAGATTGGGATGGGCTGTGGTCAGAGCTACTCCTCTATGCTGAGGTGGTTAAAAATGGTGATTAGTCACAGAGTTACATGGAAAGATTCAGAGAGTGCTGAGTGTGGGCCAGAGGAAACTGAGTCAATGGATACACCTTCTGCCTTCTTCTTCCCTCTTTGCCTTCTCCTTCTTGACGCTCCTCCCCCCATGCGTTACCACCACTATTAGCTGTCTTGGGGCAGAAGTATGTTGCAATTGGTATTGCAATTGACCCACAGAGTCCAAGAGGAGAGTTCCAGGTTTCAGACATGGAACCAAATGAGCAGAGCCAGGGGAACAATTTATACAATATCAATAACATTATAAAGACAAACGGCTTTGAAAGGTTAAAAACTCTGATTAGAACAATGACCAGCCATCAGGGATGTCAGGGGATTGTGAGTCTTCATCTGCCTGCCGATGGGATGAAGTTGGTGCAAAACGAAGCATATATTTTTGGATATAGCATAGGAATTAGTCTTGCCCGACTGTGCATATTTGCTATAGATACTTTGTAACAAATTATGTTTTTCCTTTTTAGCAGGGAAATGGAGGTAGGAGGGAGAGAAAATAAATGCTTGTGAATTAGAAATTTTAAAAAAGAAAAATAAGAGAGGCAGTGACCCATTTCAGCAAGAGAGAGGACAGCCATGGTGTTGCTCACCAGTCTACTCTTAGCCTTGGGATCTCTTGGGAAAGGAGGGGTGATTGTAGGAGTGACTTTTTTTTTTTATCAGGCCCACCATAAACTCTGATGCAAAATAAGCAAGCAGTACATCCTCATTCATCTCCTTTGAGCTGGCAAATAAGTATGTCTGTACCTAACCTCAGGGAGATAAGATTAGAATTTCAAATAATGACTCTCTTCGCAGGAACTTCAACCAGATGATCAGATCACTTCATTGCTCAACCATCTTCGTAAGGAAGAGAGGTACAGCTCAGTCTCATATACTTGCAGCGGTTCTCAACCTGTGGGTTATGTTCAATTTGTAACATTGAAAATACATCCTGCATATCAGATAGATTCATAACAGTAGCAAAATTACAGTTATGAAGTAGCAATGAAAATAATTTTATGGTTGGGGGTCACAACAACATGAGGAACTGTATTAAAGGGTCACGGCATTAGGAAGGTTTAGAACCACTGCTCTATAGGTTAAGGGACCTCAGCAAGGAGTTCTGGGATCACATTGACCTAGGTTTGATGGGTGTGGAGGGGTTACTCCAGTAGATTTAGGTCTTTCTCAGGCTCTGCCTCCATCTTGGTGTAAAATTCCAGTGAAATCTCTCAAACTAAGTTTGGGTATGGCTTATGTACAGGGTCTCTCCAAAATGAAGATAAAATGATCTCTTTAGAGAAGTTACTCAATGTAGAATATTGAAATCAGGCATAGAATAGTGATTTATTTCCTCTACCACAGAAACTATACATGTTGCAAAGGACTCAAAGCCATGCTTGAAAAAAACATAAAAATAAATTACTCAGCTAGCCATTGTCCTTTCAACTCTGGAAGATAAAAACAATTCTGTGAGACTGCTAAATGGATATTTTGTGTTTACCTTAGACCTGTACTATTTGAGCACCTCATGAGGTCCTGATCTCCTGGCTATCCAGGGAATAACTTCTTTAGTTCTTCAGCTGCTGTTTGGTCCTGGAGGTGATCATCTCCTCTTAAAAGAGTGTTAAGAAAATTCTCTTTTCTCTGATCGGTTGATACTCAAAGTCTCACCAGGAACTCTTGACCCATAAAATAACTGATAAGACTAGAAACATAAATTTCTCACAGTTACTGGCTACTGATCTGTGTTCAGGAAAGGAAATAGGAAGGTAGAAGAAGTGTTGCAGTTTAAATCCAGGGATGCCAAAAAGGTTGAGGTGAGGGCTTTGCCCACCCCAAAACTGTTGCAGTTTCATGATGTGTTGTGGTGGAACCATCTCAAACAATTCAGAGTCAGACCACCTCTAATCCAAGTACAAATGTTTATTGAGATTGACGCCACTCATGAAGTGGACTGAGTTCCAAGAGGAACCAAGAACTTTAGAGAAAGCAAGATGGATTTTTATAGGGGCAAGATGCAATTACATAACAGAAATTTACATAGAATAGGGGAATATCATTAATATTAAAGAGGCAGGAAGAGTTTGTTAAGGGATTAGGTAATGGAGGAGGGGTCCCATCTATGGTTCATTGGTTAAACATTTTGGTAATTCTGCCCTCCAAATGGCTAGCTATTGTGGTCCTGTCTGGTTAAGACAGATGGTTAGGTATTGTGGTCCTGTCTTGGACTAGATGGATGATGTGATTGTGATTGAATACAAGAACACACCTGTTTTTGTGGGAATGGGTCTGGGGCAGTAACCAGATAGAGGCAGTAGCTAGGTTCCCATCACATGGACACACCTACTGTTTCTGTGGGAACTAAGAGTTCAGGGATACACTTGTTCCAGTGAGCAGTGAGGCGTATATGAAGAAGTTAGGACATTGGCAGGGGGCAGGGGGTGACTTAGGTAAAGTAGGCCTGCTGTTCAGTGGGGCAGGCCTATAATGAAGTTAGAATATTGGGGCTGGGGGCAGCTTTATTAGGATTCCATTAGAAGGTAGACAGGGACTCAGGATGCAGTCTCAGGTCTGCCAGACAAGCAGATGTCTCCATAGCCATGTGCTTTTGTTATAAGCCACCATTACCTCTGGGAGGGGATAGGAGACGATGACAACCCTGAAGTGGACAACAGTTTTTTCCTTAATTGAGTCCACCCTCTTGATTCTTAGTCAACAGTCAGATTTGGGGCAGCCCTAGTCACTACAGACCAATCAAGAATCCTGTCTTAGGAAGGCTCACACCCCTCAGAAAGGATCCAGAGTGTTGTGTCCAGCTTAGCAGAAAGTGCCTTAGTTTTGTGTGTCAAACTCTGAACATAAGTGGTCAAAGTGTTGCACAGTTTATGCACCAACTGTGAACTCTGAAAAATAAAATAATAAAGCAAATAGCCACACAGGTTATTATACCAACTCTCAACCCTGACCAAAGAGCCACTGAGATGATAGTCCAAACTTTATACCAACTCTTAGCTCTGAACAGTAAAATAAAATAAACCAAAATAAAACTAAAGAGCCCAGAAAGGATATAGGCAAAAAGCCCTCTTTATTCCTTTGTAGGAGGGAAACTGGACACACTCCTTCTGGAGGACACCCAGCACAGTGAGGCAAAGCCTGGATACATATAGGAGTGGCTAGACCAAGGGTGGGGAATCTGTGGCCTTGAGACCACACGTGGCCTTCCAGGTCCTTAGGTGTAGCCTTTTGACTGAGTCCAAGTTTTACAGAACAAATCCCTTAATTAAGGAGAGTTGTTCCATGAAGTTTAAATTCAAAGGGCCTCACTTGAGGACCTAGAGGGCCACATGTACTCTAAACTCAACCACATGTGGGTTCTCCATCCCTGGCTAAACAAAGAACCAGGCAATGAGGGGTAACAGTAACAATGGGGGAAATTTGCCTAGTGGAAAAAACGTCTTTTCATAGCAGGGCTTCATGACCAGAATGTGGTTCCTGCAGGTGTTTGAGGTGGCTTAAACCAATTCTAGGATTTAGGTGCAGCAGAACTCATCCAGAGGGCGAGTGCAATAAATTGTTGTCATTCCATGTGAGGGCACAGCCTGCTTGCTGGGTCGTAACTCTGGAATCAGGGTGTTTCCTAATAGTCAAAAGACAGGAGTGAAAAGAGAGGGGTGGTCTTGACATGGGGATCCTGACAAGTGAATCAGGGTTTTCTGATCATCTCTTATATACTCACAAGGAACTTACCTGATTATAATTTCTTGATATCAAGACAAAAGATACAATTGAAATCATAGGATCGTATAATTAGAATTAAAAGGAAACCTAGAGACCATCAAGATCCACTCTCTCATTTACAGAGAAGAAAACTGAGGCACAGAAAGGTCAAGAGACTTGCCCAAGATAGAGACTTGCCCCTACAGAGAGCAAGGGTCTGAGGCAGAATTCAAACAGATTCCAAGTTGAGCACTTTCTTCACTGTTCCATCTGGCTTGCAGACACATGCCAGTCTGTGACATAGCTATTCAGATCTCTTGTGTCCTGATTTGGGATATGCTACATGCTCAAGGGTGGGCCTGATAGAGGCTAATTCTGGTAGTGAAGTTTCAATATTAGAATGAAATGAGACATATATGGGTCATCTAAACCTTAACAAAACAAGGTTTTCTTTACAATAGCGTGAAAAGGATATTCAGCAAAGATATAGCATTGATTCAGTTGGGCACAGTTTCTTTACCTCTGCCTTTGTCACTATGCCAAATCAGAAGCACGTGTCATTCTTGAAGAAGAAGCTCCTGAAACCTTGTGGCCTAGATTTTGTACTCAGGACACCAGGGATGCATGGCAGTGTTCTCAAAATCAGTCTCCTAATTAAGTCTTGAGGATTGTTTCAGTATCTTTTAAAGAAAAACCATGCTAGCCTACATGGGTTTGATTTTGTTATGAAACATTGGAACATATACTAAGTCTAACCAGAAGCTGACTGTTTGACCAGGAGAGGAAGTATTCAAGCTTTGCCTAGTATCAGACCACTTTGGGACTGTAAAACTCTGGGAGCTTGCAGATCCTCAGCCTGAGCTATTCTTGCAATACTAAAGGAGTGCAATATTCAATAACCCAATGAAAGTAGCATTGGACTGGGCCAGAACTTCCCTCCAAAATTGCCAAAAGCTAGGCTGGAAGATAAACCAGCAATAAAAGAATCCCATTGTAAAAAACTGTTATGATGATGGGACTAGGCCACACACAGCCCAATGGAAGAGAATGATTCTAAAATATTTACAAGTGAAGTCTCAAGGAAAACACAGTTTGGACACAAATTCAACTGTAATTCCTGGAATGAATGAAACAAAGAATTTTTTAAGTCTTTAAAATGTTTTTTAAATAGATGAAATAGATGCTAGAAGAAAAGAATGGAAAGTATAGAAGAAAGAATTAGAAAGTGAATTGCAAGAGGTACAAAACCTTCCCCAAGGAAGAAAGTCCTTGGAATTTAGAGTGGATCAAATACAAGCCAATGACTAGATCAGATAGCAAGACATAGAGACAAAGTCAGAAGGCTAAAAAAATGGAAGGAAATGGAAGGTATCTCACAGCAAAAACAACTGTCTTAGAAAACAGATTGAGAAGAGATAATTTAAGAATTGGTGGAGTCCCTGAAAGGTATAACAACAACCACTAAAATGAGTCTAGTCATCATATTTCAAGAAATCTTAAAAGAAAGCTGCTCAGATCTCATAGGAACAGAGCACAAAATGAAAATAGGAAGAATATATTGGTCTTTTTCTGAAAGAAACCCCAAAATAAAAACTCCCAGGAATACTATAGCCAAAATCCAGAGTTTCTAGGTCAAACAAAACATGCTGAAGCTGACAGAAAGAATTCAAGTACCAAGGAGCCATAGTCAAAATCACATGTGACTTAGCAGCCACCATCATGAAGAAGTGAAGCTTAGAATACAATAATCCAGAACATGAAGGATATAAGGTTATAGCCAAGACTAACTTACCCAGCAAAACTAAGTATAATCCTACAGAGGAAACAAAATGGGTCTTTAATGAAGTAGAACAATACCAAACATTCTCTGGTGAAAAGACCAGAACTATATAGAAGCTTTGAAGTTCCAACATATAAATTAAGAGAAATGTGAAAAAGGTAAACACAACTGAACACAAATGTGATAAAGGACTAAACAAGTATAAATTGCTTACACTCTAATAGGGGAAGATGAGTCATATGTCTACTCTGAATCCTATCATCAACATGGGTCATAGAGGGAATCTAAGTAGACAGAAAGCTTGTGAGTGATTTTGTTATGACTTGATTATCTTAGAATAAGAATGGAGAGAAAGGGGGAAAGGAATACACTGGGTGGGGGAGGAAAAGGAAGATTTAGGGAAAATTATCTTAATCAGGTCGTGAAAGTAGAAATCTATATAGACAAGGTGGTGGCGAGGGGAGCAGCTAATGCTTGAAACTCACTCTTATCTGAACTGTTCAAAGGAGAGAATACACGCACACACACACACAGATTTTGTTAAAAGAAAAACTTTTCACAAGGACCTATATGTATCAATAGAATGATTTATACAGTGGAAACAATATTGTAGAGACAAACAACTTTGAGTAACTTCAGACCTTTAATCAGGGTAATAACCAAGCATAATTCCAGAGGACTATTGATGAACTGTGCTACTCACTTCTTGACAGACAGGTGAAAGCCTCCGAGTGCCCAGGGAGACATATACATATATCCATATTTATATCCTCATGGCCTCGAAAATAGTAGAGATCTAATAAATATTTTTTGAATAAAAAAACAAAAACAACTTAGGGTTTGGTGTGGTTTTCTGGAAAGAGCATTGGACTATGATCAGGAGACTTGGTTTTGCATTCCAGATCTACTACGTGTATGTTGTTGGACACATGTCTTGATCCCTCCAAAATTCAGTTTTCTCCTTTGTGACATATAGGTCATTGCCCCATTTCTGTTCTAAAGATCCTTTCAACTTGGACAGTATATTAAGACCCCTTCATTTTGCTGCAATATGTAAATCTATGATGGCCACAGGTTTTTTTATACCATGAAGCTGTGACTTGTCTAAGGTCACCAAGAGGCTCAGTAGCTGAGCTATGGATCAAATCCAGGCTTCTTAATTCCTCACCAGAGTTCTTCCACCTGCCCCATCCTTCCGATTTATTCACAGTGTATTCATATCAATTTTTTTTCTTTTTTTCATGGCTGATGACAAAATGAGTTTTGTTTTTATTTTTCATTAGGTGTGAGAGGGAGAGAAGGCAGATTTCTGCTGATTGAAAAAAATGAAATTTAATTTTAACAAGTAGCTATGGTGGTGGCAGTAACAGTAATGGATACAGAGAACTTTACATTTTATGAGGTGCTTTGTGTACATTATCTGATTTAAGCCTCATAACAACACTATGTAGTAGGTTTTTAAAAAACAATTATATTTCTATTATGATGGAGAAACTGAGACTAAGAGAATGATGTGCCCAAGGTCTCCCCAACTCCAAGTCTAGTGTGGTATCTATCTCCTACACCACACAATTCTGTCAGAACCAGGAAAAAAAAAACTCCATGTCTTCCTGACCCAACCACTATTCCATCCAAGATTCTTTGGAAATGGAAAGGAAGGATGGGTACAAGAGATACCGCAAAAGCTGAACAGACAGAATTCTACTGATTGACCAAATCCTGTCAGCTCTAACCCCAGAATATCTAAGTTCAGGTCCTTGTCACCTTTTGCCCCGCTATTATTATCGTAAAAAACCTCTTAACTGGTCTTTCAATCTTCATTCTCCCTTAGATTGAATAATTTCCAATCTGTTCTAATGGCAGCTGATGAAATAATCTTTCTGAGGCCTCTTAACTTCCCCTTTCAGAAACCTTCAGTGGTTCTGTATTTCTATGGTAAAAAAACAACTCAGGCTGATATTTAAGGCCCTCCACATTTATGCTCCAAACTCTCTTTCTAGTTTTATTTCTCATTCCTCACCTTTCACTCTACATTCCAGCCATACTATACTCTCTAATCTCGACATTTCCTCTCTTTCCTCTTTGCATGCAAACTAGCCATTCCACATTCCTAGAGGAAACTCCCCTTCAACTTCTGCCTCTCAAAATGGTATTCATTAGTGCTTTCTCCTTAAAATCTCATTGTTTTTATACATTTACCCACCCCTTTCAGTTGAGTTCCTTAAAGGCAGCAAATTTCTTATTTTTGTCTTTGTGTCTAGCACAGGGCCTTGAATATAATAAGCTACTTAATAAAAATTTCTTGAGATAAAAAAAATACAATAACTTAAGAGCTTGTGTGGTTTTCTGGAAATGACATTGGGCTCTAGGTTAGAAGACCTGGTTTTGCATTCCAAATCTACTAGGCATATGTTGTTGGGCAAATCTCTTGACCCCTCCATAATTCAATTTCCTCCTTTGTGACCTAAAGAGGTTGCCACATCTGACTTCAAAGGATCTTTCCAACTCTGACAGTTTGTATCCCAAGACCCCTTCCTGCTGCAGTAATCCACAGATTGATGAAGTTGACAGTTTTTCTGTAATGGGGTGTTGTGACTTGTTTAAGGTCACACAGAGGGTGAGTGACTCAAATCTAAGTTTCTTAACTCTCAGACCAGGATCCTTCCACCTGTCTCATCCTTCCAGTTTCATCTGGTTAAAGGAAGGAAATACTTCCAGAACTCTAGGGACAAGTTGGCATCCATGGTTTCTGGACTTCTGCAGGATAGAATTGGGATCACACCAGGGGAGATGCCATACTTTTAACATAACTGTTTTGGGGCAGCTAGGTGGCACAATGAATAGAGCATGGGCCCTAGAGTCAGGAGCGCCTGAGTTCAAATGTGGCCTCGGACACTTAACACTTACTAGCTGTGTGACCTAGGACAAGTCACTTAACCCCAACTGCCCTGCCCTCCCCCATTCAAAAAGCAAAACAAACCCTCCAAACTAAAAGCAAAACATAACTCTCTCTTTCCTGCTGCTGCTGGCAAATGCCATAGGAGGGAGTATACAACATGGCCAAATTACTCCCCAGATCAATTCATACAATTTTCACCTCTCCAACATTCTTGCTTATAGCTCTGCTTCACAAATGGAAGATAGAATCACTCACAGGTCCCATTGGGCACTCCTACTGACAACCTGATTCCTTAGGCCTGGATGTGACTCAGGCAATGTAGTAGAGTATTTCATCCTGAGATCGGCAATCTGGGTTTGAATCCCTGCTCTGCTACTTACAATCTGTGTAGCTGGGAGTGACCAATTAGGAAAGCAGATTTAGGGTGGAATCTTAGAGAACGTTAAACCCATTTTCCTCATTTACTGATGAGAAACCGAAAATTGGAGTGATTAAATGGTTTATGCAAAATAACAGAAAATAGTCAAACCAGAAATCAAACCTGTTTTTTAGTCCCAAACCTCTATCACCCCTTCCAATGTACCACACTTCTTCCCAACGTACCTTGTGAAGCATGTTATGCTGGGGGTTCATTTAATGAATGAGTTTGAACTTATGGTCGTGAGGTACTTTCCAATTTTTGAGTTATGTGAGAAAGTCATTCTCTCTGGGTCTCAGTTTCCTCATCTGTCAAATGCAGGAGTTGTATTTAGACCACTTTCAAAGTCCTTTCTAACTCTAGGTGTATGATCTTAAATACTATTATCTGCATGACCCTAAGAGAGTCACTTGATCTCTCTGGGCCCCAGTTTTGTCATCTGTAAAATGAAGGGGTATAGTGATGGTTTTATGAAGTGTTCGCTATGATCCCTGTGAAAAGGCTACTGAGCTCCTAAGTCACTGAAAAGGACACTGAAGCACCCTAAGGCCCCTGTTCCCTTTAAAGAAAATGAAATATTAAAAAATCATTTTCCTCAGTACTTTAGTCTAAAGTTCTTTATCTAACCTGCAAAAGAAACCCCTTCTTTAACTATGGATTCTGAAATAATGTCCTTGATCCACTTTTCTTTTTCATTATTCTTATTGAAAGATTGATGGACAGCTAGGTGGTGCTGTGGATAGCACTGGACCTGGGGTCAGGAAGACTCATCTTCTAAAGGCCTCATTTCTCAAGCTTACAGAGAACTGAGTCAAATTTATAAAGTAAGAGCCATTCCCCAATTGATAACTGATCAAAAGACACGAAGCAGCTTCTGGAGGCTGCCTGTTAACATGCTGGGGTCACACTGGAGCACATAGTGGTTCTTAGAACTGGAGTCTGTCCATTCACCTGGCTGTGGTAAGGCATGTAGGGGTTCTGGTTTTGGCGTTTGCTTTTCTCCCACCACACTGGGGCACAGGATCTCCTGCTTGTTTGCTGAGGTGGGACTTGCTGTTAGCTTGTTAGGACACTTACCATTCTGGACTGCGCTCCCCTTTCATCTGAGTGAGACAGATCTTTATTGCTGATGCTTCAAGTTGGATCATGACTGCTCTCTTGGTCTGTTCTTCTTCCCCCATAACTAGAACCTCTAGCTCTCTCTTTGCCTTGGACCAGTGACCAGGGCCTCTGCTTCCTTGTGACCAAACCTCAGTAATCCTCTCCACCCTGGAACTGTGACCAAACATTTCATATGGGCAATAGAGCTGCAATCAATGTCAGCTGTATGCAGCGTCAGCAAAGGATCCTCTTTCAGTCCAGTTTTCCTGTTGCTTTACCATCTCTGGGCTGAGAACTCCTGAAGATGCTGCTACAGTCACTGTTGTTGCCACCAAATATCTGGTCTCCCCATAGGCTTGCACCACACTGTCACAAACTTCTCCTGCTAACCTCCCATGTTTTCTTAGGCCTGAAAAACGACTCATCCTGCCCTTTTGTTGCCTCCGCCACTCCAAAATCTGACATGTGGCATTATTTTAAAGTTGTTTGGAGAGAAATGTTGAGAGAGTTCAGCTGGTTTGCCTCTAATTTTCCATATTTCAGGCTGACTGCTTCTCAAATCTCTATCTTACCTTGAAACAGTGTGCTGAGTTTAGTGGGGGAGATAATTGAAGGTTCATGGTCACTGCTTAATTTTATATGCGTTGCATTCCAGTTCCACTGATAATTTTTCTTGTTCTCATTGAGTAATCTTGATTGGATTTGGATTTATTACTCTTCAGTAGATCATTCTGTCACCTGGCAGCATGAGATAGTTTTTTTTCATCCTTGTAATGTTGGATTTTAATAACAATGTATTTAGGAATATTAAATTTTTCATTTTTCCTGTTGGAGTGTTTCACAAATAACACATAGGAGGCATTGGAGTTTTTGGATTCCAGCCTCTAACAGGTTTACTCTTGGTCTAGTCAGACTGGAAGGACACAAAGACAGCTTTGGAGGGCTTAATAATCTTACTTTATTCTAGTCTATTCTTTTCAAAAGGGAGTTGCTGATAATGGGAGCACTAACTCCTCCAGCATTCCCTACCAACCCTTCTTGCAGGGGCTGACAAGAAGGGTGGGGCAACTACCCCTTACATCACAATGGGATCAATTGAGACGAGCACTGCTTTTGCATTCCCTTAAATCCCCTCAAGCCTCAATGGGGGCCAGTTGAGGCACACACAGCATTATACTGTCATATTCCTGTATGGATTCCTGTGGTTTCTCTACTCACTGACCAGTGCTTTATAGGGTAACAGACAAAGAAGCCATCTTACCAACATTAAGCTCCCAGGTTAACTTTAGTAATATCATCATTCTGTGAATTATTACTTATGTCACCCTGATATCTCACTGTGCAATCTCAGTAGAACTATCTATCACTATGATTCTAGGAATTACTATCTAGGATCCTTGGGTCTATTCTGGGAGCTATTATCTAACACCTGGAAACTAGACATTGCCATGGTCATGGATCCTGAGAAATTAAACTCCAAAAAGGATAACAAAATCCTCTTTACTTATATAGGGTCATGTAGAATCTTTTTCCTTGTGTATCATAACTTCTTTTTGTTAAGCCAAGGATGTTTTGGATTATTTAGTTTTTCTAAAATTTCTGAGGAGTCAGAAATTCTGAGATTGCTTCATTAAGATCCATCACTTCTCTATTTTTTTACTTTGTGGGATAATTAAGTGATTTTTAGCACTTGTATCTTTTTCTAGTCAATCTGTTCTGACTAGAATTCCATTCACTGCTATAATAAGACTATTACTGGTTGGTTCTATAGTCTCAGGTTTTTCTCTTATTGCCTCTATTTTCTTCATGATTTCTTCCCTGTCTTTTCATTTTAGCTTGATTTCCTCCAGTGATTTTCTTTTTTTGCTTTCTTCAGTCTCATTGGATTTTTAAAATTTTTCTTGCTTGTATTAATTTTTACTTAATTTCCTTGAAGAGTTGTTTATGTATTTAAGGACGTCTCTTGGTAGTTTTTATGTTTTTTTCATCTGTGTTTTTTTCTGGTACTCTACTTGGTTTAGGCACTCAATTTTAAAATATAATATTGAAGGGGATCTGATAGTGACATGAAAAAGCTATATGTGCTTGGCACATAGGGTCAAATGGTCATAGATCTAGGAATGGAAGGAACCTTAGAGACTATGTGGTTCAAATCCTCCTGTTTTACAGATGAGGAAGCTGAGAGCCATAGACATTAAGTGACATCTTCAGGTAAACAGGTAGAGTCAAAGATGGTACACAGTTGAAAGATCAGTGGAGAGGGATATAGTACAACATTGTCAGAGGGAAGTACAGTGAGAAAACTGGTGAAGGTATGATTATTTTTTCTTCAAAATATTATCACTTTAATTTGATTTATGCCTTCAGACTTCTCAACATTCAGCAAAAAACCCCACTGAAATGGTTCATATGGGTCAAGCAGCCAATACTCTTAGCTTAGCCCACTTTAGTACTGTCTATGGAAGTTAGATAATCTATATGAATAAAGATGACAGGGTATTCCCTATCCAAAATTCTTCTACATCTCTGACATACATATTGTCTCCAGGTATCTTCAAATTATCTCCATAGCATATAGTTTAGAAACATGTGTTCATTTTTTTCTTAGAGGAATGAGAGATGCAGAGTTCTGGACCTCTAATTGCATCAGTGTTGGAATGGTTTCCAATGGGAGAGAAAATCCCTCTCCTGATGCAGATTGGCAAGTAATCCATAATTTGGAGTCTATGAGAATTAGAAGCATTGGTGCATAAAATAAAGTGTTGTGTTGGGAGATACTTACTCATTTCTTTTAGGATTAGTTAAATGCCTCCAATTGAAGGTATGATAGTATGACACAGTGATAGTTAATGACTGGGACATTCTAGGAACAAATACTGCCAGCTAAACTGGTATTTTGCATCATCCTGCCCAGAGACAGCATTCTTTCATATGGGGACACATTTCCTCATATCTTCTTCATGTTAGCACTAGCTAGTCTACCTAGAAACCTTTGCTTAAACTAAGCAGTTCTAGGGCCCTGCTTTCATAGGGCACACTACAAATTTATGCTATCTCAACCTGATTGTAACTTCAAGGATGAACACTGATCCTTTTACTCTTTTCTGATTGGGTGTGAATGGCACTCCTACTAGCTACTATTCCAAATGCTCTTTATCTTCATGCCCCCTATATTGTCCTTTCTGTCTCTGTATCAGGAAATGATCTTGCCTCATATTTCACTAAATCAATTGAGATCCTTTGCCAATAACATCCTTCTTCTCTTTCCCAGTTCCACATTTGAAATAATCTCAACATCCTGGCTTAATCTTTCTTCTTTTACCGCTTGTAATGCCATGCACCAGCAGATTCCCAAAGGAATGCTACTGTGAACAGCTTTTAGAGTTCAGATTACAAAATATAGTGAACACTCTGTTTATTCCATTACAAATCAAGACAAACATTCAAAACATTATAATATTCACAACACTACATCTTACCACAGAAAATGGCCACACAGTTTTCACTACAGTGGCCACAATATTCAGAACAAGGAACAATAGAATCAAACTTCCACTCATGGGGCAACTCAATCATTAACAAGAAACAATAGAATACTCAAACTTCCACTCATGGGGCAACTCAATCATCAACAAGAAACAATAGAATACTCAAACTTCCACTGAGGGGCAACTCAATCATTAGTCATTCAATCAATTCACA
>CM053585.1:270150144-270177875 GCA_028646515.1 Pseudochirops corinnae
TATGTACGCACCTCAGCCAATCCCCTTCTTCCACATCAACAGGGGCTCAGCCAATCCCCTTCTTCCACATCAACAGGGGAGTTCATGCCTTCTTAACAGTGGGACAGTGTTTGCACCTTCCATACTTAGCACTTAGTACTAAGTACTAAGTATCCTGCTAAACTAATTCCTATTACACCGCTGCTTTAGAGGATACAGTGTGCTTCTGCTTGCTAATGCCAACTCTTCTTGGCAACTCATCTTCCTGAGTTTAAATCCAGCCTTGATGCTTACCAACTGCGTAACCCTGGGCAAGTCACTTAACCTATGTTTGTCTTAATCCCCTGGAGAAGGAAATGTAAACTAATCAAGTATCTTTGGCAAGAAAACCCCTTGGACAGTATTGGTGGTTATGGTCCACGGAGTCACTAAGAGTCTGACATGACTGAATGGCTGAACAACAGCAAATGCTCCAGGCACTGCTCTAAGCACTAGACATACAGAGAGAAGCAAAAATTGTGCTTCCCTCAAGAAGCTTATATTCTAATGAAGGAAACAGTTTGTAAAATAACTGGTTCCATGCAAGGTACATACAGAGTAGATGGAAGGTAATAGAAAGGAAGGCACGAATTGCCAGAGGGAGGAGAATGACCAGGAAAGGCCTCCTGAAAAGCTAGAACTCAAATTCAGTTGTAAAGGGAGCCAGAGATATCAAGAGGTAGCAGTGAGGAGACAGACCATCCTGGTCATGTATGAATTTGGGAGAGAGAGTGTTGTGTGTCAGAAGGAGTAAGTATAGCTGGATTGTGGAACATGTTACAGGGAGTAAAGCATAAGAAGACTGAAAGGGTAGGAAGGGGTCCAGTTGTTACTGTTTAGTCATTTTCCATCATGTTCCCATTGGAGGTTTTCTTGGCAAAGATACTGTAGCAGTTTGCTATTTCCTTCTCCAGCTCATTTTACAGATAAGGAAACTGAGGCAAAATGGTGAAATAATTTGCCCAGGGCCACACGGCTCCTAAGTTTCTGAGGCCTAATTTAAACTCAGGAAGATGAGTCTTTCTGACTCCAGGCTCTATCCACTGCATCACCTAGCTGCTCCTAGGAATGGACCTGGGTAGGAAAAGTTTTAAATATGAAACAGGGGAATTTGAATTTGATCTTGAGGGTAGATAAGAAGGTATCAAAACTCACTGAGCTCTGTTTGTGCTCTTGATCCCATCCCCTCCTTTCTTTTCTAAGAGTTTGTTTTTTTCCTCATTCTTTTCTCTCTCCCTAATTTTCAGCCACTATCCACTAACTCTTCCCTGTTTCTTACAGACATATTCAAATCTTCCCTATCCTTAAAAAACAAAACAAACACAAAGAAATCCTTCATTTAACCTTACCAACCCATTCTCTAACATTCTTCCCTTCCATAGTTAAACTCCCAAGATGGGAGTAAGAAATGTGGACTGTCTATATTCATTACCTACATTTTCTTATGATCCATTCACTTTTTAATCTCTTGTAATCTGGCTTCTATCTCTACCACTTAACTGAAGTTGCTCTCTCCAAGGTGACCGATGATCTCTTTATTCCTGATTCTCATATAAGTTTATCAATTTAATAAACATTTATTATCACCTATTTTATGCCAGGTATTGTGCTGGGGGGAAAAGATACTCCCTGCCCTCTCTATGTATCTTATATTTGTGGACATGTCTTCCCATTGGAATGTAAATTCCTTGAGGGCAGGGACTGTTTTTTCCTTTTCCTCCTATCCCTGGCACTTAGTATATTGCTTAACACATACTAAGTACTTAATAAATGCTTTTTGATTAATTTATATGTATAAGTGGTAGTCATTTGCAAAGAGACAATAATCTGACTCATGAGAATTAATGTGATTTATAGAAAGCCTGTAGAGAAAAAAAAGAAGAGGGGGTCCAGGGAAGAGTTTTGGATTACGCCCATGTTTAGATGGTGATGATGGAATGACAATCCCACAAATGAAACTTGGGAGATGGTCAGACAAATACCAGAGTCAAGAGAAGTCAGTATCACAGAAATCCAAGAGGAGAGAGTTTCTAAGAGGAGATGGTGTCAACAACATTAAGTGCTGCAGAGAGGTCCAGAAGGATGAATGTTGTGAAAGGATTATACCTGTTCCCGCCCGTCTCTAAAAAAAGGATGTCTCAAAAGTCAGTGCAATTTTAAATTATTAAGACTTCAAATTCTACTAAGACTTTTGAGTCACCCTGTACCACCCGAATTTGGCTGACTTCCTTTTCCCTGAATGTGTTCTAATGCTTCCCTTTGGTGACTCCCCTCTTGCTTGAGTGGCTTATGCAGGTAGCACAATTGTTAAGAATTAGAAGAAACAGTCCCTTCCATGGGGTTGGACCATGGACATCAAAATCACCCACAGAGCAGAGGGTTTTGCCTTTAGCAGGGGCAGCAGCAGACTTGTTCTCTGATTACTGCAGTGACAGAGTCTTCCCTCCACACAAGGCTTTTCTGGGCCTGGTTCTTGTTACCTGAGCTGCCCTTGTGAGACCTAAGTTCCCAGCTTTCTTCTGTGAAGAGCTTTGAGTGCTAGACTGAGGGCTTTGCATAGCTGGGGAACCACTGAAAGAGTTTTAAGTAGGAGATTGCAATGGATAGATATGTCATGCTGCATAAAACTCTTTGAGACAGATGCATGGACCTGAGTTCCTACAGGCTGATAATAGCTGTATTTCCTGACTGGCAGATTTTCACCATTCATATGTTCTGAATCAAAGAAGGACAGTCAAAGAACTGGCTGGAGGCCTTGGGACTGCTTTTTCACCCGCCTCGTCTTGACTCAGTCTTGGGACAGTCAGGCGACAGCCATGCAGAATCCCACTCCCTACTCTCCTTTCCTGTCTAAGTCCATATCACCCAGAACAGAAACCTTGCCCTGAGCCTTTTGAACCCTTTCATCTTTGGAGCTTTTGCCCTTCCCGTGGTGACTGCTCTGCCTGCCTTCCTATTTAAGACTGGCCACAGCTCTCTCTCTCTCTATATATGTAATCTCCTAACCCCCAACCTCCTCATTCTCCTGACCTGGAACCACCATCAAATCAATTCTTCATTGTTTATCCATTTCCCTATGGCCCCATTGACCATCCTTGTAACTTGTCAGACCACAGTATCCTTCCCTGGTTACCACTCCCATTTGTTTTTGTATTGTTCTCTCTTACTCTGTCTCTCTGTCTGTCTCTGTCTCCCTCTTTGTCTCTGTTTCTCTGTCTCTCTCTCTCCTCCTTCCCTCTCTTTCCCCTTTTATTTCTGCCTTCCTGTCCTCTCCTTCCCATTTGGAAGGATAAGTGTTAATCAGGCAGTAGTTTGTAGGATGATTTGGAGATGGACACATTGGAGGCAGGCAGAGCAGTGAGGTGCAATAGAAGGAATCTGGAGTTTGGAGCCTGTTGATATGAGTTGGAACTCAGATTTTGCTAATACCTATGTGACCTTTTGCAAGTCGTTTCCCTACTCAAGACTTCAGGTTTCTCATCTGTAAAATGAAGTGGTTCTAACTCTAAATCTATATCCTAGGTGAGGAGATGTGGTTGACCCAGAGGCCAATATTCTATCCACAATGCCACACTTTCTTTCTCCAACATATTTTTTTAAATGAGAAATCACAGAAATGGCAGGAATCAATCTTAAGCATTTATTAAAGGATCAGACTGGTGAGTTGTGATACTGTCCCACTCAGGCCTGGGATTTTTTGGTTCCTCAGCATCTCCCATCTTTTCGGATCCGGAGTTGAACATTTCTCTTCCTATAGAGGAAATTAAAAGATAGAGCACTGTGAGTCACCGCTATCACAAAAATTTGGAACCTTGAAGTGGGGAAGAAAATTCTGTCCAGAAAGTCATGATTAGAACAAGAACAGGATAGAATATTAGAGTGTGAAGGAACCTTAAAACACAAAATGTAAAAAAAGTTGGAAGGAACCTTAGAAGAAAGAACATCAGAATGTCAGCTATTTCATGGATGGCTAGATTTTTTTTGCCAGAAACTTCTTGTTTTGAACCAAAATCAACTTTTTTTTTTTTTTTGGTCTTTTTTGGAGGGGGGAAGACAGTGACCTGCCCAAGATCACACAGCTTGTAAGCGTTTAGTGTGTGAGGTGGAATTTGAACACAGGTCCTCCTGACTCCAGAGTTGGTGCTCTATTCACTGCGCCATCTAGCTACCCCTGAAATGAACCTCTTGGAAATTTCTGCTCATTGTTTCTTGTTTCTGCCTTTTGGAGTTAAGTAGAACAAAGGGCATTTTTCCTACCTTAGCAATCCTTTCCATATTGAAAGGTGGTGATTACTATCCCTTTCCCTATACTTTTCTCCCTGCCTCGTTTTTTGTTCTCAGTGTTAAACATATCCAGAGCTTTCAAACTTCATCTTCTTGCTTGATCTTTTTCTTCTGTATTAGGAAGCCCAGTGGACAGAGGTGGGGAGCTTGGGGTCTGGAAGAGCTGAGTTTGAATCCAACCTCAGACACTCACTAGCTAGGTTACCCTACACAAGTCACTTGGTCTCTGTTTGCCTCAGTTTCCTCCTCTTCAAAGTGAATAATAATAGCACCTTCTTTCCAAGGTTGTTGTGAGGATCAAATGAGAATAATTGTAAAATACTTAGCACATTTCCTTGCATATTGTAAGTACTATATAAATGTTAACTATTAATATTTTTAAGTGCCTCAGAGACCCTCCATTCTTCCTGTCCTCTCTTTCTCCAGGATGCCTAGTTGCCAAATGAATTAAATCCACTGCTATGCTAGAACTCTGGTCCCCTTAATTATTGCTTCTGCCCTATGTACTCTTAAAAAAAAAAAGAAAAATGTTACATTTACAACCGCATTTGTGTAGAGACTATAAATTAACTTACTTTTGATGTGTAACAATCATAACATTTTCATCACCCTGAATTTGGACAATCAGTCTAGTTAGGAAAAGTCTAGCTAAGGGTTCTTCATTTGGAGTCTGGGAACTTTTTTTTCTTAATATTTCATTCACTCTTTTGATTTCCTTTGTAATCCTGTGTCTTTTGTTTTATGCCTTTAAAAACATGATATTGGGGGAGGCTAGGTGGCTCAGTGAATAGAGGACAGGCCCTGGAGTCAGGAGGACCTGAGTTCAAATCCAACCTCGGACACTTAATATTTACTAGCCACGTGACCTTGGACAAGTTGCTTAACCCCAATTACCCTGCTCTCCCCCCTCCAAAAAGGAAAATAAAAACAACTCATGATTTTGAGAAGAGTTCTAACAGACTGCCAAAGGGACTCAAGACAGAAAAAAAAAAATGAAGAATCTTTGATTCAGACCTTTACACAGAGCTCCCCTAAATGTTCTAGTCAATAGGAAAATATATGTTTAAGGTATAGGTACATTTTAAGGTTTGTGTTCTAAGGTCATTTCCAGCTCTGACATTCTGTGTTCTATGAGATTATGATTTTACCTTGGAACCTGGTGGATTTCTCAAAATCAAGGATACTTTTTTTTTGTTTGTCCTGCCTAATGCTGATAAAGATGTAAGTTCATGTCAGCAGCTTGGCCAGACCATGGGAAAATTACCAAATGTTTGTAAGTTCACTTTAGCAAGATTTGTAAATGGATTGAAACCATCAGCCACTGGGAATGTCTCAAGATACCAAGTCAGGTCCAGGAAAGGGGGTTCTTCATAATCCCTTGCACTGAGAGACACAAGTTTGGGACCAACATGGTTTATCAGACTCAGGTAGTTCCGTACTGGCTCAGTCCCCAGTAAGGAGGAGGCATCTGATGGGGGACAAAGTTAGGGTAAAATTGCAGGATAATTTGGAAATCTGTGCTTTGCAGGGAGAAATTTAGATCTTAATCCTCAGTCTCAGTCTTAAAGCTCAGCTTCCATAGTCTCACTAGGCACAGCCCTCCCTTTACTCTTTCATCAAGTTGTTCCTTTCTTATGGAAGGTCCTCCCCTTTCCTTAAGTTGGTCCAAATTATATTCATCCTTCAAGTCTCACCTCCACCTCCCTCCTCCAAAACTCACTGGCATCTTCTTCCTTTGAACACCTTTGTTGTAATTACTGTCCTTCAGTCATTTCAGTCATGTCCTTCTCTTCATGACCCCATTTAAGGTTTTCGTGACAAACATCCAGGTTCTCTTTGAGAATAAAGGACAAACAGCAC
The DNA here is from genome assembly GCA_028646515.1 of Pseudochirops corinnae. Lineage (NCBI taxonomy): Eukaryota > Metazoa > Chordata > Mammalia > Diprotodontia > Pseudocheiridae > Pseudochirops > Pseudochirops corinnae. The sequence goes on from CM053585.1 coordinate 270,156,307, forward strand.
CTGGAGTGGTTAGCCATTTCCTTCTCCAGCTCATTTTACAGATGATAAAACTGAGGCAAACAGGGTTAAGTGACTTGTCCAGGGTCACACAGCTAGTAAGTGTCTGAGTCCAGATTTGGTAGCCCTTAGGAAAGAGCTGTGACCTGCAAATTTTGGGTCTGATTCGCATTATATTTTGCTGATGATCTGTGTGATCTTGGACAAGTAAATTATCCTCCCTGGAATTGAGTTTCCTTTTCTTTAAAATATAGAAACTGTTCTGCATAATCTATAAGGTCCCTTCCAGATCTGGTATTCTCAATTTTGAGAAGTCTTTTAAATTGATTTAATTCAGTTTAGCGAGTATTTATTAAGTCCCTGCTGTGTGCTAGACATTAAGGGAAAAAAACAGACCCAGAAATAAAACAATCCTTGCTCTCAAGGAGCTTAATCTATTTGAGTGAAATACAAAATGTATCCTCAGTAAGCACTAATTGGTTGGAGGAATGGAGATAATGATTCAACAACTTGAAGGACTGAGAAAAATCACTTAATCTCTTATAGTAAGTGGTAATTGAAAAAGAGCCTTGATGGAGCTAGGGAGTCCAGGGGTCAGAGCTGGGGAGGGATGACATTTCAGGCATGGGGTACATCCTATGCAAAGGCACAAAGGGAGGAGGTGGAATTTCATGTATAGGGCATAGCAAGTGTCAGTTTGGCTGAGATTAAGAGTGCATGAAGGAAATTAATGATGAATCTGTGCACAAACACCATGTTATTTAGCCCTCCTGATTATTATTTCAAGTATATGTGTCTGGTTTCCCTGGCCAGAGTATTGAGAACACTTGAAGAAAAGGATTATACCAAATGTTGTCCAGAGAATACAGTAGTTGAGAGGAAGCAGAGTTTAGATCCATGAGTTTTGACTTGGAGGCCATGACCTAATCATTAAATCCTTACCCTGTGCAAAAGTATCTCATCTGTGTAACAGACATGGAGCTACTGATAAGAAGATTATAGAACACAAACCTCTAGCTCTACATAGGAGTTCAGCGAAGGGCACTTAAGGACTACGTGGTTCAAATCCTTCATTTGACAGAAAAGGAAACCTAGACTTACAGAGGTGAAGTGACCTGGCCAAGATCATGAAGCAAGTTGGAAGCAGATTTAGAACTAGAATCCAAGTGTCCTGGCTCCAAGACCAGGAATGTTCCCTTTCTCCCTTCACATTGGAAAATGTCTTCAAGGGAACTCTATGAGAGATGCTTCACTGTCATTGTCATAATTGTAGTGATGAACCAATGTACCTCATCTCCATTCTTCTCTCACTGTCCATTTGACCCAGCTAACTATGTGGACCTTGTTCAGATCCAGACAGATATAAGTAATTAAAGACATCATTGTATAGTAGAAGGAACACTGGATTGGGTGCTAGCAGACCTAGGGTTGATTCTCAATTCTGCAACTTATAACCTGGAAGTCCTTAGGCAAGTCAGCACCCCCTCCCTTATGGTCTCTGTCAAATGAAGGTTTTGAACTAGATCAGGGTTTTATTTCATTTTGTTTTTTAAAATGTTAGAGTGAGGGTGTGGTGGGTGTTTGAGTGTATGTGTATGTGTGTGTGTGTGTGTGTATGTGTGTGTGTGTGTGTGTGTGTGTGTGTGTGTGTGAGAGAGAGAGAGAGAGACAGAGACAAAGAGAGAGAGAGAGAGAGAGAGAGAGAGAGAGAGAAGAGGCAGCTGTTTGGCAGTTTGGTGAATTGATGGACTGCTCTTCACTTTGTTGCCTGCTTTCATAAATGAAGAGAAATGTTTGAGGTTATTGAAAATAAAGATGGAATTTTTCCCCCATCCAAGTTCATGGACCCCATGAAGTTTTTCCACTGACCTATTGGCAAGAGCGACCCTGGGGACCCTCAGTTAAGAACTAGACTAGATAACCTCTAAGGTCCTCTCAAATTCTAGAAAGTGAGCACATTGAGCTTTAAAATGTTATTTCTAAAGAAAGGTGATACTTACTTATTTTCCTGACACAGCAGGCATTCATTGCCATAAGTCACTCCATCAGAGCCACAGACAGGGTTATATTCTTTTGTGCATCCCATGGTGGAATAGCAGTTAGCCTAGAACAATAATAAAGCAGACTGATTCTCCTACTATATCACAGACATCTAGATACTGAGAGCTTCAGAGCTTGGAGGGGTCTATACCAACCATTCAGCCAATCAGTCAACAAACATTTATTACTCAACTATTCTGTTCCAGGCACTATACTCAGCATTGAAGATGCAAAGCAAAGTAAAAGATAGTCCCTGCCATCAAGGGGTAGGTAGATAAGACTGCCTGTTAATAGCAAGACTGTCATCAGCAGTCTAATGGGGGAGATAACATACAGTTATCTACATCTAGATGGCACAGGGGATAGAGTGCCAGGTCTGGAGTCAGGAAGACTTGAGTTCAAATCCAACCTCCAGTACTTACTAGCTGTGTGACCCTGGGCAAGTTACTTAACTCTGCCTCAGTTTCTTCATTGGTAAAATGAACTAGAGAAGGAAATAGCAAACACTACAGTATCTTTGTCAAGAAAACCCCCAGAAGGAGTCACAAGAGGTTGAGCATTACTGAAAATGACTCAACAACCACATCTTACCTAGACTCCATATAGGATAAGTTGGAAATCATCAACAGAGGGAACAGCCTAGAACTATGGGGGATTGAGAGAGTCTTCCAGTAGAAGATGGGATTTTAGCTGGGACCAGTACTTAACAGGGATTCCCTTCTCCAGTGTACCTGCCAAAAATTCATCCAGCCTCGACTTGAATATCTCTATTGTGCTTATGAATTCCTTTGGGAAAGACCCTCCATTCTTACAAGGCTGCCCTCAAGGATCTGTTATGGAGCTTTTCTGATAATAGATGATCCCAATGGTCAGTAGAGTTCTTTGCCTTTGGGATGTTTCCTGTTGAGCAGCACCTCCCAGCTGGACTACCCAGTGTTTCCCAGGCTCTACATTCCATTTCCTGGAATCTCCATATATTTGCAATGATTGCTCCCAGGATCTGAAATGTCCTCCTTTCTCACCCCATTTGACATCTCCATCCCTTCATGGCTTAACTCAGATAGTATCCACATAAGTCCTTGCTTGACCCTTCCTTATTAGTGCCCCTCCTCTTCCTGAAGTTACCTTGTCTTCTTTTTGACTGGACTCTGGAGCTACTTACCTGTGTAAGGTAGAATATAAGCTCTTTGAGGGCAGGGACTGTTTTTATTTTCATCTTTGTATCCCCATGGCCTTGCACAGTGACTGATCTTTTTTAGGGGGTGGAGGTGGGAGAGACTTGTGATTTCATTAGTACAAGGAGTTCTTGGTGAGGAAAACACCCTTTATTCTTGCAGATCTGTAACTGTTCTGTCATAGTTAATTATAATCTTAGTTTACTGAGGTTACCTCAAGGTTAAGTAACTTATTCAGAGTCACATAGATAGTAGAGGACAGATACAGGGCTCTAACCTAGGTCTTCCTAACTCCAAGGCCTGCTCTATTCATATGTCATGTTTATTCTCACCCTATACACAGAAAATATTTAATAAATGCTTGTTGAATTGAATTGTTGGGGCTATATGAAGAATCAAATGACTTCAGTTTATGTCTCACTCTGGCCCTGTGACCCTGGACAAGTCACTTGGAAGAATGATGGAATCTCAGAGTGGGAAGAAATCTCAGAAGAGAAACAGTCCAATAATTCCTGAAAGGAAATCTCTGTGACAGCATCCCAGAAGGGGTTGTCCTGCAATGCTTCCACTGAAGGGGATCTCTCTGCCTCCCAAGGCAGACTATTGCACTTCAGGACACTTTTAATGATCAATTTTCCCTCTCTTAGATGGAGCCAAAAATCTGCCTCTTTGTAGATATCTTTCCTTAATCTTACTGCTACTTCCCGGGACTGAACAAAATCAGGTAAATCATTCTCTACATGACACCCTTCAGCAGTCGTATTTCTTTTAAATCTACTCATCCCCCAATTCTTTGATCTGATCCTTTCTGATGTAGTAGCACTCCCTGTAAAGGGAAGCAGGAGGTGATACTACCCAATAGGAGGTTCCAGTTCACTCCGCTCCCCCTTCGCCCCTTAACAACCACCTTTGTGAGAAACTGCTTATATCTGTCAGCTAAGTTCCACTGCCCATGTGTTGAGGCTCTATCATCCCAACTGGGTTGTAAGACTAATGCTGGCATTCAATGCCCTTTGTTCCCTGGGACTCTGAGATAACTCGCCCTTCCCATCACCTTTCATAAGGCATTAGGGACCGCTGGCAGCTTTGGTCTGCCAGCAGAGATGTGTTTTTTTAGGGTATGGGGGTCAACCCAAGCCCTCTTGGCACTGGGTTGGGGAGCACTTTTAATTTTTTTCAGGTGAAATTTATGACATTAAATTGGTTTGCAATGTGAAATTATAACAGTTATAAAGTTATAAAAAAACTTATAACTTATAAAAGCTATAAAAAAGTTATAAAAAAATCTCCTCTTCCCCAGGCCAACATTCACCATTTCTTTAAATGGCCTCCCTAGGACACACTCTTCTGTCCCATCACCAACCTTCCTCATCCTGCCCTTGTTTGCTACAGTTCAGCAAGAACCTTCCTAACACAACTTGCCCAAAATGGAATATAATAAATACTGCAGATTGGGTCTGACCAGAGCAGAGCATAGCAGGACTGTCATTTCTCTTATTCTGCACGTGGTGCCTTTCTTAATGTAACTTATAATCACATTACTATAACTTCTCTGGGCTTTAGTTCCCCACTCATAAATGAAAGGATTGCACCAAGTGGACTCATGTTTTTTCCCACTATTATTCAATAACTCTCCCTGCTTGGGACTCAATTTCCTTTTCTGTAAAATGGGAGAGATAAGTTTTACTTTCACTCTCTTGGAAGACTTTCGTGAGGTTCCAATGAGAGAATATGTGCCAATCACCTGGTATAGTGTAAAACACTACAGGAATGGGAACTTTGAGTAGAAGCTATCCCATGATCATTCCCCCCTCACACACACAGTGTATCATATCCTTACCTGTGGGTGATCATGGGATAGCTTCCACTCAAAGTCCCCATTTCTGTGCTATTTTCTACTTTGCAAGGTGATTGGCACATATTCTCTTATTTGAACCTCACAAAAGTCTTCCAAGGGAGTGGAAATAAAGTTTATTTTCCCTATTTTAACAGAAAAGGAAACTGAGACCCACAGAATATGTCAGTGGAGAGAAGTCTGGTGTTCATTACTTATAGGTGATACAGAGAAATACCCCTAAAAGGAGGGCCTCTATCTCTTTCAGAGAATCTTTCCTGTCTATTTGTTTATTTTTTAATCAACAAGAAGATTTTCACAATCACAAAAGATACTGATATGATCATTGATGAGAGAAAGAAAACAATCACTTATATTTGCTTCATTACATAGAATACCATGGAGTCTGACAACAGGAGAGCTAAGAGAGATCTCAGGACAAATAGTGTAGAACTCTGAGAGTTGTAAGGAATTTAACACAAAGAACACAGAATATTAGAGCTAGAAGCCTACTTAGAACATAGAACACAGAATGTCAGAGCATAGAACACAGGGGATCAGAGCTGGAAGGGAGAATATAGAACATAGAACGTCATGCACAGATCACAACATGTTAGAGCTGAAAGGAACTTCAGGACATGCAGAATGTTAAAACTAGAAGGGACCTCAGAACACAGACCATAGAATGTTGGAACATAGAACACAACAGATAGAGATGGAAGGAAGCTTGGAACGTAGGACATAAAATGTCAGAGCACAGACCACAAAATATCAACACTGGAAAGTGTCTCAGTACATACAGAATGTGAGAACCAGAGGAGACCTCAGGAGAAAGAACACAGAATGTTAGAACATAGAGCACAGTAGATAGAACTAGAAGGGAGCCTAGAACATAGGACATGGAATGTCAAGCACAGAACACAAAATGTTAGAGCTGGAAGGGAACTCAGAACACAGAACACAGAATATAGAATTTTAGGAGATAGAACACAGCAGATGGAGCTAGAAGGGAGCTCAGAGCATGCAGAATGTCAGAGCTAGAAGGGACCTCAGAACACAGAACATAGAACGTCAGACCACAAAACACAGCAGATAGAGCTGGAAAGCAGTACAGAACATACAACATGGAATGTCAAGCACAGAGCACAAAATGTCAGAGCTGGAAGGGACCTCAGAACACAGAACACATAGAATGTCAGAGATCACTTTGTCACATCTTTAACTGTGAAGGAAGCTGAGGTCCAGAAAGAGGAAGTAACTTTTGATCTTAGGCAAAAGCATGGAGGCATTCTGGTGCTGAAGGCCATTGGGTGCTGATCGCTGCATCAACTGTGAGAATCAATGGTCCCTTCACCATGGCATGGGAAAGGTGATAAAATGATAAAGTAGACCTTCTTACATCTCGGAGTTGGTCTTCAGACTGTGCAGTATCTAGGAAACAAATTTTTAAAAGCTTAGGTTTGTCTTTTCTGTAAAACAGATACTTTGGGGCTGGGGGAAGGAGAAGAAGCGAACCAAAAGAGTCTGGCTTACAGCCGCAGCCTCTCTACCCACCCCTCTGTGTCTCTGCAGCCTGCTGGATGCATCCCACTGGTTTTCCCACAAACCCAAGTCCCCCAAAATGTAGCAGAATTAGACAAAATTCCAGTTAACTGAACAAAGACACTGGTTTTTTTTTTTCTATCCATTATTTTGTTTACAGATCCTTGGTTCTGGGAATCAGGACATCTAGTCCTTACTGTGCTACTTAATCACTGTGTGACCTTGGACCAGTCTCTTTTCATCATTGCATTTCATTTTCCTCTCAGGTAAACTAGATTATCTAAGGGCTCTCTTCCAGTTCTGTCACTTCATGTTTCGTCTATGTTCTGCATTCTATGTTCTGTATTTTTTTAATTTAATCAAGATTTATTGAGATACTGTAATGCTGGAGAAGCTGGAGTGGGGTAAAAAGATAAATAAGACAAGAAACCTTCCCATGAGAAAAGGTACAAATACGAATAAATACAAGGTAATGCAAAATCTGAGAAGTACTGTGGGAAAGGCTAAGACTTCTTGGAGCAATGTGGGTTGGGAATTTGTATTTAGACAGGTAGACAGAGGAAGGCAGGGTATTTCAAGGAAAGGAAACAGTCGTCATAAGAATGAGAGAGTGCTTGATGTGTTTGGATAAGTACATTCTCTCACAGGTTACTAATAATCTCCTGACTGCTAAATTCAAGGTCCTTTTCTCAGTCTTTATCCATCTTGATCTCTTTCTGAAACTTTCAACCTTGTTGAGCACTCCAATATCCTAGGCATTTTTTCTTCCTCTGGGTTTCTATTACATTGTTCCCTCCTGGTTTTCCTCCTTCCTGTTTGACAGCTCCATCACAATCTGCTTTGTTGCTTCGTCATACATATCCTGTGAACCCTTTGCATGGGCATACCCTGGGGTTTTGTCTTGGACTCTCTTCTCTCTCACCATTCTCTCTCTCAGTGACTTGTTCAGGTCCCATAGGTTCAACATCATCTCTTTGCAGATAACTGAGAAAGCTATACAGCCAGCCATCATGCCTTTCCAGAGCTCTAATTCTACATCATGGATTATTCACTGGACACCTCATTCTGAGTGTCCCATAGGCATCCTTAATCTCAACATGTCTGAAATGAAAACTCATCACATTCTTCCCCAAACCTACCTTCCCTCCTATTGGCCTTGTTTCTATCAAGGGCACCAGCATACCTTGAGGCAACTAGATTTACAACCTGAGAGCCATCCTAGACTTTCTTTTTTTAAACCATTAATTTGATCTATATAATTAAATAGCCTGCTTCCTTTGTCTGATCATAAGTATTCATAATTAAGCCACTAGTTACACTCTTAAGGAGTGGCTGGAGCAAGTCTATCCTACACAAAAATATGAAGTGACATTACCTTTCACTGTCCCTTTTGGGGTTCACTTTCAGTTTTATTGATACAATGAATGACCTCATCTGAAAGTGCAGGGAACATATCACTTATCTCTCAACTCCCCACCCAATTTTCTACTTAAAAAAAATGAATAGAAATCTTATGTTTCTTCTTCGCATCCACTAATTGGGGGAAAAATGAAAAAAAATTGTAATACATAAGCATAGTTATACAAAACATTCCTCAATGACTGTACAGAAGAGTATCTATATCTATAATCCATATCTATATCTACATCCATCCATCAGTCCATCCATCTATCCATCCATCCATCCATCCATCCATCCATCCATCCATCCATCCACCTATCTATCTATCTATCTATCTATCTATCTATCTATCTATCTATCTATCTATCTATTTCCTTAACCCACAATCCATCAACTCTTTGTAATGGATAGCATGTTTTTATCTTCTCAAAGGCCCATCTACCTCTGACATTCTATAAGTCCATTTCCAAGTGTGTAAAATAAATAGTTTGAGAGATTGTTTTTCCTCCATCTTCCTAGATGACTTGTAAAATGAGTTAAATATTAATCAGAATCTGCCTGCTCTCATTCTTGGTCCCATTCCCTCATATTTTAGAACTGAAATGATTACTGCATTTTGAGCTGGAAGAACAGGGTTTCCATTCAGACTTTGACAGTCACACTTTTGTGGGAGACTGGAACAGTTACTTCTCTCTGACACTCAGTTTTCTAATTTGTACAACAGTAATAATAATCCTTGTGCAACCTGCCTTACAGGGCTGTTGTAAATAAAATACTTTGGAAATAAAAACATCCCTTCATAGGATCATAGGCATGGAGCTGGAAAGGATCTCAGAATCATCTACTCTAACCCCTTGATTTTGCAGATGAGGAAACTGAGACCCAAGATTACACAGGTAGTAAATGGAAGCTTTGAACCCTTGGCCTCTTATCTAAATCTGAATTATAACTCTGTCTTCACTATAACCTTCTTCTGTTAACTCAGAGGCTTGAAACAACAATGGAAGTTCTTGAAGGGTGTGTTAGGAGAGCACAAACTTTGGGAGGTCCTTTCGAGCTCCTAATGTTGTAATCTCAGAAGGTGTGTTGGAGGTCTGAGCAATCGGCCTAGCTAATTGTGGAAATGCTTATCACCAGAAGGATGGTTCCTAGAGGATGCATTTTTTGGCCATAATAACTTATGAAAAAGTCTAGTAAGGTGTTGGTTGGTTGGGGGAGAGGGTAGAGAGGGGATATGTGGCAGTAAATTTGCTCTGGAGGAGGAAGGATCTATATGAAAGAAATCTAAGATCTCTGGAAATCTTAAAGTAGTTATCACATGAGGGCTGTTGACAATTGTTTTCCTTTGTCAGAGAATCCTCTTTCCATCTGCTTTTTGTGTTTCTTAGGGGTTTGAAAAGGATTCCCAGAAAAGATAGTTCAATTGGGAGAAAAAATGACCCTAACTCTTGGATAAATTAGTAGTAATTCAAAGCCCTCGTCATTCCCTATCCACCACCAGTAGGATTCAAATGCTTTTAGGGCAGAATGTTTGGTGGAAGAAGACCCAGGCTTCTGTCATGGCTCTGTCCTCAGCTGAATGATCAGGGATCAGCTGATGCTCGGTTCTGGACTTGAGCTTGCCCATTTGCAAAATGGACATATGGACCTTTGTTCTGTTTATTTCAAAGGGACTGAGAAGGGGCCAAAAGTGCTTGAGAAAGTATAAGGTACTCAATGAATACAAAGTTGCATTTAAATACAAATACAAAGTATCATTTAACAAGCATTTCTTCTGCTATACTTTTCTTAAGTGTTTATCCCTTGGAAGGCTGGCTGGGGTAACTGAAAACAGATGAGAACTAGAATTAGAGCCTGGGCTTGAAGTGTGTCTCTGAAACTGACGAGCTGTATGATCTGGAGCAGGTCACTTTTTTACTCCTAAGGCTCAGCTTCCTCTTTTGTAAAATGGGGAAGAAAATGCTGTCCCAGCGTTGTTCAATCAATCAATAAGTATTTATTAAGTGTCTATTATATGTGTGGAACTATTTGAAATATTGCAGATGCAAAGACAAGCTGTTTCTGCTCTCAAAGAACTTATGTTCAAATAGGGGACACGATTTATACATATAGAGATATATAAAGGACATATAAATTCAGAGGCAAGGTAACCTTGCCTTGGAAGGCACTAATTGCAGGGGAGATCAGGACAGACTTCAGCAGAAGGTGACTGAGTCTTGAAGGAAACCAGGGGTCCCAGAGATAGAAGTGAAAGAGAGCATTCTAGACATAGTGACCAGCCATTGCAAAGGGATGAGAGGGCGGGTGCAGTGTCTGGTGGGAGAAGAGGCAAATAGTGCAAGATGACTGAATTGTAGAGCATGTGGAGGAGAGCGATGTGGAGACTGGAGAAGCAAGGAGGGGCCAACTAGGGAAAAGCTGTAAATGGCAGGCAAAGAGTGTAATATTTAACCCCAGAGACGACAGAAAACCCCTGGAGCTTTGAAAACTACTTGAGTAGGGGAGAGATATTGTTAGACCTGTGCCTCAGGGAAATCATTTCAGCAGCTGGGTTGGGGAAGGACTGGAGAGATGAGAGACTGGAGACCAACAGGAGAATCAAATATTGCAATAATCAGGGTGGAAAGGGGATAAGGGTTTAAATGAGGGTGGCGACTGTGTCAGTGCAGGGCAGGGTGTAGCGTCCTGATTGGGGAAAGGTCATAATACACAGTAAAAAGAGAAAAGGCACTGACAAATTCTGTGAAAAGTGGAAGCCTGGACATGTTGACCTGTTAAAAATCATAACAGATACTGACTCATAATTTAGACACTGAGTCCTTAGATATTGTGACTGATGAAAGCCATAAGAGAGACTCAGTGACCAGTTCATGTCCAGTACATGACCAGTACACCATCTTGTGTTTGGACATTTAACCATCAACATTGGCTTAATGCCCAAGATTGGAAATGAGCCCATTACTAAGCAGAAATCCAAAATATCCATCAGTCTGTAGTGAGGTATTCTATGGCTCCACCTCCCTTTGACTTCTATAATTAACACTGGGATTTCCTGTTTTTGTTTTTGTTTTTTTTTTGCAGGGATCCCACCTGTGGTCTGGTCCAGGCTGCAGGCTGTTAACTCTTGCCTAGGATCCATCATACTGTCCCTAATGTAAGTGATCCAATTGATTAAACTACTACCTATAACCAATTTGGAATTCCTTGGCCACTTCCTTTGGTATCAGACTTGTCCCACTTTTTGGGTGGGGGTAATGGGGGAGATGCAGGATTGCCAAGGTGGGGAGATTTTGGATCTTACCCAGAGGATGTGAAGGAAGTAGAAAGGTATTGGTACTGGTACTGGATACCTAAGGTTTGCAAGATTGAAAAACTGGATACCACACCAGGCTTGTGAATTTAGGTAACCACATCTTTTACCTAGATGGTTTAGGATGGTGATGTTTTTTGACAGTAACAGGGATATTTGGAAGGCTGATGTGTTTTTGGGGAAAGATACTTTCTTTGGACATTTTGAATTTCTGGGATATCCAATTTGAAAAACCAATAGGTAGTTGGTGATACCTAACTGGAGCTCAAGAGAGAGTCAGGGCTAGATATGCAGATCTCCCAGTCATCTGCTTAGAGTGGATAATTGAACCTATAGAGACTAAAAAGGTGACCCCATGAGGGAGTAGACAGAGAAAAGGGAAGAGGACCAATGCCAGGGACTTGGGGATGAGCCCAGAGTTAGTGGGTATGATACTGATGGTGATCTAGCAAAGGAGATTGAGATGGGTAGGAGGAGAACAGAGAGCAGTGTCACAGAAATCCAGAGAGAAATGGATGGCTAACACGTTTGTTTGCTGCACAGTTTAAGAAGGATGAGAATTAAGGAAAAGCTAATAGATATGGTGAGCCAGACACCAAAGGTAACTTTAGAGAAAAGTTTCATTTGAGTGATTAGGTCAGAAGCCAGGTTATAGAGGGTTTGGGGAGGGGTGGAGAGAGAAAAGAAAGTGGGGTAACAACTGGAAATGGCTTTTTCAAGGAGTTTGTCTGAGAAAGAGAAGAAAGAAGAGGATGACAATAAGTGGAAATGATACAGAGAGGGTTTTTTCCTCTAAAGGTAGGAGGAGTCTTAGGTAGTTTTATAGGTAGAGAATCACAGAATTTGAGAATTGTGTCATATATGCTATATTAGCATATATGACAAAGGGTCATTCAGCTAGTGCTTGAAGACCTGCAAGGAGGGAAACCCAGCAAATCTTGAGGCAGGTCATTCCATTATTGGACAGTTCTCATTATTAGGACATTTTTCCTTTTATCATGCCTAAATTTTCCTCTTTTTAATTCCCAATTATTGTTCCTGGTTGTGCCACCAGGTTGGAGGCAGATATAGATCAAATAGCCAAAGCCAAACCTGTTTTTCAGGACAGCAACTATGAGCAAGCAACATTCAACTATACAATTTCCCAAAACCAGAGCATTGTTGAATTCTCAAATCAGGGAATCTTAAAATTTTAAAATCACTAGTTCTTAGAATCAAGATCCTAAAAAATTGTTCTGTTGAATATTAGAATATTAAAATTGGGCATCTATTCAATCCTAGAATTGTGGGAAGGGATCTGGAAACCAGGTCATATGAGGATTTAGTTAAAGAAAATGGCAATGTTTATCCTGAAGAAGAAAAGACATTTCACTGACAGAATCAAAGGGTGTTTAATTTGGAAGGGACTTCAGGTGCTATCTGATCTAATGAGCACCTGAACAAGAAAACCCCCAGAAAACACCTAACAACTAGTCTTCTGATTTTATTTGAACATCTTTAGTGGGTAGGGGCAGGGGTGTGGGAGAAGTTTACTAATTGTTAGGTAATGAGTCCAGACAGAGTATCAATGGATGGAAGGAGCTACTTCCAAGAGCAGCCTGATTCATTGTTAGATTACTAAATTTTAGGGAATTTCCAGCAAAATCAAGCATTTTGCCTCTTTGTAACTTCTATGCATTGTTCCTAATTCTACCCTCTTGGACCAAGCAGAAGTCTAATTCTCATGACCTTTCAAATATGAAGACAGCTATGGCATCCTTCCTAAATCTTCTCTTCTCCAGGCTAAAGATCCTCAGTTAAATTCAAGAATCCTCATATGATGTGACATGAAGGCCCTTCCCTATGTTGGTCTATCTTTGTACTTTCCCCAACTTATCAATATTCCTCTTGAAACGTGGCATCTGGAACTGCAGACCTGTACAACTTGGCAGTAGGTATGGGCCAAAATCTAAAAAGGCTAAACTTCTTCCGGCCACAGCTAAGATTTTAGCACCTCACTTTCCAAGTAAAGGTATAATGATAGTTGGTTGCTGCAGGTCATGTGACACACAGGAAAGAAGGAGCTATGAGGATCCACTCAGTTACATGATAGGCCCAATAGTGACAAGTGGAAGGTAGGTAAAGGGGAGCATGGACAACTCTCATTATATCTTTACTTTCTTTCATATCCTCTGCATTTTTCATGGGCTCCCCAAAATCCTTTGGGGGTTCATAAATGGCCTGCAGGCTGTATGTTGTGCAGGCCTAAGTAGTGAATACAATACTGTCTATGTTATCTGAACAGGGCAGTGTATAATGGAATTATAACCACCCTACATTGAACACATTCTTCTGAGAATGAAGCCTAAGGAAGCTTTAACTTGTTTTAGGCTACTGTACTAGAGGATTAATCCATAGTGAGCTAGTTCACTAACACCCTTACATCTTTTAAAGATGAACTGTAGTAGGCTAATCACACTTTCATCTTGTCCTTGTGAGGCTGACTTTTTGACACAAAGTGTAAAATTTTACTCATATGCTTGTTAAAATTTTTCTCATTAGATTTGACTTAATATTCTAGCCTGTCAATATCTTTTTGAATCCTGTCACTCTGTGTTCTTGCTCTCCCTCCTGACTTTGTCATCATCTGAAAATTTGACAAGGATGCCATCTTTGCATCTGTCAAGGTCACTGATGAATTATCAACCAGTGAAGATAAAGCACAGTTCCCTAGAGCCCCCCAATAGGGACCTCTTTCCAAGAGAGTTGATATTCAGGCATGAATGATTGGAGTGGCCTGATGCAATGAGAAGTATGATGGATTTGGAGTCAAGGGACCTGTCTTCAAATCGTGGCTCTGTCATTTGCTATTTTTGTGATGGGTGGTAGGTGATTAGACTCTCTAGCCATGTGCCCTTTCCTTCCTCCTCTGTAAAATGAAGGATCAATGACCTCCAAGGTCTCTTCCAGCTCTAAATCTATGATCCTGTGACTTATTTTTGGCTCTCTTGAAACAGCTCTGAAGCCACTTCCTTCTCCTCTTGTATGGCTTGTCACTCCTTGTCTTGTCTACAAGAATAGTGTGAGATCCTTTGTCAAATGTTTTTCAAGAATCTAAGGCAGTCTATATTTGCAGTAGTTTACTGACCTTGAAAAACAGGACACATTTTAGGCATGTCCTGTTCTTGATGGAGCTCTCCGAGTTCTTTGTGATCATATATTGCCATGTCAATAAGGAATTAGATTTGATTGCTTTGGTTGCAGAGAGCAGAATGGGGAATGAGAGTGGCATAGGACAACTGTTTGGGCTGAATATAAGAGCTGTCTGATAAGGAAATCTGTCCCAAATTGGAAAGGACATCATTGGGAAGCAATTAGTGTCTTGTCATTGGGATTTTTCAAGTTGAGGTTGGGTAATTCCTTCCTGGGATATCTGCAGAAGGGACTCTAGGCCTGGGAGGGAGGATGGACTCAACGTCCTATAAATTTGTTCTTTGAGGTGGGCTTTAGACTTGTGATTTCATGTGTGGAGGGAGTTCTCACTAAATATACTCCCTCAACCCATACAGTCCGAACAATACAGTTAAGAAGATCTGGATTCAAATCCCACCTCAAGTACTAGACAAGTCACATAACCTCCTTGTTCCTCATTTTTCTCATCTATAAAAGTGAGGAAGGTAGGACTTGATTTCTAAGATCCGCTTATGACCCTGTGGTTCTGCAACATTCTGTGGATGTTACAATTCTGTTAGAATCTTTGTTAGAATCTGACGATTGAGATGGCACTTTAGAATGTATAGAAGTCCTTTCCTCACAACAATCTTGTAAGTATTATTTCCAAGTTACAGATTAGGAAAGTGAGGCTCAGAGGGATGAATTAAGTTTTCCATGATCTCATAGCCAATAATCAGAGCCTAGATTCCAAGTCAGGCATCCAGAGTTTAGGTTGAGAGCTCTTTTCACTACATCTCAGCTCATTCTTGAATCTGTCCTCAAATAACACAAGTTACAGACTGTGGATCCAAGGATATTGTTTTGGGGATCAGGAGATCTGGGTCCCCATACTGACGCAGTCACCAGCTGTATGACTTTGAGCAATTCACTTAGCCCCACTCTCCCCTGTGTAAAATAAATGCAACAATTGCTAAAACCTTAT
Organism: Pseudochirops corinnae; assembly: GCA_028646515.1. NCBI lineage: Eukaryota > Metazoa > Chordata > Mammalia > Diprotodontia > Pseudocheiridae > Pseudochirops > Pseudochirops corinnae. The sequence goes on from CM053585.1 coordinate 270,171,741, forward strand.
AGGATTTTTAGAATCAAATGAAATCATGAAAACATTAATAGTAACACAGAATAGCTAGCGTTTGTGTCATACTTTAAGGTTTTCAAACTGTCTACATGTTTATCTCATTATGTCTTCACAACATCTAATTAGGTATTATCATGATCCCCATTTTAGTGTCTGAAAGAGAATTTGAACTGGAGTCCTCCTGAATCCAAGAGTATCACTTAGTTACCTGGTTGTCTATCTCTGCATGTCCATCTGTCTTCCTATCTCTGCCTTTGACTCTCTGTCTCACTTTTTTTTTCCATAAATGTTAAGTCAAAATTCTCATTCTACCTCCTGTCTAGTATAGGAACCCTGTCTACAATGTCCACATCAATGCCTTTTCTCTATACCCCAGAGCCAGGTCCTCAGAGGTGCAGTATGTATTCTGGGTCTGAGGGTTACTTACCCCAACATGAGGGTGTTGTGCCCAAGGAGAAACTTACCCAAGAAGGAGCACAGAACTAGGGAGAGCAGCAGGATTATTCCAAGAGGCCTCATGATCGGACTTCTTTACCTCTAGCTGAAAATCAAAATTGAAAGATTTCAAAGAAGGTTAGGTACCCTGAGTCCACAGGAGCCTGGGAGGCTTCCTTATGTAGGGGCCGTGGGTTCCACCTGCTGAATTACATCATGCTCTCATGTGACCTACTGCCACATGCAAGCCCTAACCAGACCTCCTCTCTCTTGCCTAATCTTCCTAGAGACGGACACTGTCCTCTGCCAGCCAATTCCACCTGCCCTGTTCCCACCCAACCCCCAACTTCTGTTCTGTCTGTGTGCACCTAGGGCTGTGTGTGACTTACCTCTTCCACCCTTGACCCCCAACTATTCCTTCCTTCAGCCTTGTGTATCCCCTTCTCCCTGTCTCTCTAGTGTTTGTACTGCTGGTCTCTCCCCTGTCTCTGTGGGCCTCTATTCATTCTGCTTCCTATATATGTTTGTGTGTGTTCTTAGAATTTCACCTGGGTTGTTTGTGTTCCATCAACTTCTTCATTTTTGTCACCATCTACAAGGCTTCCCTCTGTGTGTGTGTGTGTTTGTGAGTGTGTGTGTGAATGTGTGTGTGTGTGTGTGTGTGTGTGTATTTGTGTGAAGTAGATTGAGAACTGTGCCTGGAGTCAAGAATACCTGAATTCAAATCTGATCCCCTACATTACTAGCTATATGATGTTGGATAAGTCACTTACCTTCTGTCTGTCTCCATTTCCTCAACGGTAACATTAGAATAATAATAGCACCTACTTCCCAGTTTGTTGTAAGGATCATATGTGATAATATTTGTAAAGCTCTTAGCACTGGACCTGGAACATAGTAGAAATTTAATAAATGTATCTTTCCTTCCTTCCCCTGGCTTTTGTTAGGAGCAGAGGAGTGGTATCCCACTCTGCTACAGATTGAGTTGAACTTGACAGTTTCTACAATGCACGACCCCCACTCCAGGTTTGACTTTTTAAGTACTCAGAAACACATTGGCTGGTGGCAAGGCCACTGTCTGACACCAGCGGGGGGCAGTTTTAAACCCCTCTGCTGCTCCTGATTTTCTGTGTGACCTCGAGTGAATTATTTAGCTTACCTGAGTGTTAGTATCCTTATTTATAAAAATGAGAGAGGAGATAGAAGAATAGAGAATATCTGAGGTCTCTTCCAGCTCTAGAATTATAATTCCACACTGTATTCTGCACTACTCTAGGAAAAGAATCTTTTTTCTGTTAAAACTTCAGAAATCTTCCTTTCTCTCACCTTATCTATATAGCAGCAAGGAAGGAAGAAAGAAAGGAGTCATTCTGTCCATTTTATAGATGGGAAGCTAAGATCCAGGGAGCTAATGTTAATTCCCCAAGGTCATGAAATGAGTTAGTGGCTGAGTCAAAGCTAAGGGTCATGGTCTCTTGACTTTTAGTCCAGTAAGCCATCATTTTAGGGAGTGGGGAGGGAAGAAAGAAGCAAATGAGGCAAGAATATCTTTCCCTCAGTTGCCTTGCTTATACATTCCAGGTCAGATGGATGATGGGAAACCATAAGAGAAACATTTGAAATCCAGATGAAATACTGTCATTTTCTCCCACTTGGGGAGATGACCATGAACTAACTCTCAGACCTGAGCATCTGGAAGACTGCATGTTCTTTAATGTGGCAGAATCATACTTGTTCAATAGGAATGCCATCTCAGAATAAGTAGGGGTCACAAAGAGTCAAGCATGGCTAAAATGATGCAACAGCGTCTTTATACTCAGTTTTATAGATGACAGTTTTATACTTGGTTTATAGATGACAGCATTGAAACGGAAAGAGGGGAAGTCATCCAATTCTCATACCATTAAAGCTCAGATGTGAAGGGAATTTCAGAGGCCTCTAGTCCGACCTTGACCTAAGCAGGAGTCCTTTCTACAGTGTCCCTGAAAGGTGGGCAGAGGATCCTTTAGTTCAAGAATTCTGTTTATCTCCTGATGCAGCCTACCCCACTTTTGGATGTTTCTTGTTGCTAAGAAGTTGCTCCTTTAAAGGAGCTGAAATCTGCCTCTCTGAAATTGCTTCTGAAATTGCTCTCTGCTTCTATTTGGGACCCTTCAGAAGTTTGGAGACAGTGACCGTGTTCTACCTGGAGTTTCTCTTCTATAGGCTCAGGGGTGAGAACCCACAGACTTAAAGGCCACTTGTAGCCTTCTAGGTCCTTAAGTGTGACCTTTTGACTGAATCCAAATAATAGACCAGAGATGACATAATTTAATAGCTGGAAAATTCCATTCAGCCACCAAAGTCATCTTCCTAAAACTGAGGTTTGACTGTCATTTTCCTTCTCAATAAACTCCAGTAGCTCCCTAACACCTCTAGAATCAATTACGAATGTTCTGTTGAGCGTTAAATGCCCTTTATAACAAATCCCCTCCTACCTTTCCAGTCTTCTCACACCCCACTTTCTGAGGCATGCTCTTTCAGTGACTGGTCTCCTGGCTCTTCCACAAACAAGGCACGCCATCTCTTGGTTCTGAGCATTTTCTCTGACTGTCCCCCATGCCCTAATCACTCTCCTCCTACTCTCCATTGCCTGACTTCCCTAGCTTCCTTCAAATCCCAACTAAAATTGTCTCTTGTATAGAAGCCTTCCCCAACCCCTCTTAATTCTAGTGACTCCCTTCTTTTAATTATTTCTTATTTATCCTCTGTGCCACTTATTTAGACATATTTATCTCCTTATTGTGTCCTCTGTTCAATCGTAAGCTCCTTCAGGGCAAGGACCGTCTTTTCCCTCTTTTTGTGTCCCCAGTGTTTGGCACAGTACCTGGCACATGATAGGAGCTTAATAAATGCTTATGGATTGACTGTAAGAGACTTTGGAATATGGAACGTCTAGAAGGGACAATGTAGAACCCAAGACTGCCAAATCAGATGCAACCTTGAGAACATCTAGTCCAAACAGCTATTACCCAAGAGAAAATTATGACTCTGAAAAGCTAAGGGAGGAAACATAAAGTGGAAAAAGGTGTGTTTGTGAGTAGAGAGACCTGAATGGTTGTCCTGCTTAGTAAGAACTATTTGGGCAACCAGCTCTTGGACAAGTCACTTCTTTCTGGGCCTCTGTTTTTCCACCTGTAAAATGGAAAGTTTGAGCAACATTCCCATTGAATCTGGCTATGGAAATTCCCCCCAAAATAGCTATCATCTAGGAACTTGGAGTAAAAGTCTCTTGGATACATTGTCCTTTTGGTTGCCATTTCCTGACTATATTAAGAGCTACTGACCCAAGTTTCCTTTGTCTTTACTCATCTCTAACGCAAGCTTTTAGAGCAGGACTTCAGGGGCAATGGAAGGACATATGGGTCGGCTTATTCTTACTGAAATAACCTTGAGTAGCTATGACATCAATCTAACTTTCTCCTAACTGTGTGAGCAGCCTGTGTTTGCTTCCTCCATGAGAACCCTGGAACGTGCCATGACCTTACGGTTGGAATGAGGGTAAGATTCTTTCCCAGCAACAGCAAAGCCTTGAGAGATCTTTACATTTCCATGTTTCCTGTTATTTTATAGTTGCTACTGAAAGAAGACAAAGTGTGGAACCAGTAACCCCTGACACACTGGTGTAGGGGTTGTAAACAATTTAGATGCTCACACCTGCACATGGACTTAGTAAATACTCATCTAAACCAAAAACAGCTTTTAAAAGACTTGTGGTGTGGTGGCAGGTTCCACTCTGTATAAGTCTCTGAAGTTGTGCTGGCTTTCTTGATTTTGTGCCAGGTCTTCTCACTTTTCCAGGATTCCATTTCACTTTCCCCAGTTCTCTCCTCCTTTTCTTTGTGCGTGGGGGAAAGTCAGGGAGGGCTATTTATCTTTTAACAAAACACCCTATTATAATGATTAAGCCATTTTAATCCTCGGGGGCAATATGATGGCCCCCTAACTCCATTTGGTTTTCTTCTCTTTGGCTTTCAGGAGTTTATTTTAGGTGAAAAGTTTTTAGTTAAGTTTCAAGCTCTGCAAGCTCCTGTTGGAAAAAAATAAAATTCTCATACTTAGACATAGGTTGACTTCTCCGCCAAACTTATATTTATGTCTTATAGTTATCCCTTTGGGCAGCTAGGTGGCAAAGTGGAGAGAGCACCAGACTTGGAGTCAGGAAGACCTGAGTTCAAATCCAGCCTCACATACTAGCTGTGTGACCCTGGGCAAGTCATTTAACCCTATTTGTCTCAGTTTCCTCATCTGTAAAATGAACTGAAGAAGGCAATGGCAAACCACTTCAGTATCTTTGACAAGAAAACATGCCCTGGGTCATAAAGCATCATCTATGACTAAAAAATGACTAAACAACAAGTTTACTCCTGGCTCTTTGTGGCTGAAGCAAAATTCAATTTATTGGAAACATTTGGGCAATAAATATAGGATTATGTGAGTGTTTGTGGATAGACAAGCATTGGGAAGAGAGGTTTTGGAAACAGCTGTTTTTGTCTCACCTGGGATCTTCTTCTTTATGAAGCCCAAAGACTCAGGGATCTTTCTTGTCCCTCCTTTCTCTGCCACAGTTTAATCCTTCTCTTGTTCCATGTTTGTTCTTCTTTCCCATTCTTTTAAAAAATATTTTTAGTTTTTTGCTTTAAATAATATTTTATTTTCCCGCTATTATATGTCAAGGCAATTTTTACCTTTCATTTTTACAAGATTTTTAGTTCCTAAATTTTCTCCTCCTTCTTTCCCCTTCCCTCTTCTGAAAGTGGTAGGCAGTTCGATATAGTTTATACATATACTATCATGTAAAATATCTCCATATTCATCACAGTTGTGGAAGAAGAAACAGATCAAAAGGAAAGAAAGAAAGAAAGAAAGAAAGAAAGAAAGAAAAAAAGAAAGAAAGAAAGAAAGAACGGAAGGAAGGAAGGAAGAAAGGAAGAAAGAATCAAGTAAGTGAAAAAAAAATACGCTTCGATCTTCATTCAAGAGTCCATCAGTTCTTTATCTGGATATGGATAACATTTTCCTTCATGTACTTGTCTTGGAGCATTGTGTTGCTGAGGAAAGCTGATACATTCATAGTTGATCATCACATGATGTTGCTGATAATGTATACTGTTTTTTCTTGATTCTACTCATTTCACTTTGCATCAATGTGTACAAGTCTTTCGAGGGTTTTCTTTAATCTCTATGTCTTTCTGCTTCAAGTGTGTTCTTGTAAGCAACATATTGTAAGATACTGATTTTTGATCCAGTCTGTTATCTGCTTTTGTTTTATGGGAGAGTTCATCCCATTCACATTCACCATTATGCTTAATGCCTGTGTCTTTCCCTCCATTCTATTCTTCCTCCTGTTTTTCTTCTCTTTTCTTTCACTCTTTCTCACATCACTAAAGTTTGCATTCTCTCTATCACCTCCTCTGATCTGTCCTTCCTTCTGTCAGTCTTCTGCCCCCTCATTTAATCTCCTTCCCTCCTATTTCCCTGTCAGGCAAGATAGATTTCTATATTCATCTGATTGTGTATATTATTCCCTCTTTGAGCTAATACTTTTTTTTAATTTTATTTTAGTTTGCATCATTCATTTCCACAAGATTTTGAGTTACATATTTTCTCCCCATCTTTCCCCTACCCACCACCCCAAAACAGCCATCCCAATGT
>CM053585.1:270178375-270197924 GCA_028646515.1 Pseudochirops corinnae
CTGGCGCCACAGGCTCCACGTGACCACATTCAGCCTATTAGGGAACACAGTATACTTTCAAATATCCAAGGGTCCTCAAAGTCACGTAGCCACTTCAGCAAAGGGCCTAGGGGCAGGGAAGATCTTTAGATTCCCATAACACCAGCCTGCTACATATCTCCCTCATAGGCTATTGACTGACAAGTCCACAGATCTCCTAGGTATTGTGTGAGTCTCAAGTAAGGAGAAAATGCAAGAACCAGTCTCAGTCTTAACCCAAGATCAGGCTCGAGACTGGATCTTCAGTGGGTTTCTTATAGTACTAGCTATGGTTATTAGTTGAATGCATACAAGTTTTGATTGGTTATAGATTACCTAAGCTTATGGTGTAAGAAAACAGTTACTGAAAGCTAACTTTGGGTTGTTTATCAGATTTTGGGGATACAATTTATTAGTACCTGTTTACCAAATATGGAGAATTCACATCATCAGTAGTTGTCTACCAAATCTGAGAAATGAAAACATTATTAGTAGTTGTTTATCAAAGCTTGGACACACACACACACACACACACATCATTGCCAAACTATACCACTGAAGTCCTTACCTTATTACTTGGAGTGAGGATATGGGGTGGGGAGGTGTGAAGAACCTCATATAACAACTACTCCAAAACAAAATAAAATGGAGTCAGTTCTGTCAAGACAACAAACTTTTGTTGTTGCTGCAGTTTTTAAAATATTGGTAATCACTGAGCTTTACAATTATAACTTTGGGGAAAGAGTCAAGACTCAGGATTAAGAGACCTGAACTTGTATGTCCAAAGGGTTATAAAGCTGTGCACACCCTTTGATCCAGCAATAGCACTGCAAGGCCTATATTCCCAAGACATCAAAAAAGTGAGGGAAGGGCCTAATTGTACAAACATATTTATAGCATCTCTTTTTTGTGGTTGCTAAGAATTGAAAATTGAGAGGATGCCCATCAACCGGGGAATGCCTAAGCATGCTGTGGTATATGATTGTGTTGGAATGATATTGTGCTATAAGAAATGACAAGCAGAATGATTTCAGAAAAATCTGGAAAGACTTACATGTCTTTATTGCAAAGTGGCATGAACAGAACCAGTAGAGCATTACATATGGTAACAGTAATAGTGTATGATAAAGAACTGTGAATGACAGCTATTCTCAGCAATACAGTTATCCAAGGCAACTCCAAAGGATTAATGATGAAGCATACAATCCACCTCCAGAGAAAGAACTGAAATTGTTTGAATACAGAATAACATACATGAAGCACATTATTTTTTACTTGCTTTCTTTCATTCTTTCTTGTATTCATCTCCTTATGCAAAATGACAAATATGAAAACATTTTACATGACTGCACAGGCACAACCTGTATCTGATTCCTTACCATCTTGGGTAGGAGAGAGGTGAGGGAAAGGTAGAATTTGGAACTCAAAACTTTTTTAAAATGTTAAAAATTGCTTTAACATTTAAGTGAGGAAATAAAGTATATATTTAAAAGAGAGACAGAGGAGGGAGGGAGAGAGAGAGAGAAAGAGAGAGAGAGAGAGAGAGAGAGAGAGAGAGACAGAAAGAGAGAGAGACAGAGAGAGAGAGCTGAGTTTGAAATCTAGCTCAGACTGGGATCTGGCTAAATCACTTGCCTGCTCCCAAAAGAAACATCCTTCTCTGGAGACTGAGATTACTTTTAAAATATGGATCCCAGACAGCTTATTATCAATGACCGGGAGATTTGAGACCCCAGCCTAGCCTTGTTTCTTGCCTTATTTTCTGCTATTTCCCAAGCTTCCCTTTCCCATCCCAAGCCCACAGCCAGTCATCCGACCAAGAGTTTCACATCTAAATCATAGACCTAAGTATGTCTTCTAATATCAGTTCTTGAAAGGCTGCCTGAAATAGGTGGCATATGACTGACGAGTACCTGAAGCTCAGAAAGGTTTAAGTGATTTGCTATTGGCATACTCTGTATTTAATATTAATAAGTATAAAATACAAAAGTGATTAGGTATATTAGAATCTAATGTCCTCATTTTACAGGTGAAGAAACAGATGTGCACAAAGGGGAAGAGACTTGTGCAAGACAACACAGTTAGTGAGTCAGGGATATGCTAATAAATGTTTATAAAAGATTGAGAGTGGTGGAGATACATGATAACTTTTAAGTCTAATCTGTGTTATTAACATTTTCTCTATCAATCAAGTTGAGACAATGAAAATAATAATCTAAGCACTGATTTGTAGAATTTGCCCGTTTCTGAAGTATAAATGATCACAATAAATTTTAACAAATAGCTCTAATGAATTGACATAGGATAGCTCCAGGATACTCCTGTCAGTTGGGTTTAAGTTCAAACCCAAAGCCTCCTAATCTCGTGGCATATCTCTTTATATTACTCCCAACACAGTCACTGAATCATTCTTCTCACGGTTTTATATTTCAATGCATTTGCAAAATGTTCCCCCAAAAATATGGCTACATTTTTCCCTTTGGGGAAATAAAGTCACTTGGAATAGTTGAGTTCACTGCATTTAATTGAAGGGCCCTCAAGTGACCAGGGAGACATATTAAAATGACCTGCAGATGCAGGGTTTAAAACCAACCATAACCTGAGTTTCTAGGATTTGAGAGTTTGAAGAGATGTGAGGAACCATCTAATCAATTTCCCCATTTAGAAATGGAAAAATTGGAACTCAGAGAGGCAGTGTCCAAGGTCACACGCCAAGCCCAGACAAGGATTGGATGGTCATACTCCATGTTTTCAATAGTTTCTAGGTATGCACAGCTCTGCTTGTGGTCAGAGAGATCTCAGTTCAATTTTTACCTCTGGCCATTATTAGCTTTATGGCCAGGGGCAAGTCACTGAGAAACCATAACACCTACTGTACTTCACAGATCTGTTAGGAGGGTCAAAGGAAAATATGTATGTAAAATACTTTGGTAAATCTTAAAGCTCTATTTAAATGTTGACTGTAATTGTTAGTTATTGTTATACATTATTTCCCTCCTCTATGATGAAGCAAAGGAATCGTTGCTAAGAACAATTTTAGTCAAGGAGGGGTTCCTAGAAAACCAATGACCAGATATTTACTGACCCGAATAACCAGGAAAGTTTTTCAGGTCTACCTTCCTTAAACATAATTTTTACACCACTATCCCATTTTCTCTGATCCTACTCACATGTTGCTAAATACTGCTGGAGAGTCACAAAATTGTGCTACTGGATCCACCACAAATTTATCGAAGTATAAAGGTAAGTATTATACATGGCTAGAAGTGCCTCTCAAGTGGACACAGAGACAACTCTGCTACCTCCTACTCTGTTCACAGGCTAAGTTCTCTATTAAATTTTTCTCCATGTTTGAATGCATATTCTGGAATATATTATGAATTATTCCAAAATGCAAAAAAAAATTCTATCTCTCTTTTTCTCTGTATTTGTCTTACTAACCCTCTCTCTGTCTGTCTCTCAGTCTCTGTTTCTCAGTCTCTGTCTCTTTCTCTCTGTCTCTGTCTGTCTCTTGTCTGTTGCTGTCTCTCTGTCTCTCTCTCTCTTTCTCTCTCTCTTCTTCTCTCTCCTTCTCTCTCCAGCTCCCTCTCCCTCTCTCTTCCCTGCCCCCTTCTCCATCTTCCCAATAAATGGCTTGAATCCTCAGTTTTTCCTTCTCCCATAGTCTGGCTTTCTCATCTATTATTCTCATACTGTCAGATTTAATGGATTAGACAATACAAATGGTCTTTATCAGCAGTATCAAATATCAGAGACAAAAATAGATTGGCATTAAATCAAAGTCTAACAAGTAGCAATAGAATTTGTTGCATTAACTGATCCCAGTCACCTCACATTGTTTTCTTGCTCTTGTCTCTCCCCACCTCTGAGAAAGCTCCTAGTTTCAGTCCAAGTTGGAAAAGTACCCAATCCCAATTCCTTGATAGTTTGGAAGTAGAAGTGGTCACTTTCTCCTTCTCCTTTGCTTCTGTCATGCAACTTCTTGGGGTAAGTCTCTCTTCAAGACAAAAAAAGTCATGAAAATGTACAGAATTCATGCAGCTCAGTAAACCTCCAATGCAGCATTGATACAGAGGTTATCTCATATCAAATGGGTCCTCTTTGCTGCTCTCCAATCTTTTTTATTCTTTCCTAACTGATCCCATATTCACTTCCTAACACCTACCCTGCAATGGTTATTTTGGATTTTTTCTTCTTTTCACAAGTTTCATATACCACCCTCTTAAGTATCTCTCATCAAAAAGTCTTTATATTCTACTTCACTGAGAAAATAGAAAAAAAACCCTGCCATTTGAGTAAATCTGCCATGAGCTCCTACTTCTTCCCTACTCTACATCAAAAACTCCACTACATTACCTCCCATTCTCTCGTCCTTTACACAGTTCCCAAGAGACAGGAGGCCCTTCTCCTCGCCTTTGTCAAATCCTTTTCTTGGGCTTTTGAATCTCTCCCTTCTCATCTCCTCCTCTAGGTACATGCCCCTTTGATCATTCACTTTTAAACCCTTTGAAATCTGAAACAGGAGCACCAGATGAGCAGAAATAGCACCAGACATCAGCTTCCCTGAGAAGTAAGTACACAAGACTCTGCCCAAAATGGAGCACAGCTCAGCATGCATCATCTATTTGTTGACCCTACTCATTTCCACGGCCACCCAGAAGCTGAGCAAAAATAGCAGGAAGGAATTGACCCAGCACCAGCAACTTCTGCGATCTGGCTAGTATATATACATACATATGCATACACACATACATAGACATGTATGTACATGTGTGTGCGTATGTGTATATGTACATATATACATACTGTGTGTAGACACACACATATATACTTTGACTATAGTACTGTTCCCTTCCTCCTAATAAAAAGACAATAACGAATAAGGCCCTATAGCCTTGGCCTTTGCTAGGCAATAACACTCTTGAAGACTATAAGCTTTATTTTTCATATATCATCCACTACTATCCTCATGGCTAATAATTCCCACACACATAATTGTTTCTCTCCTTATCCCTGTGTTAATCAATAACTGTCCACAAAGGAGAAAACTATCCTCAATTCTTGTCCCCTGTTCTCTCATACTCCTCCTCTACCCTACTTCATCTATATCTCATTTCAACCCTGGAACCCTTTCCACTCTGCCCTCTGGAATTTCTATTCCACAATGAATAAATGATCATTTGTCCTGGATCTCTTTATCTAATACCCTTTCCATCTACTAGGCCTCAGCTAGACCTATCTCCCTACTCTCCCACACCTGACAACACTACATCCTAAACCCCTTTCTCCACCAGTGGCCATACCTTCACACACACACACACACACACACACCCCAATCCTGAAAGAGGAGTCAGAATACTTTTTGCTCCATACTGCAACTTCTAAGTTCTCCTTCTACCACCATCAATCAACAACTCTCCTCTGCTGAAGGTAATAGTATTAAGATTATGTACCCAATCCAGATCATGGCAGCATCATATGCAACTGCTCAGATCATTCTTCTTACTTTCTCAAGGAGTTCAGCATCTGGTTCATCATCTCAGTCTTGTCTCCATCTCCAGCTAAGGGTCTATAACACCCACATTGAGGATTCCTCAAACTCTCTACCTTCCCAGTTCTTCACTATCCTTAAATTCCATGACCTAGTCCTTCACTGTACCAGAGCCCCAAATAGGAATGGTAATACATCGGATCTCCCCATTTCCCACACATGTTCTACTTCCCTAATTGAAAACTCTAAAATTCCTCCATTTGACCATAATCTCCTATTATTCCATCTGTTGCTAGATTTCATACCTCCTAAGCTCATTATTCAATGTCATTGAAACATCTAGTGACTCTATTTCTCAATACTTTCTCAGGTTCTGACTTCACTTCCCTCACCCTGCAGTCTTGACCCTAAAGTTAGCCAAGTCAACTCTATACTGACCTCAACTCTCAAATTCTTTGCCTCTTGTTCTCTCACTGTTCCTCCCTTCCAGAATTTAACCATGAATTACTCCCATCTTGTACCTCCTTCACTCCTGTTCTCATACTGCTATGTTCAGTGTGTACACATTAAATTGATGTTAAACAATACCACTGAAGTAAGGCAATTCTCTTATTCTTGCCTAATTGATTCTCTATCTCAATTTGTGCAAAAGTTTTTTTTTTTAAACCTCTTCTCTCCTCCCTCATCTTTCTTAGTTGACCATCTCACATCTTACTATACTCACAAAACTGAGGTCATTTCATATAACTCTTTCTTTCTCTTATTCTCTTTTCTTCATTTCAAAATTCCTAGACATCATCTCCCACTCTCCCCTGCCCCTCCCCCAGTCTCAGACAATGTGCTCTCTTCTTCTTGCTAAGTCAAAACTTCTACTTGTTACCTTCATCCCAGCTCCTCCCATATCCTCTGGTAGGTTGCCATATTCTGTTCACACACACACACACACACACACCACAATACATGTATACATGTATGTGTATATATACATATCATGTATTTTATATATATATGTGCATTATATGTCTATATATACCTATTTATTATATACATGTATATAGATATTGGGAGATAGTGGAGAATAGAAGGTCCATAAGGGCACAAAGAGTTGGACATGACTGAACAAGAAAGATATATAAATATGTAAAGATATATATTTAGATATATAGATTTATATATAGAAATATCCTTGTTGCCTTCTCAGATTAAAAAGAAAGCTTTTTGTAAATGGGAAATTTTTTCATTCACTGTGTTTGAATACCCAGCACCTAGCACAGTGCCAGGTATATAGTAAATATTTAATTAGATACTTATTGATTTGACTTGACTCTACATTCTCTCCAGGCTACATGCCTGACTCTCTAATCAGATTTTCTCTACAGTGCTCCAAAAACCTCTCAGCTCTGGAAGCTCATTTCAATACTTGACTTTACACACTGGAAATTTTATCTATTTCTGTAGCTCCTCCCTCCGATTAGCTGGTTCCTTTCAGAATTCCCATTTTAAAGAGGATATGTAGACCACCCATGTCCTTTTTCCTCTCCAAGATATTCTCCTGACTCATCCTGGACTTTCACTACAATATTCCTCCATGTCTTGTGCCAAGTACTTTTTCCATATGCCCCTTGTTCTTGTTATATCTTATTATAATTTATTTATTATATATCATATTATTATATAATATATTAAAATATAATATGCTTTACATTCTCATATGAGAATATAAGCTCCTTGATGGCAGGAATGTTTCTTTCTCATTGTATTTGCATTCTCACCACTTAGTACAGTGTCACACTAAGCTCTTAGTACGTGTTTAATGAATTGACTTATGATAAACATTGAGTGGGGGGAGGGGATTGTCCCAGGTAGTACAAGACTCAATCCCTATCCTCTAGGGGCTCACAAATAAGCTTAGTTCATAGATATTAATAAACTAATAACAATACATAAATTTGAGGTTATGCCCTATACTTTGGCAGCTGGGTAGCTGTGCTGTAGTCTAGTCAATGCCACAAGCTGCCTTGGGCATTGTTACCTTGGGCAAATTAAATGCCCTCTCTGGGCCACAATTTCATCACATGTTAAATTAAGGGGTTGGATTATCATGAATTTAAAGTTCTTTCTAGCTCTGACATTTTATTATACATGTTCTAATATTTCTCCTAAGGTTGGTCTTTAACTTTCTAGGTTCTCAGGTCTCTTCTAACACTGACTGTATATTCTGTGTACTAAAGCCCCATCTAGTCCTGATGTTCCATGTTCTATAGGCTCATCCTGTACTCTTGAGTCCCTCACCTCTCTATCAGAGGGAGGAGGGGAGGAGGTGGCATGTTTCATCAGGAGTTCTCTTGAATTATTATTAGTTGTGTGTGTGTGTTTGTGTGTGTGTGTGTGTGTGTGTGTGTGTGTGTGTGTGTACCACTGTGGGAATACCAAGGCCTAGAAGGATGAAATGATTTGCCAAAGCTCACACAGGTAGTCAGTAATAGGTGCGTACTCAAACTCCTGTCTTCTGACTTCTAGTATCTTCCCATAACACTACAAAGAAAAAACTGGTGATGTAAATAAAGGAAAAATCTTTATTGAACCCAAAACAAATTTTAAGAAATGTCTTTTCCAATATATTTTATGAGGATAACATGTAAAAGCATTTTGGTGTATAAATACTGCTACTATTATTTTATTAAAGCAATTTCGCATAATTGTTTTTTGGTATCAACCTATACATTAAACTATAGCCCATATATCATAGTAGGTTGCTTGCTTTTATATTCTAGGAGGACATTGAATATCTCTTTATTCAACAAAATTAAATAACTATACTTTAAGTTCTGGGTTAAAAAGACAAAGAAAACATATAGTCTCTACTCTCAAGAACCACACAACCTTGCTGAAAAAATGAGAATAAGAAGGGGGGGAAAGCCATGTACCTTAGCTAAGTATTGTATCCCTATATCCCACTTCATTTAGGAGCAATATTTTAACCCCTTTTTCCTATGAAAGTTAGGCTAGTTTTTCCTTTAAAAAAAAAAAAGTCCTTGAGACTTTCCTTCAGACTTGGTTGACTCAAAGAACAGAAGCCTGCTTCACTTCCTCGTCATCTAAGTACAAAGTATACCCAAGGACGTAAGGAATCAGGGGAGGTTTGGCTAGTGGATCATAGTGTGAAAACATACACACTAGAATGAACTCAAGGTGTCCTCAATAACTATGTTTATCAAATATGCTGTGCTACAATGGCAATGGCTAAGTGAATATCCTTATGCTAACTGTTGAATGACTAGTCTTATGAGTATCATATTTTATTCCATAATCAAACTTAAATTACCAGAAGACTGAATTAAGTGTGGGCCACACACGCTCCTATTGGGTCTACTTAAGAATTGAGGAGGAGAGTAACTAAAGGGCTCAAGACTCAGGGCAAGCCCCTGTTCATAGTCTGGGGTTCATGCACCAAGTCTTTGTTTTATACATTCTCTGAGAAGAATCTTGGTAGGTAAATGAGGATCTTGGAAACCTTGGATCTCTGTGCAAGGCTTATAAGCTGAGGGTGATCTGATGTAGTGCCAGAGGCTAGGCATATCAAGAAGAATGCTCAAGGGATACTTATGAAATGGCTCGAGGGCTGTTGTAAGAACTTTGAAGGTGGGATGCAAGTAAAGTAAGCAGGCTTATCCAGCACATATTTATAACCAGGAACAGGCAGAGGAAGGTACTCCAAGGGAGCAGGAGCAGTAGATCATCCTCAAGTAAAGAGTGGTGTCAGAGATTTGGTCATACTAGGGGAGAGGTAGGATTATATAGGGACCAAAACAAGTTAAGAGCAGTTTTCTCTATTTCTTCTCTCACCCTGATCCTTAGTCAGTGAGTCTGCCATCCCTGGGGCTTGATACAGAATCAGCCCCACCAAGGCAAAGTTGGTTCCCAACTAGAGTGGGTGTGGTTGGTTGATAAGGGGGAATGGTACTCAAGTCCTGACATTCTAATTAGGCAGCCATAAGTCAAGGAGAAAAGATTTTGACAACCAAATACCAAGAACAGTATGCTACATAAAATAAGCACTTAATAAATCTTTGTTGAATTGAATTCATTGAAGTGAATTTCAAAGATTACTCATTTCTGGAAATATTTGAGATTAAACTATATCCAGGTCAATATATAATGTTTTACTTTGCTTTCTTCATTTCTTCCAGAGGCTTTAGAATCCCGATCCTGATTCAAGTGATATTTTAAAGGTGGGGGATTTTTTTTTTTTTGCCCATTCTTGGACCCTGAATGTTCAGGATATCACAGGAATCTTAAAGATCCTCCAGGATTGGTGGCTTATGGAGAATAAGAACCAAAGAAGCCTTCTTAGGTAAAGGCTGTGGGGCTCAGGAAGCAGAAAACATATGTATGCCACGTCACAAGCATGGGTTGGCAGTATCTATTGATCTCTCTCTTTAGTCTATTTCCTTTTCTTGTAAGCTGTCTTGTCAACAGACACCAGTGAGTCAATCAATAAGCATTTATTAGGTGACTATCATGTGCCAGGTACTGTGATAAGCTGAAAGTATGGCATTCCTGGCTAGAACTAAGACCTACTCTATGAATGACAGAGCAGGAGTTTTTAACTTTTTTGGGTCATGGACTCTCTGGCAATCTGGTGAAGCCATTGGATCCCTTCTCAAAAATATTTTCAAACGCGTAATATATATGGAAATTAATTATATTGAAATAGAGTTATCAATTTTTTTAAACATAGTTCACAGGACCCAGGGAAGAATACCTGACATAGAGAGATATAGTGAAAAGAGCACCAGATTTAGAGTTAGGAAGACCTGGTTTTGCTGCTATTACCTATCCTGACCAAGTCATTTCATTTCTCAGAGACTATCTCACTGTATGTAAAATGAGAGGATTGGGCTAAATAATCTCAAAGGTTCTTTCAAGTGTGATATTTAACGATTCCAGGGCTGCTCCTGCTTTTCCTTTATAATCCCTACATTGTTGCCACCAAAGGCATGAAAAAAGATAGTACAGTGTTTAAAAAAGAGAGAGAGAACAGTATAAAGTTGAATGATTGGAATGTTGTAAAAGCAGTTGACTAAAGTCTTTCTGTGTTCTGCATCTGAACATTTAAAAGAGTCATTTACTTGCTTTATAGGAAATGGACCAGACTTGCCAAGGGCTGCTGAGACCCAAAAAGAACATCAAGCTTGGAACAAGGAGGTATGTGGGTGGTTGCTACTGAATTCAGCTAGGCAAAGGAGCATTGAAGAAAAATTGAATTAAACAGAGAGGTAGCCTGGGGCAGAGAAATGGGCACTAGGCTCAGAGAGGACCAGGGATGAAACCCTGGTCAACCCTGAAGATCAACCCTGAAGATCAACCCTGATGGCTTGTATAGTTCTGGGCATCCCATATAACTCCTCTGATCCTCAGTATTCTTATTAGAAAAATGTGGGTAAGATTTAAACATAATTGATTTCCTTTTTAAACTTACATATTTTATTTTATGCATTTAAAAACATTTCTGATAAGTGGTCCACAGGCTGTGAACTGAATTGTAGTATGAGTGTCTTTCACAGCTGCCTCTGCATTGAAGACAAGAGATCAAGAAGACTGAGGATGAAAGATGAAGAGAGCTTGGGGGTGGAGCCAGGGAAACAAAGAAACATCCTTCATAAGAGGCAGATGGGTTCTCACTGCGGGGCCTAGATGGAGCCCTCATGAGTTATCAGAAGCCTCTCCAGGGTGCTCCTGGCAGACATAGCTAGTTGGCAAATATTTTAGCTCTGCTTTTATTGTCTTAGAGTAGGCAAACAGCCTATGTTTGCAGACACTTGAGCCAAGTTCAACAGAAGAATGAGAGGCTGGAACTGCCTTCAGGGCCATGGGTTGGTCTGAGCCACCAGCCTGGGCACTCCAACTACTAAATGCTTCTCTTGGCAGCTTCGCTTCTACATGGGTGAGTGCTTTGGCTCACCCTCCAGGCCCACTTGTGCTTCCTTCTTGACACATTTAACTGTTGGTGACATTGCCCCTCTTCATTCCTTGGCTTCCTCCCAATTTTTTGGCATTTTGGAAACATCACTTCCCTGAGTAGAGGAGCCCAAAGTGGGGGGATAAGCTGGGTAAACAGAGACCTCTGCCCCTCAGGAGCTCCTAGCCAAAAGGTGTGCAGTTCCTTAAGGAGGAGCTGGCCCATACTTGCACACTCCCCATATTCTTGCTGAAGTTAGGTGAGGTAGTGACCAGACAGACCTCCACTGCCATACAAGACTAAGGCAGATTCATGCCATGGATTCCTCTGACAGTCTGGTGAGCTTCTGGACACCTTTTTACAAATGTTTTTAGATGCATAACATTAAATATATGTTTATAAAGGAAATAATTACATTTAAATATAATTATCAAATATAGTTATTTTTTAAAACATAGTTCACAGGCTCCAGATTAAGAATACCTGGCATAGAGGCATATAGTGAACCAAAAACAAAATGAGAGAAGGGCAAACTTCCTGAATTATTAATCACAAACAAAAGATTTAGAGCTAGATACAAAACGGTAGCTCATTAGTCCAAACCATTCATTTAGGTGAACAGAACTACCAAGACTGAGATTTATCCAAGTTTTTAAAAAATAGCTGAAACAGTATTTGAATCTAGGTTTTTCAAACTCCAGATTTCACCATTATTCTTTTCCCTACATTCCTGGATACAAGACAACAGTTCACAGAATCAGAATCAAGACCAGAAAAATTAGAGTTCAGCTTATCAGGTGCCAGGGCTTTATTGGTGCAGAGGAAGACTGAGAGGAAACAGAATATAAGAAGAAGGTACACAGGCTGGAGATACAAACCAATACAGACAATACCTATGGGATAGTGTAGAAATCATACAGTCCAACCCATTCATTCCACGTAGGAGTAAACTGAGTGGAGATTAATTGCCCAGGGTCACACACAGCAAATAAGTGGAAAACCCAAAGCTAGAGCTAAGATCTTCTCATAAACATTAAATGTTTTCCCAATGAGGTCTTTCAACTTGCAAGATAAGTGAATCCCCTTAGAAACTTTAGAAAACAAAAAGAGGCATTTTTAAGGGTGAGAATCAATAGGAAAAAGACAGGGAGCGAACACTATTAAAATGTCATCAAAGCATCTGTCACTTCTGGTTAAGATAGACATGTTCGGACTCACAGAGGAGCACAGCCCTCTCATATATACCCCTAGGAAATATTTTAAAAGGGCACTAAAGAGAACAATGGGCAGCTAAGTGGTGCAGTGGATAGAAGACAGGGTCTGGAGTGGGGAAGACTCATCTTCTTGAACTCAAATCTGGCCCCCTTTCCAGTGTTTCAGAGACTCTGGTTCCAGGTTGTAGAGGTTTGCACCAATCTTAACTGCCAGCTTGGTCACAGCCCTTCAAAAGCATAATCCTGCCAGGAGCATCAATCTGGAAGCTCCAAAACTACAAAGTTCTATACTGCTAATGCCCAGGAAAACAGGTTTTAAACTTCTGGTACCAGCAGTCTGAACTATTGGTGCCAGGTCAGAGAACTGAGGAACAAAGGGAGCAGGACAGGTCATCAGGACAGGATAATGTGTGTATGTTGTGTATGGGGAGGGGCCAGGGTAAGCCTGGCCTGAGGGAAAGAACACAGCATCCAGCTGGTACCTGTTCGGACCACACAAAATTCAGTTAGGGCAAAGATCTAGGCTAGTGAACCATAAATTGTCCCATTTTGGAGGAAATTGATCCAACCCCTAAAGAAACCATAATCAGAAAGGAGGGAGCTGGGAAATGAGTGATAAGGAAAATAAGAGGAAAAATTGACAAAGATTTCAGGAAGAAGAAAACTCAGACCTTAAATATAAACAGATAAATCAACAAAGAAGGAAATGTGGAGTCCAGATCTAGTAAACAAGTTCAGGCATCTATGAATAAATACTGCAAAATAAAGAAAAATTATCTAAAACTTGGTGAGACAGAAGACCCTGTGGAATGTAAGAACATGAAACCATAACACACTATTCCTGAGTGGTTTAATAGAGAAATGAGAATTATTAGAGCAGAACTGATGTCAGCAAAAATAACAGAATAGAAACAGAACAGAATAGAAAGACTTGAATCTGCTATAACAAGCCTCATCAAAGAAACAAACAAAAAAAAGATAATAGATTGGGAATGCAAATAAACAGAAATGAAGATCAACTTAGAAGAAGGGAAGCAAAAAAAAAACAATGTTAAAAGAAAATATGCTCACTATATGAGCAAAACATACTGAATTTGACGGGATGTATAGATACAAACTAAGGATCATAGATCTCCTAGAAGAGCACAACAGGACAAAAAAAACCTTAACACTAACATGTAGGGTCAAGGAATTAAGGGAGTCCAGGAACCCCAATAACCAGAGTCCCTGGAAAGTAGTCTGCAATGAATTCATGTACCCAAGCATTCTCTAGGTGGCAAAGATTCATTGTTGAGCTTTACAGTGGGCAAGAGTTTTTAGGGAACCTGCAACCTTAGAGGGTACAGTTAAAGTTTTTATAGAATATTCTATAGTAAATCCTGTGCCAAATATGTTAACTAGGTGAGTCAGGGCAGGATTAGGGAGTGGTTAAGGAGTGATCAGTTCTTAAAGGAACATGCACTTTTAATATCTTCTGCACAGGAGTATGCCCAGAATTCACAGGAAAATAGCCTGGGAGCGGTGGAGGGGGGAACTGCATGGAGGGGTGGTTTTAGGCTTGAAATATCACTAAGTCAGCCAGTGGTCAGGGCTGACCAAGCTGACGCCCATCAATATCATGTTTGACAAGATGGATGTTGGGAGTTTAGTTTATCCCAAGCCGAAGGCATACATAATGAGGGATATGAACTAGGGAGTATATGTATGATAGAATCTAGGATACATACGATAGGTCAGTGAGTAATAAATATCTTTATAACCCAGCACACAGCTGCTTCAGCCAGTACACAGTTGGGTCAAACTACTAAACTCTATAGGTGCAGCTGGCTATTGTATCAGGAAGAGAGATAAATATTTTGCTAGGGCATGCTGTCCTTGAGCTAGAGAGAAACTGCATGAGACGGCATTTTGAGGCTAGGGAGAAATGTGATTTTGGCACTGGATGTGATTTTACAAGCTGAGCTTCAAGCACAGGTACCCAAGCACCCTATCAACACTACAATGAAAGAAATAATAGGAAAAAAAAGAACTGCCCAGAACTTCTGAACATAGAAAATGGGGTAAAATAAAAGACAATGGTCTAAGTATGACCAATTTATTAGTTAGAGTAGTAGTAACCAATAAATTCTGTCAATGACCTCTCTCAATGACCAAAGATCTTGAGGTAATGCTCTCTAGCCTTCATATAGTTTTGCGGAGTACAGAGTTGGATAGATGAGGAAGACAATGCAGTTGGTTACACAGTAAACAACTTCATGGGGTAGGGACAACATGATTGGTTACATTCTGGAAAGCAGGCTTGCACCCACGTGGGGACAGTTATCACCCCCTCTGTGATTAAAAAATTCTTGATTGATTTATGGGACTTATTTGGATCTTGAGGACATTGTTAATGGAACAGGGATAGCCGAGTCCCTGGTTTCAAAATGGGCTTGTTAGGGAAATATGACCCTCCTTAATTGTACAAGGAGAGATAAGAACGGGACAATATACCTTGTGGAAATATGCTAAATTGGTTTATAGACCTTTAAATATCAGTTATGGTAAACAACAATTTTTCTTTTAATTATGCCTTTAAACTAACTCAGAGGGAAATTAAATTCTTGAGCTTAACTCAAGGAAATAGAGAGGTAGTTTTAGGCAGACGTAGACTCAATTATAAAATTAATGCAGCATAAGATTTATTATATTGTAGAATCAATACAGAAGAAATTAGAGGTAACATGAATTTTGATATTTTCATGAACTAGTACTAAATCACAACAAAACTGGAAATATCTCTCACAAGTTATGGGCAAGGGCTTCATACTGTCATTTGTTGCTGCTGCCCTAAACTCCAGGTCACAAAACATCATGCTGATGACCACTATAGAGGAATCATGAAACCTAATTATATCCAGAAAACTAGACGAGACAAAGTAAGGGGTGAAGTCAAGGAGCTAATACACTCTGAAGTGGAAAAATATTGAAGACTTTGAAGTCACAGAAAATCTTCATTTAATACAAATTCCAGGAGCTATATCTAATAATAAAACAAGTGACTACAACAGCACTGAAAATGATTTTGAAAAGGAAATGGGCACATTTACCTGGGAATCACAAAAAGTTCTTTTTGGAGCCTGGTGACATGAATCCAATGAGCAGATTAATTGTGCCAAAACAGAGTAATATGAATCACCAAGTCCGGAATCAGGAAGACCTGAGTTCAAATATAGCCTCAGAAACTGACTAGCTGTAGGGATTGACCCTGGACAAATCACTTAACTTACATCCCTCTCAGTTTCTTCTTCTGTAAAATGTAATGAGTGCTATATCAATGTTAGCTATTTTAAAAGTAGTGGATAGAGTAGCTAGTTGACTGGTAGGTAGCTCAGTGGATAGATCACTGGGTCTGGAGTCAAGAAAGATCTGAGTTCAAGCTTAGTGCCCTGAAACATCAAACCATCACAAAGAAAAATTAAGCTGTTCAACATCAATTTTTTTTTACAAAAAGTTTTGCCACAGAAACTTGAGAAATAAATAAATCAAGGAAGAACCCGTAAGGAAGAAAGACACGAACATTTTTAGTCCTCTATATCAGTGGTTCTCAACCTTTCTAATGCCACAACTCTTTAATACAAATCCTCATGTTGTGGTGACTCCCAAACATAAAATTATTTTCGTTGCTACTTCATAACTGTAATTTTGCTACCGTTATGAATCATAATGTAAATATCTGATATACAGGATGTATTTTCATTGTTACAAATTGAACATAACCCACAGGTTGAGAACCACTGCTGTATATGATCACAAAATGTCTAAAACAAGAAAACACATGTTGGCTCAAGTGAGAAACAGAACACTTAACATACCATAAATATAAATGACAGAACATAGTACAATCAAGGGAGGTGACTAAAGTTCTAACTTCTCTGCAAAATCTAAAATCTCTGCAAAAAACTGGGGCCAGATATGATTCATAGTTATTGACTAAAATGCTTCACAATGGCCCATGATTTATTAGCTAAGTATTTTTCAAGTTCTGCTCAGACTCAAGTCCAATCCCACCTTTTTTAACAAGTATCCTAAATCTGCTAACAAAACATGAGAAGAACAGCACCTCCCTCCAAACATAGGTCAATTACATGGTAACATAGTTTTATATAAAGAATTTATAGCTCATAACACTAAAAAGATCTATAAACAAAAGAAAATAATCTATTTGCTCAGCAACAAGAGTGTGCCCAAAAGTTCCAAGGGTGTAAAGAGCAACTTACTATTGATGTAGTAATTACTGAATAAGTCTTACAGAAATGAAATATTAATAATGACTTTGTTGATTATCACAAAACCTTCGACTCAATTCCACACACATCATTTATTCTTGAATTGTAAATATTTAAGATCCAAGCAAATTAAGAATGCTAGAATGTTTGTTGTTCACAAGGAAAACTATTCTCTATTTGAAACATGGCACCAACATCATAATTTCAAGAAAAAAAATATATAAAATGTGACATTTTTCAGGGAGGCAGCTTAAGACAACTCTGATTCTACCTACCATTAAACCCATGATCAGCTCTTCTAAATAGAGCCACATCTTATATGAACTGATGCATGGAAAAGTGAGGAGAATCAAGAGTTTTAATTTATATTATAACAATGCCATAAAAATAATTTAATCCTTAAGATTATTGATCAATTCAATGTTCAACAATAATTTCAGAGGACCAATGAAGAATTCTCCCCACATCCTGACAAAGAAACAATGGATGAAATATTCAGAACAAGGCTTGGCCAATGTGAGAGCTTCTTTTGTTTGACTATATATGTCACAAAGATTTTATATTTCTTTTTTTTAGTGGTGGTGCTGTGAATTGGGATAAAGAAAAAATTCTTATTAATTGAAAAAATGAAATTTACTTGAATAAATCTGTCTAACTTCCAAATTAAAGAGAGAATCAAATAAAAATTTCTTATTAATCACACCTTGACGAACATGGATGACACCAAATTAAATGGCTCCACTAAAAAAACACATTAAGTAGCTTTTTTATCTCATGTATTTTTTTCCAATGATATCAAAATGACATTTGGACCTGATTAAGTGTACATGAAGGAAACATAGGGATTGAAAGTTTTGTTCTTGAATCAAGGGATCACATTGAACCAATGGATGAAAGCAATACCTACAAATACCTTGATCTCTTCCAAGCAAGATACATCAAACAAACATTTTAAAGAAAAGGCTATAACTGAACATATTAAAGGGTTTACTGGAATTCTAAAATTTGGGTTGAGTCAGGAAAACATATTTAAAACAAGTAATACAGTTGTAATACCAATCTTAAGGCTAGGAAACTTTCTATAGATTAGAAAACTTTAAGAAGATTGAAAGATATTCTTAGAAAACACACATTGGTCAAAAATCTACAAAAATACTTTCAGAACAAGTAGACATCACTTTAATACTAGCTAATATTTATATATCATTTAAGGTTTGCAAAATGCTTTTTATATATTACATGTATTAAGTTATATATTACACATTTGATTCTCACAATATCCTATAAGGTGGTGCTATTATTATCCTCATCTTACAGATGGGGACATTGAGGCAGATAGTGGTTGTGACTAGGTCAGGGTCATACAGCTAAATAAATATCTAAAGCAAGATTTGAACTCACATCTTCCTAACTATAGTAAAGGTTTATAACAGATACATTCCACTGGATTTGTGAAATGTAATGACGAGTTTTCTCACCAAATTTGGTCTATGAAATAACTAAGATCTAAGAAGCAAAAGAACTTCAAAGAGTAACACCCACATGAGCTCAGTCAATACCTTGTTGAAATGGAAAACATCAAATAAATGTCTGAGTCATGAATATCACTTTGTGGAAACAGAGGAGCTTATGATTTCAGTTTAGGACTAAATCAATACTACCAAAAATTTCAGAAAGATTACCTTAAGGTAGCTTAGATTTAGTAATCAACATAGACTATGCAAGGTAATGGCAGAAACCATGCAACCCATGACTGAAAACTGTAAAATTAGTACCTTTCAAATACCTATCAAGATATTACCTTGTGACTCCATTTAAAGTTACTGTAGACATTATAAAATATTTGGAAATACACCTGCCAAAACAAATCCAGTACCTATCTGAACACAACTACAAAACATTTCTCACACAAATAAAATCAGATCTAACTAATTGGAAAAATATCAATTGCTCATGGCTGGGTCAAGCTAATATAATACAAATTACAATCTTACCTAAATTAAATTACATATTTAGCGCCATACCAATCAATCTACCAAAAAATTACTTTATAGAGCTAGAAAAAATAGTGACAAAATTCATTTGGAAGAACAAAAGGTCGAGAATATCAAGGCAATTAATAAAAAAGAAATGCTAGAGAAGGTGGCCTAGCTCTACCAGATTTTAATCTCTATTATAAAGTACCAGTCATCAAAACTACTTGGTACTAGCTGAAGATTAGAGTAGTAGATCAATGGAATAGATTGGGTATGAAAGACTCAGTAGTCAATGATTATAGTAATGTACTGTTTGATAAGCCCAAAGACCCCAGTTTTGGGGATAAGAACTCACTATTTGACAAAAACCACTGAAAATTGGAATATAGTATGGCAGAAACTGGGCATAGACCATCATCCAATGCCATACACCAAAATCAAGTCTAAATGCGTGCATGATGCAGGTATAAAGGCTGATACTGTAAGTAATCTGGGGAAGCAAGGAATAGTTTGCCTGTCAGATTTATGGAGTAGGGAAGACTTTATGACCAAACAAGAGTTAGAGAGCATTATAAAATGCAAAGTGGATAATCTTGATTACACGAAATTGAAAAGTTTCT
>CM053585.1:270198424-270215100 GCA_028646515.1 Pseudochirops corinnae
GCTCTCCAGAATGGTTGTATCAATTCACAACTCCACCAACAATGCATTAGTGTTCCAATTTTTCCACATCCTCTCCAACATTTGTCATTTTCCTGTTTTGTCATCTTAGCCAATCTGGCTGGCGAGATTACACCATGATTTTCAAAGCATTTTACATACTCTATCTCATTTCATCTTTAAAACATCCCTATATGGAAGATAGGTCAAGAAAGTAGTACTATATTCATTTTACAAATGGAAAAACCGTCTTGGAGAGGCAAGGACACTTGTGTAACATTCCATAGAATCACGCCTTTCAATCTTGAAGGGGCCTTAGAGGTTATCTAGAGCAATCCTCTTATTTTTCAGAGGTGACAATGAGGAACAAGAATGTGAGCAAACTGTAAATGGTCGCAGAGATATGAAAGATTGGAGTTCAGAGCTGGGATTTAAGGCCAGTTTCTTAATCTCCAAATTCAGGACAGTTTTTACTGAATGCTAAGCACTGCCTCCAATAAGTGTCAGAGTAGAGGCTCAAGGTTAGGTCTTTGGACTCCAAAGCCACGTATGAGGAAAGTATTATTGCTAATACTAATGAACTAACAGCTCTGTACAAGAGTTAAAAGTTTACAAAATGCTGTTCTCACAATAACTTTGTGAGGAAGATAGCATGAGAATTATTAGTCCCATCATACTGATGAGAAAACTGAGGCTCAGTAGGGTTAGGTGACTTGCCTTTGATCACATGACTTGAAGGTACTGAAATAAAAACACAGGCCCCAAGTTGGATATCAATTTTAGTGCTCTTTTAATGACAAAAGTAATAATAACAGTATAAGTGAAACTGGACAGAGTAATAATTGCATTTATTTGGCATTGGTGATACACTTTATATAGATATTAATTAATTTAATTCCATGACATACTTGTTTTTATTTTTCCCATTTGATAGATAAGGAAACTGAGGCTGAGAGATCCTTGTCCAGGGTCATGGTGCTAATGAGTGTCTAAGGCAGTTCTTCCTGACTGTAGATGTCTAGCACTCTGTCTTCTGTGCCATCTATCATTACCTTAGAGTACAAGAACAATTATGGTGATTGTACCTGTAAAGCAGATGGATGAGCAGGTAGGACAGACGGGCCTCTTCTACTGGAAGCAACTTGAAGGTCTTATCTAGTGGACTAAGCATGAGCATCTACAGTATCACCTGGTACAAAGAGTATGAGATCTGGGCTCAGAGGATCTGGGTTTGAATCCCACCTTTGCTATTTGCTACCTGTTTTATCTTTGGCTTGTGTCTTTATCTCTCTGACCTTCTCAACTGTCAAATGAGGGGGCTGGATGATCTGTAAGTTTCCTGTCAGCTCTAAGTTCTATGATCTTAAATTTCCTTTGTTCCTATTTCTGATTTTTAATTTCACTGCTAAACTCTCTAATATTGAAAGATAGAGATGGAAAAAGCAAGGAAAATGTTTTTTTTTTTTTTCCAGCAGGGAAAATTCCCACTCAATAAACCCATGACCTGCATATTGGTGGTGATGGTGAGGGAATCAGGGAAACTTAGAGATATTTGTATTTTTCATCTAGAGATGGGCTATATTTGGGAATTTTTGCCTGGAAATTCAAATGCTCTGTGGTCTCCATCTTTTTTTTTTCTACAGCTACTGCATTCTTCATTAACAGTGGGTCTCTTCCCATCAATAATTTATTGCCCCTGGACATGATTCTCTCCATTATTGACCCACTAAAAATGGTCTTGAAAACACTGGGTATCTCTGTGGAGCACTTGGTTGAAGGGTTGAAGAAATGTGTGGATGATCTGGGCCCTGAGGCTTCTGAAGCCGTGAAAAAACTGCTGGTAAATACCCCTTTCACCTCTCTTGCCAATCTACTCTTCTCTGCACTGTACTCACTGTTTGGGTATCACCAGTTCTGTACAGTCATTTTGTAAGTATGGTACCATTGGTATACAGGCATTACCTAGTCACTTTAGAGCATGTATAGAGCCATTGCAGTGTAACCCTACATCCTCTGGACAAACATTCTACAATTCTTATATAGTTGTTGCACAGGATGGTTATACAGT
The DNA here is from genome assembly GCA_028646515.1 of Pseudochirops corinnae. Taxonomy (NCBI): domain Eukaryota; kingdom Metazoa; phylum Chordata; class Mammalia; order Diprotodontia; family Pseudocheiridae; genus Pseudochirops; species Pseudochirops corinnae. The sequence continues at coordinate 270,200,490 of CM053585.1, forward strand.
TGCTGTCTGCTGATACAGTCCATTCTGTCACTGGATAGTCTTTGCAAAGTAATCTCCAAATTTACATAGTAGTCGATTACCTTTATTATACAACCTCTGAACTACTATTGGAAAGTCATTGTCCATTCATCAAAGGGCTGTATAGTTATCATGAAATTATCATACAGTCACCACATAGCAGTTACGGAGTCATCACACGGTGTTATGCTGCAGTCTTTGGAGAATCATTGTACAGTTATCATACAGTCATGACACAGTCACAATATCATAATTCAATAATTGCACATGTAACAGTGATGGAATTTATCCAGTGACTATACATTATATAGAATTATTGCATAATCATTGTGTAATTATTATACAGTCATTGCATAGTTAACAGAAGTCCCTCTGTAGCCATTTTGTACTTATTGCATAGGTATTACTAGTCACTGTTCAGTAATATACAATGATTGTATAGTTATTATATAATTATTTTTTGGGCCTTCCAACCTTTATTGTAGAGTTACTGTGCATTTGCATGATTGTTATTGTAAGACACCATGGAGCCATCATGCAATTATTAATTCTTTAATTCATTATTAATTACTCCAAATTATTACATGATAATATCATACTTATTTTAGCACATTATAGAGTATGTATATAGATGTATATTGTTACTATACAATTTTTAACAGAGCAGCAGGGCAATTGAGGCAGAACCCTGATCTATTAGTCACATCTCCCAGACTTAAACAAGAAATGGAGGCTTGTCCAATATGGGAAAAGTTGGGTTTGTTGACATTGCCTTACTCTTGGGTTTCTTGACCTTTTCCCCTTCCTTGAAGGTTCCATGTAAAACAATTTAAGCTCAGTTTAAGCTGTTCCCTAAAGAAACCTCTCTTAAGTGCATGTTATGTATGATACCCTTTGCCACAGTCTTGCAGTCAGAATATAAATTCCAGTAGCAAAGTGATTCCATGAAGACTTAAGAGTGGTTGAGTGGAAATAGTCGGGATGAAAGTCAACAAATGACCTGGGTTTCAGTCCAGGCTCTGGTACTAATTAGTTGTGATGATACATTTCCTATCTCTGAATCTGTTATTTTCTCATTATGATGGGACTAACCATGTAACTTGTCTCCTTCAGAGGACTGTTGGGAAGATCTCACAAGGAGATGGAAGGGAAAGTACTTTGCAATGGGGAGATTTATTTGGCAGGTAGCTTGCACCATGGATTAAGGGCTAGACTTGGAGTCAGGAAGGACCTGAATTTGAATTCTGCCTTAGTCACTTACTGACTATATGACCCTGCACAAGTCATCTGACCTCTCTTGGCCTCAGTTCCCTCATCTGTAAAATGGAGATGAAAATAGCACCTATCTCACAGAATTGTTGTGAGGATCAAATGAGACAACACATAATGCACTTTGTAAACCTTAAGGTGTTATTGTTGTTATTGTTAACAATAATATTAAATAGTAGCTATTGCTTCTAGTACTTCCACTAGAGTAATACTAAATCCATACCAACTTCCAAGCCCTGGGGGAAAAATAATTCTCTGACCACTTATCCCAGTCCCTTATGCCCTCCTCCTAAACATTATCTCGGGCAATCTGTTTCTTTATGATTACTCTTCTATCTTTCAGGAGGCTTTGTCCCACCTGGTGTGACTTCAGGATAATGGACAGAACAAGCAGCTGAATGCGTTGTGATCCTCCCACCTCTTCCTCTTATCATTTTTCTACCTTATCATTTGCCTGCCTCCAGGCATCCTGAACTGTGTCAATAAAGCACTTAGATAATTTTTTCACGGTCATGTCTTCCATTTCTGGGGAATGGGAGGAAAATGATTAAGGGAAGGATTGCTCTCAGTTCTAGAAGGGGATTATTTATTAGAATCATAGAATGTTTTAGTTGGAAGGGACTTTAGAATATAGTTCATAAAATGTTAGATCTTGAATTGGACTTTAAACATAGAACATGGAATGACAGAACTTGAAGAGACTTTAAAACACAGGATGGGAGAACTAGAAGGACCCTTAGAAAACAGAATGAAAAAATCCAGAAGAGATCTTAGAATCTAGAATAATAGAATTGAGAGGCACCTTCAAAGACAGAGTACACAGTGCCTTAGGGTGCACAGTGGGGACTAGCCTCTGGTGTGAGGGTTTGCTAAGCCCTTTTCAGGGCTGCTCATTCCACTTTTGATGTCCATCAGTCACCCAACTTTCACCTGTGGCTCTAAGAAGACATAGGGTGCACAGTGGCTATGTCCTGGTAGGCTAGGATAACCCAGACTGAGGGTAACCAACAGGTCTCAAACCTGTCCATGAGTTAGGGGGATGTCTACCCCACACATGTGAAGACTTCACCTGATGGAATGGGCAGATGAAAATAATGTGTTCCAACGACCATGAGGGTGGCTGAAGCAGGACTATGGAGTGCTTAGAGCTTGGTCAGACATCAAAGACATCAAGGTCATCCACTGCATCCCAGGCCATCGCCAGTCATCCTGATTTTTGTCTTGCCATTGGACTTCAATGACTCTGGAAGAGAGAGTGAGGCTGATGACTTTGTGCAACTCTGCCCCACTTGAATCCAGTTCACATGAGTCAGGACATCTCTCTGTGATGTCATTGGTCCTCTTTGAAAAAGGGCTAACAAAAATGACAATAATACAGTGCTTGAAGAGAAAGAGACTTTTGAACATATACCATGAAACGTTTGACCAGGAACTAGCCTAATAACATAAGCTCTTGGATCATAGACTAGTTTAAGGGTGAGGTTTGTCCTCCTGTCCAATTAATCAAAAAAGCCCCAAATTTTCATTCTAAGACTGTTCCTCATCACTTTGAAAGGAATACAGGCTTTAGGTAATTGCATGAAAACAATGATGGTATGTAGGAAACATTGTGTAACTGGTAGAAAATATCAGAAACATCTGGTTTTATGTATAAAATAAGAAGGCAGCTCTAAGTCATACAGCTCAGTACCAGATCAACTGAACAGTGGTTTAATTGAGCAGTGAAGGACTCCTGAGAGAGAGTTGCCTTTTTAGGTGGAGGGGAGAGCAGGAGCTTGCCTTCCTCATCATTGACTAATGGTTTGCCATTTCCTTCTCCAGCTCATTTTACAGATGAGGAAACTGAGGAAAACAAGGTAAAGTGACTTGGCGGTGGTCACACAGCTAGTAGTGTCTTTAAACTCAGGTCTTCCTGACCCAGAGCTCTGTCCAGGGAGCCATCTAGCTGCTCAGATCTTGGATATTGGCTATTAAATAAGATATTAAATTAAAAAAGAAAAAGAAAATCTGAAGTCTCTGCATGGTATCAGATGCATACAGGAAAGTATGCTGAGACATTTTAGAATGATTTCTAATAGCACAAGTTGGAGTCAAAATGAGCTGGGTTTTTTACTGTTTATTGTCAAGAAATCTAGTTACTGAGATGTATCACCTTCTCTAGACACAGCTCTTTGTATGGTTCAGTGATGACATTCTCATACTGAGAACACCAACATCCAGATAGAAACATTATGGCACTGGAATGACACAAGTTTCTGAGCTCTTGGACTTTATTCTGTCTTTTGGGAGTTCTGAAATGGAAGAGGCACCAATTATACACAGCCTTCCCAAGTGATCCAAGGGATAGAAACTGCTGGTTTTCTAGGCACTGACAATAGACTTGGGCCTCTAGAGTGAGCAGCCAGTGGAGCTGACGGATAAGAAAGGTCTAGTTTGGCCTAAGAACTTGGGCTAAGTCTCTAGGAGGAAAAACAAGAGCGATTGGCCAAAAGCATGTGAGAGAGAGAGAGAGAGAGAAGAAGAGGAGAGAGAGACAGAGACAGAGACAGAAACAGAGACAGAAAGAAACAGAGACATAGGACAGAGACATAGAGACCAGAGAGAGACAGAGAAATAGAGAGACAGCAACAGAAAGAAACAGACAGAGTCAACCAGGATGAAGTGACTTGTCCAGAGTCACAGAGGTAGTAAGTGTCTGAGGCCAGATTTGAATTTAGGAAGGTGAGTTTTCCTGACTCCAGACCTTGTACTCTATCTACTGTGCCACTTAGCTGTCTAAGATTATTCTAAGAGTAGCATAAAATATATCATTCTCAACCTCTCTGACCAGAAAAGCAGGTAGACTGGTTATGGAGTGACAGAATGATGGCTACTCTGGCATCTCTGAGATGCTCAAAGAACCAGAGGGAAGCCTCCAGAGTATTGGGTAGACCTTGGAAGGGGGCTGGAATATCGTATTTCAGGAATGATACAGAAAAGATTCTTATGCAGGGAGGAGTGGGACTAATTGATTGATGAGATTCCTTCCTATGAGAGACCTATAGACCTTGTAGCTCTGAGATTCTCATCAGCTTAGGGCTAAAAGGATCAATTTTGTTTGAGGGACATCTGCTAGATGGTCTTAGCTGGACTTCTATTGTGTCAATTAATAATAGTAATTGTAGATTTTGAGCAAGAAAAGAAAGTAAGGAGGCCAGTGTCAGTGGATCAAAGAGTACAGGGAGTAAAGTTTAAAAAGATTGGAAAGGGTGGGATGTAGGTTATGAAGGGCTTTTAAGACCAAACAGAGGATTTTGTATTTGACCCTGGAGGTGATAGGGAAGCCAGTCAAGTTTATTTAGTGTGGGGATGACATGTTTTGCCTGGTGCTTTAGGAAAATCACTTTAGCAACTGACTAGAGAATGGACTGGAGTTAGGAGAGACTTGGGGCAGACAGACCAACTAGCAGGCTATTGTCATAATCGAATGTGAAGAGAGGAAGGCTTTCATCAGAGTGGTGGCAGAGGAGAGAAAGCACCATCTGTGTGAGACGTTTTAAAGGTGAAATGGACAGGTTTTGGCAACAGCTTGGATATAGGGAGTGAGAAATAGGAGCAGAGGGTAACACCTGATGGGCTGGGAGGATGGTGGTGCCCTTGATAGTCATAAGGAAGCTTGGAAAGGGTAAAGTTTTAGGGGGAAACATGACTCCAATTTTGGACATGTTGAGTTTAAGATGTCTACTAGACTTCTAGTTCAAGATGTCTGAAGGGCAGTGGGACGTGGGAGACTGAAGGTCAGCAGAGAAATTAGGGCTGGATAAGCAATTCTGAGAATCACTAACACATAGGAGGGTAGTTATCCCTATGTTCTTCAAAGGATCTTTTTATAGTGCCCAAAGCCCCATATCAGCCTCTCCTACTGGAGAATCCTAGAGCATGGGTCCATTTTGATTTAAACCAATTCAACCCAATGCTGTTCATTGTTCTTAAAACATTTTGCCTGCAACCAAATAATGATCTAGATGTCATCTGATTAAGACAGAGAACAGTGAGATTATCATATCAATGTCCTTCTTCATATGACATAAGATTGCGGCAGCCTTGTTGTCTGACAAACCATGCTGTTGACTCATTCAATGCCTGAATCATTGGACTTTTGGTCCATCAAGATTCCACATATCTTCTTCATTGGAACTACTATCTAACCATGCCTTCCCCATCCAGCATTTATGCAGTTGATTTTTTTGAGCCCAAGTATAGGACTTGACATTTGTCCCTAGTGTTTTACCTTATTAGATTCAGAGCAGACGGTATGAAATAAAGGTTTGTTTTAGAGTCAGAAGAGTTTAAGTCCTTCTTCTATCACACAGTAGCCCTGTGATCAGGGAAGTGGGAAGTCACTTAATCTCCTAATGCATCCAAGCACTAACATTTAACATTAAATATTGCAGCTAGTTCCTGATTACCACTGCTAGAGAGAGTTTCCATGGAGGAAGTTTCCATGCTGGTTGTTTTGACTGATCCACACAGCCTCCACTGCCTCCCTCCTATACCTCCCCACCCCCCTAATCCTCCCCCCAAACCTGATTCATTCTTAGGCCTTTAGAGATCTTTTTCAATATTTATCTAGAGTTATACAGATCCATTTGTCTAGAACTCCACCCAAATACTCTACTATGAAGGGCTAGGCCTTCCAAGAGATTCTTCCTCCTCAGGAATGAACTTTACATGAATTAAGTGATTATTATGCAAATGTGACATTAGAAGTGACTCACTAAAACAGCTTCTTTGGTGTTGGAAAGAGCTGGACTCCTGAGTTACCGTTAGTGAATTGCCTTCTCAGAGGTTCTGAAAGGCACTAAAGCATAAGAAGCCTCAGCTGTCAGGTCCTTTTGCTTTTTGGGGAGTTTGTCTCGGTCCAAGAAACTAGAACTAATAAGGGAGGGGGAGTGGGAAACATTACAAGGAAGTAGATGTTGGTTCTATGTAAGTTAAAACTTCTTAAAGATTCATTTAGATCACGTCGGACTCTTTATGACTACATTTGGCATTCTCTTGGCAAAGATACTGAAGTGGTTTGACATTTCCTTCACCTAATTTTACAGATGAGGAAACTGAGGCAAATAGGGCTAAGTGACTTGCCCAGGGTCATACAGGTGGGAAGTGTCTGAGGCTGGATTTGAACTCAGGTCTTCCTGACTCCCGGCCTGGTACTCTATCCACTGTGCTGCCTAGAACTGCCCAAAAGAAGAAACTATACTCTCCTGGACAGAAACGTGGTTCAGTGGGTAGAGCCCTAGGATGTGACCCTGGGTAAGTCACTTAACCTCTGTTTGCCTTAGTTTCCTCATCAGAAAAATAGGAGTAATAATAACCCCTACTTCCCCAGGGTGTTGTGAAGATAAATGATATAATATTTGTAAGGCATTTAGCACAGTGCTGGGCACATGATAGGTGCTTGTTTCCTTTCTTCCTTCCTGCTTTTCCTGTGACATTCACTCCATTTGATCCTGACAACAATCCTTTGTGGGAAGCAGGGCCGGGAATTTTTTCTATATTTTATAGAACAGAAAACTGAGGTTCAGAGAGAAAAAAACAACTTGCCCACGGTCATGTAGTTTTAATAGGTTTTAGAGCCATAATTTAAACTCAGATCTCTCAATGCCCACTCCGGTACTTTTTTCATTACATAAAGCTTGTTTGTGTGGGCTTGAAAGTTGGGTGTTAAAATCAGTCTTGAACTTACCAGTCATTTTCCTGGAGTCTTTCCTTGCTTGTCTTCCCAATTCATATAGCCACTTGAAAGGAAGGAATAAAGAGATGAAATTATATGTGTTTGAAGGGATGTGAGAGCACTGGCCAAGATGATTTCTAAAATCTTTCTTTTGTGCTTCAAGGATTTTTTTTATAGTTTTTATCGGTTTGTGTTCTGTGTTCTAAAGACTCTTTGCAGCTGCAGAAATGTGTGTTCTGTCTTTTATGAGGCATATCGGGGGCAATGTGGTAGAGGAGAAGAAAAACTGGATTTTGATTCAGAAATCTGGGATTGAATATTAACTCTGAAGATGAATGCTTTGTGATCTTGGCCAAGTTGTTTAACTTCTTAATTTCCTCGTTCAATTAATTAGGGGGTTAGATTAAATGGTTTCTTATAATTTTAAAAAATGTTCTAGGGAGCTTCGTTGCTATGGCATTCTAAGGTCAATGTTAGCTTGAACATTCCATAAGCTAAAGCATTTTCTATTTTTAACTTTCAGTGTTCTAAGTAGCCTTCCTAGTGGGATTTTCTGTGTATTCTATGTATGTTTCTAAACAAATCAGTTGGTGAGATTGTCTTCTCCTCCATTAAATGATAGGGTTGGGCTATAAAATTTTTGGTGGAGAGAAACTGATCCCCCTTATTTCTCTACCAAGTAGAGGGACAGTGTTAACTTCCTTCAAAGCCCAGAGGGTTTTATACACAACATATATAAACAAATACTCAACATTGATTGACTGATTTCTTATTTTTAAAAAGTCTTATTTTTATCGATGCTTTTTGATTCCAAATATATCCCTTCTTACTCCCTTATCCAGAGAATTATTTCTTGTAACAAATATATACCTGTATATATGCACATTTCTTGTAACAAATATATGTATGTATGTATACCTACGTGTGTATACACATACACACACACACACACCATATATTCTCATTGGTATTGGAAAGAGCTGGAGCCCTAAGTCATCCTTCTCAGAGGTGCTGAATTTTATATTTATATAGGTATACACACACACACACACACACGCACACACTATACATAAATGTGTGTATACACAGTTATATGTATGTGTATAAAACAGTGTGTGTGCATGTATAAAATCTTTCAGTAAAATTAACCAAACTTTGTTTGAGAGCCTATGTAACATTTCACATCCATAGTCCCTCCCCTCTGCAATGAAAAGAAGGAGATGAATTTTTTCAGCTCTTCTTTAGGGCCAAGCTTAGTTCACTCAGTCAGGCATTGTGTTAGGCAGCAGATTCGAAAGATAAAAATAAGACAAGTTCCGGCCCTCAAAGAGTTTAAATTTCATTATATGACACAACATGTACATAAATAGGCATGTATACAATATATACATAGTAAATATAAGATAATTTTTTTCTTCTTTGTCTCTACATTGTTGTTGTCAAAGCAGACTTTTTTTTATTGTTCTACTTGATATATTCTGTATTATGCCATATGTCTTCCCATGCCTCTCTGATTTCTTCCTATTTCTTATGGAACGATAATATTCTTTTATTTTCACAAATCAAGTATTTGGCAATCACCCAAATAGAGGGGCATCTACTTTGTATCTAGTTCTCTGCTACCACAAAAAGTGCAGCTGGTTATGGTGCCATTTTTCTGTTTTTGGCCTCCTTGGGGTATATGCCTTACAATGAGATCTCTGGTTCAAAAGATATGGACACTTGAGTCACTTTTAAAATGAAAACAATACATTGTTCTCCGTAATGGTTGGATCAATTCATTGCTCCACCATCAATGTTGCAGTGTGCTTGTCTTTCTGAAACCCTTTCATCATTGACTGTTTCCTTTTTTTTTTGTCATCTTTGCTAATTTTCTGGGTGTGATGTAAAACCTCAGGTTAGTTTTGATTTGCATTTCTCTTTTTATTAGTAATGCAGAGTAATCAGTCCAGTGCTCGTTAATAATTTTCAATTCTTTTGAAAATTGTTTATATCCTTTGACAAATTAGCCATTGGGGAATGGTTCTGGGTCTTACATATTTGTGTTAACGCTTTATTGATCTTAGATATCAGAACCATATAAAAGATATCTGATGTAGAGATTTCTTCCCAATCATTTTCCTTCTTATCCTAGCTGCACTGATTTTGATCATGCAAAAGGTTTTCAATTTCATGCAACCAACGTGATCTATTTTGCCTTTTGAGAGCTCCTCTATCTCTTGTGTGGTTAGGAATTCTTTCTCTAATCATAGCAGTGAAAGGTACCTGATCTCACTCTCTTCTAAAATTTTTACATGGTGACCTTCTGATTGCCTTTCTTGAAGCTTTTTTGAGGTATTTGGTATAAGATGTTGATCTAAATCTAATGACTGGCAAATCGCTTTTCAGTTTCCCCTTTCAGTTTATTATTAAACAGGGAGTTCTTTCTTAGGATTTATGTTCTCAGCTATAGTGAACAATGGGTTATTCAGTTCAATTATTTCTGATTTTTGTTTATCTAATCTGTTTGCTTCTCTCCACTCACAAAGTTACAACTCTAGCTCAAATCCATATCACACCTCTCCTGGACTACTAACATTTCTAATTGGTTCCTTTTCCAAGACTCCTTTTTAATCCACCCTTCATAAAGTCATAAAAGTAATATTCCTAAAACACTAATCTGATTGTGTCATTCTCCTGCTGAATAAAATTCCAGGGCCTCCCTTATTATCTCCAAAATTAACTACAAACTCTTCTGTGTGGCTTTAACGCCTTTTACAACGTAACTGCATTAATCCATTTATACACTCAATGGGCAGGCCTACACAACTTGCCAAAGATTTGGATGGCCCAGGAAAAATCCTCTGAATTTTTTGGGGGCTGCCCAAAATTCTTTGGGGGGCTTCAGGTTGTACAGGCCTGCTCAATGGTGCGGCTAACTCGACCTTCTTGCTTAGCATTCATTCTTATCTCTCATGCCTGAAATATACTTGCTCCACACCTCTGGCCCTTAAAATTAATATCTTCTTTTCAAACCCCACTCAGATGTTACCCTCTCATGCAACCTTTCTTGATCACTTCAGTTTCCAGTGTCTTGCTTGCCCAATTACCTCATATTTACTTTGTACATACCTATATGTGCACATATTATATCTCTTGAGAAAATAGGGCAGAAATTGTTTCATTTTTACCCATGCATTCCTAGTGCCTAACACAATGACTGGTTGACAACAGGCATTTAATAAATACTTATTGACTGATCTGGTTTTCTATTTTTTAGCTGGTACCAAATAGTTTAGGTGGTTCCTGCTTTATCATAGAATTTGAAGTCTGGAAGTGCTAATCACTCCTCTTTACTCTTTTTTAATTGTTTCTTTTAAATTCTCTAGACCCTTGGCTCCTCCAAATGAATTTTATTATTACTTTATCTTTCTCTCTCTCTATAATAACCCTTTGGTAATTGGAGCAGTAAAGCATTCAATGAGTTAATTAGCTTAGGTAACACATCATTTTTATTATGTTGGTATGGCCTAGCCCTAAACAATATGGGTTCCTTCAATTATTTAAATCAGGGGTGGGGAACCTGTGGCCTCAAGGTCACATGCATAGCCTTCTAGGTCCTAGGGTGTGGCCTTTTGACTGAGTCCAAGTTTTACACCACAAATCCTTTTATTAAGGGGATTTATTCTGTGAGGTTTGGATTCAGTTAAAGAATTCAAGTTTAGAACATAGAAAGTACTTAATAAAAGTTTATTGCACTGAATTGAATTAGATATGATGCTTTACTAGTGTATTTATTGGGAAAACCTCTAGCGTCCCCCATTGTCATTTGGTTGATTCTTGCTTTATTCCTCTTAGTTTTCCCATTATACACTCTATTTTTTTTTTTGCTAAAATGGCCTACTTGCTATTTCTTGTACACAGCATTCCATTTCCTACCTCCACACATTTGCATAAGCTGTTTTCCAGTGCCAGGATTGGAATTCTTTCTTTCCTCATCTGTACTTTTTGAAATTCTTGGTTCCATTTAAAGTTCAGCTCTAATGCCATCTCCTAAATAAGATTTCTCTTGATTCTTCCCTTCACCCCACCTCTTATCAGCTCTCCCCCTGCCTAAATTACTTTATATTTGCTAATATATATGTATCCACATGAATATGTGCATTATATATGTATACATATATATATATGTAAATATATAATACACATATTTACTCGCATGTGTACATATTGTTTTCCCCTGGTAGAATACAAACTACTTGATGGGAAGGAATTTTTTCATTTTAGCCCATGTCTAGCATCACATATGGCACATAGGAGGTACATAATAAATGTTTGTTCTATTAAATCGCATTCCATATATTTGTCACTGGATAGAAAGTCAGAACACCTTGAATGCCTCTGCCACTAATTTGCCTCCTTTCCCCGCTGTGTTGTCACTCACATAAAGGCTATGATCATGTACAAGAGAAGAGGGGTAAACGCTGAACTGTCAAAACAGAAGTCTATCTGCTTCTCCTAAGCCTCACCTGATATTAACCTTGGTTCCTTTGGAGTCCACAGCAAAAATACATATCCGCATTTTCAATCCAGTCTTTCTTACCATTCTTCCCACAATATGCTAACAGAAACCTAAAGAGACATCTGCTTGGGTTTATTACTTACGAGCTCTTCAACATTGAGTTGAGAATATACTCCATAGCAGATTCAAAAATTCCCGTGCCCAGAAATGAAAATATTTCTGAGATGTCTTTGTCCTGGTTTTTATCAGAGTCAGAATTGTTGTCACCTGGAACACAAAGTATTTTCTTAGCAATTTTGTCCCATAAAATGGCAACAATATTAGACTGGACTTGTTCTGTTTTTTCTGCAGGGAATTTCTCTAGCCATTCTTGTTTCTGTTGTAGAATGTCAGAGCTAGATGGGCCCTTAGTTAGAATATTAGACTATAGAAAATAACCAGTGTCTTAGCTGGAAGGTATCTTAGTGTACAGTCCATAGATCATCAGAGACAGAATAGAACTTAGAGCATTGATCATAGAATTGTAGAGCAAAAAGGAAATGGAGACAGCTAGATGGCACAGTGAATATAGCACCAGCCCTGGAGTCAAGAGGACCTGAGTTCAAATCTAGACTCAGAGACTTGACACACTTACTAATTGTGTGACTTAGGGCAAATTACTTAACTCCAAATGCCTTGCCTTCTCTCCTTCCCTCCCTCCCAAAATAAAAAGGAAACTTAGAACATAGAATGTCAGAACATAGAGCATAAACTATCCTAGATGGAAAAAATATAGAATATTAGAATAGGAAGGAATGCAAAATATGCCAAGTTAGCAAATCGAGCATAGAATATCATAACTGAAGGATACTTTAGAACGCAGAATATAAAAAAAATATTCAATTCAATCTAATAAGCATTTATTAAGTACCTTTTATGTGTAAGGTCCTGTGCTAGGTAATGAAAAATTAAAAACGAAGAGAATGCATCATGGGTCAAACTATGTTTTCTGCTTTTGAGGAATTTGTACTTTGTTAGATGCTCAGTCAAGAAGAGACTTTAGAATATAAATCACAGAAAGTCAGAGCATGAAAGCTGATTAAAACATAGACCACAGGATGCCTATGCAGATGGCAGCGTGGTATAGTCAAAAGAGATTGGCTTCAGCTAGGACTTTGCCACTTACTACTTAGGAGGCAACCTCTTTGGGACTTGGATTTCTTGTCTTTAAAAAAAGACTAGGTGACCTATAAGGTCTCTTACAACTCTAAATCTATGGTAATATAATCCTATGGAATTATCCTTAGACTATAGAACATATACTGGTAGAGTTGGAAGATTCTTTAGAAGATCAAGGGTGCAGGTAAGTGGTGCAGTGGATAGAGTGCAGGCTTGGAGTCAGGAAGACTCATTCTCCTGAATTCAATTCTGGCTTCAGATACTTACTAGCTGCATGTCCCTGGGAAAGTTTCTTTAACCTTGTTTGCCTTAGTCTCTTCCTCTATAAAAGGAGCTACAGCAGGAAATGGCAAATCACTCCAGTACCTTTGCCAAGAAAATCCCAAACGGGATAACAAAGAGTCAGACATGACTGAAAACAACTGAACACTCTCCTAGAAGATCTATGAATAGAATTAGCACTTTCCTTCGACCAGAGGATATTAGTAATGGAAGAGACTTTAGAACTTAGAAATTATATTTAAGACATAGAATATTAAAACTTGAAAGGTGCAGAGACCATAAAACACAAAATGTTAACAATTTAATCCAACACCCTCATTTTACAGATGAGAAAATTAGTCCAGAGAATTTAAGTAACTTATTCAACTTATTGAGTCATAAATGGATTCAGAATCAGAGTTCTAACATTCATTTTAATGTTTTTTTCTCCATACCACATAGATTTCAACATTATCAATAACAATTGTTGCACATGTATTGAACATTGCTTAGGATGCAAATATAAAAGCAAGACCCCCTCTCCACCCCATTCATGAGGAGCTTATCTTCTAGTTTAACCATCCTATCTCATCCTGTCTTTTTCCATCCCATCACCTCCTCTCTCCTCTTCTTTCTTCTCTTCTCCCCTCCCCTCCCATCCTGTCTTATCCTATCCTATCCTATCCTATCCTATCCTATCCTATCCTATCCTATCCTATCCTATCCTATCCTATCCTATCCTATTATCCTATCCTATCCTGTCTTTCCTGTCCTATCCTATCCTATCCAATCCAATTCTATGTTATGCTAACTAGCTCTGGAACCTCTGGCAAGCCACTTCTCTCACTGGGTCTCAGTTTCCCCTTTTGTAAAATGAGTGGAGAGTAGAATATGATTCCATCCATCACCGATATTCTGTAATTTTTTTATTAATAGTAATGGCTGTTTCTCCTATTTCACATCATGAAAAATACTCACCAGAATAAGAAGGAAGAATCAAAGTAAGTAACCCTATGGCCATCATCATCTGAAAGACTGAGGAAGCCATTCTTGTTCAGGTCAGTCATCAAAGTGCTCATGAGCTCTCCCTCCATTTATACAACAGGGACAATGACATCAATCACCTGCAGTGGAGTTAATTAACATATGTGGCAAGACACAGCTGTGTGCAAAGTGACTTCTAGGGAAACATCTTGGTTGGGTAGAAAGATTGCCCAGGTTGTGGATGAGGAAGTATGATTCTGATTTCAGCTCTATCAATAGCCAGCTTATTATGTGAACTTAGGCAAATCATTTTCCCCCTTTAAGTCTCAGTTTTTTTTCATGTTAATATAATCTTATATAATCTCTATGGCCCCTTCTATCTATTGTTCTAATGGTCTGTGTTCTCTTTTCTAAGATCCCGTCCAGGTCCAATGTTCTCTAGTTCTCACTCTAATATGTTAATAACATAACATCATATTTAAGACCTTTTCCATCTCCAGGTTTTTTATGCTTGATTCCATTAAATTCATCCAATTATTAAATATTATACTCAGAATAATGTGCTAGGTTCTGGGGGAGTCCCAGCATTCTTTTTCTTTTTTTAATGACATAATTCCTGTTCTCTTTTTTTTTTAAATTTTATTTTAGTTTGCATCATTCATTTCCACAAGATTTTGAGCTACATATTTTCTCCCCCTCTTTCC
>CM053585.1:270215600-270232297 GCA_028646515.1 Pseudochirops corinnae
CAGTGGGAGTGGGTGATGAGGGAGGAAGGGAAAGAATCTAGAATTTAAAGTTCTATAATCAAATGTTAAATATATATATGTATACATATATAATAATAATAATAATAATAATAATAATAATAATAATAATAATAATACTTATTATTATTAACTACATCCAACTGGGAATTAAGATACACAGGCACTGTGATAGGGAGATCCATCCTGCCCTACCAAAAAGTCAGAGAGGCAAGGGGGAGGACATAAGAGAGAGCAGATTGGGGGAGGGGTTATACAGTGGGATGGCTGTTTTGAGGTGTTGGGTAGGGAAAAGATGGAGAGAAAATTTGTAACTCAAAATCTCATGGAAATTAATGATGTAAACAAGAAAATAAATAAATAAATTTATTTTAAAAAGTAAATAAAATAAAATAATTGGAAACAAAATAATTTAATCTTAAAGAACTGGTGGATGAAAGAATTAAGGAAACAATGGAAAATCTCAAAAAAGAAAATGAAAAGCAATTTTGCAAAGACCAAAAGTTTTGTTCTTGTCGGAGATCATAGAAGGGAGCTTCTATATCAATTCCTGGGCAGGAAGGCAAAGCAGGATCCAATATCTGATTATCTGGATCCCTTTCCAAGCTCAAACTAGGGCTAGAAGTCACACCAAGCTCCAGGAGAATTTCAGGAGTGAGGATGAGGTCCCCTGGAGAGTGGCTTGACTGCCAGGCTCTACCTCTCTCAATGACCCAAAGATCTGAAGGCCAGAGGCCTAGTACTAGTGCCCTAAAATCTAGATTGAAAAAAATCCTCTCCTAGCCACATTGCTGAAGATAGCAAATTTTCTCCAATAGACCAAAGAGTTTAATGAGGGACTGACCAATGAGCCCAGCCACTAGGAACATGCACTCTGTTGATACAACTCCTACATGGACTTTGGAACATGTATTGATATTCTATAACTGGTTCCAGCTACTAACCACGTAGTGAAAAGGAGCCTCTTTGATAGACTAATAGCTAAAGCTCTTTGAGGCATTGAGCAGTTAGAAAGCGAAGACTAAGCTCTCAATGGGGATAGTGGTTTTAGGTATCATTTTTTTGCACATCATGGCCATCACAATAAAACTCGTGTTTCAATGGAGCACAGGGCACTGCTGTTCCTTTTGTCATTGTTATAGCTCCTCTTCCTGTCTTTAGACTGAGATAGAAGGTGTCTATGACTTTGGGAGATATGAAAAGCCAGGAGAAGCAGCCATATGAAGATCTAGGAGTGGAGCCCATGCTGAGTTTTTCAGATAGGCAGCATACTATTGAGACCACCCCAAAGTGGCCTTTGGGAGTCAATCCGTCAAGAGTTGAGACACGGACTTAACCAGGGGTTATGCCACATTTGGTGTAGTTGAGCGATGCAGTGGATAGAGTGCTGAGACTGGAGTCAGGAGGACTCATCTTCCAGGATTCATATCTGGCCTCCATCACATTCTAGCTATGTGACCCTAGGCAAGTGATTTAACCCTGTTTGCCTCAGTTTCCCTAGCTACAAAATGAGTTGTAGAAGGAAATGGAAAACTATTTCCAGTATCTTTGACAAGAAAGACCCAAATGTGGGGTCATGAAAAGTCAAACATGACTGAACAACAAGTGTCACATTTGAATATGAACTTGGTGTAACCAATGCTATGTAGAAAATGTATTAAGTCTAAACCCATACAACTGAAGGGATATAGGAGAAAATATATCTTTAGGTATTAGGGGGAATGTTTATAATTCTGTCTTTGTGATATCTTTGTGATAGTAAACATTCCTTTGTAAAACCAATTAATATTCAAATTATTTTTTGATTAAATGAAACTGGGGTGTTAATTACTGGTGGTTAACAGTGGTAGAAACACATCAGAATGGAGGCTCAGGCTGATATCATTAAAAAAAAGCCACCCCACTCCCCTCACTCCCCAGGTACTCTAAAACAGTCAGAGGGAGATTGCTGACCTGAGTCTAGAAGAATGAATCCAAAACAATGACTACTCATGTATGTACATATTTAGTACATAGGTACATGTTGAAAGCAATTACATAAGATTACTATATTAAAAGACATTTTCTATGAAAGATATTTTAAGACTTCTTCCCATTCAAATTTATGTTTTATTCATTTTCATCATCTATGTATTTTACTTGTCTCTATTATAGTAGGATTGTAATTCATACCTAGGATTTATATAAACCACATACTTAAGCCTCTTTTCAGTTGATTCAGTAATAACATTAAGACCATTTAAGTTGCCAAATAGCCATAGACTTTTCCTTAGGAACCTTGTGGGATTCTACCTAGTCCAGGATGAAACATCTTTATTAACTAGACTCAGGGGTAGGGAATCTGAGGCCTTGAGGCCACATGTGGCCCTCTAAGTCCTCAAGTGTGACCCTTCTAGTTTGGATTCAGTCAAAGGGCCACACTTGAGGATCAAAGAACCACATGTGATCTCAAGGCCACAGGTTCCCCACCCTTGCTAGGCCCTTTGAACTCAATGTTAAGACCTGGTTCTAATATTTCCTGTTTGTAAGATTAGAGTGACCCCATAATGTACTTGGGAATATCATTAGAAGGGGAGTCAGAAGATGTAGAGGACTGGCTACAAATATGAAATTAAAATCCTACTGTATGACCTTGAAAAGTCAAATTCCTTCCCTGGGCTTCAATTCCCTCATTTGTGAAAATAAGGACATTGAACTAGGACATATAACCTTATCTATTTCTAATTCTATGACTCTGTGAATATAAGGGAAAGACCTACAGAATCTACTCTAGAAGGTATAGATGAACAGTGTTTGATAATGGATTTTTTTCCTTCCTGCCATCACTGTAGGGTAGATTGTCTATGCGTGTCAATGTCAGTACAAGGTCAAGGCTTTTGGTTTTCAAAAGCTCACTCACAGCATGCTTAAGAATTGAAGGAATAAACCAATGAAAGAAGTATTTATTAGGCATCTACAGTATACATAGCCCAGTTCTTAATACTGGGATAATTAGGTTTAGATAACAAAAAAGTATTTTTCTTCATGGAACTTCAATCTTCAACAACGAAGAAAATTGTGGATAGTTCTACTATTGCCTATGTGAATGAGACTAAGCTCAATTGTCATTTCCCATCCCAATAGCTAGGCATTAGGTACCTGACAAAGCACTTTAGAAAAACCCAGATAATTACCTCCACTCATTTCCACAATTTCAGTCTATGACTCATCTAGAATTGGCCCAGATCTCACAGGGAAGTGGTTCCTTCATCCAATCCCATCTTGTTATTTATAATATTTCAATTATACTGAGGGTTAAGAACCCAGACAAGTCATACCCACAATTAG
Organism: Pseudochirops corinnae; assembly: GCA_028646515.1. Classification (NCBI taxonomy): domain Eukaryota; kingdom Metazoa; phylum Chordata; class Mammalia; order Diprotodontia; family Pseudocheiridae; genus Pseudochirops; species Pseudochirops corinnae. The sequence continues at coordinate 270,218,946 of CM053585.1, forward strand.
AGAAGAGTGATCACACCCTCCCTGTGATCCAGAATGTCAAGTTGGATATGGCTTCCAACTACAGCTCCTACACTTGTCTCTGGAAATCATGCAAAACAAGCTTATTCGTCTCTCCACCCTAGCCTTTCAAATACATGGAAACAGTTATAAGGTCCTCAAGTTTTTTCTCCTTTTAAACTTCTCTATTTCCTAGAAGTTTGGAGTCTTTGGAAGCATCACACATTGTCTTCAATACAGCACATCTTTTTTATGCTATGTATTCATTTCTATAGCCATCACATTTGGTATGTCTTATCTAAATATATGGAGAGATATAAAATGGATATATATAAAATGACTGTAGCGTACTACCAAAAATGAATTGCATTAAAGAATTCAATTCCACTCAGTTCATCAAGGACTTATTAAGCACCTACAATGTAGCAATGATTTTTCAGTTACCAAACTGAATGACCTTTTCTTAACCCTCATTCTTGGCCTCTCTGAAGCTGCTGATCCCAATCTTCTCGAAACTCCTCTCTAGGCTTCCATAGCACTGTTCTTTCCTGATTCTCCTTCTACCTGCCTAGCAGCTGCTTCTCAATCTCCTTTGCTAGATCCTGATCAAGGTCAAACCCACTAAAATCCTGGGTCTTTTTAACTAAGGCCCTGTCCTAGGCCCTCTGTTCTCCTTCTACAGCATTTCATTTGGTTATCCCACAAACTCCCATGAATTCAATAATCATATCTGTGCAAGTTATTCCCAGGTTTATATATCCAGTCCTTGTTTCCTTAAGCTCCAATCCTAAATCAACAACTGCCTTTTGTTTATCTCAGGTAGGAGATTTCATAAACATCTCAAATTCAGTATGTCCAAAATAGAAGTCATCATCTCTTTTTGTCCTTTTTTCCTTCTTTTCAGGTGGAGAACTGAAGCCTCAAGGTCACATGTGCCTTTGACTGAATCAAAACTTCATAGAACAAATCCCCTTAATAAAAAGATTTATTCTGTAAAACTTGGACTCAGTCAAAGGGCTGCACCAAAGGACCTACCTACAAGACTATATGTGGCCTTGACGTCGTAGGTTGCCTACCCGTGCCCTAAACCATCCCTTCTTTCCAACTCTTCTATCACTGTCAAGGAGTGCAACTACCATCCCAGTTAATCAGACTCATGAGTTTAGTGTTATCCTCACTCAAGCTCACCCCATATGGCCAAGGCTTTGTCAATTGGGAACACAAATTTGACTCCCAGTTAATACACACTTTCTCTTTCTTTCTCTCCTCATGCTTTCCTGAACACCCACAGAATTTGAGGGAAATAGTGTAGGAGTTGCTGGAAAGAAGCTTCTGAGCCAGGGGTCACAAAGATGCCCATCCAAGATGAAGTAAGGGTGGTGTATGTGTAGCATAAGTTCAAAGGACCCTAAGAGTGACGGGTGAAGAAGATATTAGTTTGTCTGTGGGGATCAAGAAACATTTTTCTGATAAAAGCACTGGTTTGGCTTAATGATAGATATCGAGTACATGAAAGAAGGGAGGAGCAATCTAATGTGTACTACTGTGGTGGTTTTTTTCAAAAAGTACAGATGCAAATTCAACCTTTATTTGAGCAGACAACTAATTTCTTGGAACTTTGTTAATGTGTCCTTTTATCACATTAATTGAAGTGAAGATGCTATATTATAATATGAATTGCCTTTTGGGTGGTCATACAAAGTGGGGAAGATGGTAAGGGAGTCTTGATTGAAAATGAAGCATGGGTTATATTTTAAGAGATTTTCCTGGAGTAATAGATGGGTACAAAATAGATAAAATTTAGGATAAATTTATGGAATATTATGAGCAAATTATTTTATACTTTTAAAAACTCTGTACTTAGCTTAGAGGGACATGGGCCAAGAGGGAAAGGGTGAGGAGACTGCTATCCTTAGGACAACTTTCTAAACCAGTTCCGCTGTACAAACTATTGAGGAGGTAGCAAGGGAACCAAGAGAAAGTACCGTCATGAAAATCCATGTGGTCTTTTCTTCAAATGTCCATCATGAGCCCTGCAATGTGTCATGACCAAATGTCTTATGACATGACGCTCTTTGTTGCCTTTCGACATAAGATAAAACCAGTTCCTTGGAATCCTTTATCTAGTGATCCAAGTAGAATCCATGAGTCATCCTTCCATTTGGTTCCAACTTCCTTTTGTCTTTTGCTTTTGCCTAAGATGACATAAAGATTGCTGAACAAGTGAAAGAATGGAAGGGTGAATGAAAACTAATTTTTAAGCACTCCTTATGTGTAACGTACCATGCTAAGTAAACTCTAGGAATACAAATAGAATGTATGAGAGTCACCCTCAAAGAGTTCACATTCTAATAAGGAGAGAGTATATAGGAGGTTTCAGCTCTAGTCAGATGAAAAGGCCCCATTGTGTTTGGGTACACAGCAAGACAAATCCTAGTACATCTTTTTTATTATTATTATTGCTTTTTGGAGGGAGGAAGGCAGGGCAATTGGGGTTAAGTGACTTGCCCAAGGTCACATGGCTAGTTTTGTGTTAAGTGTCTGAGGGTGGATTTGAGCTCAGGTCCTCCTGACTCCAGGGCCAGTGCTCTATTCACTTTGCCACCTAGCTGCTCCTCTAGTACATCTCCTTAAGCACTATGTCTATTAATAAAGTCCATTTCTGATGTTGAATCATTTGACGGTGCCAAGGACTCGTGATAACTTCCTTTTCTGGTCTTTAGTAGTGGTAGCTGCTGAAAAGAGAGCTGCAGCAACTGCAAAAGCAGGTGATAGATGACGTTTCTCAAGAGTTGCTTCTCTTGGCGATGCTTGTAAGGGCAGGGCTAGAAGCAGGGCTATCGGTCTGGGGGTACTGCTCTTGGGCTCCTGGGCAAAGAGTCCTAAGTGACGTTCCGTAGAATGGAAGGGATTATTCGTCAATTCATTTTGTCTTTGTAGCCTAAACACCGAATACATTGCTTTAAAGATGCATAGTAGGTATTTAATCAACATTTGTTGGACCAGATTGAAGTGCATTGGAACCAAATTAATCTGTAGCCCAGTAGTTTACCTTTTTCCCCCTATAGCACAATAATCTTTGCTATGATGAATCCCGGCACTTTGAACATTTAAATTGTCAGCACCATGGAAGCCAGAAAACTCGTGTCCATGCAGTTTCAGTTCAATAAGAGCAACTATTTTTGTTTAACTCCTCGTGACTTCAGGCTCTGATGTGTTTGAACTCAGTAGATCCTAGTATATCTTCATAAGCACTATGTCTATTAGTAGGAATATTATTCCTATAATAATAATTATCATATGTTACATAATTATTGTTGCTTATTATTAATTATATAATTATTATATATTATATATAAATATTATAATATTGCCAAGAATAGGCAAGTTTTGTTTATTTTGTGAATATTACATTTACCACACTATATATGGAGAATAAGCAAAATGTATATTAAACAAAATTATAAATTTTATCTGCAATAATATGTAAAATTCTGTGGCATACCCAGCAGAACTCAGGCCTTTAAGAACCACTGCTATATCCTGTTGGGTTAATGGAGAGAGGACAGGCATGGAATCAGGAGGTATGGGTTGGAATTCAGAGCCTGGAATATCTGGGTTGGGCCCTTTATTAGCTTGGTGATTTTGTACAATTCATTCAACTTCTCAGAGATGATATATTGGTAAGATCTCTTCAAGCTCTGACATTGTATGGTTTCTTCTAACTGACATTGCATGGTGTCTTCTCCACTTCTTATAGTCTACGTTCTAAAGTCATTTCCTACTCTAAGATGATGCAGTTGAAAGAACACACTGACTCTGGAGACAGAACTTTTGGTTCAAACCCTGTCTCTGACACTCACTGCCTGACCTTGGGCAAGCCACTTAATCTCCCTGGGCCTCTGTTCCCATCTGCAAAATAAGGGTGTTAGACTGGATGGTCTCTGAAGCTCCATGCAGCCCTTTCTATATTTTCTAATAGCCATTCAGACTCTAATCTTCTATAATTTTGTGTCCTGTGTAGCTCTAACATTCTGTGATCTAGAAATTCATTTAATGCACTGATTAGAGGTCAGAATAGTGTAGGCAGGAGCATCACCTGGAGGGCATTTGGCTACATTACACTGCAGCAGTCACAAATGCTTATTTGGGGTAGGGATAGGTGAGTGTCAGAGTATACTTCAAAGGCCCTACATTTATAAAGAGTTCATCTTTCAAAGCATTTCCATGCACTTTACACTAAACCCATTATAAATGTTGTATAACATTCCTCTTTGGTTGGGGCTGAACTAGGGAAGGCATAGTGTAGAGGCCAAGTGTTCTGGATTTGGAGTTAGAGGATCTAGGTTGGCACCCAGGTTCTTTGTAATCTTGGTCAAGTTAAATAACCTGTCTCTGGGCCTCAGTTCCCTCATCTGTCAAATGAGAGGCTTAGGAAGCAGAACCAAGATGGTAGAGTAGCAGGAAGAAGTGCAGCACGCTTTCTCACACACACACACACACACACACACACACACACACATGAGGCAGAGAGAGAAGTGCACTGCATAGAGCATTAAGGTACAGGGAGAAGCTGTACACTAGGGAAAGAAGAGGAAACTGAGTTCCAGATTAGGAGTCAGAAGATCTGGCTTTATTTTTTTTTTTTTGCTTTTTGGAGGGGGAAGGCAGGGCAATTGGGGTTGAGTGACTTGCCCAAGGTCACATGGCTAGTAAGTGTTAAGTGTCTGACACTGGATTTGAACTCAGGTCCTCCTGACTCCAGGGCCCATGCTCTTATTCACTGTGCCATCTAGCTGCTCCCACAGCTTTATATTCTAACTCCTGTGTGACTTTAGGCAAGCCATGTGGCCCAATGGATAGAAATGGGTCTGAGTCAGGGAGACCTGAGTTCATATCTAGCTTCAGACACTCAAATACTTACTGGCTATAGGACCTCAGGCAAGTTGCTTAACATCTATGTGCCTCAATTTCCTCATCATTGACATAAAGGTTGTTGCAAGGATCAATATGATAATTGTAAAGCACTTGGCCTGGTACCTGGCACAGAGAGCTACATAAATGTTAACTATTATCATTGTTGCTCCCATCTCCAATCCACATCTTTTCTTCTTATTCTTGATGCCTTGCTTTAATTTGAGCAGAACTTTTAAAAACATTGATATGATAGATGCTAGTTCATTTTTTTGTAATGCCATCCGTATCATGGTGCATTAAGAATGTTTTACCTCTCCACAGCTCTGAGAGATAAAGCTTTGTAATCTGCTCTATCTTTTCGTAGCATGAACTTTCATGTTTAGATAATGGAGTCATTTAGAATTTATTAGATTGTGCCAAACCAGATGCTTGTTTAATCCTATCTTCCACCACACTGCTATTCAGTTTTTACCAACGTGTTTCTGTCGAGGAATTACTTCCTTGCCTCTTAATTTGTGCTTATCAAACACTAGACTTGCATTTACATTTTATCCCAAAGTTTTCTTGTCTGATCTTTTCCACTGATCCACTTTTCTATTAATGTGTGTGTGTATGTATAGCTCCAGATCATTTAAACAATTATTGTTTTATCATCTAATCTGAGATCTGTCAATGCCATTTTCCTTTCTTCTTACTTTTTATTTCCTTGCTGTCCTTGATATTGTTGCTCTTTTGTTTTTCCAAGGAATTCTGTTGCTGTTTTATTTAAATTTATAAAGTATCCCAAGGACAGCTAGGTCTAACAGTGGATAGAGTGCTGGGCCTGAAGTCAGGAAGGATCATCTTATATTTCAGGCAGAGATTCAGGGTCAGGAGGACAAGGTTAAGGATGAGCAAAGACTAAGGGATGCAAAGATGTGAATTGTGATCTTCAGACTAAGGATGATTTGACTGTGCCAGATCATCCCATTGACTTTAGAACAGGAATTCTTAACTTGGAGTGCATGAACTCTAAAAAATATTTTTATAATTGTCACCTAATGAGGTTCCTTTGTAATCCCATTGAGCATTTAAACAACATTATTCTGGCCAGGCTTGCTGGGGCACGCTTTACCTTGGGAATTCCAGACACAGTAGGAATACCTGATAGGGTGTTCACACCAAGTCCTACACCAATATGTTGAATCCCAGGGAACAGAGCACCAGTAAGTTGTCTAAAGAGAGATGGAGCATCCTACATTAGAAATGGAGCAGGTCAAAGCTCCTATATTGATCAGCAGTGGAATCTGCCCTATGAATGACCTTTGCATTTACAGCCTAGGCAAGATAGGGAAACCTAGGGCCAGTGGTTCTCAACCTTCCTAATGCCGCAACTCTTTAATACAGTTCCTTATGTTGAGTGACCCCCAACCATAAAATTATTTCCGTTGCTACTTCATAACTATAATTTTGTTACTGTTATGAATCATAATGTAAATATCTGATATGCAGGATGTATTTAAATTGAATATAACCCACAGGTTGAGAGCCACTGACCTAGGCCAAATGTGCATGCATGCATACAATGTGTGTGAATGCAAGTATGCATGCAATGTGTGTGGATGTACACATTCATGTGTGTGCATGTTATGCACGCATGTATATTCATATGCTCATATATGTAGATATAGAGATAGAGATAGATATGGATGTATATGTATATTTACTCCTTAGCAGTCTTAGATTCATAGAATGACAGGACTAGAAGGGAGTCTTAAGACATAGAGAGCTGTGTTGGAGAAATCTCTTACTTCTTTAAAGACAGTGGAAATCTAATGGCTGCAGGGTCAAAGATAGAAGGCCAAACTGAAAGCAAAAAAAGTAATATCCTGCTAAATAATATTGATTTCTTGATGATAGTAGCTTCAGTTTTCTAGGGTACAGATTTTATTTTTCTAACCTTTCAGGCCCAGTTAGAGTACACATTCGATCAGCAGCATCCTGCCACATCTTAAGTTATAAAAGTAAGTCACTTAATGAGGGAGGGGGAAGAGAAAGAAGGAGATCAGGCAAGGGAGAAAAGGGCAATATTTGGAATGCAAGTGCCAGGATTTATTATCAGAATAAGGAAACATTCTCTGTTCAAGGGCAAGGGATAAGGGGAAGAGATTTTATATATGTATACATATTGTATATATATACATATATATGTATATTTGTGTGTGTATAGTCATAATTACATACATATATAAAATATGTATATGTATGTAATTATGACAAAACTTCAAGATCTCTTAACCAAGGACAGGAAGTGGATCAGATCCTCTGCTTTACAGTGTCCTTGAATAGGGATTGTGGACTTTCTAATATTAGTCTACCAAATGGTTTAGGGGATTTTTATATTTCTAGTTCATCAAGATACTGCAAAATAAATACGATTCTTAGTTTGCTCTGTAAGTAAGGAGGATTTTGCTATCCTTTTAAAAGTTTAGTTTCTCAGGATCCATGGCCATGGGAATGTCTTGTTTCCAGGTGTTAGATAATAGCTCCAAGGACAGCCCCAAGGATCCGAGATAGTAATTCCTAGAATCGAATGATAGGCAGTCCTACTGAGGCTATGCCATGAGAAAAGGGGTGACATAATGTGATATTTACTACACTTGCACAGAATGATGGTATTGCTAAAGTTAACCTGTGAGCTAGATGTTGGCAAGATGGCTTCATTGTTTGTTGCTTTATTAAGCAAGTGGGAACTGGTGAGTGAGTGGGGAACTCCTTTGGGATCTGGGTAATTGTAATGGGAATGGGAATCTGAAGACCTTCCCTGCCCCTTAATAAGTCTAAGGGAATCTGAAGACCTTCCCTGCTTTGAAAATATACTCTGTCTACTAATAGTAAGACCTTCTCTGCTTTGAAAATATACTCTGCCCCCTGACAGACTGAATGTAGTCACATGGAGGCTGTGGTGGGAGGAGTTTGCTGAAGGGTGGAGCAGAGCTCATAGGAAGCTGGGACTCAGAGCTAGACTAGACAGTTGGGAGGAGAGCACAGCTTCTGAGGGAGACAGACTAACTTGTGAGTAAAAGTTGTTTTTTGTGTGTCACCTGCTATGACAGCTAGGCTTGTGTTGGTTTGTGAGAAGGCTAAAGGATGGTGTGACTCTCTATTACACTGTGGTGCATTAACTTCTATGTTGCCATGATGGATTCGGTTTCCTGGTGTTGGGATTTGGTTTTCTGGTGTCTGAATAAATGTTTTGCTTCTGTCTTCTATATAGACAGTCTGTTATATTTTGTGATCCAGCACCATGCAGGTATATTTATAGTGACTGTGGGTACTATGAATACTGCAGTAATGCATAGAGGAATACATGTACCTGCTTCAACTGACCCCCATTGAGGCTCGATGGGGATTTAGTGGAGTGCACAAGCTGGAATGGTGTGCCTGTCTCAATTGACCCCACTGCCCTCCTGCCTGTTGGCCCCTGTGAGAAGGGTGTTTAGGGAATGCTGTAGGTGTTAGTGCTCCCATTGTCAGCAACTCCGTCTTGAGAAAACTAGACTAGAATAAGCTAAGATTATTAACCCCTTTGAAGCTCTCTTCCTGTCCTTCCTGTCTGACTAGATCAAGAGTGAACCTGTTAGAGGCTGGAGTCTGGAAACTCCAGTGCCTCCCATGTGTTATTTGTGAAACATGCCCCAACAGTTGGATCAACTTTAAAACATGAAATGCAGAATGCCTGAACTAGAAAGGACCTTAGAACACAGTAGATAGACTAGCTATTCTAACCTTCTTACTTTTCAGATGAGAAAACAAAGGCCCAGAGGAACAAAATGACTTGTCTAAGGTCATTGTGTTAATCTACTACTAGATCAGGTAAGCTAGTCAGTGTCAGAGAATTCAAGGAGCAGAGATACAGACACATTCACTTTAAGGTGACCACGACATTTATTAGGTAATAAATAACATGCAAACTGCCAGTAAAACACACACAAAAACTATATAAGACATGTTTACTCTCCACCTCATTGCCGTCTCTGAATCCCTGCTTTGAGGGAGAGGCAGGATAAGGATAGGAAAGTTATACCTGTTCATATCTGAATCCCAGGCAACTATCTCAGTCCAGAATATTGTTTGGGGAACAAAATTCACAGACCCGTGTTGTTCCTTCTCATTATGAAGCTTTGACATTTCAGTAAAGACTTTCTCCTCCCTCCATGTTCTTCCCATGCCTACAAGTGCAATGGATTATTCTTTTCTTTATCAGAGAATGCATAATGTTATTGAATAAATATAATAAAATTTTTAAATATTTAATCTCTGTTACGGTTAATTAAGAAGGAGGAGAAAAGGAAAAATAGACAAAGTGAAGTAGCAGAAACTATATTAAAATGAGAGTCAAGCAGGGGTGTACTGGAAAATATTTAGCAACTGATTCTCAGGGAGAAAAAATGTATGCCAACAAACTTTCAAGTTTAATATGTATTATTAGCATTTTATCCATCACTTCCTCAAGTCTAAAATTAACAAAACAACAAATCAAGTCCTAATTTATAGCCTTTGTCAATTTCCAAGGTATAAATGTTCACAATGAAAATTTCACACTTGGTTCTCTAGAGCCAGCATGAGCTGGATCCATCTGGAAATCTCTGTTGTAGCTCTGATTTTTAAAGTTGCATAACATGGAGTGAGTCATCCAATCACCTTGAGATCTAGTTTTAACTACTTTGAGATCTAACTATAGGTACTTTAAAATAATTTTTTTTTCATTGATGAAGGGAGACAGATTAGATGCTTTTTAATGATTTGGTTCTAAATTGTTATGATTCTAAGTAACATCACAAAAAGACCATGAGCTGAGCAAAACAGGTAGAGAAGAGAAGAGGAACAGTGAAAATATTCACATCAGAAATTAAGCATCAGATTAGCTTTATTCCTCTGTTCTATTGGTTTTATCAAACATTGAAAGAAAAAGTCATTTCTTCCCATCAGTAAAGAGCTCTACTGTTGTAATCAGCTTGCAGATACAGGCATTGGTCCTACACTCATAGCTTGTGATAGCTTTTCCTAAGACTCACTCTGCAGTCCTCGGAAGGAGGTGAAGAATAGAGAAGGGTCACAGAAGACCTATTACATTCTGCAGCTGTCCTTTCAACAAAAGAATGAGTCAGAAAAGGAAGTTGTGAATAGAATAAGAGAGGCTATCTAAAGGCCCAGTTTATTCTGGCTCTAGGCAGGGCAATAAAGAAGCAGGAAATCAGAGCTTTCTGCTCCTTAAAAAATTTCTGGGGAATAAAGAATGAATGAAGTAAATGGTAATAAAAAGTTATTACCATTATATAATTTTAAGCAGCAAATTCTACATAAATTATATAAAGAAGCAAATGAATAGGGTTGTTGTAAGGAGTCCTTTATTAAACTTAAAGTGCTGTCTAAATGGGAATTATTAATGTTATTACCATTAATTGACTTATTTGCATAAATAGGTTAAGTAGGTGCTTAAGAATGACTGTTATTGTTTGTCTTCCCTTTTTGAAGAAGATCATGGCCTCAAGAAGATGATTCTCATGTTTGGTTTTTCTAAAATGATGATTTCTTAGTGGATATAATTATTCCCCTAAATGAGAGACTTTGCTGACAAGTCATGTAATATTTATAAGACAAGTATTTTGCCTACAAAAAGAGCATCAAGAAAAACTCCGAATACTTTTCTCATTAATATCAGACAGATGTTTCATAGCCAAGCCTTGGCCTAAATCTAGCCCTGACCGAATTATCCAAAGGTTGTTCTTGCTTCAAACTTAATCCACCTGTCAGATCTGGACTATAAAGAACCTTTACAAAGAAGACTCCTCTATATAACAGAGGGAAGAGCAATTTGAAGAATTACAAAAACTGCTGGGCTGGTAACCAGTGTCAACCTTTGGGTTTTCTAATGGTGCTACATATTTTTGGATAAATTACATCCCTTCTGTAGGTCTCAGTTTCCTCATCTGTAAAATCAGGAATTTGGGCTAGATGATCTCTAAGCTCCTTCACAGTTTAAATGTCGCACATTAGGGCTCATTCCCATTAAAAGAACATATAGTTCCAAATCCCACTAAAAAGTAAGGGTGAACAGCCTCCTCCACCCTTCCCACTTTATTTTTCCTATCCAGGTGTTTTATTGTACAGATCTTGGGTTTGATAGGAATCTTGTATTTATATAAACTAATCGTTGGGTATTAAATGTTCATAGTTGCCTCAGACCAAGTTTCACTTCCCAAGTTTGTCTCCCATTTTTCACCCTCACTCACTCTCTTCTTTCACTTTTCTACAGTTTGACTACTCAAAAGCTTTCTGACTCATTTCTTGGCTTTTCATCCTTAGTCTTTGCTTACTGATCTCTACCCCTAGAATCTTCCCTTTCTTCTCTTACCACTTACCTTTTCCTACATTAGTCAGGGAAGCAGATAAGATCTGAATAATAATAAACCATAAATTGCTCTCATTAGAAATTTACAAGGCTAGAGCTATTTATTGAAAGATACACAGATGGTATTAAATGGAAATCAACAGCAACCTCTTCCCCTCTTGTACTTAAGTGACAGCCCCATTCAGCAAATCCAACACAACCTCTATTTCCTCACTCTGAAGTCAGAGGCAGATGTCACCAATAATACTGACGACACTGGCTCACTACTGAAACAGTCCTAATTCCTAAAGTTTTCATAGGAGCAGGCTTTATACCCTACAGGAAGGCTAGATGGAAAAATACTGGCAAGATCTTGTGTCATCTTCTGGGTCAATCTTGTTTAGAGAATCTCAGAGAGAGAGACAGAAGGCTAGGAGACTCTTGCAATTATTTAGGGGATTGAACTGTAGGAACTGATGATGGTTGCCACACTGGGGATTTGTAACACAAGACTTCCAAATCAGTCCATCAACTATAAATCTGTGGCCCTCTAAATCTGACTTTAGAAATCCTATCCATCCTTTAAAACCCTTAGCAGGTGGCTTGTTAGCTTGTCACTAAGATAATCTCTCTAAACCTCAGTTTCTTTTTCGATGAAATGGAGATGACACTAGTTACATGGCCTACCTCATGGGATTGTTATAAGGAGTGCTTTATTAACCTTAAAGTGCTGTCTCAATGTGAATTATTAATATTGTTATCATTGATCTACTTATTTACATAAATAGGTGTAAAAAGGTGCTTAAGAATGACTGTGGCTTGCTGTTGTTGTCTGTCCTTCCTTTTTGAAGAAGACCATGACATCAAGGAGATGATTCAATGACTTGCGAGTGAATTGCATTTAAGTGAGGGAGGGCTGTGCAAGGGCACCAGCCATACGTTCTCCTCCAGAGTCATCTGGGTCCAGTGGCAAGAAACAGATCCGGATGACTGGAGATGGACCTCTTAAGAATGACTACCGTCTAGTGGAAAGATTAGAAGATTTGAAGTCAGATGACTGGACTTTCTATCCCAGCTCTGCTACTGGCTACTAATTTTACCTCAGACAAGACCCTTCTTCAGCCTGAGTCTCAGTTTCTTCATCTACCTAATAAGGATAACACAAGAGTATGATGCAGCACAAAAGATTATCATAAGGAAAGCATTTTGTAAACAAAAGTCTATAGAAAATGAAGGTTGGATTATTACTGTCACCACTATTTTTTATGTCTAACCAAGGACCTGCCCTGTTTCCTGGGATCCCCTGGGTTCCAGCTTTGTTCTTCTCAGTTCCTCTAATGACTGATAAGGAACTTAGGAAAATTGGTAGCCCACAAGTTAACCTAGAAAGTCTCAGTCCATAACCCTCAATATGACTACAACGTGCATCCTTAGTTTCTGCCAACTTCCGAGAGATGTTATTTCCATCATGTCACAAGTTCCTTCTAGTCCCACCTTCCCCCATGGTTGTTGTTGCCTGACTCTCCATGTTCCCATTTGGGGTTTTCTTGGCAAAGATACTGGAGTGGTTTACCATGTCCTTCTTTTTTTATTTTAATTAATTAAGTTATTTTCTTGTTTACATCATTCATTTCCATGAAATTTTGAGTTACAAATTTTCTCCCCATTTTTCCCCCACCCACCACCCCAAAACAGCCATCCCACTGTATAACCCCTCCCCCAATCTGGTCTCTCCTATGTCCTCCCCCCATCGCCCCTCTAACTTTCCAATAGGGTAGGATGGGTCTCCCTACCCCAGTGCCCATATATCTTAATTCCCAGTTGCATGTAGTTAATAATAATAATAACATATATACACATGTATAGTTTTAACATTTCATTATAGAACTTTAAATTCTAGATTCTTTCCCTTCCTCCCTCATCACCCACCCCCATTGGATAGACAAGCAATTCAATACAGGCTGTACATGTGTAGTTATGGAGAACATCTCCACAATGGACATATTGTGAGAGACTGATTATATGTCCCTCCTTCCTATCCCGCCCCCCTCCCTTGTTCCATTCT
>CM053585.1:270232797-270252576 GCA_028646515.1 Pseudochirops corinnae
TCCTATACATGATTGCACGCCACCATGGGGGGGGGGGGGAAGGGAGGGGAGAAAATCTGAAACTCAAGTGATTGTGGAACTGAATCTTGTAAATTAAAAGTAAATGAGTAAATAAAAAAAATATTAAAAAAAAATAAAATAAAATACATCTAATGTTGTATAAACAAATATAGTAGATTGCAAGGTCCTTGGAATAAAGGACTGTGCCATTTTTTCCCCCCCAGGCCTAGCTCAAAATTTTCCTGCTATGTAGATCAGGATGACATATAGTGTGGTAGAAAGATGCTGAACTGGGTGACAAAAACTTGGATTTGAATCCTAGTCATGCTTCTCCCTGCCCAAGTAACCTTGGACAAGTCATGTTTTCTCTCTGGCCCTAAGTGCCCTGACCCATAAAATGAAGCATTTGGACAAGATGACCATCACTGTTCCTTCTACCTTTAAATTCTTCAGTGTGGGATAGAAAAAGGGTGAGGCTGGAATATACTATATTACACTACTAGTGTTTAGTCCTGGGTCTTCTTTCCTTCTGCCCTCAGGGTTGAGATGTTCCCAAGATGTTGTTCCATTCAGGGTTGTGGCTTATAGAAGAGTCCCTCTGCCAAGGATTTAGAAATAGGAAGAGAAAGTGATTCAATTTAAGCAACATTTATTTTGTGCCTCCTATACATATAACACTGTGCTTGGCACTGGGAGAAATAAAAGAATCAGATGTTGTATACGTGGGTACTTGCATGTGTGTGTGTTTCCTTCCAGTTTACAGTAAATGGAGAAAGGCCTGGTCCACTGGAGGAAGGACTGAGGAGCTGTGCACACAATCCACATGGTGGAGGAAGGTGTAGTTTGAATTGGACCATGGGGGAAGGGGAATCAGCATCACAATCACATGAGAGGGGGAGGAGCAAACCAGACTTGTATAGCCTTGTCCCAGCTCTGTATGTAAGGGAGTCAGAGGACCACATGAAGGGCTCAGTTTTTGACTTGGATGATGTCCAGGAATTCAGGCTTAAGGGAAGCTCCACCCACCAGGAAGCCATCCACATCAGTCTGGCAGGCCAGATCCTTACAGCTGACCTGGTCACAGAGCCTCCTTAAATGGTCCTGGGTCTTTCATGTACCTCCTGGGCATGCTGGGGTGTAGCTGTCTTGCCAGTACCAATAGCCCAGACTGGTTCACGGGCTAAGACGACTTTGCACTAGTCCTTCACGTTACTGCAATGGCCTTGGTCTGGTCAAAAACAACCTTCTCAGTGATTCCAGCTTCCCTTTCATCCAACTTCTCACCAATATAGTCAATCAGTCCCAGGCCTTTTGACAGAGCATGGGCTACCTTATGCCCGGTGAACTCATCTGACTCCCCAAAGACATGTCCCCTTTCAGAATGTCCTAGGATTACCCAGTGGGCCCACAGTCCTTAATCGTGGCAGGGCTGATCTCCCCAGTAAATGCACCCCTGGCCACTTTGTAGCAATTCTGAGCTGCTACACCAATTTTTGCATCCAATTTCTGATGAGTAAGTCAAGGTAGATAGCAGGGGCTCCACATACCACTTTGTTGTTGGCAGGCACCTTGGCCCACTGATGGAAGTGATGAGCTCCCCCAGACACTTCTTGTCCGTATTCATCTTCCAATTGTCCCCAGTGAAGAACTTCCATGACACCATGGCTCCTCATTAACAGCAGTGACTCCAAAGGAGACTGAAGATCAGCAGTAGAGCACAACCACCACCCCAACCCCAAGCCGCTTATATAGACCTACATGGGTACTTTTCTTACAGTTATATCACAAATAGTCACAACTCACAGATGATTTAACAGTCAGTAATCTGGACTACAATTTGTCCCTTAATTTAGGTTCTCCCTATAATATATCACATATGCATGTAGAGATAGGTATAGATAGATATAGATATAGATAGATATAGGCATAGGCATAGGCATAGGCATAGGCATAGGTATAGGTATAGATGCGTGTGTATGTGAAATCAGCAATCATTCCAAATATGAGTTAGCTAGGCATGAGTGCCAGTATATCTGTTCCCAGCCTAAGCGTTTGTTTTCTATCTCCTCAAATGAACTTATATACCATATCTTTAGCTATATTTCTTACTTTTTTATTTTCAAGATTAACAAATACCAAATAAGATGAGCGATTCCATATGCAAGCAGAACAGGAAGACAATTATGCATTTAACTGCAAAACGTTGTGCACACTATCTTCAGAGTGAAGAAACAGGGCGATATGCTACATAGGGGTTTTTGTCACTGTAAGGGAAAGTAGAGACAGGAGCTAGTCTTATCTTCTCTCTGGGAAGCAAGGACTTAAATAGAAAAACAAAACTCAAGGAATGAGAATATTTTATCATCCAAGTCATCAATGAAGTCAGTAAAATGACATCCTCCATCCAGAGCAGAATAGAGCAAGACTACTATCTCCCTTATTCTGAGCACTATCTATGTTTCTTTTAATGTACTCTAACATTGCACCAGTTTTTTAAATGCAATTTTTATATTATTTTTTTAAATTAACAAGCAATTATTTTCTCTCCTCACACTGTCCCACATTGGCTTTTTTAAATGTCATACTACCCAGCTGAATCATCTTGCGTTTGCAGTTCACTAAAAATTCCAATTTTTTTCAAAGGAGCTATTATCTCTCCAGGTCTCTTATTACATCTTATTAGATATCTTTGTACAAATATTTTTGGATCCTGATTTTGTCATCTAATGTGTTTGATATCTCTCCTAACTTTGTGCGTTCTACAAAATTTTTAAGTATGTCATCTATGCTTCCACTAAAATGTCACATTAAAATGATTTTTCTACTGTTCTCTTCCCTATCTGTCACCTCTCCAGATGCTATTCATTTTTTAAGACCAAATCAGGTCTCCCCTCATCCTTTAGGGCAAAAATCCCCACCATCCCAGCACATAGTAGTCTTACCCTCCTCTGACATCTCTAGCACTTGGAACCACTGAACTTAGACTACCTGGTGTTGTCATACGTGTTCATTGCCAAGTTGGATAGAGTGGAAAGAGCACTGAATCTGGAGACCTGGTTTGAAACCAATCTATACCACATTCACTTGAGTGATCGTGGGCATTTTCTTAAGTGGCTAGTCACTTAATTTAAATCAACAACTTACTTAGCCTATCATTCACTAAACTTCATCAATCATAAAGTGAAGAGGTTGGGCAAGGGTTTTCAACTCTTATGATATCATGGACCCTTTTTGAATTCTGGTGAAGCTTACAGACCCCTTCATAGAATAATTTCTTTAAACGTATTTTAAAATGTCCTGGATTATAAAATAAATCAATTTGTTAAAATAAGGAAGTATTTTTCCCCATCTAAGTTCATGGACAGTCTTGAATCTATTTGTGGAAGATTTAAGGATCCATGAAGCTAAAGTTGAGCATCCTTAGACTCAAGCATTTCTAAGGCCCCTTTCAGCTATACATTAACGATCCTATGATCATCCCCTTAATACACTGAGAACTCCTTTAAAGCAAGGCTTGTATCTTATTCAACTCTCTCTGAATTGCCCTCGGCATTTTGTATGATAATGTCATGGGATAATGGGGTATAAAGCTGAAAGGGACCTTAGAAACAATCTAGTTTAACTCTCTAATTTTGCAGATGAGGCATAGTAGAGTTACAAGGGAGGGGAAACTTGCTCCAGGGTACAGGGTTCTCTGATCAGTGTTCAACGAGAATGGAAAGTCATGAGTTGCATGTTCTAGATTATTTTTGATATCGATCTTATAGCCTGTAAACTTAGCTATGAATTGAGATGGGGTGGAAGCTGGTCCAAGGACACCTTGCATTCTTGTAACCTGCAGCACGGATGTCCTTGTCTGATGGCTCATCAGTCAAGGCTTGTTTCACAGCAGCTGGCAGAGAGCGGAGCAGTTGCTCACGAAAATCATGTCCAATGAAAACATAAAGCACTGAATTGAGGCAGCTGTTCAAGAAGGCCAGAGTGGTGGCAATTGCACCCAGTCGTTGGATAGTGGTATAAAGGACCTTATGGTTCTTCAATGAGGAAATGAATTCTATCCACTGGAGCACATGAAAGGGCAGCCAGCAGAGGAAGAAGGCAACAACCACAGCCATGAGTACCCGAAAAGGCCGGCTGGACAATGCAAGTTGATTCTGCCAAAGCTTGGCACTTATCAGGCCATGACAGACCCCAGTGACAACCACTGGCCCCACAAAGCCACATACTGAATGGATGATGACAAAGGCATGGTACCGAGGGACTGCAATCTTCTGCCACAGCTCGTAGTTCCCATGAGTTTCATTCCAGATATCATAGTTGTTGTAGCAGTAGGTGACACCTTGGTATGTAATTGTGTCCTTGATCATCAGTGAAGTACCACAGAAAGCAAGGGCCATGATCCAGGCTCCCACAGCCCCAAGGGTTGCCAGGTGTGGCCTTCGGTGTTTCCTGGCCCAAAGGGGCCAAAGGACGATGACACAGCAGTCCACAGAAAAGAGGGACACTAGGAAGACACTGGCAAAGAAGCTGAGGTTATTCATGGCACCATGGAGTTTGCAGAGAGCCCTACCAAATGGCCAATATCTATGCAGAATCACAAAGGTCATGTTGAGGGGTAGGGAGAGGCAGAAAGCAAAGTCAGCAATAGCAAGACTGACAAACCACATGGTGTTGATGGTACGAGGCATATGGAAACCAGCCACCCAGATGACAGGTGCATTGCCAGTCATACCCATGATGAAAGTTATTCCAAAGATGATTACGCACAGGATGTCAAGAGCAGCCCAGACTTGGTGAGGTGAGTCAACAGCTGTGTCTGATGGTGCTAAGGAGCTATCCTGGGGCAATATTGTCACGTTCTCCATAGGAAGGACCTATAACAGACACAGTTCATTCCTGTTTACCTACCAACAAATCAGATTCCTGCTCAATGCTTCTTACCCACTTCTTCC
The DNA here is from genome assembly GCA_028646515.1 of Pseudochirops corinnae. NCBI lineage: Eukaryota > Metazoa > Chordata > Mammalia > Diprotodontia > Pseudocheiridae > Pseudochirops > Pseudochirops corinnae. Next base: position 270,237,750 of record CM053585.1, read on the forward strand.
TTTCCTCAAATGAAAATTCTGGGGTGCTTATCTCTGCTTCTGATCCTCCAAGTTGTATGAAGAAAAGAATGGTTTAAACCCAGCCTATCATGAGTGTGATCCAGAAGAAAGAGCAAAGGTTTCAATAGACCTACTTCAAGACTGACTTACCTCATTCATTGACCCCTCATGGACTAGCTTTATGTCAGACATTATTTTAATTCTCTGGCTCTGTTACTTCACCTATGAAATAGGGATAATAATCCCTAAACTACTTCATTCAAGAGAACCAAAAGAGGGAGCACAGAGGAAAGCTTTGTAGCAATAAAATACTCCATGCATCTAAGTTGTAGAAGTAATCCCCCCAAGAGAAGTGCAGAATATATTTGAGGCACTCAGAAGCCAAGGATGAAAATAACATCTTCTTCAAAGATTCCTAGAGAAAATAGAGCACAAATTGGTGTAGCTTGAAAAGGGCCTTAGAACATAGAACATAAAACACAGAATGTTAGTTGGAAGGGACATTAAAGCATAATGGTTAAAGGTAGGAAAAATCTTATAACAACATAGATATATGTTAGAAATGGGAAGAGCCTAAAAACATGGATGACAGAATTTGAATGCAGAGGGCACGTAAGAAACATAGCACGTAGAAAGTTATAGCTAGAAAGTCTGTAAAATGTGATATAGGCCATGAGGACTAGAAGGTATTTGTGACCATAGAATCTAAGAAGATCAGAGCTAGAAGGACCCCCAGAGAATAAACATGGAATTTTAGAGCTAGAAGAAACCCTAGAATTCAGAACACAGAATGGCATGGATAGAAGGTTCTTGAAAACTTAGAACACAGAACTGTAGAAATAAAAAGATCCTTAGAACACACATAATAGAATTTGAGAGAGAGAGAAGGGACCTTTGAACAAAGAACATAGAATTTTAGGAATAGAAGGAATCTTGCAATGAAACAGAGAGAATGTAAGACCTAAAAGGAGCCAAAATTTCAAATATTAAGGCTTACAAGGACCTTAAAACATTGAACACAATATATTTAGGGTAGAAAATTAAATTAGATGTGAATGTTAGAGACGAATAGAATCCTAAAATTTCAAAACATAGAATATCCAAAATGGAAAAGACCTTTTACCACAAAGTATTAAATCTTGAAAGGACATTAGAAGATAAACACAGAATGTCAGAGCTAGAAGACACCTTTGAACTTAAGCCATAAAATAGTAGAACTGAAAGGAAACATTAAACAGAACTTAGATTATTAAAGAGAAGGATGTTAGAGTGAATGAATTAATGAATGAATGAAAAAGCATTTACTACATGCCAAATATTATACTAAATACTGGGGATATAAATAGGGAAAAAAAGACAGTCTCTGCTCTCAAGGAGAAGGAAAAATACTCTTAAGAATAGTATCATAAGTGATACATTGGAAACTGAGCTGATAACAAAACCAAAGAATAACAATAGGAAAATGTTCAGTTAATTTAGGGAAAAGAGCAGGAAACAAGAAACAAGAGGACTCCTGTTCAGGTCAGATGGGATGTCGATAACTAATGATGGTGAGAAGGCAGAGTGGTTGAATTTTTATTTTGCTTCTGTTTTTTCTGCCAACAGAACAGAAATAGAATACAGGGAGTTGATACCCAAGATAGGCATAGAGATACAAAGCAGGATTAATTGCCTTTTAAAAATGTAAGTCCCTTCCTCCCTCCAAAAAAATACTACATAGATGTAGAGATAGAGATAGATATGGATATGATATGGATGTGTATGTATGTATGTGGGTATATGTGTGTGCATGTATGCATGTATAAGTCATCTGATCCAACAAAACTACCGGACATGGCAGATAAGAAGGCTAAGTCCCCATCAGCAATCTTTGAAATGTTTTGGTAAATAAGAGAAATACTTCAGGATTAGAAAAAAAAAAAGGAAATGCCATCCAGATTTCTATATAAAATAAAGATATACTGCAATTCTACTTTTGTAAGACTACTGCAAATTCTAAGCCATTGAGTTTAATCTCAATTCCTGGAAAAGATTCTGGAATGCATCATTACATAGAGCAGCTAGGTGGGGCAGTGAATAGAGTGCTAGGTCTGGAGTAAGGAAAACATGAGTTCAAATCCAGCCTCAAATACTTACTAGGTGTATTACCCTGGGTAAGTCACTTAAATTCTGTTTGCATCTGTTTTGTCACCTTCAATGAATGTGGGATAATAACAGCGCCTACCCCCTGGAATTATTGTGAGGATCAAACGAGATAATATTCTTAAAGCTTAGCATGGTGACTGGCAGGCAATAAATGCTACATACACGTTAGCTATTATCGTTGTTGGTGTTGTCATTACTGTTATAGGAAGGTGGGTGAATATTGAGAAAAGGAAACAGTGATCTCAAAAAGACAGCATGCATTCATGCAAAATAGAAAATATTTAATGTTGGTCCCTGAACAGTTGATGAAATCTATTCTACTCCTTCCAAAGAGAGGTGGGAACCACAGGTGTGTTGTGTTGCATGCGCTGTCACATGCAGTTATTTTGTCTCTGGTTTTGCTGAACGCAATACAGCTAAGCACATTTCCCCAAAATGGAAAATAAAGTCCAATATGCACCAAAACATTTACATCTATGCTTTTTAATATGAAAAAAAACAGAAACAAATTGAATGCCCATTAAATGGCAAACAGATAAGCAAATTTTACACAGGAATGTGATGGAATGTCTCTGCCCCTTAAGAAACAATGAACATGAAGAATACAGGAAGGCAAAGAAAGACATATGAACGAATGCCAAGGGAAACAAACAGAACCGGGAAAAAAATACATAAAATTATTTTGAAAATGTAAATGAAAAGGACAGCAAGAATATTAATTCTGAATGCTATGTAATTAAAATGATCAAGCTTGACATTCAAGATGAGCTATGAGAATGTACTTCCCTCCTTTCTTTGCAGAGATGGGGGACTGTAAATGAGGAAGAAGGAATTCACTGTCAGGCTCATTTTAATGTGCTGGTTAGTTTTGCTAAACTGCATTCTATTTATTTTTTTAAGTTTTGTTTTGTTTTTGTGAGAGATGGTTCTCTGGATGGAGGGGAAGGGATATATTGCAAAATGAAAGTGACAAAAAAAACCCAGAAGATATCGATAATTTTCCAAAGGAAGGCACAAAGGGGCCAGTGAGTGTATCCAGAAATGTTGTTGTTGAGTTGTTTCAGTCATGTATGATTCTTCATGATGCCATTTGGGGTTTTCTTGGCAATGATTCTGGATTGGTTTGTCATTTCCTTCTCCAGCTCATTTTACAGATGAGGAAACTGAAGCAAACAGGGTTAGGTGACTCACTCAGGGTCACACAACTAGCAAGTGTCTGAGGCCCTACTTAAACTCAGGTCTTGCCTCCAGGACCAGCACTCTATCCACTACATCATCTAGCTACCCCATATCCAGAAACGATTAAGATTGAAAAATAAATAAATAAACAAATCAAAATAAACATTAATTATCCATACATTCTGATTTTGAGGGAAAAAGTCATACCAGGCTAAAGATATTTTTTTTATCTTTATTTTTGGCACAGTTACTAATCAAACAGATTAAGGAAAAGCTGTAAATCTATATCTATATTTTAGCAAAGAATTTGACAGTCTCTCCTGCTTTTTTTGTAGAAAATTCAGTGAGATATATGTTAAATGATAATATGACTGGCTAGATTTGAGATTGGTTAAATAATCTATTATTAAAGGACCTGGTTATTAATGGGTTGATGTCATCCAGAAAGGACACTAGAATACATATGTTGCTCTGAGTTCTGCCATACTTTTCCCAATAACTTAAATACAAAGACAGTTTATTTATCAAATCACAAGAAGACACAAATTAAAACAGCTCTCAGGTATCATCTCACACTCCTCAGAGTGTCAAAATTTACTTAAAAAATGGCAAATATCAGAGGGGCCACATTAACAAACTCTTGGTAAAGCAATGAACTCTCCCAGTCATTCTGGAAAGCAATTTGAAGCAATGCCCCAAAGTGATTAAATTATTCATACCTTTTCATCTAGCAATACTAAGTCTATACCCCAAAGAAATCAAAGAAAGAAAAAAATGACACATATGTACAAAACTATTTATAGCCACTTTTTTGGGTGGTGTCAAAGAATTGCAAACTAGAGAGATGAACATTAATTGGAGAATAGCTAAGTTAAGGTATATGAATGTGATGGAATTCTAAAGCGCTGAATGACATCATAAAGGGGCTCATTTGGAGAAAGCCCAGAAAATTTGTATGAATTGATGAAGACTGAAGTGGCAGAATCACAAGAACAATTTATACAATAACATTGTGAAAACAAGAAACTTTGAAAGACTTAGAAACTCTGATCAATGCAATGACCAATCATGATTCTGAAAGACATGTAATGAAACACGCTACCCACCTCCTAACAAAGATGGACTCAGAATGCTGATGGAGACATGCTGTTTTGGGAACATGGCCAGTGTGGAATTTTGTTTTAATTGACTATACATGTTCATAGCAGGTTGTGTGTGTGTGGGGGGGGGGGTTCTTTCTCAATGGGACCTGGAAAAGGTGACAAGAAAAGGTAGAATTTTGCTTATCGAAAAAAAATAAATAATTTTTAAAAGGTTAAGTAAATCTGAGATTCTCTTTAGACCATGAGTTCAATATGGCATTTCTATTTCCAAAATGCAAATTTAAACATAGGATAAATTTAGAGGGGCATAGCTTCTAAAAATGCAAAAGTATTGCTCCCTGTGACTCTTCCCTGGTCATAATACATCTGGAGTGTTCTGAATAGAGCACTGGCCCCGAAGTCAAGAGGAGCTGAGTTCAAATCGGGCCTCTGACCAAACACTTGACACTTAACTAGCTGTGTAAACTTGGGCAAGTCACTTAACCTCAATTGCCTTGCCTTTCCTCCTCCAAAAAAAAAAAGTGTGAAGTTGTAAAAGAGTGTTTAGTTCTGTGCACACATTTTGGAAAGTAGTATCTGTGAGGAGATCAATTAAGATTTTGAAGGTACTTAATTTTGTGTCACATGAGAATTAATTGAAGGACTCGGGAACATTTTTTTTTTTCTGGAGAAGAGAAAATGTAAATGAGACAAGATAGCTATCTTTAAGTATTTGAAGGGCTGTTTCATAGAAGAGGACATTAATATATGGTCAGCTTCTCCCTAGAGAGCAATAATAGGTGGAAAATACTAAGAAATACATTTCAGATTAATATGAGCAAATCTTCCTAACAATGTGAATATCCAAAAGTAAAATAGACATCCTCAGGAGGTGGGGAGATCCACCTTCACTTGGATTCTCTAAGCAAAGGCTGGAGAACCACTTGTCATATGTGTTGTTGAAAAGACCTTTTTCCAGGTACAGGCTGGATTAGATAACCTATGAAGGGGTTCCTTTCACCTCTAAAATCTGTGATTCCTTATTTTATAGAGAAGATCGAGGTGAGAGGAAAGAGAAGGAAGGTTATATTGGGAAACCAATGTCACATAAAACAGAAGACATCAATGCAGTTATCCTTCCCGCGACACAACTTTCCCTATGGTCTCAATCTATTGTGGGCCAGCATAAAAAAATTAAATGGGAATTTGGGGGGAGTTTTGTAGAAGCTACAGGCAACACACAAAGGCAGATGACACAGAAAAGGTTTAAAAACTCAAGAAATGCATAAAACATATGTATATATTATATAATATCAATGTATTTTATTTTGTAATACCATAATAATTTCAAACTTCTTTTGTGGTAACGAGGGAGTGTCAAAGAATTTTATGAAGATTTTCCAGATTGAGAGGGGCAACACGCCCCTAATCTCCATGATGTGGAAGGGATAACTGTACTATATTTTGTTTTTTAAAGAAAGAGAAAGGAAGCTGTGATTCAAAGAGTGGAAATAACCTAATGCAGCATTGCAAGGACCAGAACTTGTTTCATGTCTTCCACTCATTCCTAGGGTAGTTAGCAAAAATTCCCTATATGCACTATAATTATTTGCCTTAAGTCTGTGTCCTTCCAAACTTGACCGTGAGCTTCTCAAAGGACAGAATTGTTTGTTATGTTCCATTGGCTACTCCATAGTATAAAGTGAATATACAGTAGATGTTTACAGATTGTGAGGATAAGGAGCATGCTGGTGAAAATGAAAATGGGGGAAAAAGATGGGTCATGAATTTCTCCTAGGTTTCTGGATATTTAGCTGAGTTTTGAAAATAAGAATGCTCCCTAGAAATCACCCATTCACCACCTCATCCTCTCTCTTCTTAGACCCCAGACACATCCGTTCCTATTCTCCACTTCAGAGCTCCCCCTTTCCTATCTATAAAATGCCTCCTGGAAGGACCACTTGTTTACCCTCCCTTAGCCCCCTTCACCTTACCATGTATGTCTGGGTCTCCAGGTCCCAGGAGACAACTATCTCTTGGCTGCTTCTGTTCCATGCCATGTCTTTTCTGAGGTGATGATACTAGCTACTAAAGTTTGGAGCTAAGTCTTTGGAAAAGAATGAAGAAAGAAGATTTGTGTTTTGGTATGATTATCGGGAGCCAGGATGATGCAAGTAAACAGCTGGGGAGAAAGAAGAACAGAGGAATGGATGAGTGTTTTGATTTGGCTGTTATTTTGGAACAGTGACTGGAAGTAGGTGTGAAGACTAGTACTGGATCACTTGGTGGAAGGTAGGAAAGATACTGTATTTGAAGCTATAATATGTTTGGTATAGCAAATAGCACCCCCCCCCCAAAAAAAAAAAAACGTTGATAATGATTATATTAGAGCTACTTTTTAAAAATATATTGACATCCTCTGCTATACATAGCTTTAATTTCCCCCAGAATTCCTCCTCTCCCCTCCCAGGTAACTATCCCATATGATAAAGAACATTTTGCTAGTACTACTTTTAAGATATTTTCAATAAGAAAATTGTAATGATGTGATAAGGCACTTGGTGGAGCAGTAGATAGAGCACCAGCCTTGGAGTCAGGAGGACCTGAGTTCAAATTTGACCTTAGATACTCACTAGATGTGTGATACTGGGCAAGTCACTTAACCCTGTTTACCTCAGTTAACCTATGTAAAATGAGTGAGAAGGAAATAGTAAACCACCACCCTAGCATCTTTGCCAAGAAAATGCCAAATGTGGTCACGATTTAGTGAGACAGGACTGAAATGCCTCAATAACGATATGATAGTTTATCTTCAGTTCCCTTCTGAATCTGTTCTATATTCCGTCTTCTAAAGAACTTTCCACCTATGGTATTTTATATCATTCTATAGTCCCTTCTGGTTCAAATGTTCTCTGTTCTATTTCACAAAGCGTTCTCAAAATCTGACCTTCTGTATTTTATTCTCTTGGGTTCTCTCTAGCTTTTACATTCTGTATTCTATGATTGTATAACCTCTTTTTTCCCTAATTGATCATGGTCTTGTGAAAGTGCATTTTTGGTGATGAAGAAGGTAAAAGTTTTCTCTTCTAGGCTTATTCTACTCAGTAAAAATCACTAGGAAAAAAATTTCAGTGTGTAAATTTGAGAAGTCTTTCCCTATTTCCTATATTACATTCAATTCTAGTTCCAACATCTTATTAATGTTGTGTACACCAGTCTGAAAGATGGTTATAGCAGAAAGCACACTGGATTTTGAATCATAAGACCTAGATATGAATCTCTATTTTTCCCCAGGGAATGTAAATGCCTTCCAATAAAAGACAAACTACTTAAAGATAAGGAAGGTTTCATCTTGGCTTTTTATTCCCCACACATAGCACAGTTTTGGGTACAAAGCTGTTGCTTAATAGTTATTGATCAATTGATTGATAGCTTAATTCCACTTAATATCTGTGTCATGTTGGACAAATAATTTCCCCTGTCTAGGTCCCAGTTTCCTTATGTATAAAATGAAAGTTTTGAGGTAGACCATGGCTTCTCAAATGGTATATTTTAAGGAAGGAGTTTCAATGAGGTATGTTTTAAGAAATCTACATCACCTAGTCCCTATCTCCAGGTGCAATTTGCTGCCTTTTTTGCCCTGAATCAAGAAAGTCACACAAGAGGAAAAGTAACAATAATGACTACCCATGGAGATGCAAAGTTGTTTTTTTGACATGAAGTCCTGGGGAAGTAAGGAAAGAGGAAGTGGAGGGGTCGGAAAGGGGCTAGAATAGGCAGATTCTCAACTTCTTGTTGGTTCTAATCCCTGTCATTTGAACTAGGGTCATTATGATATCCTGGTTACCAAAAAGTAATTTGGTGACACTTAGAGAGATCCATGTAAAGGGCAGGATAAGTAAACTTGAGATTCATCATAACAGAGGTGATCAATGAATCCATGGGAGCTGGTGAGTTCACCTAGAACAGTGGTTCTCAACCTTCCTAATGCCACGACCCTTTAATACAGTTCCTCATGTTATGGTGACCCCCAACCATAAAATTATTTTCGTTGCTACTTTATAACTGTAATTTTGCTATTGTTATGAATTGTAATGTAAATATCTGATATGCCGGATGTATTTTCATTGTCACAAATTGAACATAATCCACAGGTTGAGAACTGCTGACCTAGAATGTCTAGTCTAATCCTCTGTTCAGTGAAGGATCTCCTCATCTGTAGCATGGTATAGTATATAGAGTGCAAGTCTTAGGAAACTCAGACTCAATTTGAAGTCCTGCTTCTGGCATATTGTACTCACTGTAATCATGGACATCTTAATGTCTCAATGCCCCGGGTATCATTCTAAGACTATAAATTGAAAAGCAGGTAGCTACTTGTTGGAAGCATCTACCTTGGTACCAGAGAGAATGTGTCAGCAGGCTGCTTTCCATTCATTAGAATAAAGCTCCAATCTCAGTACTAATTCATAATAGCCTACTTCAAGGATAAAAGCTCTAATTTGTGGATGGACTAATGACCTGCAGTTAGTATCAGAGGGTTCAGGACAAGTGGCCATTTTGCATTTTGCTTTTGGTTGCTCTCCACCATATACTCACAAGTGAAATGATTAGAGGGCTCTTCACTGATGCTATAGCACCTCAAAGATTTCCAAAAGTAGCCACTGAAACTGAGGAAGATGCTCAGGTCTCAATAATTTTTTTAACACGACTAGATGAGGAGTACTTTGATATTCTCAGGGTCAGCACCCACTCCTTGCTGAGACATTTTATCATCCTCATATGAGAAGCTCAGCAGATATGGCCTTTGCTATTCTAATATCCAAGATATGGCATGATCCTCTTTGAAAACTAAGGACAAACCATACAACAACACAGTCTAAGATATACATACACATATGCACACAAATGTATGCACTAGTACATATATATGTGTGTGTATAAAATACTTGTCTGCAAGTATTTAAAGGGCTAGCATGAAGAAGAAACATTAAAGTTATTTTTGCTTCATCCCAGAGGTAAAACAGGAAGCAATAGAGGATGTTGGGATGTTAGCTCAACAAAGTAAAGGGTGTCTTGACAATATGAACTGACCAAAGGAAGAATGGATTGACTAGGGAGGAAGTAGATTTCCCATTATTTGAAGTCTTTGAATTTTGGGGAAGGAGACTGTGGAGGAGATTCTTGATGGTCATCTTGACTACATAGACACTTCCAATTATTGAGTATCAGTTTTCTTGTTTGTCTTTTATTGGGACATCTTTTCAGTAGTGTCTGACTCTTCATGACCTTATTTTGGGTTTTCCCAGTAAAGATACCAGAATGGTTTGTAATTTCATTCTCCTGTTCATTTTATAGATAAGGAAACTGAGGCAAACAGTGACTCGTCCAGGGTCATGCCACTAGCAAGTGTCAAAGACCTTTATTTGAACTCAGGAAGATGAGTCTGCCTGACTCCACCACTCATGAAGGAAGTTCCTTGTAAGTCTTAGAATTATATGGAAATTGAAGCTATTATTATTATCTCAGAATAGGACCTCTGAAACCTATCCAATTCATGATTCACAATAAAAATTATAATTCTTTACCATGAAACATGTCAACTTTGAGAAAGTAGAAGCTGCTTTTGCTGCCCTCAGCAGGAATACTAGAGCACGTGGCTGGACAAGAAAGGAAGAGAGAGGAAGTGTGGCAAGCAGAAGAATGGGGAAAACCCAACCTCTTAAATCAGCCTGTGGGTTTCTTGGAAGAGGAAGGTGTTGGACAAACTTTACCGCCTGTTTATATTACTCTAGAACCTTTTCAAATGTTCACCCTTTCCCCAGATGTTTCTTCTCTCCCATCCCACTGGCTGTTGGTTAGAGAAATAAAGGCAGAAAAGGGAAGTGAATCAGGGCCAAAGTTCAGAAAGGGAAAATGGAGTTTGGCAATGGGCTTGGGGAAGGGGAGAGTGTCAATGAAAGGAAGCAGAAAATACAATGGAAGTCTAGGGGCCAGGTGAACTAGTCATGGTCATTGTGGAATGGAATTAAGGCTGCTTGCAGATGGTGTTCTCTCTCTTGAGAGGAAGCAGAGCATGGAGAGATGCTTCTAGGTTAAGGGGCAGGTTAGTGGATCCTGAGTTTGAGAACCAATGTCTTTCTTTTTGTATTTTCAGAAGCATTGTATCTTCCTAGGAACAGGGTAGTAGAAAGAGCACAGATTGGAGTAAAGGAGTATAGGTTCAAAACCCCAGTTCTGCAAGCTTTAACCAGCTATTCCAATTGGCTGTGAGACTTTGAGCAAATCATTTGCCTCCTCTGTGTCTTAATTTCCTCACCTTTAAAATGCAAGTGTTGGCATATAGTTTCTAGCCATTTCATCTCTAGTCATCTGTGAACTGATACATTAGCATGAGGAGCATCCCAAATCTCCTTTGCTCTCTAGCTTGGTTCACTCTGCATGTGAAAAGGCCAGGAATGGGAGTGAAGCAGGGAGGAAACAGGGGCACTGACACCTGGACTCAGCTTGTGGCTGTGCCTCTTTTCCTCTGTATGAAAGACTGGGAGAGAATTAGGTTTAAAAACTGAGGAATCCTAAACCCTGGCAATATTTTGTAATTCAGATAAATAACATAATTTGCCTGGCTCAAATTGTATCCTGAAGAGACTGAAAACTGGGAGATATGCAGAATGTTCAAAATAAAATGAGATGAGACCTCTGACAGAGGCATCCAAATCCCTGGATAAGGATAAAGAATCAGAGAGGAGCAAAAAAGGCTAAGCCTGAGAAAATCAGCTAGCTCTGGGGACGTGGGAACTGCTCTTTGTTCTTTTAGAATTGATGCTTTTTGTTTTTGCTGTCACCTTCATTTCTGAAAATATCCATCACTTCCCTCCTCCAGTGAGCCATCCCTTCTAACAAAGAATAGAAAAGAAAGAGGAAGAGAATTTGACACCTGGGACTGAGAAGCTCCTCCTCTGGAGATAAGAGGCCTTAATAGTCAAAATCCTGAAGGAGTTAGACAGGAGAACCTGAAAGGTGACTTTTTGTTGATTCCCAAGCAAAGGTTTCTGCTTTTTCTCAATAACCATGGTGGGGACAGAGGGAGGGAAGGAGAAAGTGAGGAAGAAGGAGAAGGAGTATGGCAGCACCAAAAATCTGCCTGGAAGAAGAGCTAGTCAAAGATTTTAGTTGAGCTAGAAATAGTACCTAAGGAAGACTATGGCTGAACAGCATCAGTCAGAGTGACCCCATCTAGCAAGTCAGCATCTGGTGGTGTCTACAAGTCTAGCAGATCAGAATTTATCTGGTGGAGTTTAGCAGAGACTACAAGACCAGCAGGAAGCAGGCCCAGCAAGAGCAACATAATGATTTCTCTAGAAGACATCAGTGACCCGGCTCTGTAAGTTCTCCATCTAGGCCCCTTCACATATGTACCCAAGCCAAATGTGTTCCCTCCATGTGCATTTCTCCATGTGTGCCCTGGTCATAAGTGTTCCTCACATCTGTTCTCCATATGTGCTCCCCATTGGTATACACTATTCCCCCCGATGTTATGGATATTTGAAAAAGTGCTCTTCACATAAAATTGAATACCTATGTGGATTTAGTAGGGGAATGGAAGGTAAAAGTAAAACTCACTGAAATATCAGAGTTGCCTATCTAATAAACCTAAGTGTATTTCCCTTTGAAGGGAAATCCAAATCACAAGGTGACACTATGAGTTTACAAAACTATGAGATTCAGCAGAGATGTTAGAGACCTGTATTAATTGCATATGGAGCTCTGTGGGTCCATTTATGCATTTTTTGCAATGTCTGTTTCATGGAACAGACTATTCCATACCCAATATGAATGGAAAACTTAAGTGCTTATACCAAATCCAAAGACCCATTTATTCACACTTGTGAAAAGCTAGATATAAGTTATATTATTAGATTTCCCAGAGAGAAATTTGGTTAGGTCTAAGATGAAATAAGGAGTGATTTGAGTATGCCCCAAAGATTGGATCTAGTCCAGAATTTAGGATGCTAGACTCACAGGCAAGGATAAATATAAAGATTAGTACTTAGGTTTCTAAAAATCAATAATACAAGAACTGGTAGGATACAACATAGCTAAATAGCATGAAATGTAAGGAAATATTAGAATATAAGCTTAGTGTATTTGGTACATATATGTTTATACTGAAATTTCTTTATTGTCTATGGTACCTTTTAGTAAAATGTAATTTCTTTCCTTATCTCTTTTAATTAACTATTTTTGCTTTTGCTCTGAGGTCATGATTGCTACCCCTGCTTTTTTTTTTCTTTTTTACTTCAGTTGAAGCATAATAGATTCTGCTACAGCCCCTTCCCCACTCTGTGTGTATCTTCTCTGCTTCAAATATGTTTCTTGTAAACAACATATTTTAGGACTCTGTTTTTGAACGATTTTTCTATCCACTTCCATTTTGTGGGTGAATTCATCTCATTCACATTCATGGTTAAGATTACTAACTGTGTATTTCCCTCCATCCTATTTTCCCTTTGTTTAACTCCCTTTCTCTCCCTCTTTCTCTCTCTCTTCCTCTCCTCCTTTTACTCCTCCTCCTCCCTACTTTTACCCTGTGCCTCCCCAACAGTGTTTTGTTTCTGACTAACACCTAACCTAATCTATCCTTCCTTCTATCATTCCACCCACATTCTCTTATCCCCCTTCTATCCTACTGTCATATAAGGTAAGATACACTTCTATACCCAACTGAAAATGCATGTTATTTATTCTTTGAGCCAGTTCTGATGAGAACAACGTTCAAGTGATGCCCCCCACACACACACACACATACACCCACACAACTTTCCCTCCACTTTAATAGATCTTTTGTACTTCCTATGAGATAATTTCCTATCTCCCCCTTCCTTCTTCTTCCAGTGCAATCTTATTCCTCACCCTTAATTAGTTTTAATATCAATCCACCAAATTCAACTTATCCCCACACCTTCTATCTATGTATATTCCCTCTAACTGCCCAAATAATGGTAAAGTTCTTAATAGTTACAAGTATTATCTTCCCATGAAGGGATGTAAACAGTTCAACCTTATTGAATCCCTTGTCTTTTTCTTTCTGTTTACCTTTTTATACTTCTCTTGAGTTCTGTATTTGAAGATCAAATTTTCTGTTCAGCTCTGGTCTTTACATAGGAAATGCTTGAAAGTCCTCTATTTCATTGAATATCCAAGACTATTATACTGTTGAACAGGGTAGTTGATTCTTAGTTGTAAACCAAGCTCCTTTGCCCTCCAGAATATCATATTCTAGGCCCTCCAGGCCTTCACTGTATAAGCTGTTAAATCCTGTGTAATCCTGACTGGCTCTACAATACTAAATTGTTTTTCTCTAAGTGTTTGTAGTATTTTGTCCTTGACCTGGAAGCTCTATAATTTGGCTATAATGTTCCTGGGCATCTTCATTTAAAGGTCTCTTTCATTAGATAATTGGTGGATTTTTTCCATTTCTATTTTACCCTCTGGTTTCATGATATCAGAGTAGTTTTCCTTGATAATTTCTTAGAAGACGATGTCAACAATTTTTTTTTTATCATTGATTTAGATAGTCCAATAATTCTTAAATTATCTTTCCTGAATCTGTTTTCCAGGTGAGTTGTTTTACTAATGAGATGTTTCATATTTTCTCCTTTTTTCTTCTTTTGATTTTGTTTGTTGATATCTCACAGAGTCATTAGCTTCCACTTGCACAGTTCCAGTTTTTAGGGAATCATTTTCTCCAGTGAGCTTCTGTACCTCCTTTTCAATTTGGTCAATTCTACTTTTCAAGGAGCTGTTTTCTTCAATGATTTTTTTTTTACATTTTTTTCCCATTTTTTTGTGCTTCCTTTACCAAGCTGTTGACTCTTTTTTCCATGATTCTCTTGCATCACTCTCATTTCCTTTCCCAGTTTTTCTTCTTTGATTTATAAAATCCCTTTTTTGAGCTCTTCTAGGAGTTCTTTTTGAGCCTGAGATCAATTTATTATTTTTTTCTTTGAGGCTTTGCATGTAGGGATTTTGATACTGTTGTACTCTTCTGACTTTGTGTTTTGATCTTCCCTGTTATCACGGTAACTTTTTTTTTTAATTGATTTGTTTATTTATTTTTAGTTTACAACATTTAGTTCCAATCCCTTGAGTTTCAAATTTTCCCCCCTTTCTTCCCCACCCCCCATGGCAGCATGCAATAAAGTATAGGATCTGCAAATACTTTCACATTGGACATCAGTCTGGTTGTATAGAAAGATTGTAACCAATGGAGTGAACGACGGGAAAGAAGAAACAAAACCAAACATGGAAAAGAACAAGAGCATGTAGATTGCTTCAGTCTCCATTTAAACTCTGTTCTTCCTAGATCTTTCTCTGAATGTAGATATCTCCTTCCATCCTGAGGCTTGTAGAGTTGTCTT
>CM053585.1:270253076-270270439 GCA_028646515.1 Pseudochirops corinnae
GTGAGGGAGGAGGAGAAAGAACCTGGAATCTGGAGTTCCATCATCAAATGTTATGAATGTGTATCTATCTATCTATCTATCTATCTATCTATCTATCTATATCTATATCTATATATATATATATGCAATTATTATTATTATTATTATTATTATTATTGACTACATTCAACTGGAACTTGAGATACACAGGCACTGTGGTTGGGAGATCCATCCTGCCCTACTGAAAAGTGACATAGGAGAGAATAGACTGGGGGAGGGGGGACACACTGGGATGGCTGTTTTGGGGCGGTGGGTGGGGGAAAGAGGGGGAGAAAATATGTAGCTCAAAATCTTGTGGAAATGGATGATGCAAACTAAAATAAAATTTAAAAAAAAAAAGAAAAGAAATAAAGGAATGTTGATGTTGAGGGTGGTGCCAACATGGTTGAGTAAGACAAAAGTTTGCCAGAATTCTTCCATGCTCACTTCCAAACAACTACAAAATTATGGCACAAAATGAATTCTGGAGTGGCAGAACCAACAAAAGGACAGGAGGAAATAATTTTCCATCTGAAGACAACTTATAAGGTCAGCAGAAAAGGTCTGTCTCACCCAGATAAAAGAGGAGCACAGTCCAGTTTAGGTGCAAGTCAGCAGCGAAACCCTTAGTCCTGGTGCAGTTCAATGGTGAGGTTTCACAGTCACAGCAGACTAGCAGCAAGGTCTTATAGTCATGGTGCAGTATGGCAGTGTTGAGACCTCATGCCCACAAAGCAGCAGGCTAATGGTGATAACCAGTGCCCCTGACACAAGAAGCTTGGGACTATGACCCCTCTAGCTGGGAAGAATAGCCCAACTTTAACATAAATTGAAAGTCATAAAATAAGCTGGAAAAATGAGCAAAATATTTAAAAATACCCAGTTAACTGTGTTGAGAGGAAAGATTAAAACACTCAGAAGAGGACAAGAATGTCAAATTGCCTACATACAAAGTCTCAAATCAAAATGTGAATTGGTCTCAGACCCAGAAAAGAACTCCTGAAAAAGCTCAAAAAAGATTTGAAAAATCAAATAAGAGACAAAAGAAAAAAATGGGAAAAGAAATGAGTGATGCAAAAGCATCATGAAAAAAATCAACAGCTTGGCAAAAGAAACAAAAAAAAAAGATGTTCAAAAATTCAGTGAAGAAAACAATCCCTTAAAAAGTAAAATTGGCCAAATGGAAAAGGAGGTACAAAAGCTCACTGAAGAAAAATAATCCAAGTGGAAGATAAAGAATGATTAAAAATCTAAAGAAAATGTGAAATAATATCTCATAGGTAAAACAATTGATGTGGAAAATAGAGTTAGGATAGATACTTTAATAATTATTGGACTATCTGAAAGCTATGATCAAAAAGAAAAAAGAAACCTAGACATCATATTTAAAGTAATTATCAAGGAAAACTGCCCTAAGATCCTTGAACCAGAAGGTAAAATAAAAATTGAAAGAATCCATGGATCACTTCTGGAAAGAAATATGAAAATAAAAACTCCCAAGAATACTATAGCCAAATTCCAGACCTCCCAGGTCAAAGAGAAAATGCTACAAATAGCCATAAAGCTACAATTCAAATATTATGAACTCACAGTCAGGATTACATAACATTTAGCAGCTTCTACAGCTTGGAATACAATATTCTACAGCTTGGAATACAATATTACTGAAGGTAAAGGAGCTAGGATTACAGCCAAGAATCACCTACACAGCAAAACTGAGTATAATCCTTCAGGGTGAAAATTTATACTTAATGAAATAAAATACTTTTAAGCATTCCTGATAAAAAGATCAAAGTGGAAAAGAAATTCTGACTTTCACATATAAAACTCAAAGAAATGTGTAAAAAGGTAAACAGAAAAGAAAAAAATATAAGGGATTCAATAAGATGAAACTGTTTATAACCTGACATGGAAAGATATAACTTGTAATATTTAAGAACTTCATCACTCTTAGGGCAGTTAGAAGGAGTATACATAGACAGTGGGAAGAAGTACAAGATGACTTTGATGGGACAATATTTCAAAAAAAAGAAAAGAAAGAAAGAAATTAAAGAGGAGACAATGAAGATTGCACTGAGAGAAGAGGGAAGAGAGAGATATAATGAAGAAAATTATCTCACATGAAGAGATACAAAAGACCTATTAAAGTAGAGGAAAAGATGGGGCATTGGGTATTGGATGAACCTTACTCTCACTGGAATAGGCTCAAAGAGGGAATAACAAACGTGCACAATTGGGTATAGAATTCTATCTCACCCTATAGGGAATTGGAGGATGAGATGATAAGAGAAGGTGGGGGAGGGACTGAGGTGTTACAGGAAGAGATAGACAGCAAAACCATACTAGTTGGAGACCTCAATCTCTCCCTCTCAGTACTAGATAAATCTAAACACAAAATAAACAAGAAAGAAGAGAAGGAAGTAAATAGAATTTTAGAAAAGTTAAATAAGATACGTCTCTGGAGAAGATTGAATGGGGATAAAAGGAATATATCTTTTTCTCAGCAACACATGATGCCTACACAAAAAAATTGGTCATATATTAGGGCATAAAAACCTCACAATCCAGCAGAAAAAAGCAGAAATATTATATGCATCATTTTCATATCACAATGTAATAAAAATTATAATCAATAAAGGGCCATGGAAAACTAGACTAAAAATTAGTAAGAAACTAAATAATCTAATCCTAAAAAATGAACGGGCTAAAGAACAAATCATAGAAATAATAATTTCATTAAAGAGAGTGACAACAATCAAATGACATACCAAAATTTATGGGATGCAGACAAAGCAATACTTAGGGAGAAATTTATATCTCTAACTGCTTACATTGATAAAATAGAAAAAGAACAACTCAATTAATTAGGCATGTAACTTTAAAAAAAACTATAAAAATAAAAAATTTAAAAGTCCCCAATTAAACACCAGATTGGAAATATTGTAAATTGAAGAAATTAATAAAATTGAAAATAAGAAAGAAAATAATTAAAATAGTAAATAAAACTAGAAGTTAGTTCTATAAAAAAAAACAATAAAAATAGGTAAACCACTGACGAATTTGCTAAAAAAAAAAGAAAGAAAGAAAGAAAGAAAGAAAGAAAGAAAGAAAAGAAAGAAAGAAAGAAAGAAAACCAAATTACCAGTATCAAAAAATGAAAAGGGTAAATTCACTGCCAATGAAGAAGAAATTAAAGCAATTATTAGGTGCTATTTTGCCCAATTCTATGTTGCTAAGTCTGACAATCTAAGTGAAAAGTATGGATACTTACAAAAATATAAATTGCTCAGATTAACAGAAGAAATAGAATACTTTAATAACCCCATCTTAGAAAAAGAGTTGAATAAGCCATCAATGAACTCCATAAAGAAAAATCCTCAGGGCCAGATAGTGAATTCTACCAAACATTTAAAAAACAATTAATTCCAATACTACATGAACTATTTGGAAATATAGGTGACAAAGGGAGTCCTACCAAATTTCTTTTACAATGCAAATAGGGAACTAATACCTAAACCAGGAAAAGAAAGAAAACTTTAGACCCTCTCTAGGAATATTGATGTAAAAATTCCAAATAAAATGCTGGCAAAGAGATTACAGCAATATATCACAAGAATCATATACTATGACCAGCCAGAATTTATACCAGGAATGCAGGGCTGGTTCAATATTAAGAAAATGATTAATGTAATTGACTACATTAATAACAAAACCAACAGAAATCATATGATTATCTCAATTGATGCAGGAAAATCTTTTGACAAAGTATAACACTCATCCCTACTAAAAACACTAGAGATCATAGGCATAAATTGAGCTTTCCTTAAAATGATAAGTGTTTCCATCTAAAACCATTAGCAAGCTTTATCTATAGTGGGGTTATATAAGCTAGCAGCCTTCACAATAAGATCAGGGATGTAACAAGGATGCCCGTTATCACTACTGTTAGCCTTTATTATATTAGCAATGTTAGCTGTAGCAATAAGAGAAGAAAAAGAAATCGAAGAAATTGAAATAGGCAATGAGGAAATAAAACTATTACTCTTTACAGATAATGATAGTATACTTAAAGAATTCTAGAGAATCAACCAAAAAGCTAGTTGAAATAATTAACAACTTTAGCAAAGTTGCAGCACATAAAATAAACCCCCATAACATATTACCAACAAAGTATAACAGCTAGGGTAATTCCATTTAAAATAACCATAGACAATAAAAAAGACCTGAGCATGAACCTGCCAAGACAATCCCAGGAACTATATGAACATAATTACAAAACACTTTCACACAAATAAAGTCAGATTGAAACAATTAGGAAAATATTAGTTGTTCATGGGTAGATGGAGTCAATTTAATAAAATGACATTTCTATCTAAATTAATATACTTATTCAGTGTTATGCCAAACTACCAAAAACTCATTTTATGTGGTTAGAAAAAAATAATAGCAAAATTCATCTAGAAGATCAAAAGATCAAGAATAATAAGAGAACTGATGAAAAAAAAATGTGGGTAAAGATGGCCTAGCTATATTAGATCTCAAGCTATACTATAAAGTAGTAATCATCAAAACTATCTGGTACTGGCTAAGAAACAGAAGGATGGATCAGTGAAACAGATTATATACACAAGACACAGTAGCAAATGACTGTACTAATCTAATGTTTGATGAACCCAAGGATCCAAGTTTTGAGACCAATAACTAACTATTTGACAAAAACTTCTGGGAAAATTGGAAGACAGCCATAGGCCAATATCTTATACCATATACCAAGATGAGGTCAAAATGAGCGCATGATTTAGACTAAAGGGTGATTCCATAAACAAATTAGGTGGGCAAGGAATAGTTTACCTGTCATCTATGGAGAAGGGAAGAATTTGTGACCAAAAAAGAGATAGAGAACATTACAAGACATAAAATGGACAATTTTGATTATGTTAAATGAAAAAGGGGTTGTACAAACAAAACCAATGGAACCAAGAATAGAACAAAAAAAACAACAGATAGCTAGAGGGGGGATTTTTACAGCAAATGTCTCTGATAAAGGCTTTATTTTTCAAATATTTAGATAACTGAGTCAAATTTATAAGAATATGTCCTTTCCCAATTGACAAATGATCAAAGAATATAAATATGCCGTTTTCAGATGAAGAAATCAGAGCTATTTATAATCATATGAAAAATGCTCTAAATCACTATTGATTAGAGAAATGCAAATTAAAACAAATCTGAGGTAGCACTTCACATCTATCCGATTACTTAATATGATAGAAGACAAAAATGATAAATATTGGATGGGATGTGGGAAAATTGTCACCCTAATGCACTCAGTGGATATGTGAATTAATCCAATCATTCTGGAGAGAGATTTGGAACTATGCCCAAAGGGTTATAAAACTTTTGATAAAACCTTTGATATAAAACCTTTGATACAGGAATACCCCTACTTGTCCTGTAACCCAAAGAGATGTTTAAAAAAAGAAAAAGAACCTATTTATTAAAAAATATTTATAGCAACTCTTTTTGTGGTCACAAAGAATTGGAAATTGAGGGAATGTCCATCAATTGGGGAATGACTGAACAAATTGTTTCATGATTCTGATGGAATATTATTGTGCTGTAAGAAATGATGAGCAGGATGCTCTCAGAATAAAGCTAAAAAGATTCACTACATGAAAACGAACTGATAAACAATAAAATGATCAGAAGCAAAACATTTCATACAGTAACAGCAATATTGTATGATGATCAACTGTGAATAACTTAGTTATTCTCAGGAATACAATAATCTTAAGACATTCCCAAAGGATTTATGATGAAAAATGCTATCCATCTCCAGAGAAAGAAGTGATAGAGTCTAAATATAGATCAAAGCACACATTTTCTTTTCTTTATTTTTCTTGGAGGTTTTTTTTTTGCCTGTGTTTTCTTTCACATGACTAACATGCAAAGATGTTTTACATGACTACAATGTATAACCTATATCAAATTGCTTGCCTTCTCAGTGAGGGGTGGAGGGCAGAGAGGGCAGGAGAGAGTTTGGAACTCAACATTTTTTAAAATGACTCTTAAAATTGTTTTTATAATTGGTGGAATTGGTGGAAAACAAAATATTAAATAAAAAAAAAATCTCACTTTGATAGCTAAACAGATGGTTGACTAGAGGAGGGAGAAACTTAAGGTGAGGAGACCAAACAACAGTTGGGAAGATTATTTCAATTGTCCAGACATGAAGTGATGTGATTCTGCACCATAATGATGGGAAGTAGTAGAAGAGGAGAAAAGGCAGAGAGATACTGCTAATATAAACTCAACATGACTTTACAGTAGATGGAAATGGGAGATAAGTAAGAGCAAGAACTTGAAGATGACACCGAAGTATGGAGATTGAGTGGACAGGAGGATGATGGTGGGTGCCCTTAGGAGTGAGAGGGAAGTTAGAAAGAGGAGAGGGTTTTGGAAGAAAGATAATGTGCTCAGTTTGGGACATATTGAATTTCAGATGTGTCATCTACAATGACCTGTCTAAGAACATCCATTGAAGATGTCGGAAAGTTCGCTAGAGATGTCAGACTAGAAGTCGTTAGTGGTTATGTTTGCATAAATAGATAAGAAAATCATTATTTTTATTTGCAAAGTGTTGCATTTTTAATAATTCATAATGAAGCAAAATAAATGTACATATATAAAAGGTTTCTGTAGGACCTCAACATATTATTCATTCATTTATCCTTTCAAAAATATGTATTGAGCACCATGTTTAAAATTTTAATGAGTGATACAAAGAATAAGAAACGAGACTTGATTCATAAATGAAGGTTATATATAGAAGCTTATTTACCCCATGAATTGTATTTTCAATAGAAAAGCAAAACAGAGAATTCTGAGAACCATATTTTCAAAACATGTCAGTTACTTCAGATATTAATATATAAAAATACACTTATGGCAAGTAAAGTGTCTTGTAAAACTTAAAAAAAACACAATGATATCCAACAATTCCAAAGGACTCATGATAAAAAATGCTATCCACCTCCAGAGAAAGAACTGATGATGTCTGAATGCAGGCTGAAGCATACTAATTTTCACTCTATTTTTGGAGGGGATTTGGGGGGTGGGGGGGATTTGTGTTTTCTTTTACAACATGACTAATCTGGAAATATATTTTACATGATTGCACTTGTACAATATATATCAAATTGCTTATCATCTGAGGGAGGGGAGAGAGCAGGGATAAAAAGAAATAATTTGGGATTCAAAATTTTAAAAAATGAATGTTTAAAATTATTTTTATATGTAATTGGGAAAAAATAAGATATTATTCAAAAATGTTAATGAAAGGTGGCCAAGTGAAAGAGACAAGTCCCCTAGACTGCTTGTCAAGAAACCTGACCATGACTTATTTGGCAAGTTAATTCTCTTTGCAGTTGGTGGCACAGTGAGTAGAGCACTGGAGTCAACAAGACCTGAGTTCAAATCCAGCCTCAGACACTTCTTAGCTGTGTGACCCTAGGCGAGTCATTTAACCTGTCTTTGCCTCAGTGCCCTCAACTGTAAAATAGGGGCAGTAATAGCACCTACTATGCAGCGTTGTTGTAAAGATCAAATGAAATAATTATAAAGCAATTAACACAATGCCTAGTAGGTGCTATATACATTTTTATTTTCTTCTCCTTTACTTATGTTTAAAATGAGAAGCCTGGACTTGATCTCCTCTAAGTTTCATCTTCATTCTAATAGATAATAAGTTCCATATCCTAACATCTGTTTCAGTTCTGACTCTGTGTTCTAAGTTAGTCCCTTCTCACTTCATCTCTTTTATGTTCTGTGTTCTAAAGACCCTTCTATCTCCATCATTCTTTTGTCCATGAGCTAGCATTCTGTGCACTAATATCCTTTCTAGTGGTGACATTCTTCTAGCTGCAACATTCTATTAGTCCTAACCATGAGCATCACCTGCTACGGAATAAGCTCCCTAAGATGACCATATTTGCTCCTTGTACTTCTGAGGCTCATCAGTTATGGAGGAGAGACCTGAGGATGTTAGGAGCTGCAAGTCTGGCATTAGCCAACAGAGTGGTCTGGCACCAAAATTAATTAATGGAGGCCACACTGTGAAACCTATCTCTGGAGACACATTCATGTTCTCTGCGCTGATGGGGCAGGATTTGCTGTGCAAGGCCAGAAGTGGGAGGATCTGTTGTTACCGTAAGAGAATCTAGATCAGGCTCTTATTCCTGGATGCAATGTGAAATGTTCTAGCCTCTGTTTGCTAATAGGAGAATAACGATGATGATGATAAAAATAATTCATATTTCTAAGGCTTTACAGTTTATAGTGGCTTTCCTCACAACTGATTTATAGAGAAAGCAAGGCAAGGGTTATCAATTCCATTAATTATTAATATAGCAATTCAGGGTGGAAAGTGTGACTTACACCCAGGTGTCCTGATTTGCCGTCTAGTGATCTTTCCATTACACTAGCACCCTCTCCTACCTATTGCCTGGGTGGGACCCGGCTAGGGAAAGGAGTTACCCTACTCCTCCCCATTAGGAGGGGAAGTTCCAGGTGGGCGTATTTGCCCAACAGGAAGTACGTCATAGGGGCAGTTTAGGATAAGGTCTGCCTCAGTGGGAGGTGGAAGAACTCAGTGACAGGGAGTAGCTTGGGCGTGGCTACCAGGAATTTCGGTAAGACCACAGCTGTGAGAATCGGGGGTGGAAGTGAGATAGATGTGGGGGAAGACTTCCTAAGATAGACTGATGACTGGTATGTGCTGTAGTAATAGTAGTAGTAATACATGCCATCTGAAACACAGAGGTTCAATACACAATTGAAGAGAACCACAAAGTATTAGGATATGGAATGTAGAATGTCAGAGATGAAAGCAAAGATTCATAGAGTTTTAAAGATGGCAGAAGAAAGAGTACTAGAAATAGAGACAAGGTTCAGATCCTGCCCCTCCTACTTACTATCTGACTTTGAGCATATAGTAGGTGCTTAATAAATGTTAATTAGCTGACTATTTGAGCCTCAGTTTCTTTATATGTAAAATGAAGAAACTAGATGAGATCACTTCTAGAGCTCCTTTATGCTCTAAATCAGTGATCTATGAGCTCAGCTACTATCTAATTCAACACATACCTATACAGAAAGCCTCTCTACAATTATCTAGTCTTTTCTTTAGAAGGAAAATCTTTTATTAAAGCAACACAGTCTGATTTTTAAGTTGGGAAGTTTATCCTCATGCCAAACCCAAATATGCCTCTTGGTGATAGCCCTAACGATTTTTCCTAGTTCTTCCCTCTGGGATTAAGTAGAACAAACCTGGAAGGGACATGGGAACATGAAACATAAAACGTTGCAGCTGGAAGAACCCTTAAAATAGAAAATATGT
Source organism: Pseudochirops corinnae (assembly GCA_028646515.1). Classification (NCBI taxonomy): domain Eukaryota; kingdom Metazoa; phylum Chordata; class Mammalia; order Diprotodontia; family Pseudocheiridae; genus Pseudochirops; species Pseudochirops corinnae. The sequence continues at coordinate 270,262,492 of CM053585.1, forward strand.
TGAGGGGCTACATGGTGTATCAAACAGAATAATGGCCTAGGAATCAGGAAGACCTAGAAATCCTGTCTTTGAAATATGCTGGCTGTGTGACCCTAGACAAGTCACTTAATCTCTGAGTAGTGCAGGCAAGTATCTATAAGAGACATCTAAACAGTGTTGTGGACAGATCTCTGGACCCAGTTTCAGGAAAACCTTAGTTCAAATCTTGCTGCACACTTACTACTTGTGTGACCCTGGGCAAGTCACTTAACCTCTGTCTTCCTCAGTTTCCTTATCTGTAGAATAGAGATAATAATAGCACCTAACTCCTAGGGTTTTTGTAAGGATAAAATAATATAATACTTGTAAAGCACTTTGCAAACCCTAAAGCCCTATAGAAATGCCAACTATTATGACTTTAGGTTGCAGATAAGATTATTTGCATTGGCAGAGCAAGTTTCTCACCTAGAGATCCCTATGCCAGTGAAATAACATTTCTAGTTTAAAAAAAAAAAATGAGAAGGTTGAGAAAATGTCTGAGCTGTGAGACATATGACACTTTCATTTCAAAGAGAAGGAATTTTATGCTTAGGGAGGGGAAATAACTTGCCCAAGACCAAGTATTTTTCAAATTTCTTGTCTTCCCATTCAGTGGGATTTTAAAATTTGTTTTTGCTTTCTTTTCTCCCACTATATGTTAGGCTGCAGGGGAACCTGTAGCCTTGAGACCATATGTGGCCCTCTAGGTCCCCAAGTTCTGCCCTTTGAATGACTCCAAACTTCATGAAATAAATCCTCTTAATAAAAGGATTTCTTCTGTAAAATGTGAACTCAGTTAAAAGGCTGCACCCAAGGACCTAGAAAGACACATGTGGCCTCAAGGATGAAGTTTCCCCACTACTGATGGGATTAGACTTCTCTTTAGTCTCAGAGAGTAATAGTAGCAGTAGTAGTAGTAGTAGTAATAGTAGTAGTAGTAGTAATAGTAGTAGTAGTAGTAGTAGTAGTAATAGTTGTAGTAGTAGTAATAGTAGTAGTAGTAGTAATAGCAGTAGTAGTAGTAGTAGTAGTAATAGTAGTAGTAGTAGTAGTAGTAGTAGTAGTAGTAGTAGTAGTAGTAGTGGTATTAATGATAATGAAAACAATAACATTTATACAGCACTTGAAAGTTTACCAAGTGCTTTACAAATATCTTTTTATCATCACAACAATCCCAGGAGGTAAATGTTATTATTATCTCCATTTTACAGAAAAAGACACTGAAGCAAACAAAAGCTAAATGACTCGCCCAGGGTCACACAACTAAGTAAGTGTCTGAGTTCAAATTTGAACTCAGGTCTTCCTGACACTAGGGCCAGCACTCTATCCCTTGTACCATCTAGCTGCTTCTATACTAAGAAGGAAAAGGTCAAGTTAGGAAGAGACAGATTTAGATTCCCTGAGATGAAAAATATTTTATTGTACAAAAGCAAAAGGACATTCTTGGACAAGCAGTTTTTCCTCTTATTTGGCACAAAATTATTTCCCATCATTGTTCCCGTGCCTGTAAATTGAGGGAGTTAGTCCAGGTGATGTACAGCAACACTTTTCAGCTCTAACACTCCATGATTCTAAGATTCTGAATTTAATATTCTGTGCCTTGCCTATGTTTCACTCATTCTATGACTCTAACATTTTTTTCTCTCATATTTGGCTCAAAGATTCTGACTTTATGGCTATGAATCAGTGGCTCCAAGATGCCCTACAAATCTCCTTCCAAAAATCTGTGATACCTTAATTTTAAGCCTCTTTATTTTTCCAAGCTTTATGACCACGCTTCTAAGAACAAGAAGACCTTCACTGCCACTCCTTGCCTGTGCTCAGACGGCTATTTTTGTGTCTTTGGGCTCCAATTCCTCTTTATTTGAGATAAAAGTGGGTTCTAAACTCCCAGTCGTTTGCCTTATGACTGGTTCAGCTGAAGAGCAAACTGGATGCTTTGATAAGCAGCCCTGCACGCGCGCGCGCGCACACACACACACACACGCACACACACACCTGCTTATTTGCATGTATCTTTCTTTTTTTTTCTTAGCTGATGTTTCACTCCATGGTGTCTTGGTGACATCACACTCACTCCTCCCAGCATGCCTCAAAGCTCTTCCTGATTAGGAAATTAGCACATCCTGAGCCCTTTCATCTGGTTGCTAACAGTCACTAGAGTGCTTTCCATCCATGCTTGCTCACAGCAGCCTTATGAGGGAGTCAGATTGGAGAATGTTATTCCAGTTTTACAGAGGAGCAAATGGAGGTTGGGAGTGGAAATGAGTTGCCTGAGGTCACACAGCTAATAAGAGGACGAGCCAGCCCCAGATCCTTTGACCCTTAGTCAAGTGTTCCTTCCTCTACTGTTACCATTCTTTCTGTCTTTCTGCCCACATACCTGTCAAGACTTTTCCCAAGCTCACAAGCATGTACAAATTTAGGGAGGAAGTGATTTGGGGGGAGGTCATTTTTCATTGTGTCTTATATAGAAATATTCTCTTAGGGTTGAGTTGTTGAAAGAGCTTTAGAAATAAGCAAACCCAATTCACTCCCCTACCCAGTCTGTGGATCCTTTCCACCTAATCTTCAAAGGAAGCTCATCTCATCTCTCTAAACCCTCAGTGATGGCAAGCTTACTATATCCCAAGACAGCCCATTCCACTACGAAACGGCTGCATGATAACATGTAACATTAATCTTAAGGGAAGAACAAAGATAACAGAATCATAGCATCATAGAGTTAGAGCCAGAAGGCACCAATTAGTCCAATCCCCTCATTTTATGGATGAAAATCTGGGGCCCAGGGAAGTTAAGTGACTACCACAAAGTCACACAGGGAGTCAGCAATCAGATTGGGTTCTGTTCCAGGCCCTTTGATTCCAAGACCAGTATTTCTTCTCCTGCACCAGACTTATTTCCATAGTTTCAAACATGCTGGATTTCCCATCTGTGCCTCAAACTCCTCTGGAGATTTTTTACTGTCATTCAGGTTTCAGGGAGAAAGGAATCCCCAAAACATTTGTTTCTTCAAAAAGCATAGAACTAAAAGTCCCAAGAATAAAATAAATGGATCAGAATTCCCTTAGCTATGAAGTGAAATGACCACTTGGTTCTTTCTATAACTTAAAGATGGAGCAGTAAATCACATTACCCAACTTTCTTTAAATAGTTACGTCCATTGCCTCAGTGTCATGGAAAGGACCTGATGTAGTGAAAAGGGTACTCTCCTAAGAGTTTAGGAGGTGAAATGCCACCTTTGAGGCATAGCCCTGATGCCAATTTGCAGTGTGACTTTGAGCAAGTCACTTGGCTTCTCTAAGACTCTGTTTCCTCAGCTGAAAAATAGGCTAATGGAAGGTATATTACCACCCTCACGTAATTGTTGTATGGAAATTATTTTCAAAACTACAGTATACTATGTAAATCAGCAGTTCTCAACCTGTGGGTCGTGACCCCTTTGGGGGTCAAACGACCCTTTCACAGGGGTCACCTAAAACCATTGGAAAACATATTTCCAATGGTCTTAGGAACTGAGACACGACTCTTCTATCTGTCTCCAGGCGGGTCCACCTACATACGAGTATTAAAGGGTCATGACATTAGAAAGGTTGAGAACCACTGATGTAAACCATCATCAATATTCAGTCTATTCCACCTTTGACATTCTTTATTTGAAGGTCCCTTTTGGTTCTAATTGTGTTGAAAATTCTGTCCTATGTCTAATTCTATGTTCTGTGTGTCATCCTACTCTGACATTGTATGGTTCTATGAAAGAAGCATTTCCAATCATGGATATCCCTTAAAAAAAAAATAACTGTTAGTTCTGAAGGTTGAGAAATAATCCCAACAGGAATATGGGATGCATAAGAAATCACGATTTCATAATTTCCACCTCCTAATCTGCTGAGTGTTGGTGCTGAGGCCTCTCATGTTCTGACCTGAAGCCACCTACGTAAGTTGTTGAATATGTTGATGCAATGAGTGGGATGGATTGGTACACATCTGCTTGTCCCATCCTCTTTCTATCATTTCATGCTATAATGAGGTACAGCCTTCATTATTCCTGGCTTCAGTTTCCTCTTCATTAGTTTCACTATTTCCAGCCTCTTTCAACTCACAAAAACTGATCTATTAGTCAAGATAATTCACAGTTCTAATCATTTTACTCTCCAGCTCCATGATCTTCAATAGCCCCCCATTACCTATGGAATTACTTCTAATCACTCCAGCCTGGCATTCAAAGGTATTCATAGTATGGAATCACTCTATATCATTAGCTTTGTCTCTCCAAGGCTACCAACTCAAAATGGACAGTTCATCGTCCTCTAATATTGTCATCTCCCTTTTCCTATACCTTGAACACTCTCCCCTGCATCCCCAAGCTACCGAATTCCTCCCCATTCTTTCAAGCCCAGGCAAAGTAGCACCTGCTCCAAGAAGCCTTCCCTGATCCCAACAGTCAGTAATAATCTACCCCTACACTTCACATAGCACTTGGTTTATACAACTCTTATATACTTACCCTGCAGAAATATGCATAATGCTTATAGATTTAGATGTGTTATTCTCCCAACTAAATTGTGAGCTCCATGAAAGCGGAGAGTTTGTCTTACCTAAGCTTTCTATTTCCCCCAACGTACAACATGTGGATCCACACATATGCACTTAATAAATATTCATTGAAATTTAGTTTTGCTGTTGCTGCTGCTGCTACCAACTATTTGTGGGAAACAGAGAAATCATAGCTTCTCTGAGTTGTAAGGAATGTACAATCCCCTGGACAACATTCCCCAACACATCAGCCTTCCACAAGAAATGGTTTCCCATCTGGTTAGTACTATCTCACTTTCACCTTCTTTTGTACATAGCTCTCAGTGTACACGTGGAATCCGCAATGGGATATCCATTCCTCGAGGGCCAGGATGCTTGCATGTTTCCAATGGCTAACAGAGTACTTTGCACAGTAGATACGACCACAAATGTTCATAGTTGAATCAAATTGAATTCGCTACTTCCTGAAGCAGCATGGTCCACTCTGAGGCAGCTGTAATTGTTGGACAGTTTTTCCTCATGTATTGAGCCAAATTTTGCTTCTTATCAACTTCCTCAGGCATTGCTTACTCTTAGTTCTGCCCTCTGGAGTCAAAAGGAAAAATCTAGTCCCTCTTCTCCAGGAGAGCTCTTTAAACTCCTAGAGACAACATCACGTCCCTCTTAAATACTGTCTTCTTCAGGCTAAACTTCCCCAGTTTCTTGAGCCAGTCCTAACACACATTATTTGTTTAGTTATGGGGGAGTGGGCAGAGAAATTATAACAAACATTTGCAATTAAAATGTCTGAAATGCAATAGCAGTAAGTGCTTTGACAGAAGGGATAAGCTCAGGGGTTGTAACACCAGCCTCTTCTTGCTTCTCTATTCTAGAAATGTCAATTTAAAAGACTTGGGAGTTCGTTTGGATTATACCAGCATGTCAAAGGAAAGAGCTATTCAGGGAAGACAAATGTTCAAAGACTGCTTCTGAGTCTTCAAGTTATTGCTGTCTCTAAAAAAAGAAGTAACAATTCACAGTGTCATAGTGGAAAGGCTAAAGTTTATTAAGAGTCAGAGGACATTGGTTTTAGTGTCAGCTCTGTTCTTTACTAACTATGTGATCTCAGGCAAATCACTTCACTTTCTAAATGGAAAGAAGGAAAGAAGGAAGGAAGGAAGGAAAGAAGGAAGGAAGGAAGGAAGGAAGGAAGGAAGGAAGGAAGGAAGGAAGTATGTGGGACAGTAAAACCCTTGCCCAAATTAAACTCAGAGGCTTCCTAAGGTAGAAAGTAGAAAGGAGTTTATTATGATCTCATGAGAAAAGGTGTCCCCAATCTGACAGAAGGCCAGAAGGGAGAAGCATGATTATAAAACCGTAACGTGGGAATTCCACACCCTCTCAACTGTTCCACCTTACCATTGGTTGGTAAGGCAAGGTCACAGTCTTCTCATTAATGCCAACGAATTGGTGCAAAACAATCTCAATCCGTTACCATAATTCTTACTAATGAGGCTCTAATTTCATTAGATAACATACATAATATATGAGGTCCACTAAGCAAGTGCAATAACAAACCCAGAATACTGGACACCCTTCAGTCCAACCTAGATGTTTCCTTATCTGGGCCTGAGTGTCCCAAGGCCGCTATCTGTTTTCTGATTGGTCAAATCTACCTGCTGCTGCCAACTCATTTTATTCTATATTATTTCATTTTTAGTATTATCTAGGAGTTCTCTGGGAACTGGGAACCCAATTTCTTTCCAAGGCTACTGTCTGGTCCTTTTTCTCAGTAGTTTTGTTTCAGCAATTCTTGCAGTTCTATAGAAACTTAACCCTTTGGTACCTTTCACACTACCATTCCTTTCCCCAAACTAAAAACACCTCTAATTTGGTCTCAATAGTTAATCCAACCAATTGTATTAAGACCCAGTAGCTGTTACACTACCTTGAAGTACACAGTGACCATATATATATGGGGAAACAATACTGAACTTAGTTACAAAGTATAAGGAAGAAATAAGAATGTATATAAGACGTTCAGAATAGGGAAACTTCAGTGCAAGTTATCCCTCAAGGAAGGAAGGAAGAGAGAAAGAACATGTCTGTGAGATTGAAGTTGATAGTTGTAATTGCACAAAGATGGAAACAGGTTTACCTGCTTCTCTCTGATCACATCTGTCAGCTTTGGACACCACTGAGGGCCTCAAGAGGGAATTCCTAGACAGAACATCTGGTAATGTTGACTTTCCAGGACTGGAATATTGATCAAACCCACACTTCACAGTTTGCATAGAACATAGATTGCAGAATTTAAAGCTGAAAAGCACCTTGGGACATTCAGCTGGAATGGATCTCAGAAAGCATCCAGTTTCATTTCATAGAGGAGGAACCAAAAGAAAGAAGGACTTGCCCCAAGATCACACAAAGAGTAGGTGAGAAGGCCAGGTGAGATCTTAGACCAGAGGTTCTGGTTCTTACTCTGACATAACCTTGGTAAATCCTGGAATCACTTTCGAGAAGTCACTTAGTTGGTAATAAGATCTGACCCTTACTTCATAGGAATGATTCAAGGGGTAATAAGATAGAATCAGTCAAGTCACTTTCCTAGAATAGAGGGAACATGGGGTGTGTCAAGAATTCCAGCTCTGTAAAAATAACTGGTGAATGAACCCAGGATATTCAAATTCAGTGCAGTACTTTCTTAGTTTTGTGAATCTGGCTCGTATGTGGCCTTATATCCAACAAGGGCTCTTTAAGGATGATTCTTTTTAATTTGTACAATATGGCATTTCTCACTTTTGTTATTTTGACTTGCCAACCATGGGATCTTATTAGAAAGGCACCTATAGCTGAAAGTATCGCTCACTATATGACCTTTCCCTCATCAGTCCCACCCCACCTCTACTCAAGGAAAATTGCCCTGATATTTTAGAACCAGAGGGCAAAATAGAAATTGAAAGAATTCACCAATCACTTCTTGGGAAAAGATCCCAAAAAGAAAACTCCTAAGAAAGTTATAGTCAGGTTCCAGAGTTCCCATATCAAGGAGAAAATATTACAAGCTGCCAAGAAGAAACAATTTTAATATTGTGGAACCACAATCAGGATAATACACGATCTAGCAGCTTCTATGTTAAGGGATCAAAGGGCTTGGAATATGATATTCTAGAGGTCAAAGGAGCTAGGATTAAAACCAAGAATCACCAGCCAGCAAAACTGAGCATAATGTTCCAGGGGAAAATATGATTATTCAATGAAATAGATGACTTTCAAGCATTCTTGATGAAAAAACCTGAGTTGAATAGAAAATTTGACATTCAAATACAAGCAGCAAGAGAAGCATGAGAAGATAAACAGGGAAAAGAAATCTTTGAACTATTTACATGTCTGCATGGAAAAACAATAATTGTAA
>CM053585.1:270270939-270281056 GCA_028646515.1 Pseudochirops corinnae
GGGGGGAAGAGGGGGAGAAAATATGTAACTCAAAATCTTGTGGAAATGAATGATGCAAACTATAATAAAATTTAAAAAATTAAAAAAAAAAAATTAGAGAAGAGCAGACACATAAGATCCCAAATATTGAGTATTGGACTGTGAAGCAAGATGTCCCAGCACTGTATCCAGGAACACTTGGTTCAACAGGATATAATTTGCCCTGTTTAGAGGACTTTTAGTTGGATAGAAAAGAAATAAGAAACATCTCTAGTGGAATATATGTGAGAATCCCTAAAAAAAAATCACTTTTGGACAGATATTACCTAAATCAGCCTTAGCAGCTCAAAGGAAAAGAAAAAAAAAAAATATATATATATATATATATTAGCTAGAGTAATAGATACTAATTATCATGGAGAAATTATTGTGGCATTGCAAAATTTAGGTGAAGAATCCATACAGTTTTGTAAAAATGATAGAATAGTTCAAGTGATTATCATTCCTTGTACAACAATACCCCTTGTGAAAATTAATCCTCCTTCTGAAGTAACTGTCAGACAAAATGAAGAGTTTGGTTCTATAGGTAGAATAAAATTGGGAGCTAAAGTACAGGTAAAGTGGAAGCCAGATTATGTTCCAAAGGGGAAAGATGGGATGCTTGTGCCCAACCTCCCACCCTAAGATATTGCTTTATGTACTTATTTTCTATTATCCTTGTTATATTGTTGCAAAGTTCTGTTGACACCAGTTACCCCACCAGTTACCCCTAAATTCTCATTGATGTATGTAATAAAATATATTGTTAATGTATTTTTGCTATGGAAAGGACATGAAAGACATTGGGGCCAAATGTAATGGTAATGAGATTTTGAAGATCTCCCCTGCCCCTTAATAAGCCCAAGGGAATTGGAAGACATTTTCTGCTTTGAAGATATACCCTATGCCCTAATAAACTGAATGTAATTACATGGAGCTTGTGATGGGATTAGTTTGCTGAAGGGTAGAGCAGAACCCACAGAAAGCTGGGAGTCAGAGCAACTAGACTGGAGAGAGGAGAGGACTCATCCAAGGGACACAGTTAGGCTTGTGAATGAATGTTGGTTTGTGGGAAGGCTAAAAAATGCTGCTGCTCTCTGTGCTGTTGTGGCTTATTAACTTCTTTGCTATTCTGGTGAAATCAGCTTACTAGTTTTGGGATTCAGTTTTCTGGTGTCTGAATCAATGTTTTGCTTCTTCCTTTCTTCTATATGGAGAATCTGTTATATTTTGTGATCTAGCACTATGCTGGCATATTTTCAGTTGCTGTCGATGCTGTGAATATTGAATTGGCAGTACAGAAGATTGCAAAGAAACCAATTATATTGAAATAGTTTGCAAAATATTTTCTTTGTATAAACTTTTAAAAATATATTTAAAAGTTTATTTTTCTCAATTACATCTAAAAAAATTTTTTTAACATTCATTTTTAAAAATTTTGATTTCCAAATTCTCTTCTTCCCTACTTCCCTTCCCCATCCTGAGATAACATACAAGTTGATGTAGGTTATATATGTGCAGTCATGCAAAACATGTTTCCATATTTCCATGTTATGAAAAAATAGAGCCCCCCAAAACCAAGAAAAATAAAGAAAGTTCTTTTAAAAAGTATATGGTGATCTACATTCAAATTCCATCAGCCCTTTCTCTAGAGGTGGATAGGATTTTTCATCATAGGTCTTTCAGAATTGTCTTAGATCATTTTTTTGTTGAGAATAACTAAATCATTCACATTTGATCATGTACAATATTACTCTTATTGTGTACAATGTTCTCCTGGTTCTGCTCACTTTACTTTGTATCAGTTCACATACTCTTTCAAGGTTTTTCTGAAATCAACCTACTCACCATTTCTTATGGCACAATAGTATCCCATCGCAATCATATACCACAACTTGTTCAGACTTCTCCAATAGATAGACATCCCCTCAGATTCCAATTCCCTGACACCACCAAAATAGCTGCTAAAAATATTTGTGTGCATGTAGATCTACTTTCCTTTTCCTTTTTCTTTCTTTGGGATACAGACATTGTAGTGACAGTATTTCTAGGTGAAAGGGTATGCATGGTTTTGTAGCCCTTTGAGCATAGTTCCAAATTACATTCCAGAATTATTGAATCAGTTCACAAGTCCACCAACAATGTATTATTATTACAATTTTCCCACATATCCTCCAACATTTGTCATTTTCCTTTTCTGTGATATTGGCCAGTCTGATAAGTATGGGGTGGTACTTTAGAGTCATTTTAATTTGGATTTCTCTAATTGGTAGTGATTTAGAATATTTTTTCATATGACTATAGATGATTTTCATTACTTCTTTTGAAAACTACCTATTCACATCCTTTAACCATTTATCAACAGGGTAATGGCTCTTATTTTTATAAATTTGACTCAATTCTCTATACATTTAAGAAATGAAGTCTTTATCAGAGAAATTTGTTGTGAATTTTTTTCATAGTTATGATTACTATGTATTTCCCTCCATTCTATTCCCTCCAACCTCATCTATTTACTCTCTCTCTCCTTTCACCCTGCCCATCTCAAAGTGTTTTGCTTCTGACTAGTCCCTTCCTCAATCTTCCCTCTCTTCTATCAGCCCCAAACCTCACCCCTTCATTTATGTCTTTTTATTCCTATTTTACTGTGGGTTAAAATAAATTTCTATACCTAAGTGTATATGTTATTCCCTCTTTGAGCCAAATCTAATGAGAGTAAGGTTCAAGGACTCCTCCTCCCAACCTTCCCTATCTTCCCCTCCCTCATAAAAGCCCAATTTGAGCCTCTTTTAAGTAAGATGATTTACCTTTTTCTACTTTTCCCTTCCCCCTTCTCCCAGTGCATTTTTCTATCTCATTCCCATTTTTTAGATATCATCACTTCATATTCAACTTGTACCCATGCCCTCTGTCTATGTGTATATACATATACAAATACATATACATACATGCATACATACATACATACATATATATGTGTGTGTGTGTGTGTGTGTGTGTGTATATATATATATATATATATATATATGCCCTGATAAAGATAAAGTTCTTAGGAATTACAAATATCATTTTCCCTTGAAGAAATGTACAGAGCCTAACATTATTGAATCCCTTATTGTTTCTCTTTTCTGTTTACCTTTTCATACTTCCCTTGAGTTTTATATTTTAAAGTAAAATTTTTCTGTTCAGTTCTAGTCATTTCATCAAGAATTCTTGAAAATCTTCCATTTCCTTAAGTGTCCATTTTCCCCCCTGAACTAGTATACTCATTTTTTCTGGATAGTTGATTCTTTGTTGAAATTATAGTTCCTTTGCTCTCTAGAATATCATGTTCCAAACCCTCTGATACATTAAGATAAAAGCTGCTAACTCTTGTATCATCCTGATTGTGTCTCCATGACATTTGAATTTGAATTTTGCTTTAATATTTTGGGGGCTTTTCATTTTGTGATCTCTTTCAGGAGGTAATTGGTAGATTCTTTCTGTTTCTATTTTACCCTCTAGTTCTAGAACATCAGGGCAGTTTTCCTTGATAATTTCTTGAAAGATGTTGTCTAAGCTCTTTTTTTTTTTTATCATGGCTTTCAGGTAGTCCATGAATCCTTAAATTATCTTTCTTGGATGTATTTTCCAGGTCAATTGTTTTTCCAATGAGATATTTTACATTATTTCCTATTTTTTCATTGTTTTGATTTTACTTTATTTTTTCTTGATGTCTCATTGAGTCATTAGTTTTTTTCTCGCACAATTTTAATTTTTAAGGAATAATTTCCCTTAGTGAGCTTTGTTACCTTTTTTTTTTTCATTTGGCCAATTCAACTTTTAAAGAAGATCTTTTCTTTAGTGAATTTTGTACCTCTTTCACCATTTGGTCTAGTTTACTTTTTAAGGTGTTTTCTTTGAGATTATTTTTCAGGACCTCCTTTATGAATCTATTGACTTTTTTCATGATTTACTTGCTTCACTGTCATTTTCCTCCAATTTTTTCTCTACCTCTCTTATTTGATTTTTAAAATATTTTTTAGCTTTTTCTGGAGATTCTTTTTGAGCCTGTGACCAATTAATATTTTGCTTTGAGTCTTTTGACATAGCAGTTTTTGCTTTCTTTTCTTCTGAGTGTAGGTTTTTACCTTCCTTGTCATCATAATAACTTTCTATAGTCACATTCTTTTCTTGTTATTTGCTTATTTTCCAGCCTTTTTTTTCTTTTAACATTATGTTAAAGTGGGGCATAAAGGACACTGTCTCAATCTTCAGGTCTTTCTTGCTGCTGCTCTCAGAACTAGGGGTCTATAAGTTTTCAGTGGCATGATACAAGGAGAGATGTGGTCACTGCTTTCTAACCTGTGTTTTGGTCTGTGAGTGACCCTAAGCACTTGTTTCCACACTGGATCTCTGTTCAGCATCCCTGCTCCCTTAAGGCCACCAGCTCTGGTGTGCCTGTGTTCCTCATCACCCTGGGAATAAGACCCCACGACCATGAACCATATCATGTATGGGCAATACAACAAATTCCTGCACCCAGCGCAAGTAAAGAGGCCACTATAATCTCCTTCTAACCAGTTGGCTGACCCTCTTACTGTCTGTGTATTGAGAGCCCTTGATGCTGCCCCTGCTGCTGCTGATTCAGTCACCCCCCAAGGCCTGTTGCTGGTTTTCTGGGGCCTAGACTGTGCTTTGATACAGCCTGAGCTGAAATGTGCTCTACTCTGGCCCCAGTGCAATAGGCCTTTCCTGATGACCTTCTAGGTTCTCTTGGGCTGGAAAATTTTTTCACCTTCTCCATTTGTGGGTTCTGCTACTTAAAAAATTTATTTTGAAGCACTATTTAATGTTGTTTGGAAGGGAATTTAGGAGAGCTCAAGTGTGTCGCTGGCTCTTCTTCATTATTTTATATCTACCCCCCCCAATATATACATAGACTCACACACACACATATACTGATAATCATTTAATATCATATTTTGGCCAAAGTCTGAATTAATCAATCAGACTACCTTGCCTCATTTTTAAAAAGGCTCCTTTTCTGTCTCAGCCACTCCAGAGACTAGATAAGGCTGGGAGTAGGATTTAAAACAGGCACCTTGAGATCATACATTCCAAACAAACCCAGCTTTGTCTTGCTCTCTTAGTGAGCTTGGAAAATACCTCTTCTTATGTCAACAAACCAGAAGAGGCCTAACTCATGGTCCTTAAGGACGAGGTCCTCAACTCATGGCATTAACTTGACTAATAGGACTTTTTCTTATCTTAATATTTTCTGGGCATATTCCATGTTATAGAATGTTAATGATAAAGAAAACACAAATATTCTGGATCATAATTTCAATTGATGTTTTGTCAATTCTTTTGTTTTATTATATTTACCATTTGTTCAATTAAGAAAATTCCTTTCTCATATGATGATTAAGCCATTATGGGGATCATAAATTTGTGTGACTCAGCCACCCTGTATGGGGATGGTCCTAAAATGTACTTAAGCTCTTTCATCCTTTTGTTCATCAGTCAGGACTCTAGTCCTTCATTCCTCGTACAAGTAATGCTAGCCTTAAGGGGATAGCAAATAAATGTTGAAATTTTATTTTACTATCTGTCTGTCTCCTTTAACCAAACCTTTGAAACAGGTCAACTATACATATACATAGATATATAGAGGGTGTGTGGGTGTGGGAGTGTATTTATTTTTTCAAAAAAAGTTTACAGACCTAAGGTTAAGAACCTCTGCAGTGATCCAGTCTAACCAAGTGAAGAACCTGTTCCACAGTATCCCTGATAAGGGCAACCAGGCTCTGCCTGAACAGTTCCACTGTGCCACTAACTCATCACATCCAAAAGAAGCCCATGATATTGTTGGATAAATTGAATTGTTAACTTTGGAAAAGAACTTACAATATAGAATTCAGAGATGGTAGAAAGGTTAGAAAATTAAACGATCAATTATTCAATCAATAAACATTTATGAGATGTCATGTCTATTAGATTTAGAAGTAACTTTTAGAGACCATTTAAACCAACCCATCCATTGTATAAATAAGCAAGCTAAGACCTAGAGCCATTAAATGACCTGCTCAGGTGGGATTAGAACTCAGTTAACAAATACTTAAAAGTCTTCTATTATGTGTCAGGCACTGTGATAAGAACTTAGGACACAAAGAAAGGCAGAAGACAGTCTCCATTGTCAAGGAGCTAACAGTCTAATGGGGGAAGCAATATGCAAGTAAACAAAAACCAAGCTCTGTACAAAAAGGATACACAGGATACCCTGGAGGTAATTGACAAAGGGAAGGTGTCAGTTTCAAGAGAGATCAGGAAAGTCTCCTTACTGTCTTCCCCACTGTTTCTGGAGGTCTCAAAAAAAGAGTAACTCACCACTGACAGGCAGAGTTCTATGTTATTAATTCTAGAAGAACAATCTAGAGGAAGTAATGACATGAACTCTTGCCATTAACAACCGATTCAGCCATAACTCTGGGCTTTTCATTCCTTTACAGGCTTTCAAAAAATGAAGTCACCACAAGTACCACTGCCAAACTACCCCAAAAATAAATGCTCATGAAACTGTGACCACAGAAAGTATTTGCCCAATCCCTTGGCAGCAGTGCAGTATAAAGATTTGGGAATCTACTGGGAACCACCAAGTCACCCATTCTGGGCAGGACTTTTCTTGGATACCAGGTTGTTACTGGGTGTCCTTAGCAAGTAACCAGGTTCTAAGAGTTGGATAGAATTCCATATTCTCTAAAGGGTTTCCTTTTTCACATATTATGCATGTAATGGGTCACAATTTGAGAGTGATGGGTCATAAATCTGAAACCACAAATCTCTGAGGAGAAAAAAATTAAAGTTTGATTAAAGAATTTTGTAACAGCAAACATCCAGAAAGTGTGCGCACAGGCAGTATGCAAATAAGGATAGTGATTTTTTTTTTTTAAACAGAGAACCAATGAGTACCAAAATAGCTAAATCCTTAAGCAATATTCTGAACTTCTGTTGGCTCCTGCTCATCTGTGGTTTAGTCTTCAAAACAGCTATCAGAACAGATTAGGCAAAACATTCCCCTGGGTCTATGAAATATGTTTGTATGATAAATGAAAGGGTTCAACTAGAGTTCAAGTTCCCGAGATCCAAGACTGGATGGAGGAGTTCAGGTCCCCAAATTCCAACAAACTAGAGGCTGCCTGGAACAGCACTGACTACATTTTGGATTGCTTTTCCAGGGATTTATACCTTTTCAAGAGCCTCTCAGCATCATGTTCTGTAAAATGAAAAACATTAGCCCACATCCCTCTCCAGGCTCCTGGAGAGATTAATTGAAGTGATTGGAATGCCCGAAGGTTATATTAAAATTCTTGGAGCCTATCAGATAAAGACCTTTCTGGGATTCTTCAAAGTTGGCGTTCTTCAGCTTCCACCTAAGCATGGAACGGTATTTCTCTACCTTTTCCTTCCACAACAGCAGCTATCATAGCTACATAAAAGTATCAATGGGAACACAGCCATGTCCTAAAATATCTTGAATTCTGATGTGAAGCTGCCTCTTTGGTTTTATTTTTCTTTGCTTAATTTCACTAAACAGTGATACTGAGAGAAGGGAGTAGCCAACCTCAGTGGCTACTTAAGAGTTGAAGAATATTGTTGTCCTTCAATTTTCCCTTTGTTGACCAGTAGGCAATACTTTCTGCAACTACCTTTGTCTCAGAGGATAGGATGACCATAACCAAGAAAATAAATCCTACCCTGCCTTCCAGAGACCTGAATTTCAAGTAGCTGTTTTGCAGGTGCAGACTGAGCCAAAAATGAAATTTGTTTAGCTATTCCTTATTTGCTTAAGTGTTTCTTCTACTTTTTGGAAGAGGGTAATAAAAGTAATAGATTATAAGTTATTTTTAAAATATGTATTAATACGCACATGAGAGTGTTTTTGTGTTTTAAGCATTATTTTTAAATGGAGAAAATAATTGTCTTATAATGCTTCATAAATTGTGTAACTTACTTTCTTTTTTAAAGGACTATTTACCTTGTACTAATTTAATTCTTTTTTGTTGTTTTTTTTTGCTTAATAATTTATTTTTGCCTATTTACATGTAAAAACTATTTTAAGCATTTGTGTGTTGTTGGGTTTTTTTTATATTTTTTAGTTCCAAATTGTCTCCCTTCTTCTCTTCTCTCTATCTCCCTTATTGAGAAGGCAAGCAAATTGATATAGGTTATACATATGTAGTTATACATATGTAGTTGTACTAAATATTTCATGCTAGTCATGTTGTGAAAGAAAACACAGATTAAAAAACCTAAGAAAAATAATGTAAAGAAAAAGAAAAAAAGAAAAAATATGTTTCTATTTACATTTAGATTCCATTAGTCCTTTTGCTGGCGATGGATAGGATCTCTTCTATCACACCCTCTTCCCCTCCTTCTGTCCTATAAGGTAATTTAGATGTCTATATCCAACTGGGTAGCTTGCCACACAAGAGAGTAGGGGGGATGGGGATGAGAGGTGGGATGACAAAGGAGAGGGTAGAGTGGGGGGAAGGGTTGTTGGAAGTACACACTTCTGTAAAGGGACAGGGACAGGGTAGAGAATAAAACAAGGAGGGGTGGGATAGAAAAGAGGGATATATAATCAGTCTCTCACAATATGTCCACTGTGGAGGTGTTCTGTGTAATTATACATCTACAGCCTCTATTGAATTGCTTGTCCTTCCAGTAGGGGTGGGTGACAAGGAAGGAAGAGAAAGAATCTAGAATTTAAAGTTCCATAATCAAATGTTAAAAATATATATGTATATATTATTATTATTATTATTATTATTATTAACTACATGCAACTGGGGATTAAGATATACAGGCACTGGGTCAGGCAGATCCATCTTGCCCTACCAGAAAGTCAGAGGGGTGATGGTGGAGAACATGGGAGAGCGCAGATTGGGGAAGGGGCTATACAGTGGGATCACTGTTCTGGGGGGGTGGGTAGGGAAAAGATGGGGAGAAAATTTGTAACTCAAAATCTTGTGGAAATGAGTGATGTAAACAAGAAAATAAATTAATCAATTTTTTAAAAAATGCACAAAATAATAATTCATAAGCATTTCATAAGGATAGGAAACAATCTCACATATTTCCTTCTGCAGGAAACTCATCTTTGGGAAATCTCATTTTGTTGCAAGATTTAATCTACCCCAGGGGGGCCAGAGATAAAATGGCAGCATAGAAGCAGGAAAACTCTGTGGCTCCCCCCATAACCACTTCAAATACCTATAAAATATGACTCTAAACAAATTTGAGAGCTACAGAACCCACAAAGTGACTGAGGGAAACAAATGTCCCACTGAAGGCATCCCAGCAGGCAGACAGGAAGAGTTTATCACAGCTTTGAGAGCTGAACACAGACCCTTGATGAGCCCACAGTTTTAGCCCCAGAGCAGCCTGGACCAGCCGTAGCTGGAGCATTCAGGAGAGTGGATCACCAGCAGCAATGGTGATTTCCAGAATTATCAACCCATAAATGTCAAATACAAAGTGAAAGGTCGGTGAAATTCAGCTGAATTGCTGGGGTGGGGGGGTGGGGGGGAGTGCTGAGGAGTGGATCTGGCCTCATGCCCCCAGACTCAGAAGTGGCAGAAGTGGCCCCTGCAGCTGCCTCCATGTGACTGCTTCAGAGCTTCCGGCCTGCAGATCGTAGGGGGGCCAAGTGACCATTCAGAGGCTAAGTGCTCTTGCCTTAACTTGCCTGGATTGGGAACACAGTCTTGAGTGGTGGTCCTGAGGTGCATGACCAGTGAGCCAGAGTTTGTGGGGCTGTAGAGAGATGGTACCCTCCTACTAGTTCCAGCAGCTGTGAAAACCCCAACAATTTGAGACAAAGCTCTCCCCTCTGGAAGCAGAGTTCTACTGTGGCAAAGGGTTCAAAAGTCTTGCCATTGACTGGCAAGATGAGCAAACAAAGGAAGCAAAGCAAGCACAGCCATCCAACTTTAGATTCCTTTTTGGGGGACAAAAAGGATCAAAGCATGGAGCGGGAGGACAACACAGTTAGAACCTCTGCACCAAAAGCTTCCAAGAAAAATATAAACTGATTACAGGCCATAGAGGAGCTTAA
>CM053585.1:270287284-270327450 GCA_028646515.1 Pseudochirops corinnae
GTGAAAACTGTCTGGCCATTTTCTGTGATAAGATGTAATGTTGTGAATATTATATTGTGATATATGTTTGAATGTTTGTCTTGATCTGTAATGGAATAAACAGTGTTCACTATATTTTGTAATCTGAACTCTAAAAGCTGTTCACAGTAGCATTCTTTTGGGAATCTGCTGGTGCATGGCATTACAGCTCCCAACACTGAGATGGTCCCTCCTAGCCGAGCTGCCTTCAGCGGGAAGTATATTTGTGTGCATTTTAGAGTTCTAAAATTTGTTTAGAGTCATATTTTATGGGTATTTTGAGGTGGCTGTGTGGGAGCTGCCATACCTTGCTGCTCCTATGCCACCATCTTGGCTCTGCCCCCTCCACCAAATTTGTTTATTATCTCAAGTAGTTTTTTACTTATTTCTCTAGGATTCTCTAAGTCTATCATCACATCATCTGTAAAGAGTGAGAGCTTAATCTCTTCTTTGCTTAATCTCATTTCTTCAATTTCTTTCTCTCCTCTTATTACTACTGCTAACATTTCTAATACCAAATTGAACAAGAATGTTGATAGTGGACATTCTGATTTAACCCCTGATTTTATTGGAAATGCTTCTAGCTTATCCACATTACATATAGTATCTGTTGATGGTTTTAGATAGATGCTACTTATTATTTTAAGGAAGACTCCATTTACTCCTATACTTTCCAGTGTTTTCAATGGGAATGGGTGTTGTATTTTGTCTAAACCTTTTTCTGCATCTATTGAGATAATCATATGGGTTCTACTAATTTCATTGTTGATATGATCAATCATACTAATAGTTATCTTAAGGTTGAACCATCCTTGCATTCCTGGAATAAATCCTACCCAATCAAAATGTATTATTCCTGTGATAAGTTGCTGTAGTCTGTTCTGCTAATATTTTATTTAAAATATTCGCATCAATTTTCATGAGTGAAATTGGCCTATAATTTTCTTTCTCCATTTTGGCTCATGGCAATTTAGGTATCAGTACCATATTTGTGTCATAAAAAGAATTTGGTAGGACTCCTCCAATTTTCCCAAATAGTTTATAAAGTATTGGAATCAATTGTTCTTTAAATGTTTGATGGAATGCACTTGAAAATGCATCTGACCCTTGAGATTTTTTCCTAGGGAGTTCTTTGATGAATTGTTCAATTTCTTTTTCTGAGATGGAGTTATTTAAGTATTTTACTTCCTCTTCAGTTTATCTGGGCAATTTATATTTTTGTAAACATTCATCCATTTCATTAATATTATCAAATTTATGGGTATACAACTGGGCAAAATAATTGTTTTAATTTCCCCTTCATTGGAAGTCAATTCACCCTTTTCATTTTTGATACTTGTAATTTGTTTTTTTTTATCAAATTTACTAAAGGTCTTCTCATAAAACCAACTCTTAGTTTTGTTTATAAGTTCAATAGTTTTCTTGCTTTCAATTTTATTAATCTCTCCTTTGGTTCTCATTATTTCTAACTTGGTATTTATTTGGGGATTTTCAATTTGTTCTCTTTCTAGCTTTTTCAGCTGCATGCCCAATTTATTGATCTCCTTTTTTTCCCCATTTTATTCTTGTATGAATTCAGAGATATAAGACTTCCCCTAAGACCTGCATTCACTGCATCCCACCTGTTTGTGGTATTTTGTCACATTATTGTTATTCTCTTGAATGAAGTTACTGATTGTTTCTTTGATTTCTTGGTTGACTCACTTATTTTTTAGGATTAAATTATTTAGTTTCCAATTAGTTTTATTCTGTCTTTGCATGGATCTTTATTACTTAAAAATTTTATTGTATCATGGTCTGAAAAGGATGCATTTAATATTTCTGCCTTTCCACACTAAATTGTGAAGTTTTTATGTCCTAGTACATGGTCAATTTTTGTGTATGTGCCATGTAATGCTGAGAAGAAGGTATATTCCTTTTTATCCCCATTCAATTTCCTTCAGAGGTCTATCATATCTATCTTATCTAAAATTCCATTCGCCTCCTTAACTTCTTTCTTGTTATTTTGAGTTTAGATTTATCAAGTTTAGAGAAGGGGAGATTGAGGTCCCCTACTAGTATAGTTTTGTGATCTATTTCTTCCTTTAGCTCCCTTAACTTCTCCTCTAGGAATTTAGATTCTATACTGCTTGGTGCATATATGTTTAGTAATGATATTGCTTCATTCTCAATGGTGCCTTTTATAACAGGATATAGTTTCCTTCCTTATCCCTTTTAATTAGATCTATTTTTGCTTTTGCTTTGTCTGAGATAAGAATTGCTACCTCTGCTTTTTTCACTTTAGCTGAAGCAAAATATATTCCAATCCAGCCTTTTACATTTACCCTGTGTGTATGTCCCTGTTTCAGATATGTTTCTTGTAGAGAGTTTACTGTAGATTATGGTTTTTTAATTCATTCTGCTATGCATCTCCATTTTATATTGACACTCAAAGTTACAATTATTATCTGTCTTTCCCTCCAATCTATTCCCTCCCCAGTTTATGCTTTCATTTCTCCCTTCTCCCCTCTCCTCCTTAAGAGTTTTCCCTTTTACCACGGCCTCTTTCAGTGTTCCCTCCCTATTCACCAGCTCCCTTTACCTCCCCTTCTCCCTTACTACTTCTTCCTACCCTTCTAATCCACTCCCCTTTTGGTCCCTTTCCCCTCCTACTGCCTGTAGGGTATGAAAGATTTTTATATTTAATGAAGTATGTTATTCTCTCCTTGAACCCAATCTGCTGAAAGTAAACCTCATACAATGCTCCTCTCCCTCTTTTCTTTCCCTCTACTGTAATGAGTTTTTCTGTCTCTTCACATTAGAATCCTCTACTTAACTTATTATATTATTCCCTCCTTCTACTAAAATCAATGAGAGTAAAGCTCATAGAATGCTCATCTCCCTCTCTTCTTTCCCTCTATTACAATATGTTTTTATGTCATTTCATGTGGCATAATTTACCCTTTTCTGCCTCCTCCTGTCCTCTTCTCCCGTTATAATCACTTTGCATCCCTTAATATGTTTTTTCTCATCAAATTAGTTAATTTATACCCACACCTTCTACCTATAAATATCACTTTTAAATGTCATGATAATTATTCAAATCTCAATATTGACAGGTATCAGCTTCCTATATAAGGATGTAAACAGTTTGCTCTTATTGAATCACAAGTTATGTGAATGTGTGTGTGTGTGTTACCTGTTTATGTTATTACGTCTCTCTTGAGTCATGTATTTGGAGATCAAATTTTCCTTTGAGCTCTGGCTTTTTCATTAGGAAAGTCTGAAAGTCCCTTTTTTCATTGAGTGACCATCTCTTTGCCTGAAAGATTGTGCTCATTTTTGCTGGATAGTTGATTCTGGTTTGAGTCCAAGCTCTTTTGCCTTATGAAATATCAAATTCCAATCCCTCTGATCTTTTAATGTAGAAGCTGCTAGGTCCTGTGGGACCCTGACTGTAGTTGCAAGATATTTGAATTGTTTATTTCTGGCTGCTTGCAATATTTTCTCCTTCATCTGATAACTCTGGAATTTGGCTACAATATTTCTTTGAGTTTTCAATTTGAGATTTGTTTCAGGAGGTAGTCAATGGATTCTTTTAACTGTTTTGCCCTCTGGTTCTAGGACCTAAGGCAGTTTTCTTTGATAATTTCTTGGAAGATATTGTCCAGGTTTTTCCCCCACTTCTGGATCTGTTTTCTAGGTCAGTTGTTTTTCCAATGAGATGTTTTACATTCTCTTTTAATTTTTCAGTCATTAGGTTTTGTTTGACTGATTCTTTATTCCTCATAGAGTCGTTAGCTTCAATTTGACTGATTCTAATTTTTAGCAAATT
Source organism: Pseudochirops corinnae (assembly GCA_028646515.1). Classification (NCBI taxonomy): domain Eukaryota; kingdom Metazoa; phylum Chordata; class Mammalia; order Diprotodontia; family Pseudocheiridae; genus Pseudochirops; species Pseudochirops corinnae. Next base: position 270,291,117 of record CM053585.1, read on the forward strand.
ATTTTCCTCAGTTAATTTTTGAAGCTCCTTTTCCATATGTTCAGATTTCATTTTTAGTTCACAATTTTTATTTTTAAGGAGCTATTTTCTTCATTGTAATGTTTTTTTCTAATTTTGCAATTTTCATTTTAAAAGAATTATTAATTTTATCTTCCACCTCTCTAATTAGGTTTTCAAAGTTCTTTTTGAGCTGATCTAAGAATGTTTTCTATGCTTGAGACCAGTTCATATTCCTTGTTCAGGCTTCAGCTGTGGGTGTGCAGTCAATATTGTCTCCTTCTGAATTTGATTCTTCCAGGTCACAATAATAGGATTCTAGAGTTTTTGTCTTTGTAGTCTGATTTTTTACCCATTTTGAGGCAGGGCCTAAGGCCCTTCCTCTAGGGCAGAAGTTCTCAACCTGTGGGTCATCACCCCTTTGGGTGTCAAATGACCATTTCACAGGGGTTTTCTAAGACCATCGGAAAACACATATTTCCAATGGTCTTAGGAACTGAGACACTGCTCCTCTATCTGTCTCTAGGCGAGTCTGCCCACATGCAGATATGCCCACATATGAATATTAAAAGGTCACAGCATTAGGAAGATTGAGAACTACTGCTCTAGGGCTCCCAAGCCTTTACTATTTAAAATTTTGCTCTGGGAAACTAATTACTGTGTTTTCAGGTGTGAGGGTGGGATTGGAGCAGCCAGGGTTCACTCTGCCATCCTGGTTCCTGGAAGTTCAGATAGATGCTTTTTAAATTTCCAGGCTATGGGTTGATAGTCCCAGGAGTAGCTGCTGCCACTGCCATGGGCCCTGCATTTGTCTCTTACCCAACTCTGTCAAATCCTAGCCCTTTGGTGATAGGCCTGGGAATGGCCCATGTGCTTGGTGGATCGACTTGCTGCCAAATTGACCAGGCCTTGTCCAGGCCTCCGTGCTCCATGTCATCCAGGCTTTGCCACACCAAGGAATTTTTCTTCTCTGTTCCTCAGTATTCCTGAAAAATGAAGAACTAGGATAGACCACATTAGGATTGTAGGGCTTAAAGCAGGAAGGTACTGTAAGAATCAGCTGGTCTGCTTCCCTCTTTTTAGAGCCTATGAGCTTTATTCTAGGTCCACACCCTCTATAACTAAATTTTTCATCTCTGTTCATACTTATATGGGTGAGTTAAAAAGGTCATGATGGAAGTGGTCAGCTTTCTTTTCTTCTGTATGTTCTCAAAACATTTTATATATTTATTTATTTTAAAATCACTTGTATTTCTCTGACTCATCCCAGAAAACCATTTTGTAAAATACAGAATAAAAGAGAATGATGGGGAAAAAAATCGGCAAAACAAACATATCAAAGAAGATTGACATTGTGTGCAACATTTTGCCCACAAAACATCTTTTAACAAGTGGGTAGGTACATATTCGGATATCTCTTTGGGGCCAATCTTGTTCATTATTATTTGATAGCATTCAGTTTCAGTTGTTTACCTCTCATTTTTCTTTCCATTGACATCATTGATGTTATCATGTCCATTGTCTTCATGGTTCTGCTTACTTTAATTTGCAGCAGTACATATGCTTTTCAATGCTTTTTGTGTTCATCATCTTTATTGGTTCTTAGGGCAGGGTCATATTCCATTATGTTCATGTGCCAGAATTTGTTTAGCTCTTTTCCCATGCCTAGGTATCTGATCTGAGATTCTTGTTAATATGAGAAGTTCTGGTATAATTTTTCAGTGTACGTAGGTATTTTTGGTGTTGACATTTTCGGGTATATGTTCAGCAGTATAATCTCTGCAGCAAAGGGCCTGGGCATTTTATTTACTTTCTTTAAATAATTATTGACATTCCTTCATCCAACCATAATCCTCCATCATCACACTACAGCAACTTATCACAAGAATGATACACTTTGATCAGGTAGGTTTATTTGAGGAAGGCAAGGATCATTCATTATTAGGAAAAGTATTAGTATAACTGATCATATCAACAACAAAATTATTAAAAACCATATGATTATGTCAATAGATGAAGAAAAGGCTTTTGACAAAATACAATGCCCATTCCTATTAAAACAATAGAAAATATAGGAATAAATGGAGTCTTCCTTAAGATAATAAGTAGCATCTATATAAAACCATCAGCAAATATTATAGTTAATGGGGTTAAGCTAGAAGCTTAATATAAGATTGGGGGTAAAACAAGGATGTCCACTATCACCCCCTTATTCAATTTGGTACTAGAAATGTTAGCTGCAGCAATAAGAGAAGAGGAAGAAATTGAAGCAATCAGGTTAGGCAAAGAAGTGATTAAGCTATCACTCTTTACAGATAATATGATAATATACTTAAAGAATCCTAAAGAGTCAAGCAAAAAAACTACTTGAGATAATAAATAAATTTGACAAAGTTGCAGGATATAAAATAAACCCACATAAATCCTTAGCATTCCTATACATATCTAACAAAGTCCAACAGCAAGATATAGAAAGAGAAATTCCATTTAAAGTTACAGTAGACACTATAAAATATTTGGGAATCTACCTGACAAAACAATCCCAGGACCAAGAGGAACACAATTACAAAACACTTTTCACACACAAAAAAGTCAGATCTAAATAATTGGAAAAACATCAGTTGCTCATGGCTAGGTCAAGCTAATATAATAAAAATGACTATTTTACCTAAATTAATTTATCTATTTAGTGCAATGCTAATAAATCTATCAGAAAATTACTTTATAGAGTTAGAAAAAAACAGTAGCAAAATTCATCTGGAAGAACAAAAAGTCCAAATTATCAAGTGATTTAATGAAAAGAAATGCTAGAGAAGGTGGCCTAGCCATACCAGATTTTAAACTGTATTATAAAGCAGTAGTCATCAAAACTACTTGGTACTCACTGAGGAATAGAGTGGTGGATCAGTGGAATAGATTAGGTACACAAGACAAAGCAGTCAAGGACTATAGTAATCTATTGTTTGACAAACCCAAAGACCCTAAGTTCTGGAATAAGAATTCACTATTTGACAAAAACTGCTGAGAAAACTGGAAAATAGTATGGCAGAAACTGGGCATAGACTAATATCGTATACTGTATACCAAAATAAAATCTAACTGGTGCAAGATCTAGATACAAAGCTAAGACTGTAAGCAATATGGGAGAGTAAGGAATAGTTTATCTGTCAGATCCATGGACAAAGGAGGAATTTATGACAAAACAAGAGATAGAGAGTATTATGAAATGCAAAATAGGTAATAGATAATTGAAAAGTTTTTTTCCTTTTTTTACACTTTTATTTTTATTTATTTTTTCTTTCCATTCTTTTTTATAAATATTAAATTAACTTTTGTTTATTTTTAGTTTACATCATTCATTTCCATGAGATTTGCATTACAAATTTTTTCCCCATCTTTCCCCTACCTACCACCCCAAAACAACCATCCCAATGTATACTCCCTCCGCCAATTTGCTCTCTCCTATATCCTTTCCCATCACCCTTTTCACTTTCCCAGTTGCATGTAAAGAATAATAATAATGATAATATATATGCACATACATGTACATATATACATACATACATATATACACACATACATACATACATATGTATATATTAACATTTGATTTTAGAATTTTAAATTCTAGACTCTTTCCTCCCTCATCACTCACCCCCACTGGAAAGACAAGTAATTCAATACAGGCTGTACATGTGTAGTTACGCAGAACATCTCCACAATGGACATATTGTGAAAGACTGACTATGTTTCCCTCCTTCCTATCCCCCCTCCTTGTTCTGTTCTCTGCTTTGCCCCTGTCCCTTACCCACTTTTCTCCCCTAAATTTAGCTGAGTTCCACTGACCTTTCACTTTGTCCTTGTTTCTTTTTTTTAATTTAATTTAATTTTTTTAACTTTGTTTATTTTTTGTTTACATCATTCATTCCATGAGATTTTGATTTACAGATTTTCTCCCCATCTTTCTCCTACCCACCACCCCAAAACAGCAATCCCACTGTATAGTCCCTCCCTCAATCAGCTCTCTCCTATATCCTTCTCCATCACCTCTCTGACTTTCCAGTAGGGCAAGATGTATCTCGCTACCCCAGTACCTGTATATTTCTCTCCTTCCTATTCCACACCCCACTTGTTCTATTCTCTGCTTTGTCCCTGTCCCTTTACAAAAGTGTGTGCTTCTAACAACCCTCCCCCACAACCTGCCCTCCCCTCCATCCTCCCCCCTTTCATCCCCTTCCCCCCTCCTCTCCTGTAGGCCAAAATATCTAATTCTGAGTATATGTCATTCCTTCCCTAAGCCAACTTCAATGAGAGAAAGGTTGACCCATTCCCTTTTGCCTTCCTGTTCTTCCCCTCCATTGTAACAGTCATCCCTTGCCTCTTCTATATGAGAGGATTAACCCCATTATGTCTCTCCCTCTCTCCTCTCATACTATTCCTCTCCTATCTCTCAATTTCACTTTTTAAAATATGATCCCATCCTATTCAATTGATCCTTCACCCTCTGTCTATGTATACATGTATATATATATACACACTCACATATGTATTCATATGCATATAAACCCTCCTATATAGACATATGTGTTATGTATACATACATATATACATATATATACATACACACACATATACATATATACATTTATATTCCCTTCATCTATCCTTATACTGGGAAAAGTTTCGTAAGTCATAATTATCGTTTTTCCATGTTGGCATGTAAAAAGTTCAACTTTGATAAGTTCCTTATGAATTCTTTTCCATGTTTACTTTCTCATGCTTCTTGTATTTGAATGTCAAATTTTCTATTCAGTTATGGTTTTTTCATCAAGAATGCTTGGAAGTCCTCCACCTCATTGATTGACCATATTTCCCCCTGGAACATTATACTCAATTTTGCTGGGTATGTGATTCTTGGTTTTAATCCTAGCTCCCTTGATATCCGGAATATCATATTCCAGGCCCTTTGATCCCTTAATGTAGAAGCTTCTAGATCCTGGGTCATCCTGATTGTATTTCCACCGTATTCAATTTGTTTCTCCTTGGCAGCTTGTAATGTTTTCTCTTTGATCTGGGAACTCTGGGACCTGGCTGTAATATTCCTAGGAGTTTTCTTTTTGGGATCTTTTTCAAGAGGTGATTGGTGAATTCTTTCAAGTTCTACTTTGCACTCTGGTTCTAAAATATCAGGGCAATTTTCCTTGAGAATTTCTTGAAGGATGCTTTCTAGGTTCTTTTTTTGATCATGGCTTTCAGGTAGTCCAATAATTTTAAATTATCTCTTTTGGATCTATTTTCCAGGGCAGTGGTTTTACTAATGATTTATTTCACAATGCCTTCCTTTTTTTATTAGTTTGGATTTGTTTAATAGTATCTTGATTTCTCATAAAGTCATTAGCTTCAAACTGCTCCAATATAATTTTGAAGTAATCATTCTCTTCAGTGAGATTTTGAGATTCTTTTTCCATCTGGCAAATTTGGCTTTTTAAGGCATTCTTCTACTCATTGGCATTTCAGGCCTCTTTTGCCATTTGAGTTAGTCTATTTTTTAAGGTGTTATTTTCTTCAGTCAGGTTGTTGACTCTATTTTCATGATTTTCTTGCATCATTCTCATTTATCTTCTCAATTTTTCCTCGATTTCTCTTACTTGATTTTCAAAATCCTTCTTGAGCTCCTCCATGGCCTGCCACCAGTTAAATTTTTCTTAGAAGCTTTTTATTTTGTGCAGGAGTTCTGACTGTGTTGTCTTCCTCCAGTTCCATGCTTTGATCTTTTTTGTCCCCAAAATAGGAATCTAAGGTTTGATTGCTGTGATTGCTTTGCTTCCTTTGCTTGTACATGTTGCCACTCAATTACTTGACTTTTGAGCTCCTTACCACATTAGAACTCTGATTCCAGAGAGGAGAGCTTTGTCCCAAATTGCTGGGGTTTTTGTAGCTGCCAGAACTATTAGTGTGTGCCCTCTCTGCAGCCCCCACAAGTTCTGGCTCACTAGTCACATGCCCCAGGACTACCACCCAAGACCACAATCCAGATCCAGGCAGGTTAAAACAAGAGTGATTACCCTCTGAATGGTCACTTGGTCCCCATACAATCTGTAGGCCAGGAACTCTGAAGCTGACACATGGAGGTGGCTGCACAGCCACCGTGCCTCTGCTGCTTATTTCCTTGGGGGCATGGGCTCCCCATTCCCCCCCAGTTCCAAGACAGTTCCACACTGACCTTTTACTTTGTCTTCTGGCATTTATGGGTTGATAATTCTGGAAACCCCCACAGTTGTTCATGATTCACTCTCCAGTAGTCTGCTCCAGCCACAGCTGGTAGGGGCCACCCTTGGGCAAAAACCATGGGCTCACGCTGGGCTGGACTTAGCTCCCAGAATTGCTGCCATTGACCCTTCCTGTCTGCCTGCCAGGTTGCCTTCAGTGGGAAATTTGTTTCTCCCTGTCACTTTGTGGATTCTGTAGCTTTAAAATATATTTGGAGTCACATTTTATATGTATTTGAGGTGTTTATGGGGGGAGCTCCCGGAGTTTTCCTGCTTGTATGCCAGCATCTTGGCTCTGTAATCTTGTGTATATCTTTTTAAATCTATATTTTTAGATGTCTAAATTTGTATTCTAAAGTCAGACTGCAATGTTCCATATTCTGAGTGCCCTTTGAAATCTGACATTTTCTGTTCCATATTCTAGCATCCCTCTAACTCTCACACTCTGTGATTCTACTTCCTCTGGAATATGAACTTGGTCAGTGGACATATTAGAACAATCAAGTTCAACCCCTCTCCCTTGTGAGTATCAGTCCTTAACACTGTTGATTAAAGTCTTATGACATTTGTATCCTTTTCCTGACCCTAGTTAGCCTTGTCCAGGATGAAATTTAGGAATGAAAAAAAAAAGCTTTACTTAATTCATGTAAGGTTTATTAGGATTAGGAGAATTATTAAGTGACAAAATTAATTTTTTGGAATCTTTTTCTCTCTCTCTGATGATCAATTAAAAGGGACAGTGGTGAGTCAAAAGTTTTGTTTGACATCAGAGAGTTTGAATAGTTAATGATGTGTGGGGACTCTGGGGGGGGCATATTGATACATTAGAAAAAACAAAAATTTTCATGCTAAAAGGTAATTAACTTTTCTTTGGGGATCTGCTATTGATTTACTGTGTGATTTGAGCAAGGCTGTAGCCCTCTCTGAGTGACAATTTTATTAATTATAAAATGAAATGATTGCACTAAAATTCTCTGAAGGGGATTCTTAAGGTCCCTTCTCTTTGCTCACATTACAAACCAGTTAGGAACTTGAGCATCCCAGAAGGATTTTCTAGCAGCAGTCTGGTCTCAAGGTGCTTGAGGAAACTGTCTTTGGGGCTGTGAGGGAGAGTTGAGTTCTTAACCCTGTGAATTTGAAAGGTCAAAAACATATGAATTCCCATTAGTGAGAGTAGCAATGTATTAGAATGTCTGATGACAATATCATCATTGGAGCTGAAAGACAGTCCAAGGACAAACTAGAAGAAGTGAAGAGAGGCAACTTCAGGACTCTGCAAGGGCACTGACCCTCAGAGCTCAGTAGAGAAGTGAATCCAAAGGAAGCTTAATCAGGACAGTACAGAGATAAAAAAAGATGTCCAAACCAGGGAATGTCAGTTGTTTGCTACATATGCTCACAAAGTTTGAGCTCCCTTTCCTCATACATCTGTGTATAATTATGAGAAGGTGTGTCCCTAGGCATTTTTGGGAAGGAGAGACATTTTATTTTGTATTGTGCTCTCTCTCTCTCTCTCTCTCATCAAATTAGTTAATACCCCCTTCTAAAAGCTATTTAATTCAGGCTTACATGGGGAACACACTGAATGGGGACTTGTGAGTGATAGTACTAGAAACACTACCCCTCAGACTTAGCCCTAGCACCATGAGAGGAGAAAAAGTAATTGCCTTTAGGAACCCTAGCCCCCTAATGGGAGTAGGAGTCTAGGAAATAGCTGTGGCATGATGAGGCAACTTAGATATGTACTTCTTGTCACCCACATTACAATTCAAGTTCCTTAAGAGTAGTGATGGTTTTATTCCAGCCGTTCTTAACCTGTGGGTTGTGACACCTTTGGGGGTTGAACAACCCTTTCACAGGGGTCGCCTAAAACCATTGGAAAACACATATTTCCAGTGGTCTTAGGAACCAAGACACCTCTCCTCTATCTGTCTCCAGGCAGGTCCGCCCACATGCAGATACATCCACATATGAGTATTAAAGGGCCGTGGCATTAGAAAGATTGAGAACCACTGTTTTACTTTTTGTGTTTATGTTGCTAGCACCTAGCATAGTACCTGTCACATTTTTGTCACTTAATATATACTTGTTTGTTGACTAATGATATATTCTATAATTCTATTTATTTGATATGCATCATCAGAGGAACTGACATATTAAGTGCTTTGTAAGCCCTAAGGAGATATACAATACTAGCTATTAGCTATTATTATTACCTATAACAATTGTCTATGCTATGTACTAAATTAATATACAATAATACATCATATGCTATATACTAATTAATACATATTTATATGTGTCTATAGATTTACATGGACTTCTGATGAGATTTGTAAGAACTGCAGTTTTTTTCCCAAACTGTGAGGAAGACGTAGTTATGACTAATCTTAGCTCTAACCTATATTAGGGGGGAAGAAAGTTGCATTCATCATGGGAAATTCTGTGTACTACATTCCACAAAAGGCCATGTTGTGAACCCATAGCATGGTGATGTCACTAGGAATGGACTCTTGTTGGAAAGATTTTCTCTAAAAGACAGAAAAATTGAAAATAAAAAGTTGGCTAGCTGTATAGGATCTGCACAAACTAAAATGTGATCAGACAGGGAAGCAGAAGGAATGGGTACCACAGAGCAAATATTTGGAGCTGCATATTGATTGTGGTACCAGAGGAGGACCACATGGAGGTACTAGTGGACTCATGACTCCACAGAAGAAATAGCATTTCTAGGAGAGAAGCTCCAAGAAGCAGACTGCATTATACTCTCCTCATTTGTCACTGATTCTATGAATTTTAAAGTTTTTGTGTATTCCCAGCATAGTGGGGGATTAGAGCATTTCAAATGGAATAAGATTATAGGTCACTTAGTGGCATAAGTTTTCTAAAATGAAATTCTATAAGATTTCACAAAAGATTGAATAGCTTACAACTTTTTGGAATGCCCTGTATTATTACTGTCCTTGATAGGTTGATTGCATCCTTTTGTATAAGGGTACAAAAATGCTTTATTACTTGATACCCATTTTTGCTATTTTCTTTGAATTTTGCCTTAATTGAATTTATTGATAGTTTCATGCAACTATAGCATAGTCTAGCAAAAGTAGAAAAGGGGGCAGTCTGTGAATCATACAAATGATGACCTCAGATTGACCACAAGTGAATGTATCAGCAAGCACCCTAGCATACCTAGGGCGGCTACTAGCACAGGTTCTTAGATCTGCTTTTCTAAAGGAAAGCAACTCAAAGAGGGTTAACAATCTTACTTTAATCAATCAAACGTATATCATTTACCTAGTTCAGGGGAAAAAGCCAGCACCCTGAACTTCAGAGAATGCAAACAGAATACAAAACACAAGTTACAAGCAGACCAAGAAACAGATCATCAGATGGGCTTCCAGCGTCTGACCATCACATCCATACCTATTCAGTTACCAGAGAGGGAAGCACCAACATCTGGGTTTTTCAAAGCCGGGGGGCTCAACGGCTTCTCAGAGTCTCGTCTGGCCAAATCACATAACTCTTCTCAGAGTGAGCCCCAAAGCAAAACCTCACATCAGGGTGTATATATAGCCTTCTCCTGGATTGGAGACTGTCACAGCCCTCTTGACCCACTGTCCAATCACAAAGCTACAAGCAGGCATTCCCAAAAAACAAGCCTCCCTCCACGGGTTCCATGTGACCACATTCAGCCTATTAGGGGGCAGAGTGTATTTTCAAATCAGGGAAGGTTCTCAGAGTCTTGTAGCCACTTTAGCAAAGGGCCTAGGGGCAGGGAAGATCTTCAGATTCCCATAACAGTGAACATGGGAGAAAAGGCGTTCTGCATTCAAATGAAGAAGCTCAGGTTCAGAGAGGTTGTCTTTTCCAAAGTCACATAGTGAATTAGTGAAAAAAAGAGAGCCAAACTTAGAAGTCAAGTTTTTGAAAACCATATCTAGGGATCATTTTTCTATAACCTGATGTTATATTATGACCCAATTCCCTCCTTCTATTGGTCTATAGCTTGTTTATTTATTGAACACTTCAGGAAGGAGATTATTTTGAAACTGTTTTAGGACATTACTCAGAATGTTTTCTTTCATTTGATTATATTCTTTTCCCCCTTCCCCCCAAAAATGGTGCTCCTTATCCCTTAAGACAAGAGTCAGTCTCTAATTTCTGAGACTTCTCAAAGAACATTTATTTCATTGTTATGAAGGATACTCTATCAAGTCTATTTATTGGGAAGCAGGGCCACGGGAAGCTCTTTTACTTATCTTCTTATATTTTTACCAGTAAGGATTGTTACCATCAAGTCCTGTGATAGACACCACTACCATGAGGACATCAGCATCCCTGTACCCTGGAAACCTCTAAGACCTGGGCTATCTTTGCCTCTGGTAAGTTGAGTTCCCTTAGTGAAAATTAAGGTTGTGTAGACAAATTAATAGTAGAACGACAGGATTACAGGATAGGGATCTAAGAACATGAAATATAGAATATTCAAGGAAGCATAATCCCAGGATCAATAAGGACTTTAAAAATGTATCCCATTATCACATACTGATACACGCTGGGCAAGGCATCCTCTAGCTATTGTTGGAAGACTTCCAAAGAGGAAACACCTTCCATGCCCCTATACTTCTCGTTTCACTTTAGAAAAGGCACTAATTGTTCAGATATTCTTCCTAACTTCAAGCTTAAATTTGCTTCTTTGTAACTTCCACATACAGGTATTTATTCTTCCCTCTGAGGCCAAGCAGAATACCTTTAATTCTCCTTCTAAGTGATAGATTTCTAACACTTGAAGCATCTACTAATTTCTCCTGTGTATTGTATGCTCTAAGCTAGATAAACCCAATTCCTCCAACTAATCTTCATATTTGATTATGCACTCAATGCGCCCTCTGTAGCGGAGATACAACAAAGTATGAATTGAATCTCTGATGTTTGTACTAATTTTTGCCTAACAACTCCAAGAAAACTGAGGTGCTCCAACAGTCAGCACCACACTGTCTATATGTGGAACCACTAGTTGCAGCAAATAGAGAAATTTTGAATACTGTGGATAAGTTTGCTCAACTTGGCAGTATAATTTCCAGGGATGTATGCATTGATAAAAAGATTGATGCATGCATTGCCTGAGCTAGTTCAGTGTTTGGGAGGCTCTGAAGGAAAGTGTGAGATGGAAGAGGTATTAGACCGACTACCAAACCGAAGGTATACAGAGCTGTTGAACTAACCTCATCGTTGTATTCCTGTGAAACTTGGACAGTCTACCAGTGCCATGTCAGGAAACTGAATCACTTCCATTTGAATTGTCTTAGGAAAATTCTGAAGGTCACCTGGCAGGATAAGGTACCACACATTGAGGTCTTTCTTGATCTAAACTGCCAAGCATTCAAACTCCACTGCAAAGAGTGCAACTCCAATGGGCTGACCACTTTGTTTGAATTCCAAAAATATGTTTGCCTAAATGACTATTCCACGAGAACTCACACAAAGCAAGTGCTCAAATGATGGTCAGAAGAAATGATACAAGGACACTTTCAAGGTTTCTCTTAAGAAATTTGGAATTAATTAGGACATGTGGGAGATACTGGCAGAGGACCACCCAGCATGGCATGGCCCTCATCAAACAATATGCTGTGCTTTATGAGCAAAGCAGAATTTAAGTTGCTCAAAAGAAATATGTGATGCGCAAATTTAGAAAATCCACCCCAGGATTATTTATGCCCTAACTGTGGTAGAGCCTTCTGAGTTTGTATTGGTCTGATTAGCCACAGTCAGACACTGTATCTTGACTTTGAAAGTAGTGATGTCATTTTGGTCCTCTTGGAGAAAGAAGGACAGCAACCAACCATATGGTATAAATTTGATTTTACTATCTTGTCAATGAGCTTTGTTTTGTTTTGTTTTGTTTTTCCTGTGGCTCCCTATAACTCCAGGATCAAATAGTAAACCCTTTGTTTTTTACTCTGGTCCTTTCCTGCCTTTGTAGGCTTCTTATACTTCCTCGCCCTCTATGAGCTCTATAATCCATCCATACTGGCATAATTTATGTTCTACAAACATGACCCTTCATCTCCTAACTCAATGCCAGTACACTTGCTGCCCCCATGCCTTGTACCCTCTCCCCAGTTCTGGCTTCCTTGCTTCCTTTAAGATTCAGCCCAATCTTATCTTCTCTTAGAGGTTTTTCATTACCTACCCCCTTAAGTCCTTTTTCTCAGATATTTACATTGTGATTTTTTTTGTGTGTTGTCTCCTCCAGTGCTCCTTGAGAATAGTTCTATTATTTTTGCCTTCATTTCGTAGCCCCATAGATTATTACAGTGTCATATAGTAATAAGCATTTAATAGCTTTTTAAAATTTTGACAACTCTCCTTATTTTCTGTATGAACTCCTGAAGAACAAATTTTATTCTGTCCCTTTATAATCCAAGGGTCATTTTCCTTGGCAGAAAAGTAAGAATTAGTTTATGCTATCTTCTCTTTTGTCAATTCTTATTCTCCTATCTACCCTAAGCAGAGGCTGTATTATGCCCTTTTAATTCTCCCATTTTTTCCAACGTAGTTTTTAAAAATCTTTTTCTGTCATCCTTAGATTTTCTTGTCTATCTCATGTCATTCTGAGCTTTGGGATTGAAGTGACGCTATTATAGTGTAGTATCATGCTTTTGTACTCTTCCTCAATCACATTTGCCTTTGACATCTTAAGTATACACACAGTGTAAGTTGATAGCAACTGAAATTTATGTGTCAAGGTCTCTTCCAAGTTCTGAGATTCTGGGAGGTTCACTGCCTCTACTCCCCTTACTCCCCATGCCATGCAGAAGAAATGTTCCATACCTAAGGAAAATACTTTCAGCCTACAATGCCAGGAACCTCCCGAGAATAAACTGATAGCCTCCATCTCTTTGAGAGAACTTTAAAAAGTGCGTTCCTTCCTCCAGTCTTTATCAATATAACAAAACTCACTTATTCAACTTAACTCCTCAACATGTGTTCCCTTTCTGCCCCTTCTTCTGTCTTTCAAAAGGTCATTGAAACTGAAGAAATGGCATTGGAACCACAGATACTGCAGATCTGGTAAAATTCAATTCTGCACATTTTCAATGATAACATTACTTCACCAATAACATTTCTGTATCACAATAAGATTCTCAGATTTCCTCTAACTGGTTCATTCCATACTTTGAGGTTTGGGCCAGTTTCCCAATTTTCTCCCTCTATCCTATAGCTATAAAGAAAGTTTGGAAAGGGGTACTATAATGCCATGCGCAAGCAGATTCCCAAAAGAATGCTACTGCGAACAGCTTTTAAGATACTGATTACACAGTATAGTGAACACTCCATTTATTCCATTACAAATCAAGGCAAACATTCACAACAAATCACAATATAATATCCACTACATTACATCTTATCACAGAAAATCACAATATAGTGTTCACGACAGCTTAACATTAAAATGGCCACATAGTTTTCACCAAAGTGGCCACAGTATTTAGAACAAAGAACAAAAGAATAATCATCTGGTTTTCCTAATGGGGAAACCCTCTTTATTTAATCATTCAATCAATTAACAATACAATAATCAATACTTAATTATTCAATCAATTCATAATACAATAATCAATCTTCCACTCATGGGACAACCATAGATTAACTTAATCAATCACTTATCTAGCAATCAGTCACTAAATACAATCATTAGGAAACCATACAAACCCTCCACCCCTCGGTGTTCAGCAAACTTCAATTTCATCAGGCATTTAATATCCAAGGAGAGGCCTTTTCTTCATCTTGACTCGGAGTGGTCTCTCACATTCCCTGGATCCCCTTCCATGGTCCCAGCTCCTACTTGAGTCCACCAGTCACTTGGATTCAGAGGCAGACAGCTCCCAGGTTCTCATCCAGTTCTCTGGACAGTTCTTGGTACACACTGAAGTTCCCGGGGTCCAACACATCTCAAACTCTTCACCACTTCTGCTGCCAGGAACTCAAGGATCCACCAAGTCACAAAAATACATAGTGTTATCCTGATCATGCTTCTTCAGTCTTCCAGCAGCTCAGCTGGCCCTAGGACCCAGGAGAAATCTCAGCCTTCCAGGTGGCAGCAACTTCAGAAAGCTCCAACTCAGTTCTCAGTTCATCAGCCCAGCTCCCAAATGCTGGGATAATTCTGCTCCCTCCACCAGGAGCCACCAGGAACATTCTTGACTCTCTATCTCTGGAATTCTTCTTATATACACACACTGGCCTCCTGTCTCAGCTAACCCCCTCCTGCCACATCAGCAATAGGAGACAGAGTTCATGCCCTCTGTTCACACAGGAGACTGACTTCATACTTTCTGCCTCTTTCACATAAGAGACAGAGCTCACACCTTCTGTACTTGGCCCTTAGTAACTAAGGGCTAAGTACGTGCTAAATTAATTACTGTTACAGGTACCCAGGTTTACAAATTCCACCATTGTTACAATATATTCAAAGAATAAATAAAAAATATTTAAGCCTTGAAGCCTGGATTGTCATTCTTGATTTCTATCTCTTTTGCCTCTACAAAGACATCCCATGGTAGTGTTTTAATGCCACTTTTATTATGCTGATTTTCTGACTTTCTACTTCCTATCTTTCCATAATTAGACAGAGGGCTTAGATCTGGCCTGGATTTCCACCATATGTCAGCATCAAGTCCAATTTTCCTGACCATATTTCTGAGGAATGCCTTGAGTCCTGGTTCACTGCCTCTACTCCCCTTACTCCCCATGCCATGCAGAAGAAATGTTCCATACCTAAGGAAAATACTTTCAGCCTACAATGCCAGGAACCTCCCAAGAATAAACCGATAGCCTCCATCTCTTTGAGAGAACTTAAAAAAGTGCGTTCCTTCCCCCAGCCTTTATCAATATTAACAAAACTCACTTATTCAACTTAACTCCTCAACATGTGTTCCCTTTCTGCCCCTTCTTCTGTCTTTCAAAAGGTCACTGAAACTGAAGAAATGGCATTGGAACCACAGATACTGCAGATCTGGTAAAATTCAATTTGCACAGACTTTACCAAGGCTGGGGAATGGAAGACATACCCAATGAAAGTAAGCTTTGTTGTTTTTCAGTCATTTTAGTTTGTCTGACCTTTGATGATCCCATTTGGAGTTTTCATGGCAAAGATATTGTAATGCCAAGCAAAGGCAATTTCCAAGGTTCATTCAGCAAACATTCACAGAACAGAGAAAGTCAAAATACAGTGTAACTTGTTCCTTTAGCAAGTAAATTCTCAATTCAATCCAGGTACTGCTCCATCTCTAGACAGCACATTCATTTAGTCAGTCAAAAGTCTCTTCTCAAATGGAGATTAGTCTCCAACATAAACAAAGTACATTCATTTGGTCAATCACAGAACACAAACAAAACTCAAAGGCATCCCACTCCTGAATCTCAAAAGGGGCAGGAGAACACAAAAGGCCATCTACCCTTAAGTTACAAAAAATTTAAACTCAGCATTGAAAGGAAAGGTCCTTCTTTCATCTTCACTTGAGGCAAGCCCTCAGCAATCTCAGTTCCTGGGGAGACAAGGCTCAACAAAGTCATACCCAATGTCCTCATCAAGTCACTCTCTGCCTGTAGAACAGTCCCAGAACCCCTGAAAACATTATCAAGGCCCTCTTCCAGGATTTCTGTGCAGGTACCACAAGAAGATCCTCCTTCAGGCCTTCTGAACAAACAGCCAAGTTCCAGGACCTCTACAACAGCAGCACTGTCCTTCACCATCAAGTGAATCTGGCAAAACAACATCAAAACATGACAGCCATGCCTCCTCAGTGCTTGGCAGTTCCAGGTAGCAGTTCCAGGTGGCAGTTCCAACAGGCTCTAAGCAGTCTTTGTCTCAGCAACTCAGGCTCCATGATACTGGATACTGCTCTCCCAAAATCCTTCTGGCCTTCTCTAGGCTTGGGCCTCTCTCCTAATTCAGGCTCCTCCCAGTTTAGCTCTCTCTCTTCATGTCAACAAGTCCATCCCACAAGTGGGATTCACAAGCTCTGGGTTTTAATACTCAACCCAAAAACCAAGCCAATACAGGGGCATCTCCAAATTCCATTACCAATATAGATACCGGTTTGCCATTTCCTTCTCTATAGCATTTTCCAGATGAGGAAATTGAGGCAAACAGGATTAAGTGATTTGTCCAGGGTCATACATCTAGTAAGTGTCTGTGGCCACATTTGAAATGAGGAAAATCAGTCTTCCTGAATCCAGGACCAGCACTCTGTGCACTATGGCGCCACCTGGCTGCAAGTAAGCTACATTGTAGTTCTTATTATCTTTTCCCAAGCTTTAGGTTAGGAGAACTGGAAGATACTTCAGAAGTCTAATCCAACTGTTTCCCCCCATTTTGTAGATGAGCAAACTGAGGCCCAGAGATGATAAGTGACTTGCTTAAGTCACACAGGTAATAAATAGAAGTACCAAAATTCAAACGCAGGCCTTTTGATTCCAAATACTGTGCTGATTTAGGACTGTATTGTCTGTGGGCCTGGAGAATGGAGAATAATAGGCTGGATTTGGGTATAAATGATGACTTTAAAGACTCAGTGTGGACAATGTGAGGTTGACTTGGTCTTCTGGGACTTCTGGTTTGTGGGTATGTTGGTAAAAAAAAAAAAAAAACTAGGTCTTTGTTTTAGTTACCTTTAACAAAAACTATTTCATATGCAACCAAATTTTGGGGAACCCTCCCCCCATGCACCAAACACAGCCCCACAGGAAAAAAAATCTTTTGCCAAACCTTATGAAACTAAAAAAATGTAAGAGGCCCCAAAGTTTGTGACTTTCCAACATGTATCAAAATGACAGTTCCTTGATCAGGATTGTCATGCCATGAATGGACATAATTAATAGGAAAGGTTGCCCATAGTATCATAAGAAATTCGGTAACTCACCCTATTATTAATTGCTAGACAGTAACCCCGGAGACATAACTACAATTCTTTTGTTCATAAATTTTATACTCTCCAGACCAGATTGTTTACATGTGAAGCTTCAAGAATAAATCACTGGTTACTATGAGTTGACTGACACTGTGAATGAGTTTCAAAACAATCATTATCTTCTCCCTATTAACTAACTTTAGTTGTAAGGATGTCACAAAGGGCTATAAGGGTGTGAGGGAGTAGTTTACAGAACAAAATGAACATAGCTTTGCAAGGTATTCACAACATATCAATTACAAATTCTGGTCCCAATCCTTTTGGATACTCATTGACTATAGTCATTGACTATATTCAAGCACTGAAAAGCTCCAGTATTTCTGGAATAGATTATATATTCATTTTTGATCAACATGTATTAATTAAGGGAATTAACGTGAACTTTGATACTGGTTACATTCTGGCCTTGGTAATTAGTACTAAGCAATGTGGTGCTTTGGGTGATAGAGATGGCATATAAAAGAGGCCATCTTTCATGGTTCCATCTAATTATTGATTCCCTAGAAACACCTCTTCCTTTCCTGGAAGTAAGGTTGGCTCTTCATAGCTCATAAGAGTCAAGGGCCACAGACTACCTCATCATCACAAAACACTATAACTGGTTTCTGGAAACTCGAATGATCAGAGACCCTATTCCAGTCCTCTGAAGAATAGAAAATATTCTAAGAGAGTCAGGAACACATTGGTTCAGACAGCAAGCTTCTGACACTAAGGCCTCTCTAATCCCTGGTAAAGACCAGGATTTAGTCTTTCTTGCAAGAGCTAGGAATGGGGATAAGGACTGTACTAAACCTGTAATGTCATTGGTGTAGAGAATTTATAAATGAGTAATACCTTTCTACCATTGTAGGTCAGCATCTTCCCTGAGGCTTATAGACACAGAGCTACCTAAACCCTGGGTAGTTAACTGATTCGCCCAGGGTCATGCAGCCAGGATATGTGAGGGGCAGGGCTGGAATTCAGTTCTTCCTGCCTCCAAGGTCAGCTCTCTAAGCTACAATACCACACTGACTCTCAAAAAAGATTGAGGCTATGGGAGAAGTCTATAAAATATTTCTAGATTATGGGACTCTGTATAATTTTAGTATATCAATGTAGATAGCATAAAGTACTTCATTCAGACTTTTGTGACTGTCACTATAGACATACATCTCCTAGATAAGATCCACAGATATATCAGCTTGGATGATGTTGCATAGGTCTGATATGGGATATAGATGAGAGATACCCGCCCTCCCCCCCTGCCTCCCCACCACCCAGCTCTCACAGAGACAGAATGGTGACAAGCTAGATGCATTACAGTTTCTATGCCATGTTGCCAAATGGCACAGAACAAAACTGGGATTCCTACAGTAATTGTGGAATGGAACATTGAAGGTGGTATGCCTAGGAAGGTTAGGCCTATCACTCATAGCCAGATGATTAGTACTGAAAGATGCTATTTTCACTGGTTCATAGTTAGTTTTTTGTTATTTTTAATATTTTATTTTCCACAATTATATGTTAAAATTATTGACATTTCTTTTAAAGTTTTGAGTTCAAATTCTATCTCTCCTTTCCTTCTTCTCCTCTCCCTCTCCTGAAAAGTTAAGCAATATTATACACATTATACATGTGCAATCATGTAAAACATTTACATATTAGTCATTTTGCACAAGAAAAAAGAAAGAAAGAAAAAGAAAGAAAGAAAGAAAGAGAAAAAGGAAGAAAAATCTTAGGCTCCATTTTGCATTCAGATATCATTTCATTCTCTGGTGGCAGATAGCATGGTTCATCCTCCTTTGGGATTGTCTTGGATCATTGTATTTCTGAGAATAACTAAGTAACTCACAATTCTTTATCACATAATACTGCTATTAATGTATACAACATTCTCCTGGTTCTACTCACTTCATTTTGCATCAGTTCATGTAAGTCTTTCCAGATTTCATACTTAGTTTTAAAATGATCATTCCCTCCTGAATCAAACACTTGATATTCCATTTTATTTGTATAAAGTCAACTCTCAAACCAGCAGGGCAAAATGGAAAGAAAACTGAATTGACCATCAGAAGCCTTGAGTTCATATCCTAAATCTTTCATAAATTCTCCGGGCTCCAGTTTCTTCATACATAACATGAGTTGGAGGAGGGGGTGGTGGTGTGTGAAACTGATCTTTTAGTCCTTTTCTAGTTGTAATATTTTATGTGGTTTAGCATAGTCTTTTCTTTTGTGCCATAGGGCATGAAGGGTCTGGTAGAGACAACAGATTATTGTGAATGTGGGAAAAACATGGCGTCAACCAACAATCACCATTCCAAAAGACATGAGTAGTAATTTATTTTATTACAAGAGAAAGCAAAAGGACATGTATGTCAGAGTTCCTTATACTGAATACAAAGGTGCCTGGTGATGCAGGCAGAGATTTGGGTATTTAAGGGTTACACAAAAATGGGAGATCATATGTGAGGTAAAAGGACCAATCTCCTCCCTGAGGTAAGGAAAAAGGGTAGAGAAGTGAGGGGGAGCAAGAGGGAGTAGAAAAGCGGGCCCATTTTTCCTCTCCCTTGGGCACTGCTAGACCATGAAGATAGGATGATCTGCTTATCCAAAATACTTTATCAGTCTCATGCAGACTGATAGTGCCTGTCTTGTAGCTGGTTTGACTCATGGGCACACTGAGAACTCAGTTAGGGTTGAAAGTAGAAAATTATGTCAGCTCAGAGGAGACATCATTCTTGACTTGTTCTAAGCCTTCTGCATTCTTGGAGTCCAGTGTTTCTGGAAAACATGGCCGCTAAGAAGACAGGTTAAGTTGGCTTCGGAGTCACAATGGTAACATAAAGATGTTATCATTGGCAGGGACTAATTGGATGAATGACTTACATGGGCATCTGAGGGTAGAATGTGGGATGGCTCAGAGTGGGTAGGTCTTAGGGAAGGGTCAATAACGTCATGGGAGTTTGAATATTGTGCATGGGAGCAAAGATTTTACAGGGTGGGCAGAGCTTAATTTTAATGTATCATTCTGGGCAGGGTTTCTAATCTTGATAAGTAAAAATTCTCATAAATATTTGTTTCCAGTGGGCATGACAAAACAACCTAGGAGTCTAATTGACTGCTAGTGCAAATGTGAGCTTTCCTCCAAATAAAACAGATCTTAGGAAAAACTGTGCCTTTTTCCTTCCTTTTTGATCCCAGCCTGGCACAGGAAGGGTTAAGGAAGAAAGAGACACTTTTTGGCTACCTTTTAGGATTTAATAAAATTAGGAAATGAATTTTAGTTGTTAAATTCAATCTGTTCAACTTCTAATTCTTTATGATCACTTTTTTTCTTCTTTCCCACAGGAGATGACGCAAAAGGGCAAACAGTGAGTACATTATTCTGTGACTGGTATCAGATCAATGAAAAGTTGGGATTTTATGGCGATTATAATTTCCAGGGGCACCACTATGCATTGGAAAGAGTACTAAACTGGAGATCAGAAGACAAAAATACTTTAGTCTTGACTTTGCTGCTTATTGTGTGATCTTGGGCAAGCCCCTTTGGTTTCTCTGGGTATCATCACATTCCTCATCTGCAAAAAGAAAGAATTGTACCAAATGATCTTTCAGGATCTCTCCTCAGCTCTCACATCCTATGTCCAGCCCTGATATACTATAGGTCATTTTAAAGACTAAGAAATTCAGGGAGAGACAGAGAGAGAGAGAGAGAGAGAGAGAGAGACAGAGAGACAGAGAGACAGAGAGACAGAGAGACAGAGAGACAGAGAGACAGAGACAGAGACAGAGATAGAGAGAGAGAAAGAGACAGAGACAGACAGAGACAGAGGGGGAGAAAGAGAGGGGGGGAGAGAGGGAGAGAGAGACAGAGAGAGGGGGAGAGAGAGAGAGACAGGGACAGAGAAATAGAGAGACAGAGAGAGAGCGAGCGAGCGAGAGAGAGAGAGCACAATTTCATAGATATAGAGTTGAAAGGGACGACTTTGGAGCTTTCTATTACAACCTCATTATTTTTGAATGTTCACAGTGAGTCAGAGAAATTGTGACTTGCTATTGAACACTTGGTTAGTAAGTCTCGGAGGTAGTAGACACACCTAGATTTTCCTGACTCTAGGTTAAAAACTGTAATGACTACATTTCTAATGGGAGGGAGGGAGGCAAAGTAACTAGTCCCAGGCCACAAAAATGATCAGTGATTTAACAGGGACATTCGACATTAGCATGAAGAACTTGAAAAAATAAGTTTCTAAGAGTACAATAGAACTAGAGGACCATCTCTATCCTGTCTTTTACCTGCAGGTTGATTGCTCTAAATACCCCAGCACCAGCAAGGGTATAATATGCTCTGATGCCTTCAAACCAATCTGTGGTACTGATAAGAAAACTTATGTGAATGAATGTTCACTCTGTGCTGCTAATGCGTGAGTACAAAATTAAAATAGCTAGCTCAGTTTCACCCAGTTTATATCCTTAAGGGAGTTACTTCCTATTCTAAAACCAGTAATAAGCATTTATTAAGTACTTACTATTTGCCAGACGCTCTGTTAATCATTGGGGAACCAAAGAAAAAAATGCATATAGTCCCTGCCCTCAAAGAACTTATATTAGTCATATAAGGGGTATAGCAGAGAGTGTTCTGGACATGAAATCAAGAAGACTTGAGAAGCCTCCATTTCTTCATCTGTAAAATGGGGGTAACAATAGCCCCTATTTCCCAGTGTTGTGAGGATAAAATGAAATATTTGTAAGGCTCTTTGAAAACCTTAAACTATGTAAGTGCTAGCTCTCATCAGCACTACCACCATCATACTCACTGTCATCACCATCACTTTCACCACCACTACCACCATCGTCATTATGTTACAGTGGGGAAGAAACTATGTACATGTGTAGGTATATACACAATGAAAACAAAGAAGACACAAAGCAACTTAGGAGGGGAAGGCCCTAGCAACTTGAAGAACTGGGAAAGACTTCATGGAGAACATGGTGCTTAAGCTAAGTCTTGAAAGAAACCAAGGATTTTAAGAGGTAGAGACAGATCATGCCAAAAATGGCCAACAATCAGTACAAAGATACGGGGCAAGAGACGGAGAATTGCATGGGAGCAACAAATAGGCCTGTCATTAGTTCACAATCTATGTGGAGAAGGGTAGTAATTCGTTAGAAGTCTGACAATATAAAAAGGGACCAAGTTGTGAAAAATTTTAATGCCAAACAGATGAGTCGAAATTTGATCCTAGGGATAATAGGGAGTGGATGGAGTTTCTTCAGTAGAGGGTACCATGGTTAGACTTGATCAGTAGGAAAAAATCACTTGGGCAGTTGTATGAAGATGGACTGAAATGGAGAAAAACATGAGGTACAGAGGACAACAAGGAACTAAAAAAGCTTGGAATTACAAAAATCTCATAATGGCAAAAGGCCCCAGAATGCACCTCATCCAATCCTTAGCCAGAGTTAGAAACCTCTTTAAGCCACCCTTTGCAACTCTCTCTTCCAATTGTTCTTTGGGCACTTCCAGTGACAAGGAGTTCACTACTTGCTGCAGCACCTTATTTCATTGCTGTGCCACTTGAGTTTGTATGAAGTTCTTCTTCCTATTGGGATGAGATTGGCCTCTTTAAAGCTAACAGTCAAAACAGTAGAAAGAATATTGTTCAGGGAATCAAGAGATTAGGGTTGGAACCCAGGCTGTACTTACTAATATTATGGATGTCCTTGGGACCATTCCATGAAAACATGGAACTACATGATCTCTATGGTCTTTTCTGAAATTTTAATGATCAACCAGGCTATTTTATGTGCCACAACACCCCGTTTCTCAGATCTATGGGACAAAATAGAGTCAACTGCATTAGTACTTGACTTCTTACAAGGTTTACTAACCCTGAACTTCCTCTCTTCCAGAGAAAAAGGGCTGAACATTAAGAAACTGCATAATGGGGAATGTGTAAGTACACACATTAGTTTTAGGAATTAATTTGGGCATAGTTGATTTGTTTCTTATCTGAAGGTCACTATACTGCAGTCTCTGACATCTAGGACTCAGAAAATGAAACAAAACAGAAAAATTCAGAGACATTCTCTGAGAACCTGAAACAATCTACTCATTCTTAGCCTAGTTACTTTTACTTTCAATACAACTGTAAGAAGCAGTGTGATATAATGGACATACAATACCACAGTGACTAAGAGTCAAGGTCTTAAAATAGGTCAAAAGGCTGGATGAACCAAACCTAAGAAGGTCAAATTTAACAGGGATAAATGCAAAATTGGGTACTTGCCTTCAGCTTCCAAAGCACAGGATGGAGAAGCATGGTTGGCCAATAACTGATTACAAGAAACTTTTCTAGTTCAAAAACACCAGCAAAAGGAATTATGCCATGCATAAAGTAACTAAAGCTGAATCAATGAAACTAGAGGACAGAAATAATGTAAATGAAGAAATCTCATTAAATAACATTGGAGAACTTGAATACTTTGAGCTCTCACTCAGGGCTATTGGACATGTCATGAGATGGTGAACCATAGGCAAATAATTTCACCAAATAAAACCCCACCATTAAACATCCAGGGTTCAGTTCAAGATGTTTCCTGCCTGTTCCTCTCATAGAAGTGACATAGCCTGAAACCCATCCCTTTGTGCTCTCCCCTCCCACCCCCTTCTCTTCTCCTTATCAATCATCGATAAGATGTAGCACACTCTGGTTCTGCCAAACCACATGAGTAAAAGAGAAAGAAACAAGAGTTTCAGGGGATAAAAAATGTGGGCAGCATAGAGTGCAGTTGGGTGTTAGGAAAAGGGGAAAGAACTTCTGAATATACATGAAAAGGCCTGGCCAGTTCTCTCCCCTCAGATTTTACTTTGTACAAGAACTTTGCTGCCTGGGCAAGGGAAAAATCTGTGAAGCAGTGATTGGGAGAGGGATTAAAGGGTGAAGAGGAAAAGCAGAGACAATTTCTTAGGGCCACAAGAAAAAGATTTTTAAAATAGGCCAAAGGAGAAAGACTGAATATACAATTATAAGCAGATTAAAAAGAAACAGAAAGGCCAATAACAACAGAGGGAAAGTTAATAAAAATACAAAGAGAGACCTGAATACCATAATAATGCATTATACTATAAAAGAAATTGAATCAAAAAGTCCAAAATGAGAAAGAGAATCCTTCAGACTCCCCAAAGATGACAGAACAGCAAGAAACCATTGAATATTTCAAGTGAGAAATAAAACTTTTAAAGAATATATTTAGTAGTGAAATTAGATCAAGTATAAGATCTTCCAACACTGGCTTAAAAAAGAAAATACAGGAAATACACAGTGGAGAATCTCTTCAATGTAGCAATGATTCTGAAAGAGAGAATGGTAGATTTATAACACAAAAATGCAGAAATGGACAAAATCTGAATTGAGAAATAAGCAAAAATTGAACATTAAAAGTGCAAAAGAATTCATCACAAACCAAAGCAACTGAACTTGAAAGAATGCACATGATAGGCTTCCCAGAAAAACAAAATGCCTAAAACCAAACCAAATCAAACACCAACTAACCAAACAAAAACTTGCATACTGTTTAGCAGGAAATACTATAAACAAAATATTTAAATATTTTGCATAGAAACAGAAAAATACCAAATACACAAATTCCTACCAGGGTAAAACCCCACTCTTAAAATTCTAAACCTTGTAGAAATTTACTTTCCAAAAGTAGATAAATTTTACAAAAAATTCAGGACAAAGTCCTTCAGCTATGAAGAAATAACCTTTTCTTAAAGTCAAAGAAGCTCATGATGCTACCTAAAGTAACATTATGCAACACTGAGCCCGAACATAAACCCCCCAAAACTGAGGTGAGAATGACTGATTTGTGATAATTATAGATAAAGACTTTAAAGAAAGCTAGATAAGCATAGTTATTAAGACAATACTAAGGGAGTTTCAGGATGGCACACAGACCAAGATGCCACGGACCTTTCAACTGCTGCAACAGATGTGCCAGTTCCTCTCCCACGTTGCTCCAGCACTGTACTTTGGTCCATTCAACATTTTACCCTTGGACCAACCAAAATGACAAATCTAAGTGGCTAAAAATTACGGTAACCTGTGGCATTACTGCAGACCTATGGGTCTTTCTCCTCCAACAACGTGAAGATGTTTTAGAGTATGAATGAAGAAAAAGGGCTGAAATCAATTACTTCAATCTATTTCTTTCCTGATGACAACCAGTTTGTGGGACTATTGAATGATATATCAGAAAAAATAATTTATGTTAGGATTTTTATACATTATCACAGAATGTGCAAATAAAAACTCATCTGAAAAAGGATACCTGCCCATTTTTTCAGGTTAGATATATCCCCTCAACTTGTAGAAAAGCCAGTTTGGGACCGCTATTTAATCCACTTGTCCAGATTAATGAGACCTTACTTACCAGTTGAAAAGCACTAACATATACAAGCAAATTAAGAATTTCAATAAAAACTAAAAATCCATTGCCTGAAATTTAACACTGGTAGTTAATATTTTAAACCATGTATCTTTTATCATCAGATACAGCACTGCCATGACAATGACAATTCAGGAATTGGGTGGGTGTTTCATTTTAGCTGGTAGTTTCAATATCATTTTGCCAAGCTGACTTTTTCCTTATGTTAAGTTTTCTTTCAGATTCAGAATCTTCATTATGTAATAGTTTAGTAAATTGGGAAGACTGAGATGCTTCTAGAAAATCAGAAAATGTTACTCTCTTTATTTTCTTCTGCTATAGCCATTTGGGGTTAGAAAAAATGGATACCTAATCTAGGATCCTATTTCTACTCTGTGGGAGTTTAACGCTTTACCTTTGAGTTCTTTTCCTTTCTTCATTATGGCAGGTGCTTAATATAATCTGCTTACCCATCTTTTAGGTCTATTTTATAGCCTATGATATTTGGTAGATAAATTGTTAGGGATTGAGGGTATATAGAAATGGTTAAGATAATCCTTATCCCTGAGGAATTTACTAGGGGAGGTAAGGCTTGATTAAGTAATTTTGATACCAACTAGAATGTAAGTTTCCTGGAAAATACAAGGGCAGTGCTATGAGAAGCCACAAGAAAGAAAGATATAAGGAAGAGGGAGGACCCAGAAAAGCACCAGCTTACCAGTGGAAACCTACCAAACATGATTTGTTCTGAGGATCCTTACTTATAAATTTTAAATTCTATTTGTAAAAACCCAGAAAAATGCTCAATAAAATTAGTCATCTCATATCCACAAGCTTTTGAAAAGAGTAAAGAAATTCTTCAGAGGGGAAAGGAAGACAAAGTGTTTATCAAAGGATAAAAAATACTTGAAGAGCTAAAAATTTATGGGGCACTTAAGGAATAGAGAGAAAAAAAGGAGCCAAAGATGTATTTATTTTTTTAATATTTTATTTTCCCCAATTACATTTAAAAACACTTTTTAACATTCATTTTTAAAAATTTTTGAATTTTAAATTCTTTCTCTCCCTACCCTTTACTCCTCTCTCACTGAGAGAACAAGTGATTTGATGTAGGTTATATATGTATAATCATGCAAAACATATTTCAATATAAGTCATGCAGTGAAAGAAAAAACACAACAAATAAAGAAAATTTTTAAAAAGTAGGCTTCTATCAGCATTCAGACTTCATTCTCTAAGATCCCATTCAGTTCACAGAATGTGTGCTCACTGATGCAGCTCGCTATCATGAATGTGCAACAGTATGCTAGAGTGAAGAAGACCTCTGGAGAATAAAATAAATAAAATTTTAAAAGAAAAAAAGAAAAGTAAAATCCCTGGTGATACCTGATCAGAATTACCTGCATTCAAATTCTTGCTCAGATAATGATTTGGTTGTTGACTTTGGGAAGTCACCTCACCTGAAATTTCTTAGTGTCATTTCCCTCAGCTGTAAAATAGGAATGATAACTGTTTTCTTTAACCCACAGGGTCCTTTCATTTATTTATGTGTCTGGGTATTAGTGTCTATTTAAATATTTTTAAAGGATCCTATAACTGAAATGAGAAAGCTAAGCTCTAGAAAGGTTCAGTTACTTGCCCAAATAACATTGGGAGTAAATAGCAGACAGAAGCACTTTTTCATCCTTAAAATCCTTGATGAATGTAAGAAGTTTCCGTTTCTACTATTCTTATTTCTGTTATTCTTCAGTGCCCAGATTGGTCCACAAAAGGTCCTGTAAGTAGTGCTCATATGGAAAGAATAGGGCACCTTGAGAATGAACCAGTGATAAATGTAGCCTGTCACCTGAAAATCAGCCCAACTTATTCAGCAGAAGATTTTATCACATAGTAAGTTGTAGAGTAGTTTAAGTAGAACTCAAAATCATGTCCTAAGGCATCTGAAAGAATGGGAGACATTTAGCTTAGAGAAGAGATAACTTACTCCATACGTGATGATCTCCATACATTTAAAAAAAACGTTCATAAGGAAGAAAGAGACAATAGACCTGACATCAGGAAGAACTGAATTCAAATACTGTCTTAGACACTTGCTAACGGTGTGACTTTGTGTGTCTCAGTTTTCTCATCTATAAAAGAGGATACCAACAGGACCTCTCCATGCTTCTATGAGGATAGAATAATGCACTTTGAAAATTGTAAATTGCTACAAAATATTTGTTGTTATTGTTACAGTGAGGTGACACAGTGAATAGGGTGGTGGGCCTGGAGACAGGAAGACCGAAGTTCAAATCTGGCCTAGGACCCTTACTAATTGTGTGACCTTGGAGAAATTACTTGATCTGTGTTTAGCTCGGTTTCTTAATCTTTAAAATGTGGATGATAATAGTACCTACCTGTCAGGGTTGTTGTGAGGATAAAATGAGGCAATATTTATGAAGTGCTGGGCATAGTGTCTTAGCAATAGCAAGAATTACATAAGCACTAGTTTAATGATGATGGTGGTGGTGGCAGGGATACTGATGCTGATGCTTTCTCTAGTTGGTCACAGAAGGCAAAACTAAGAGCAATGTATAGAAGTTACAGGGATTCAGATTCTGGTTCAATACAAGGAGGAGCGTGCTAACAATTAAAACTATTCAGTAATGGAGCTACATGCCTTGAGGTACAGTTAGCCGGCCATCACTAGAGTGTTTAAGCAGATTGTGAACGACCACGTGCTAAGGATCATATAAAGTTGACTCCTTTAGTGGGTGGGTTGACCTTTGACATTTTTTTGATGTCCCTTTTAATTTTATGTGTCTACGATTTTCTAATACATAATTTTTTTGGGGGGAGGGATATGTAGATTGAATGCCCAAAGGAAGAACAAATTGCCTGCACCATGGAATATATGCCCCACTGTGGATCTGATAACCATACTTATGCAAACAAATGTGACTTCTGCAATGCTGTTGTGTGAGTACCAAGATGAACAAAATGTTGGTAATGAGATCCCTTCTCATAGGGATTTACACTGGGCTAGGGCTGGGACACCTGTTTCTCTCCCCAATTTGAGAAGAAAATGCTGAAATGCTGTCTCTTCCGTCATGGGCTCTCACTGTGGATACTCTATGAGGTTCCCCATCTTTCTATCTGTTCCTTATGCAGAGTCATGAAAAGTAAACTCCATTATTAGCTATGTTCAAAAAAGAGGGAAAAAAAGAAAGAAAAGAAAGAGAAGAAAATATGTTTTAATCTACACTTGAATCAATCAGTTTTACTTCTGGGGATAGAAAGCATTATCATGAGTCCTTTCAAACTATGATTGGTCATTGTGTTAATCAGAGTTATTAAGTCTTTCAGAATTGATTCTTATCACAATATTGCTATTACTATAAAAAAAACAATCTTCTTGTTCTGCTTGTTTCATTTTACTTCAGTTCATATGTCCTCCTATGTTTTTCTGAAACTATTCCTTTTATTACTTTTTCCATTCCAGTAGAATTCTATCACATTCTTATACCATAACTTGTTTAGTCACTCCTCAGTTATTAGACATTCCATTTGTTTCCATACATTCCATATGTACGTATATATTTTATTTATGGTTCATTTTCTCTTTTGCTTTGATCACTTTGAGTTATAGACCTAATAGTCATGTTTCTGGCTCAAGAGGTTTGCACAGTTTAATTGCTTTTTGGTCATGGTTCCATATGGTTTTCCAGAGTGGATAGACTTGTTCAGAGCTCCACCAACAGTATATTACTTCACATATTTTCACACATCATCTCCAGCATTTGTCACTTTCCATTTTTTGTCACTTTATCCAATATGATGGGTGTGAAGTGGAACCTCAGAGTTGTTTTAATTTGGACTTCTCTCACTGTTGGTGGTTTATAGCATTTCTTCATATGTCTATTGATAGCTTGGATTTCTTCCTCTGAAAGGTTCCTAGTTGTATCTTTTGACCATTTGTCAACTGGAGAATGGCTCTTTTTCTTGTAAATTTGGCTCAATTCTCTATATATCTTCAAAATGCTACCTGCATTAAATAAACTTGCAAATATTTCTCAGTTTCTTGCTTTTATCCTAATTTTAGTTGCATTTGTTTTATTTGTGCAAAAACCTTTAAATTTTATGTAACTAAAATTATCCATTTGAGACATTATTTTAAAACCATTTGGAGGGAAATTTGGGAGAACTCAGGCAAGTAGCTACATTTACTTTGCCATCTTGGCTCTGCCTTGCCTCTTTTTTGTTTCCCCAGCCCTTAGCACAGTTTCTGACACAGAGCAGGTACTTAATAAATATTTATTGATCAATTAATTGAATGAATGAATGAATGGATGGACACTTTGTTCCTTAACTACAAGACTTCTGTCATTTTCTCTAGATTTATTAATCAATTAATTGAATGAATGAATGAATGGATGGACACTTTGTTCCTTAACTACGAGACTTCTGTCATTTTCTCTAGACTTATTAGAAGATTGTTGATTTTTGACTTCTAACTACCTTGATATTAAACTATTGGTCCCTTTAAAAATCTATACCACATCTCAGGCCAATCAGGAATGCTCATTATTCCCCTATTTATTTGATAAGTGATTAAAAACTTGCTTATAATAAAAATACATAGTACTACAATTACTTGTTGCTCTGGCTATAGACAGTCTTTGAATAGAAAACCGTTTCCTAAATGGATAGTTTTGAACAGAAAATAAATATGGGTATACATCTAAAACAGCACTCTTTATAAACTGTGATAAAGTTTTATGTAAGCTTTGCTTGGGGTGTTTGAGCAGAAGTGCAACTTAACTTGGTTTAATATGGTGTTTTACTAAAGTGAAATGATTCTTTTTTTCTTGTTTTTTTTTTTTTATATTTAATACTTGCCCCACCTCCCAGTTACATGTAAAAACAGCATTGTAATAATTCTTAATAGACATTATGTCCTACATTTGGGCAATATGGTAAAGGAGAATGGTTTTTTTTTCCCTTATCATATTTCTTCATGTTTGTACCTATATGATAACAGGAAACATGTTCAATATCTGACAAAATTGGTAGTATAGAATGTAGTCTATAATCGTCTACATGTGATAGTATAAACAATTTCTCATTATCATCCTGCCACCCCTACAGTCACAAAAATATACCAATTCTTTCCTTAAATAACATGTATGTAAGTACTGCTTCACTAACCACATGCTTCTCTTGCAACAGGAGTAGCCATAATTCTCTGACCTTAAAGAATATTGGCAAATGCTGAATCCCCTCTCAGGACAGTAGCAACAGATTTCCTTCTGCAGTCATTTTCTCAGCATAGGACTGGTATATATACCATGAGTCACCCTCTAGAATTAGGCTGAGCTAAAATGGATGGTAACCTGAGATCTGCTTGTTGATTTTCTTCCTCAATAAATAATTCTTTGCAAGAGTTCTCATGGCTGGATGTTTTTCTTCTATCAATGTGCTTGGCACCGAAAATTCATAATTTTCTCATTTTTAAGAGGTCAATGGGTCATATCTCAGGTAATAATCAGAAAAATACAAAAAATATTGAATTCTTCACTGGCAAAAAGTGTTTTTCAGTCATGGCTGAAGGGTACAGGATTTGGAGTCAGGACCTGGCTTCAAATCCTAATTCTGTCACTTATTCATACATAAATTTAACTCACTCTCTGGGCATGATATATAAAACTTCTCTTTTTTTTAATTTTTGCTTTTATTTTGGAGAGGGAAAGGTAGGGCAATTGGGGTTAAGTGACTTGTCCAAGGTCATATAGCTAGGTTTTTGTGTTAAGTGTCTGAGGCCAGATTTGAACTCAGGTCCTCCTAACTCCAGGACCAATGCTCTCTTCACTGCACCAGCTAGCCACCCCTGAAACTTCTCTTAAAAGGATTAGACTAGATAATAATGGGACTATGGAGGTTAGAAGAAAAGGACCTGAGAAACCATTTAGTACAACTCTCTCATTTTATATTCTCTAAAGTCTCTTCTAAGTCTACATCCCCATAAACATTTTGAAGGATGGTTGAATCATGGAATTTTAACATGAAAGGGATATTAAAAAAAAAACCAACAAAACTTAGGGGGCAACTAGATGGTGCAGTGAATAGAGCACACAAGGAGTCAGGAAGCCCTGAGTACAAATCTGGCCTCAGACGCTTAACACTTACTAGCCGTGTGACCTTGGGCAAGTCACTTAATCTCAATTGCCCTGTCTTCCTCACTCAAAAAAGCAAAACAAGAAAATCTTAGTTCTATGAAGTTAAAACTTCATAAATTTTATTAAGTCTGTTTCAGAGAGGAGGAAATAGGTCAAGAAAGAGGAAATATCTGTCTCAAGGTTACAAAACAGGTAAATGACAGTATTAGGATTAAAATACAGGTCTTCTGCAACAACTCCACTAATTTTTATAGTACATGCGAGACCCATACATGAACATATGTTGTGAATCACAGAATGTTTACTTAGCTGGAACCTTAGACACCCATTGATGGGATTCCATTTTACATGTAGCCAGCAGGTGTCACTATGGAGCAAAGATGGCCTGCTGGGCACTCTCTTCAATTTTCTTCTCCCAATAGAAAAGGATCATGTTGATTTCTCTCAGGCTACCTGTCTCCTTGTAATGAGTCCAGCTTAGCTGTGTGGCCTTGCCTTTGCTTCACATCACTCACATTCAAGGCAGAAGATCACCTAGGCTGCCCATATTTAAAGTAACTTGGATCTGCTGTAAAGAACTTGATTTTAGCCTAGGGGTAAACGGCTCACAGGTCTACATCTTTTTCTCCTATCTTGGGAAATTTGTTAGACAAAAGTGACTAACAAGTTATTATATCTACAGGAAATTGCTACTCAAAGATATAATTACCTCTGAGATCATATTGTGCTTTCATGGATGGGAATCAGAGCTTCTTTGGGAAAGTGGTATCCATGAAGAGGAACAGAAGGGGAAGCAAATCATGGGGAGGGAAGGAGGCAGAAATGGTTTGTATAATGAGATGCTAAAAAACAATTCCAGGGGTGGCTCGGTGGCTCAGTGAATAGAGCACGAGCCATGGAGTCAGGAGGACCTGAGCTCAAATACATCCTCAGACACTTGACACTTACTAGCCATGTGACCTTGGACAAGTCACTTAACCCCAATTGCCCTGCCTTGCCCCCTCCAAAAAAAAAAAAAGGAATATCAGTTCCTGAAGGAGATATACACTATAGAAATATTGCTTCATGGCAGTTTTGGTTTTTGCTTTTTTGGAGGGGGGAGGACACGACAGTTGGGGTTAAGTGACTTTCCCAAGGTCACATGGCTAGTAAGTGTTAAATGTGTGAGGCCGCATTTGAACTCAAGTCCTCCTGACTCCAGGGCCAGTGCTCTATTCACTGGGCCACCTAGTCACCCCAGAAACTGAGATTTTTAATAGTGAAAGATGACAAAAAAGGAAGAATACAAGATCTACAGAGCAAAAGTATAGACATTGTTTAGAAGAAACTGAAGACTTTAGGAGCTTTGAATCAATGAGAAACAGAGAGTGAAGACATAATAAATTAGTGTTAGGAGTAAGAATTAATGAAGAAAAGTTAAGAATAGAATGAAGAAGATGAGGTAAAATTTTAGAAAAAAAATTTTAAAAGAATTTTTAGAAAATTCTTTGAAATTTTTTAAAAGGTGAGGGAGAGAAGAGAAAGGCAATTTTAACTTAACTGAGAATAAGAAGGGGGAGAATTATATCAAAGGAATGAATGACACTTCAAAACTGAAGAAAGGAATAAAATGCGGCAAGAAGGGGGATTTAAGAATGAGAGAAATTAGCTTTCTTATGTCCATTCTCCTACAAAACTGACCTTGGCACAATTTTAAATCAGTTTTGTAGGAGAATGGACATAAGAATGTGGATTCCTACAGGAGCATGCAAAGAAGACGCTGAGATGTGCTGCTGAAGATGGCCACAGGGAGCAAGGACCAGAGAACTTCTGTCAGATGATATCTCCCTCACCCCCACCTCCCACCAGACAGCTGTGTGAGAAGAGACTTCTGAATCTTAAAGGGACAATTGATTATTCATTATTATTTTCCTTTGGGTCTGTGTCCCTGTGCTTATAAAGGGGACTGCCCCTTTGTAATTTGTCAATGCTTTGATCTTACTTAAAGGGGAGATAGATAAGGGGAAGAATTCATATGAGAAAGAAAGTGAGGAAGGATTGATTAGATTTGAGAAAGATGTGGAAACAAAAACAAATTTTTGATCCAAAAAGGGAGGGATTGTAAGATATGTTTGAGTTTTTTTCCACAGAAATTATATAAAAACAGAAATTATATTTAACCTGATTTGAAGTCATACTAATGGCTAATGTCAGAGACAAAAACTGCTTCTAGAAAGCAGTTGGGGAGGCTGGCACCTGAGAATCAGTATATCTACTACTTTTCTTTGTTCTAAGAAGGCACCTTCCTGTATATTGAAGGGGACTGCCAGGCCAGCTCTCACTGAAAAAGGATGGCCATGGCGATGAAGGCCATAAACTCAGATTCTGCCTCAAACAATGGGACTTTTATTATCGATTTCCTAGGCTAGACTCTTAAAGCTCAACTTCTGTCAAACCTATTAACAGTTGAGGAGAAACCTTTCTCTTGCTATCTCATGAAGACAAATGGGGAATAAACTAAAAATATTCTGGTTTGACATTTCCTTTCATAAAGAATAAAGTAAATGAGGGTGAGAAGGAGGGGGAATTGAAATGTGGAAAGGAAATGATATGATCAAGGAGTGGGATTTAGTGAAGGCTAAAATGCTAACCAATGGTTTTCAAGGTGTGAAATTTGAATCTGTGTGAGACACATTGTAAAAGACCAAGTTCCCAGTCTGAAATGACATGAAATAAAAACAGGAGAAAATAAAAGGCATAAACATAGACAGAGAAGTAATAAAACTTTCCATATTCCCTGATGACACAATGGTCCCTTTGGAAATTCTAGAGAATCATCAAAGATACTAATTGAAGTTATGAATAACTTCAATATTGTTCCAAGATAAAAAATAATCCATAAAAAAACAGCATTTCTACACAATAATGAAATCCAATAGAAATGATAAAGAGAAATTTCAATGAAAACAATTAAAAATGCAAAACCATTCGGGGATCCAAAGCACATAAAGATTTATATAGCCTAAATAAAAAAAAAATTTCCATATAGAAATAAAGAACAACTTAAATAGCTGAAGGAATACTCCGTTCTCATGCAGCCAAAAATATAATAAAAGTGGCAAGGCAATCAAAATTAATGTATAATTTTACTGCTACACTACTCAATTGATCAAAAGGATTCTTTATATAGCTTGATAAAATGATAATAAAATTCATTTGTAGAAATAAAAGATCTAGACTATCAAGTACAATAATGATAGAAGTAAGAATGAATGGGGAGTAGCAGCTACAGGCCTCAAGTCATATTATGAAGAAAGACTCATTAAAAACATTTTTTAATGTAGAGAAGTAGATAAATGCAATCTTTAAAGATGAAAAAACACAGAAAGCATGAAATTCAATAATCAGATGTTCAATAAACCAGAAAACATAAATTACCAGTAAATAAGATCTTCTTTCATTAAAAACAAAACAAAACAAAAAACTAACAAAAAAACTACTAGAAAAATGAAAGCAAGTTGGATAGACATTAGAGAGTAACATCTTACACCAGCTAAAGGCTACTTACTAGGTAGTGCAGTGGATAGAGGAGAAGTATGGGATCCGGAGTCTGTAATAAGGAAGACGTGAGTACAAATGCCACCTCAGAATTAGGTTCTGTGTCCCTGGGCAAATCACTAGACTTCCTCAGTTTCTTCATCTGTAAAGTGGAGACAATAACAGCACTTACCCCCCACCCCAGGGTAATTGTAAGCATCAAATCTGATGATTATAAAGTGCTTAGTGCAGTTCCTGGATCATACTAAGTGTTAAACAATAGTTAGCAACTATTATTACGTATTCCACAATAAATTCATAGTGGATACTTGAACTTAATGATCATAGGATAAAAGTATAATATTAGTATATGTGTATATGTATGTGTGTATATATCCTACCAATTGGTATTAAAGCCATTACTTATGTGTGTGAATATATGTACATACACATATGTTTATATATATATATATGTATAGGATAGATAGATCAATAGATACAAAGATATACCTACGTATCTATCCACTTTGTAATAATTATTTTTGATTTTATAATTATTTTTTATTTCCCTATCTTGTCTAGGTTGGAAATGCAGACGCCCCTGATGAGCCTAATCTCACTGCCAATGGGCATGGAGGCTTTTGCCTGCTTTATTTTTTCACCTGAGATAGTTTCCTTCTCCTTAGCCCAGTGCTCTCCATCTCCTGGAAATTTGCTGTATTAGTGAAACTTCAGTGCAGGTACCTGATTGGTTTTAGTCTTACCACAACCCAGGACTCCTGAACTCAAGCGATGCACCAAACTCTGCCTTTCTAAGAACTAGTGTTATAGGCTCCCTTCCCCACCCCCAACACCCCTGCCTCACTTCCATAGATGTGTTCTTACCCAAACAAAGGATAGAGGTCATTGTAAAAGATAAAATAAATAACTTTGATAAGAGGAAATTGAAAAGTTTCTGCACAAACAAAATGAATTCAGCTAGGATAAGAAGAGAAGTCAAATGGGGAGATAA
>CM053585.1:270327950-270344384 GCA_028646515.1 Pseudochirops corinnae
TTTGGATCTGTTTGATAGTATCTTGATTTCTCATGAAGTCATTTGCTTCCATTTGCTCCACTCTAATTTTGACAGAATTATTCTCTTCAGAGTGCTTTTGAGATTCTTTCTCCATCTGGCAAAGGCGACTTTTTAAGGCATTCTTCTCCTCATTGGCTCTTTGGGCCTCTTTTGTCATTTGAGTTAGTCTATTTTTTAGGGTGTTGATTTCTTCAGTCATACTGCTGACTCTCTTTTCATGATTTTCCTGCAACATTCTTATTTCTCTTCCCAATTTTTCTTCCACTTCCCTTATTTGGTTTTGAAAATCCTTCTTTAGCTCATCTCTAGCTTTAAGGCATTCTTCATGTTTATTGGAGGCCTCTGGTGGGGGACGCTCTGGCTGCGCTCTCCTCCTCCGTCTCTCTCCCATGATCTTTCTTTTCCCCAAAAAAGAAATCTAGGCTTTGGGAGCTGTTGTTACTTTGCTTCTTATGCTTATTCTTACTCATGGTTGTTCAGACCATGAATTTTTTTTTAAAAATCTCTGTGGGGCTCTGCTTCCAGAAGGGAAAGCTCTATCCCAAATCGCTGGGGTCCTCCCAGCTGCCGTAGACTTCCGGCTAACTGGATAATGAAGACTCCAAGACCGAGGCCCAAGACAACGATGGGGATCCAGGCCGCTCAATGCTAGAGCCCTGGCCTGAAAACAATCTCTCAGTCCTCCTGCTGTCTGCAGGCCGCAGGCGGGAAGCTACAAAGTGGAGGCGGGTGCAAAACCTCTGCCTTTCGCTTTTCCGCTCTGGAGATCTTTCAGCCGGACTGCTTATCTTCCGCTTTCACAATCCCCACTCGCAGCTGGTGCTAATCTCACCTGAGAAGCTTCTCCCTCCCTGCTGCCCCCGGGGCACAGCCGCGGCTTCAGGCCAGGCTGGTTTCGGTTGGCAGTGCTGATATGGTTCCTTGTAGCCAAGCTGACTTTAGTGGGAAGTATCCTTGTGTGCATTTTGGGGTTCTAGGATTGGTTTAGAGTCCTATTTTATGGATATTTTGGGGTGGTTATGTGAGAGCTGCAATATGTTGCTGCTGCTATGCTGCCATCTTGGCTCCGCCCCCGGCTCTGGAATTTTTAATTTCACATTCTCTTTAATGTCTAACCTTCTATTTTCTATATTCTATCTTTGAGTCCCACAAAGTCATGATTAGTGGTTTCTTGCTGGGGAGAGTTTGGGGGCAAATAGACCTGGAATCCTGGACACCCTGAGGGTGACAGTTTTATATTGCCCATCACAGAGGCTCAGAGAAGATCTTTTTTCAATACCAATCCCCTGGGAAATTGATGGGTGATGAAATCAAATCTCTTGAATAACTCCCAAATCCCAGCCCTCTTTTCTTCGTTTGTCTTCCTCAATAGTCCAAATCCCTCATCCTGCATCCTTCTCCAGGGAACTGTGGGAGAATTTCAGGTCTCTAAAAAAGGTCCTAGGCTGTAGATGAGGTGAGAAGAGACTGAATTAAGACAAGGTCACTAAAGCCTCTTCCTTATCTCCTTTGGCAAAGGACGAAAGAACCTGGGTCCCAAGGTTATTGGACTGAGTGTTTGGGAAAGGTGTCTTAAGGTCTCATCTCTCTCACATAAGGGACTTATAATTTTCTTTCTTTTTTATTATTAACTATATCCGTTTGGTCAAGCTGACCTTTTCAATGAGTTCTGAGTTCAATTTAATGTCTCTCTTGGACAAAATGCCCTTTGGTAGGCAGTAGAAGAGAATAATAATACTCATGTAAATTGTTTTGTTGGACTATTTGATACACTGTTTAATTAGGAATTAAGTCTACCTCTTTGAAGGACCTTTTCTTGCCAGCTCAATGTGCTGCCACTATTGTATGTGTAGGGACGTGTCTGTGAGTGCGTGCGTGCATGCGTGCATACGTGTGTGTGTGAAGGAGGGACAGGTTGGTGGTACAAGCTTCTCTTTTATCTCTGGTGAGACCAAAAGGGATAGAGACTGGAAGTTTGCATCCTGTGTTACTGAAAAGGGCTCTGAATTTGTAGCAAGAATCTCAGCTCTTCTACATAACCTGTGAGATTTGGGACAAATCACTACCTTTCTCTTCTTTTCCCTTCTATAAAATGAGAGGGAAAAGTGTAGTAGGAAGACGAGTAGTTTTAGAATTTGAAGACGACCTGGATTGATGCCTCATCTCTACCACTAGCTGGCATGTGACCTTTGGCTAAGTCACTTAAATTTCCTGAATCTGAGCTTCTTCATCATATTTATGGGGATAATAATACTTGTACTGCCTACATCAAAGGATGCTTGTGAAGAAAATGTTTTATGATACTATATAAATGTGCTATTGTAATTAACAATAATAATAAACCCCATAAATACTTTGTTTTTATGGGGCTGTGCAAAGTTCTACATGACTAAAGAAATTGAGATGGGTAAACATCAAATTTTCCAAGAGAAAAGACTACATGTGTTAAATTGGGGTGCTTGTATAAATTTTTCTCTTATTTCTACTCACTGCATTCTTCATCAGTTCTTTGAGGTATTCCTAGCATCTTCTGAAACTATCTCTTTTGTCATTTCTTATGGTGAAATACTATTCTATCACATACTGTAGTTTGTTCCCCAATAGGTGGATGCCCCCTTTTATGAAAAAAAGTTATTATGAAAAATAGTTGTTTTAAAAAATTTATACACATGGATGATTTTTTTTCTTTTTTAACTTTTTAAAAATTTATTTTATTTTTAATTTATGTGATAAAACAAGCATTTCCATAACATAGTATAATAGAAATTATTACACATGAAATTAAAAATCTATTATGTATAACTTGCTATTCCATTTACAAATATAATAAATTTATATGTAATAACTTTCTTTTTCTCTTTTTTCTCCTTTTTTCCCCCTTTCCTCCCCTACGCTAGAGACAGCTACCATTGGACATAGCTATACACATACATATGTAAAATTATTCTGGGCTTACCTCTATTTGTCAGTTCTTTCTCTGGATATATATTGTGCCTTACTTTCTATGTCCCCTAATAGTGGAATAGTTTGGTCAAAGGATATGGACAGTTTAGTGACACTTTTGAGCAATTCCAAATTGCTTTAACTTGGGATTTTAGATAGAGAGATAGAACATTTATTAAGCACTTACTGTATGTCAAGCACTGTCATAACCTTTGAGTTTACAAATATTAGCAAGCAAGGTGGGTCTTGCCCTCAAGGAGTTCCCATGGTAATAGGGAAAAAATAGTAGAAGGAAAACTGAAAGGGTGAGAGTGAGGACTTATACTTGTGGTTGCAGGCTAAGGAGATGGTCAAGGAGTGACAATGGTGGCCTGGTTCCAGGAAAGATAAAATAAACACTCTTATTAGAGCCCAGTGTCCCAGGGGTTTGACTCTACAATTCCAGTGGGAGAGAGATAGGATTATGACTAGAGTGTAGACACCAAGGTAGAGAGATGGCTTTATCCTCCCATAAAAACAAGAACACTGGGCTGGGCATAAAGACATTTGGGTTCTATTTCCTATTCTACCTTTATCTTTATCTGTGGCATTAGGAAAATCACTGTTCCCTCTGGGCCTCAGTTTCCTTATCTGTGAAATTAAAGCTTGCATTGTATGTTCTATAATGTTCTTTCCAATAGTAGTCAACGAATCTAAGCACCTAAATACAATGATTGCTTCTGAACCTGTGAACTATCATATAGTATCATCTTAAGGAGCTTACCAAGGAATATCATATTGGAGGTAGGTTTGCCATATGCCAGTTCCTCAGAAAACAATCTGGCACCATTAAGTCCAGGGGAAAGATTATCTCCTTCTCCCTCTCCCACACCACATTTCTTTATGACAACAATGCTTCAAATTTGATGCTTATCAGGATCATCCAGCTTCGTTGATAAGAAGACTAAATTATAATCAACTTCTGTTTACAAAGGCAGAAGCACAGGTAATGTAGTTGAAAAAAACATCTCTCTCTTAAATGGCTTAAGCATAAAACTGGTACATAAAAGGGCTGATTTTAACTGCATGAAAAAATATAGTGACTGTGAATATGATCATTTCTGGGATTCTGTGAAACATTCTTCTATTGTACTATGCTAGGTGGACTGTGGTGAGTTTCGAGACCCCAAGGTATACTGCACCAGGGAATCTGACCCTCATTGTGGCTCTAATGGCCAGACTTACGGCAACAAGTGTTCCTTCTGTAAAGCAATGGCGTAAGTAATTGTTCTCTATTTCTCCACGTATAAAATGGGAAGTTGGGCTAGATAGCTAAAAGGTTCCTTCTAGTCTTGTAGTCTGTGTTCTGTGTTCTAAGGTCCCTCCCAGTTCACATATTGCATTTTCCATGTTCTAAGATCCCATCCAGTCAGAAAATCCCAAGCTTTCCATTAACATTTGTTCAGACTCCTAGTGAGTCAGCCTTGTCATAATTCTGCCCAATATGGGTAGGATACCTGCCAAAATTCCAAGACCACAAAATTGCATGCTATTGAAGAATGTTAGAGCTAGAAAGAATCTCAAAGATGATCTGTTTCTTTGTTCTCATTTCATAGATGACGAAAGTGAGACCATGGGGTATGAACCAATATCACACAGTTAACAAGTAGCAAAGCCCAGAATTCAACAGGTGTCCTTAACCCAAATGAATTTTTCCTTC
This sequence comes from Pseudochirops corinnae, assembly GCA_028646515.1. Taxonomy (NCBI): domain Eukaryota; kingdom Metazoa; phylum Chordata; class Mammalia; order Diprotodontia; family Pseudocheiridae; genus Pseudochirops; species Pseudochirops corinnae. The sequence continues at coordinate 270,332,614 of CM053585.1, forward strand.
TAAAATGTCATACTTCTTACTCATGATAATGAATTATTTGGATAGTTTGAGCTGAAATATTCTTTTCAGAGAAACATTTTTAATAAAAAATATTAAGACAATCAAAGTAAAGGTTTCATTGAACTCAATCGTTCAGAGGCTTGTCCTGTCCCATAGACTGATACATAAGCTCAACCAACATGAGTTCCAGGCTTGGATATTGATAGATTCAGATGGTCCAGCCACATAGACTAGTGATTTTTTTCAATAGCATCCTAGCACATTTTTGCTATCAAGGGGTAAATGTTTATGGTCTTATGAGAGAAAAACAAAACAAAACCTGGGCTGAGACTTGGGAAACCTAGACTCCTTTTAGGTCTGACTTTGACTTTTACTTACTATGTGCTCTTGGACCAACTCCTTCACTTTTGGGGACCACTATTTCTTATCTATGAAATAAGGTGGATCAGTTAGATGGGCTAGGTCACTTCCAGCTCTCCCCTTCTATAACTGTCTTATTTGTGTATGTCTCTTTCACAGGGAAAGTGGTGGAAAGGTGACATTAAAGCATACGGGAAAATGCTGAAGCTTGCTTAGTTTTGTGTGTGGTTCGCCCTCCAGTCTCTACTGCATTGTCCCAATACCTTTCCTTATTCTTTTGCCTCATTTTTCTGTGAGGGATCACACTACAGATACACATCTTTTACTGACCTCAGGCCTGGAGAAGGGGTTCAACCTAAACCAATTTACATCTATGTCCTCTGATATATTCTATATGAATAAAGTAAATTCCACAGAATCCTGAGTCTTGTTTTAATTTCAACTGATGGCAATGGATAGAGGAATATGCAATATTGCAGGAAGAATTCTGAAGTGACAACAGATGACCTGGATTCATACCCCGACTCTTCCACTAACCAGCCATAGGACCTGGTGCAGGTTGGTTTCTCTTTCTGAACCTCACTTTCTCTATCTGTGAAACATTATTAAAGAGGTGACTGGTGAAGAGACAAAATCAATCATCACTCCCAAGCAAAGAGAGTACATTAGTACTAAGTCATGCTAGGCCAAGCTAATTTCCTTTCTTAATAGGATTACTACATTATAGATGAGGGAATGTCATAGTTGAAGCATTTCTGAATTTCACCAGGTTCTTTGACAAAGTGTCTCATGATGCCTTTGATGTCAGATGAGAAAACAAAGAGATTGGTTCAGAAGTACATGGAATGAAACAAAAGAGTAGAGATTTTTGGTAAAATGTCAACATGGTTGGATGAGTCTAGTAAAACATTCCAGATGTCTGTCATAGGAAGTGTTCTATTTAACATCTATTTTCAATGACTTGAATGAAACTGGATATGTCATATTATAATTATCAAACTATAATTAGGGAGGAAAAATGAATCATGAATTAAAAAAAATAGCTTGACAGCCTCTAAATCCTGAGGAAATAAGAAAGTTAAGAGAAAAGAATATGAGACTGTTTTGGGATTAAAAATTAAATTACACATATAAAAATTAAGTTCTTAACAGAGGTGAGAGTATGGCTGTAGAACATGAAATATACAGTGAGACTCAGTTGACATGTTGGTTAGCTTTGCCAATCTATTCCCTCCTATTTTTTTTTAAAACTTTTTAAAATGACAGATGTATATCTGGATGGGGGAAAGTAAGATATATTTAGAAATGAAAGTGATATGAAAACAAAAATTATCAATGAAAATTAAAATATAATAGGGAAAATGAGTCTAGGTAGTTCATGGGTGAAAATGCTTAATGGACTACAAAATAAGCATAAATTAGCCATAATCTGGCAGCCAAAAAAGGTTGATTTGATTTTACACTGCATTGAGATCAGCATAACAACAATCATCAAACATTCATTTATACCTACTATGTGCCAGTCACTGTGCTATATGCTGGAAAAAGAAAAATGAAATATTTTCTGCCTTACAGTAGCTTTCATTCTTTAAGAGGAGTCAATTTATATACATGTATAGATGTGAACTTATATTTTTTAAAAATGCAAGGTTAATTTGGTGGATTGGGAGGGTTAGGAGGTCACTTGTAGGAGATAATGCATCAGCTGAGATTCAAAGAGACAGCCAAAAGCTCATTTTGGTTCTACCAAAGAGGTGTGTGTAGGGAAGTATTTTAGATAGAACATTAAAATAACATGTCCAGTCTGGGTAAGGTGGCATATTCCCGTAATCCCTGATCCTGGGGAGGTTGAGGTAGATGGATTGCCTGATCTTAGGAATTTGTAGTTGGAATAGACTAAAACCAATTGCATATTCATATTAATTTCAGCACCAATATGGTGAGCCTTTGGGGATGGGGAGCCTCCAGATTGTCCCAGGAGGGGCAAATTAGCCTGGGCTGGGGAAGTACAGGGTATTAAAAGTCCTGTCTTTATTAGTGGAATCATGCTGTGAGTGGCTGTTGCACTTCTAGCTAAATGGAGACAAGGAGACATTCTACAAAAAATAAATAAGCAAATGAATAGATGAATGAATAAGCAAATAGAATTGATGCCCATTTATCTCATTTGCACTGCCACCATCTTGGTGAATGCTCTCATTACTTCACATTTGGAATATTACAATTACTTTCTGGTTGGTCTCCTTGCAAAAATCCTCTCCCTATTCTAGTCCATCTTTCACACTCAGCTGCCAAAGTGATCTTCCTAAAGAGCAGATCTGATCATATCACCTCTCTAATTCAATAAACTCCAGTGGTTCTCTATTACTTCCAGGACCAAATACAAAATCCTCAGGTTGGTATTCAAAGACCTTCATAACCAATTTACTTCAACTCCTTTCCCACTCTTATTAAATCTTATACTCTCATTTTCCCTGCCTACTCTTTGATCCAGTGGTACTGGCCTCTTTGTTGTTCCTAGAACAAGACACTCATTCTCTTGATATTTTCACTGGCTATTTTCCATGCCTGAAGGAGACCCTGAAAATACTGAAGAAAATAACACCTTAAAATAGACTAACCCAAATGGTAAAAGAGGTACAAAAAGCCAATGAGGAGAAGAATGCCTTAAAAAGCAAAATTGCCCAAATGAAAAAGGAGGTCCAAAAGTTTAGTGAAGAAAATAATTCCTTGAAATTAGAATGATGCAAATAGAACCTAATACTTTATGAGAAATCAAGACATTATGAAACAGAACCAAAAGAAGGAAAAGAAAATATAGAAGCCAATGTGAAATATCTCTTTGGAAAAGCCACTGACCTGGAAAACAAATCCAGGAGAGATAATTGAAAAATTATTGGATTACCTGAAAGCCATGATCAAAAAAAAAGAACCTAGATATCATCCTTCAAGAAATTATCAAGAAAAACTGTACTGATATTCTAGAACCAGATGGTAAAATAGAAATTGCAAGAGTCCACTGATTGCCTCTTGAAAAAGATCCCAAAAGGAAAGCTCCTAGGAATATTGTAGCCAAATCCCATTTATTTCAAGGAGAAAATACTGCAAGTAGCCAGAAAGAAACAATTCAAGCATTGTAGAAATACAATCAGTATAACACAAGATCAAGCAGCTCCTTCAATAAAGGATCAAAAGGCTTGGGTTATGATATTCCAGAGGTCAGAGAAGCTAGGATTAAAACCAAGAATCACCCACCCAGAAAAACTGATTATAATCCTTCAGGAGAAAATGAACATTCAATGAAATAGAGGTGTTTCAAGCATTCTTGATGAAAAGATCAGAGTTGAATAGAAAATTTGACTTTCAAGTACAAGAATCAAGAGATACATGAAAAGGTAAACAGGAAAGAGAAATCATAAGGGATTTATTAAACTTAAACTGTTTATATTCCTACATGGAAAGATGATATTTGTAACTCATTAGACCAGCAGTTCTCAACGTGTGGGTTATGTTCAATTTGTAACAATGAAAATACAGCCGCATATCAGATATCTACATTACGATTCATAACAGTAGCAAAATTACAGTTATGAAGTAGCAATGAAAATAATTTTATGGTTAGGGGTCACCACAACATGAGGAACTGTATTAAAGAGCCGTGTCATTAGGAAGGTTGAGAATCACTGCATTAGACCTTTCTTAGTATCAGGGTAATTGGAGGAGAAAGAGAGAGAGAGAGAGAGAGAGAGAGAGAGAGAGAGAGAGAGAGAGAGAGAGAGAGAGAGAGAAACAGACAGACAGACAGCATGGGTTGAAGGAATGATACCTAAAACATAAAATTTATGTGTGAGAGAGGAATATATTGGGAAAAGAAGAAAAGAAAAAATAGCATGGGGTAAATTATCTTACATAAAAGAGGCAAGTAAAAGGTGTCACAATAGAAGGGAATAGTGGGGAGGTAAGAGGGAATGAGTGAACCTTACTCGTGTTGGATTTTGCCAAGGAAGAAATGACATACTCACTCAATTGGAAATCTTACCCTACAGGAAAGTAAGGGGCAAGAGGACAAGAGCAAGATTTGATAAAAAGGAATACAAATTGGGGGAGGAAGTAGTCAGAAGCAAACACTTTTGAAAAGAGACAGGGTCAAAGGAGAAAATAGAATAAGTGGGGGGCAGGATAGGATGGAGGGAAATATAGTTAGTCTCACAACATAATTATTATGGAAGTGTTTTGCATAACTACACATGTGTAACCTGTATTAAATTGCTTGCCTTCTCAATGAGGGTGTGTGGGTAGGGAAGAAGGGAGAGAACTTGGAACTCAAAGTTTTAAAAACAAATGTCAAAAATTGTTTTTACATGCACCTAGGAAATAAGGTATACAGGCAACGGAGTATAGAAATCTTGCCCTATGAGAAAGTAAGGGGTGAGGGGATAAGAGTGGGGGGTGATAGAAGGGAGGGCAGACTGGGGGGAAGGGGTAATTACAATACATGCTTTCTCAGGGGGGGTGGGAGATGGGGAGGAAATTTGGCACCAAAAACTTGTGGAAATGATTGACTGTTGAAAACTAAAAATAAATATATTTATTTTAAAAAATCTAAAAATCTAAAGTTCTGAGTTGATAGTCTTGTCACTTTCTGCCCTATTGGTCAAACCATACCAGTAGACAAGTGATCAACAGAAATGAACATGCAGTTATCAAAAAAATAAAGAAAAGCTCTAAACAATAAATTAACCACAAAGCATTTATTAAGCACTTGATATGTGCTAGACAGTATACTAAGTGCTGACAATCCAAGTTCTAAGATATAAATAATCCTTACTAATAAGCATATTAGTTATTAACATAAACCACTCCTGAAGAACTTATATTTTAGTGGTGAGAACTAGTACATCTATACATATATACTGAATAAATATAAAGTCAATAGATACATAATAGTTGTATATAAGGTATTTTCTAAGGAGAGTGACTAAAAGTTGTGTAGACATAGATGTTACGTGTGAAAACCAGAGAGAAGATGAGTTTGACTGGAGAATAGTGTATGCGTAGAAAATAGATTGATGTTCAATAAAATTGAGAAGGGAGGTTGGAGACAAGTTGTGAAAAGCATCATAGATTAAAATTTGAATTTGTAAATTTTTATCCTTGAGGTACAAGGAAGGTGAGAGAGTTGAATGAGTAGGAGGACAACAGTTAGTTTTGAGATAGAGCATCCATCACTACTTTAATAATCTGAGCCAATGAAATCCTGATTTTTAACATAATGCATTAGTTAAAAGCTTTGAAACCTCTAAGCTTTCTTTGATATTGACTCAAGGGAAAGGGTTAGTCTAAATGAAGTCTTCTAATGAGAATTTGTTACAAAGTTGATTATAAAGCATAATTAATCCAAAGGTCTCCTATGTAACAACTATTCAAAGATTACTAATAGGTGCCAATTTGTTACTCTGTCTGATCATTTATTGATGACTAGTTGTGGTATTCTCTTGAGAGCAAGTCCACATATATACAAACACATAAGGCTCTCCTGAATGATGAAAAAGTATTTGTTCATTCCTACCTACAATATATGCCAAGTGATATATTGCATCTGTATTTTGGTTGCAGGTATTTTCATCATTGCTGTTACCAATGGAAAATTTCAAATAAGTTTTGCTTACTTTACATTTAGGGCTTGACAATGGGAGCAGAGTTCTTTGATAATAGTAACATTCAAATTATATCCATGTAATTATACATTATATTAACCATAATTCTATAGTTAACAAATTAGCATACAACATTCTGTTATATTTTATACTATTGACATAATGCTAATATTTTAAATAATAGTAATTTCATATTAATATTTACATTTAATATTAAATATTTGGTTCTTATGATTATATTATATTTAGATGTATAATGTAATTGTATATGTTTATCTCATGGTCAGTTTCTACTATACTTCCCACTCCATCTCACAGAATTATCCTTCATAACATAGAATAAAAGAGTGAGAAAATAACAATTCTTGCAAAATTAACTGTAAAACCAATGACCTTAGCACATAGGATGGCTCCTCCCAGCACAGGTTCACTCTTAATCTGGTCAGACAGGAAAGACACTTTCAAAGGGGTTAGCAATCTTGCTTTATTCTCTGGTCTTCTCACAAGAGTCCAACTCCTACAACATTCCCCTAATCACCCTGCTCACAGGGGTTGAAGAGAAGGAGAGACAACTAACCCTATGTCTTGATGGGTCCAATTGAGACAGGCATAGCCTGTGCTTTGCACTAAATCCCCTCAAGTTTCAATGAGGACCAGTTGAGGTAAACACAGATTTCCCCCAAGCCTTGATGGGTGCCAGTGAAAGCACAAACACCATATCAGTTTGTGTATTCAACCCTAAAGGTTTTCTACTTGCTGACCAGTGCCCACCTGCTTTATAGCCTCACAAGTTTGTATCACCTCGTCCCTATTTCTCACTGCACAGTCGCAGTGGATGTTTACAATTTAAACATTGTGTAAGTATAATGGAAGTGTTTTAAACCATGATTGTGAGAACTCATATCTAACACCTTGGAGTAAGAGATTGTTATGGCCATAGATCCTGGGAAACTTACCTCTAAAAAACAATAACAAAAACCTACTTTACACACACCAAAATCCATCTTACTTACATTAACCAAGTATGACATTATGTATAATGTTTCCTCATCCTGGATGAGTCTGACATCTTTTCTAAGTCTAGCTTTATGATATTATGATTTTCTAAGAGTTTAGGGAGAGGGATCTTATGTCAGTGAAAGATATATACAATCAGTTCAACTCACAGGTCATTTGCAATATTGGATTACATGGATGGTAGAAAGAAAAACTCAAAGTTTTTACTCCAGGGTAAATTGCAGAAATAATACCAGACACTAATCTGTATATACCATCGAGAAATGACTAGTTTGGCTAGTTGGACACATAAGAAATCTGAGTCAATAGAATACTCCACATCTTTTTGAAAATGAGTTGATTCATCAGTTAGGGAAAACCTGATAAAATAGTCTTATGTGAAGACAGTGAAGCAGTATTCATTTGTTTAAAAAAAAAAGGTAATGAATACAAAGAGTTCAGAGAAACTTAGAAAGATTTCTGAAAATTGATACAGAATAAAGAAGACAGAACCAATGGAAAGATTTTTACATCCTTTTTTTAAAACTTGATAGTACTGTCTCCTCAGAAGAGCAGGTAAACTACAAGGTAAACTACAATGACGCATACATTGTCACACAGGGACATTGTTTCAGCTTGTTTTGCTTAGCTACACACACACACACACACACACTCACAATTACAAAGGAGACTTCTAAAGAGCAATTGCCAGCAATAGTTCCATTAGAAGCATTAATGCAACATTATTAAAAAAAAAACAAAAAAAAAACAAATATGAGCATAACTCAATTAAGAGAGCAGTAGGAAGTAGAAAAAAAATTAAGTATATGGAAAACATGATAAGTGAAGGCTAATTCAAACAAATCGTCAGCCAATAGTCCAAGGAAAAAAATAGTTCTACCAAAATTTAATCTTTATTTCAGACACTTGGTATATGTAGACGATGTGAAATTTCTTCTCTTCTGCCTCATTCTCCTTTGGTTTTGGGACTGCGATTATGGGTCTGACTACAGAATAAAAACTGACTTTCAACTGGTCATCTGATGTCTTTAGTTGCTTCAATATATGAACCAAAATAACTGCATCCTGTGTAGTCAGTGAGGCAGAAGTTACCTACTCATTAAATAAAATGATGCTCAGCTTAGCTCAGCTCTAATTCTGTTCTATTCAACAAGTTTTAAGTGAGTGTTGGAAATGTGCCCAGAATTTCACTAGATTCTGTGGGACCAGAAGGAAAGCATGTGTTATAGTAGAAAGCACAGAAACTTTAGAAGCCAGAGAAGTTTATTTCAAATTCCAGGAGCATAATTATTTCTTCAAAAAATTTTATTAACATATTTTTCATGGAGATCCCCTTATTTTCCCAATATATTTTCCACGTTTCCCTTAGAAGACTGAAGAATCATCCCTAATTACAAAGAATAAAAACGTAAAGAAAAAAGCATCTTCACTAAAATAGCAGAAGTCCAACAAGGCATGCACAATTCCAAATCCATAGTCCCCCACCAAGCAATGAAAGTCAAGGATTTGATTTCTCTTACTGAACATCTATTAAACAAATACCATTTGCCAAGCACTATGATAAATATAAAGATGCAAAGAGGCAAAAGACAGTCTCTGTCATCGCAGAGCTCATGATATAATGGGGGAAACAACAAATAAACCAATATGTACCAACAAGCCATATACAGGATAAATACCTGAAAAAGGAAGGCGTCAGAATTATAAGAGGCTGGAAATAGATTTCTGTACAAAATGGAATTTTAGTTGGGACTGAAATGAATCCAAGGAAGACAGAAGGCAGAGAAGAGGAAGGAGTACCTCCCAAACATTGGAGGAAGTCAGAGAAAACGGCCAGAGCTGAGAAATGGAACGTCTTATTTGTGGAACAGTCAGGAAGCCTGTGTCACTGGGTTGGAGACTATGTGTCAGAGACTAAGGCATAAGAAGACTGGAAATGTAGTAGAGGGCTAGGCTGTGAAGGGCTTTGAGTGCCAAGCAGAGCATTTTGTATTTGATTTCTTCTTTCAGGCTATGCTTGGCCGTTATAATTGCAGAGTTAAGTTTTGACTTGTTGTTCTCTTTCCCATTTACATTGTTGTAGTAGTCACTGTCTTATTTTTTACCTGACTTTGCTTTCTTCACTCTGCATCGCTTCATATGTCTTAGGGTACCTTTCTATAGTCTTCATATTCATCCTTTGTAAGGCACAGTAATGTTCCATTGCTTCCACATATTCCAGTTTGTTTAGTGACTGAGGGACATCTCCTCTGTGTCTAGTTCTTGATTACTCTAAGAAGAGTTATAATCTATACTTTAGTGGCTATGGCATTTTTTTCTATCTTTGACCTCCTTGGCGTGCAAGCCTAGCAGTGGCATCTCTGAGTCAAAGGATATGGACGTTTTAGTTGTTTTAGTCATATGTATTTTTATTGGTTCAGTTAACAATTACATACGATTTAGTGTCTTTAAACCTCACTGTCCTGAAATGTAAAATCAGAGATTCCTCTAAAGTCCTTTCCAGCTCTTGTTCCAGTCCATGCTGACAAGTAGCCTTCAATCTCATTTGGGAGGCAAGACATCTATATATGAATTAATTAAAAAAAACAAACCAAATGATACAGTACATTTCTAAGCCCAAATCATTGTTCAGTAGACCACGAATTTCTGTGCTTTTAAGCACTTCAGGTGAGAGTGAGGTTCAAGTGTTAATCGATCCTCACCCCACTGCCCTTTGTACTGTATGAACTTTTCTTTGTGAGCATCATTCAAGTAAGATATCTTTCATTATCCTTCCTCTCCCTTCCCCCTTCTCCTGGTTAATTCTTCCATTCTTCTTTTGAGATCATTCGAACAGAATAGAATCACAGATAGGGCTCAGTTTAAATAGACTTCCTCTAAGACCCTTTGATGATAATGAAGTTCTGAAGGGTTACATGTATTATCTCTCCAAATAAGAATGTAAATAGTTAAAATTTGTTTAATTTTTTTTTATGATTTTTCACTCATGCTTACCTTTTTATGCTTCCAAGTCCTTTGTTTGAATATCAGTTTTTTACTAAGCTCTTTTTTTACCCTATAGGTAATCTTTTTTTTTTTATCCTATAGGGTTACAACTTGTATTCTTCTAAAGCAGATAATTTTTCTGTTTCTATTGGGATTGAATTTCCTCCCTTAATCACAAAGACTCTATAATTTTCCCTAATCTTTCCTAAGAATTGTTGATTTTCCTTCCTTGTCTAGGGTTAACTTCTCACTGTCTAGATGTTAAAATATTGGTCCCTTTTGAAATTCTCACCATAACTCAGGTTTATCAGTAATGATCATCATTTACCTATTTTTTCATGAATGACTGAAAACTTGCTTATAATAAAAGTATGTACTACAATTATTCTATCACAATGAGCATAGACAATCTGTTAAAAGAATCTCCTGCCCTAGAGAAAAAATTTAGAACAGAAAAAAGATAGAGATATACACTGAAAACAATGCTCATGATAAGATATATTAAGTTTTTACACAGAACTTGCTTGGTGTGAAAAAAAGTACAGCCTATTTGGTCTGACATGATGTTTTTCTAAAGCACTGTCTTAAAATACTGCATTTGCTTAAAGATATGACCTAAATTTGGACCATTTTGTTAATAGTGATTGTGGCCTACATTTGGGCAATATAGCAGGTAAAAAAAAAAAAAACTGGCCGTATTTCCTAATGACATAGTGGTTTACTTAGTAAATCCTAGGGAATTAGCAAAAATACTAATTGAAGCTATTATAGCTTCAACAATGTTACAGGCTACAAAATAAATCCTCAAAAGTCAACAAAATTTCTACAAAATAATATAGGAATTAAATAAGAAATAACAGAAAGAGAAACCACATTCAAAACAATTAAACTACATAAAATATTTTTGAGATTCATTTACCAAAGCATCCAAAAGATTTATATCAATTTAATTAAAAATTCTCCTTAAAGAAATAAACAAAAATAAACAACTTAAGCAACCAGAATACTCAGTGTTCATGCCTGGACTAGGCAAATACTGTGACAATATACAAATATACAAATGGCAATATTATCAGAGTTAATTTATAGTTTTAATGCCATGCTAATCAATTGATCAAAGGTATACTTTGTAGACTTTGATAAAATGAAAAAGGAATTCATTTCTAGAAATTAAAGATTTTGACTGTCAAGGGAAATAATGAAACCAGTAGGAATGAATGAAGCATAGGAACCCCAGGCCTTAAACCACATTGTAAAGCAAAATTAATTAAAAATGTTTGGTATTTTTATAAATAGCAAAATATATCAACATAATACTTTAGAAAAGAGACAATTAGAAACCATGGAAATCAATAACAGAGTGTTCAATAAGCCTGAAAATAGAAATTACTAGTTAATAAGACCTTATTTAATTTTTAAAAAAACACAAAAGAAACTACTGGAAACATGAAAACATTTGGGCAGAAATTAGACTGAGAGCTAAGTGGCACAGTGAATAGAGTTGGTGCACTGAGCCTATAGTTAAGAAGATGAAAGTACAAATCTGACTTCAGACACTAGTTGTGTGACCTCAGGCAAATCATTTAACCTCTGTTTGCCTTTAGTTTCCTCATCCATAAAATGGGGATTATAATAGTGTCTACCTCCCAGGGTTGTTGTGAGGATCAAAGGAGATAATCATTGTAAAATGTTTAGCACAGTACTTGGGACATAATAAATGCCATATAAATGTTAGCTACTATTATTATTACC
>CM053585.1:270353148-270382418 GCA_028646515.1 Pseudochirops corinnae
CAAGCTGACTTTAGTGGGAAGTATCTTTGTGTGCGATTTGAAGTTCTAGGTTGGTCCAGAGTCCTATTCCATGGGTATTTTGGGGTGGCTATGTGAGAGCTGCGATATATTGCTGCTGCTACGCTGCCATCTTGGCTCCGCCTATGGTCAATTCTTCTTTTCAAGAAATTCTTCTCCTCTGGTTTTTTTGGACCTCTTTTGCCATTTGGATTAGCCTATTTTTTAAGGCATTATTTTCCTCAGCAATTTTTTTGGGTGTCCTTTGGTAAGCTATTGACTCATTTTTCATGATTTTCTTGCATCACTCTCATTTCTCTTCCCAATTTTTCCTCTACTTCTCTTATTTGATTTTCAAAATCCATTTTGAGCTCTTCCATGGCCTGAGGCCCATTCACATTTTTCTTGGAGTCTTTGACTGCAGAAGTTTTGACTTTGTTGTCTTCTTCCGGTTGTACAAAAGTAAAATTCTATATTCTATTCTGATTATATTCTATTCTAAATATTCTATTCTGATATTCCCGCTGCTGTTTACTCATTTTCCCTGGCAATTACTTGATGTTTATACTCATTGTTAAGGTAAGACTCTGTTTCCACTATGGAGGATGTATTGTCCCAAGCTTCAGGGGTTTTGTGCAGCTGTTTTCAGAGATTTTTCTAGGGACCTGTAAATTTTCATCTCTTCGAAGGTGGTATGATCAAAGGAGAGTTATTTACTCTTCTCTTGGCCTTCACTCTTGCCTATGGGTGACCACAAATACTCTTTTCTACCTTGGAACTTAGAGGAGGATTCCCTCTCCACCACCACCACCACAAGTGCCTCCATGCCAGCATTCTTCCTTGCTGCAGGGCTGCCACCCATGACTGCCACCCATATCCAAGAACAGGCAAAGTAAGAGAATCCTGCCTCAGGGTCATCAAAGAGATCCCCTTAATCTCCCTCTCGTCAACCACTCAATCCCTGCCCACTTGGTGACCTGAGAAGTCTGCAGCTTCTGTTGCCTCGCTGGGACTGGGGCCCAACCTTGCTCCTCTCTCAACCAAGTTAGTCAAATCTCTCCTACTAACCTTCTAAGTTGTCTTTGGCATTTGGGGTTTGAGAAGTCTGGAAACCACCACAGCTTCCAGTGATTCAGTGTCCTGAGGCCTGCTCTCATTTAGCTGGGGTCCTGACTGTGCTGGTGCAGCCCACACTGGACTGTGCTCTTCTCTTGGATTAGTGCAAACAGATCTTTTTTGTCAACCTTCAAGGTTGTCTTGGGCTGTAAATTCATTTCATTCTGTCATTTTCTGTGTTCTGCTGCTCTAGAATTTGTTTAGAGTCATTTTTACAGGTATTTGGAGGGTTTTGGGGGGCAGTTCAAACAAGTCCCTGCTTTTTTTCCATCATCATTGCTCCACCTCTCTGGAAACCTACTTTCGCTGGAAATGGATTCAAAATGGAACAATGCACAAACATCTAGAAAAGTATAAAAGTCTTTTAAATTCAGAAAAAAATAAAAGTGCTAAGCTGATAGGGAGAGGGAAGAAGACAAGGGAAGGGATCTTTAGAGTGGAGGGTGAGGGAATAGGTTAAAAGTGGGGTATAGAAAAATATTTAGATTGATGGGAATGAGATAATGAGAAAGGGATCCTTGAAGGGGGTTAGGTTAAGTAATAGGAGGGCAAGGTACTAAGTAGAAATAAAGTAGAGGAGTCAGGAGGGATATGAAATAAGAGATATACACAAACATAAAATAAAGATCAGGAGTAGAAATTGTTAGGGAAAAAGGAGCAAGGGTGGTAATTAGGATCTCAGATAAAGTTAAAGGTAAAATAGATTTAATCATAGAAAAAAAACAGGGAAAGTATACTATGTGACAACCATATTTATCAATGTTGTTTTGGACTGTTTAAAACAACTGGACAGTATAAGGTGGGAATATTTCTGTGATGTAGGAAATGATGAGTTGGTGGACTTGAAAAAATATGGAAAGACATCAACTTATGAAGGAAGATGTTATCCTCCCTCAGAGAAATAAAGGAAAAATAAGTATAGTATGATCTTACATAGATGCTTATGAATGTATATGTCTATATATTACTATGATTATTGATATCTAAGTATATGTGTGTAAGTGTATGTATGTACAGTTGTATGTGTATATATATTCATATCTTTGTATATGTCTATATAGCTATATATATATTATATATGTACATGTGTGTGTGTGTGTGTGTGTGTGTGTGTGTGTGCTTAATGTAGACTTTGGGAGAAAGTAGGGGGAAAAAAGAACAAAGTAAAAACTACACAGTGGAGAATAAAAGAAAACTAACAAGGAAGCAGAGATGGACAACTACCAACATAGTGCATGGTATTTATTATATAGACCAGCGGTTCTCAACTTGTGGGTAGCAACCCCTTTGGGGGTTGAACAGGGTGGCCTAAGACCATTGGAAAACACATATTTACCATGGTCTTAGGAATTGAGACACCGCTCCTCTATCCATCTCCAGGCAGCTCTGCCCACATATGAGTAGTAAAGGGTCACGGCATTAGAAAGCTTGAGAACCACTGATATAGACTTTCTTGAAATGGAAATTTATTGCTGTATATTTTAAATTCTCTTTCATGTTCTGCTGTGCACATGGCAATAAATGCTTTTATTTATTTTGCATTGTTAATTTTTAATATTTAAATTTGTTTCTTTTTTTTCTTATTTTGTATTTAAATTTAAAATAAAATTACAAATAAAAAATATGTATTGGGTTGAACATTAGGAAATCTGGCTTCTATTTCTACTCTGCCACTATCTTACCCTGTGACCTTGGAAAAATTACTGTTCCTCCTGGGCTTCAGTTTCTCTACCTATAAAATTAAGGCTTGCATTATGTGTTCTATAATGTCCTTCCCAGTGGAGTCGACAAGTCTTACCATACAAGCATCATGATTGTTTCTGAATTCAAGAACTATCATATAGTGTCTATTTAAATGGATTCACCAAGGAAAATCATGAAGGTTAAGTTGGCTATATAATAGCTCCTCAGCAATTTGGAGTCCCTCAATAATAGGAAAAAGACTATCTTTTTCTACCCCGCCTCCACCACATCATTGTATGACAGCAACATACAAAATTTAATGCTCATCATGATGACCCAGTATTATTTTTTTTCAGGTTATAATAATTTGTCTTTTTATTGAACACCTTAACAAATTATACCTTAACAGCAAATTTCCGAAAGGGGTACAGGTATTCCTTCCTCTGCTGTTTTTTGGTCTTCAGGTTTTCTTCATGTTTATTAAGCCTGTGGAACATGGCATGGGTCTTCTTGAACCAAAGGTCTAGGGGCTTGTATTTCTTGCCCTTATAGAATTTCCTAAGGTTATCTTTCTGTGTCTGGTTGATGACAATCAGAACTAGGGCAATAGATTTTAGAACAACTCAGATCTTAGATAACTTGGATGCAGCTCCTCCAGTGACCTTGGCCATTCTCAATCGGGAAAGTTCCACCTTTAAATCATCTAACTGTTTGAGTAGCTCCTCCTTCTTCTTCCCATGGAGGTCCCTGGCGTTGATTTTTGCCATGATCATGGAGGAGACACACCACTGCTGGTGCCAAGGATGACCCAGTATTATTGCTAAGATAATATTATGATATCTATTATCATATATCATATATATCATATATCTATATAATAATATCTATTCACAAAGGCAGAAGATGTAATATTGTGAGAAAGATTTACCTCCCAAGTGGCTTAAACATAAAAACTGGCACATAAAGAGGTAGGCTTTGTTTTCATTAAAAATATACTGATTTTGTGACAGGGTCATCCTCTGGGAATACTGTGAAATTTCTTTCTGTTTTATTATGCTAGGTGAACTGTAGTAAATTTTGAGATCCCAAGGCATTCTGCACCAGAGAATTTAACTGTTACTGTGGTTCAGATGGCGAGAAATACAAGTGTGCCTTCTGGCAAAGTACCAGTGTAAAGAATTGATCTCTGTCTCCCTTCTTCCCACCTGCCCAGCTGCCTGAGCTTTTGTAGTATAGCATTCAGGAGAATAGAGACCAAACCTGTGATAACCTATCTCAAAATCCTCATCATCATCTACTCCTTTATTTTCTGGATCACTGGTGTTATTATTCTGATAGTTGGAGTCTGAGGCAAGTTTACTTTGGGCACATACATTTCTCTTATTGCAGAGAACTCCACCAAAGTTACCTATGTGCTTATTGGAACTGGCACCACCAATGTGGTCTTTGGCCAATTTGGATGCTTTACCATGTGTCATGGAAGCTCATGTATGTTAAAAATATATGCCATGTTCTTGTCCCTGGTGTTCTTGGCTGAGCTGGTGGCTCACATATGAGGTTTTGTTTTCTGCCATGAGATCAAGGACACCTTCCATAGGCCATACACTGAAGCCATGCAGAATTACAATGGAAATGACAAAAGAAGTCATGTGGATGATGTACAGGACACTCTGAGCTGCTATGGTGTTCAGAATTATACTAACTGGAGTACCAGCCTGTACTTTATGGAACATGGGATCCCTCCCAGTTGCTACATGAATGACATTGTAACCCCCAGAATCTGTGCAACATGACTGTGGCTGCCATTAAAGTCAATCACAAGTATTGTCTGTCCTGGTTTATCACTGTCAATCAATATGAGATGATGTAATAAAAAGTCTTTCAGGGACTTTGGGAGAAAAAAGAAACCTTTTTCCAAATTGGGAGCTGCAACAATCTAGGAAGAGTTTCAAGGAGTGCTATAGCACACTACACGCACACACACACACAGACACACAGATACACACACACAGGCTCTTGTGTGCATACACGTACAATTGAACATCAACAGACATAAAGTCTCAATTCCACTTGTCAAATCATGCCATGCCTAGAATTCCATTCTGTGAAGCACTGTTGTGCCATAGAGAGTAGCCCAAATTGTTCTGCATCTAGTACTGTACAACACTCCGTCTTCAAAGGCTCTGTGTAAGATGGCAATAGTGGTATGGGATTGGTCATATGGCAGCTGCATTGTAGCTTAAAGGTAATCCATTAATACCATTGATCAAACTCTGCATATAGTGACTGGAGGGCATCCTTAACCTTTCACCAAGGTTAATAAATGTTGCACATATTCCTCTAAACAAGTGTGTGAAATAGATCTCTTCTTTTTTTTAAATCTTCTTTGGTTTTGTTTTATTTACTGCTTTACTAAAGACTCTTCCTTCCCTTCCTCAAACTATCCTGATTCTAGAAAGAAAAGCCAGTATTTGATCATCAAGATATTCAGAGGGAAATTTTTGAAAATGCCATATTTGAAGGAAATTGTTTTTTCTTGATTTTTTAACATATTTGATTATTACTCTGTTGTATGTCTAGTATGTATTTAGACCAGTTAGTGAATTTTTGCTGCTGGTGTTGACCCTGTGTATTACTGTTACAAATCTGTGTTGTTGCTCACTATAAAGGCAATAATGTCACCTCTTTTTTCTCCTAAAGATAATACAAAGTAATCCTGATTGTTCTGTACTTCGACTTTTTTCTTTCTACAATTATATTTCTTTCATGAATTGATGTTACAGTCATCAAGAATATTATCAAATTGATTAAAATGAGTATATGGGGAGGAGCAAAAAATTCAGAACCTTTAAAAGTAGACATTTTTAAATAATGCCTCTAGCATGCCAAGAGTGCTTTGACATTATGAGCATTTGTGATACCTGTGTTAATAAATGGAGCCATTATGGATTAAAAAAAAAAAAAGAATAAAAATGAGAGATTGGACTAGATCATTCAAAGTTTCCTTCAAGTCTCACATTCTGTGTTTTGTGTTCTAAGGCTCCCCCCAGCTCTGACATCCCATGTTCCAGGTTCTAGGGTCCCACCCAGTTAAAAAAAAAATCAAAACAAAAAAAACTTAAGTTTTCCATGAAGTTTGTTCAAGGGCTACTATGAGTCCAACCTTATTATAATGCTGCCATCTAGTGTGCAAAACATAGGTTTACAGATGCCTAAAACTGGCCACAGGAGCTCATGCTACTGGAGAATGTTAGATCTAGAAGAAACCTCAAAGAGTATCTGTGTCCGTGTCCTTGTTTTATAAATAGGGAAAATGAGAGCATATGGAAAATAAGTGACTGATCTAAGGTCACATAGCTAACAAGTTGAAAAGTTCAGAAATCATACAAGGTATCTTAAATACAAATCAACTGCTGTTTCCAAAATGTATGTCTTACTCATGTCAAATAATGAATTATTTGGATAATTCAAGTCAAAGTATTCATTTCATGGAAACCTCTTTATAATATTGAAATAATCAAAGTAAAAGTTTCATAGAACATAATTATAAAAATACCTGACTAGTACCACATGCTGGCATAAGTTCAGTCACTGAGTAGCGAACTTCAAACTTGAGTATTACTAGATTCAGATAGCTAGACAACGTGGGCCGATGGTCATCTCAACAGCCTATGTCTGTTGCTATGTCTGAAGGGTAAATATTTATGGCCTTATGAGGAAGAACACTGGATTGGGACCTTAAGATACCTGGGTTCTCCTAGGTCTGTGTCTGACTCTTACGTGCTGTGTAATCTTGGTCTAATTTCTTCACCTCTTAGGACAACTCACTTCTCATCTATGAAATCAGATGGTTTAACTAGACGAGTTTTGAGGTCACCTACAGTTCTTCCCTTGTATGACTGTCATATCTCTGTATGTCTCTCTTTCACAAGGAAAGTGGTATAAAGGTGACATTAAAATATCAGAGAAAATGCTGAAACTTGATTAGGGTTGTATGCAAGTCATTCTCCAGTCTCTATTCCTCCATTTTCCTGGTCCCTTTCCTTATTTCTCATCTACATTTACTTTTCTTCAAGGGTTTACACTACAGATATACATCTTCGGCCTATATACCTGTGGAGGGGGTCCAACCTAACCTGATATACATCTAAGACCTCTGTGAATAAAAAATTGCACAGAACCCAAAGTCTTGTTTTATTTTCAGTATGACTTCGCTAAATAGAGGGAAACGCAGTATAGCAAAAGGAGTCCTGTCATGGGCATCAGATGACCTCAGTTTAAAATCCAGCTCTGCCACTAACCAGCTATAGGACCTGGTGCAGGATGGTTTTTCTTTATGAACCTCATTTTCCCTATCAGTATTATTTAATATCAGTATGATTAAAGAGATGGTTTATGAGTCCTTAGAAAGGAAAGTAGTCATCACTTCAAATCAATTTGAGTTCAATCAACATAAGTCATTCCAGACTAACACCATTTCCTTTCTTTACAGGGTTATTGCATTATAAATCAGGGAATGTAATAAACAAAATATTTATCTCTCTAGGATGTTAGACAAAGTCTCTAGTGATGTCTTTGTTGACAGATGGAGTAATATATGAGAGGACATAAAGAACATTTAAGAACTAGGTGAAGGAATGGGTCAAAAGAGTAGAAATTTTTAAAATGTCAATATATTTGGAATGTTCTTGTCAAGTATTCCAGGTGTCTGTCATTGGAAGTATTCTATTTAACATTTATTTTCAATTACTTTAATGAAGACGCATGTGTTATGTTCCACTTATTAATGGTAGCTAACAAAAAGGAAAAAAAAAAGGATAGCTAACAGAGAATAACAGAATTATGAATTTAAAAAAAAACCTTGAAGATTTAAAATCAAGGGAGAAATTAGAAAGGGAAATAAGATCTTGCACTTTTATTAAAAAATCAATTCCATTTTGAATCCTCTCTCATGTTCTGCTGTGCACATGGCGATGCTTTTTTCCATCTCTTATTGTGTATTTAAGTTTAAAATATTAATAAAAATCAATTTAAACATATAGAACAAGTTTGTGGGGAATTACAGCTTCGGAGCATCAAATATACAGACTTAGGTGACATGTTAGTTTTGCTAAACTGATCCCTCCATCTTTGTTCACTTTCTTTTTAATTAGAGAGGGATCTCTTGGTAGGGAAGAGTAACTGACATACTTAAAAACAAAAATGATATTTAAAAGTTTTTAATAAAAACTTAAAAATAGGGTAAGATAAATGAGAATAGATAGCAATTAATGGGAAGTTTTAATGAACTGCAAAATAAGTTTGAATTAACAATAATTTGGCAGCCTAAAAGAGTTAATTTGGTCTTATACTGCATTAAGACAGGGAGAACAAACAATCAATAAGCACTAGTTAACAACCTACTGTGTGCCAGCCACTGCGCTATGTGATAGAGATTTTAAAAAAGAAATGAAATATTCCCTGCCTTCAAGGAGCTTGTATTCTATGATGGGAGACAATTTATATATATACAAGTATATGAACGTATAGAAATATATATGTATATATACATATACATGCATACATCTATACATATACATACATATGTGTATATATGTGGAAAGACAGACAGACAGATAGATAGATAGATAGATAGATAGATAGATAGATAGATAGATGGGCTGGATTAGGAGAAGTCACTTATAAGAAGTAATGCAGCAGTCAAAATTCAAGGGACTAAGGAGATTCTAAAAGGCAGTGGTGAGGATGAGATGTGTTCTAGGCATGGGACACAACCTGTCCAGAGGCATAGAGGTGGTAGATCAAATGTTTTCTGCATGTGACAGCAAGAAGGTCAATTTAGTTATACCAAAGAGTATATCAAGGGGAATAAATATATAGTAAGGCTAGAAATATGTGTTGGAGTCAGGTTATTAAGATTTTTAAATGGAAAACTGAGTGATAGTGTACAGAATATGAAAGATGATAATACTGTGATCCTGGCCAGAACAAGATTACCTTATTGTGTTGAACTCTGGGCATCTCATTTTAGGAGGGACATTCATAAACATGTCCAGTCTGGGTGTGGTAGAACATTTCTATAATCTCTGATAGTAGTTAGGTTGAGGCAAATGGATTGCTTGAGCTCAGGAGATTTTAGCTGCATTAGGCTAAAGTCAATTGGATGTCCAAACTAATTTCAGCACTGACATGGTGAACCCTTGGGAATGGAAAACCACCAGACTTACTCGGGATTAGAAATCCAACCCAGCTTGAGAATATGAAACAGATTAAATCTCTGTACTTTTCAGTAATGGAATTGTGCTGTGAGTGGCCACTGCACTTCTAGACACTAAGGCTATCAATCAATCAATAAGAAAATATATAGATAGATGTACACCTCCTGTTCTCCTCTGAAACTGCCACCACCTTGATGAAGGCTCTGATCACTTCACACCTATACTATTGAAATAGCTTTTTGGTTGGTCTCCTTGACCAACATTTCTCTGTACTCCAATCCATCCTCCACTCAGCTGTCAAAGTGGTTGACACACTTCCTAAAGTTTGGATCTGATCGTGTCACCTCCATAACTCAACAACTCCCAGTGGCTCCCTATTGCCTCCAGAATGAAATGCAAATTTCTCTGTTTGGCATTAAAAGAACTTCATAAATGGCCTCTACCCCTTTCTAGTCTTTTGACATCTTACATTCCCACTTCCCCATCTACTTTTTGATTCAATGACTCTGGCCTTATTGTTCCCAGAACAAGGAATTCCATCTCCAGATTCCATCTTTACTGGAATATTCTCCCTCCTCATTTTTACCTCTTGGTTATCTTCAAGTCTCAGATAAAATTTAACCCTAAATAGAAGCCTCTTCCAATATTCTTTCATCCTAGTGTCTTCTCTCTGTTATTTATTTTCAATTTATCATGCAGAAAGCTTATTTTTACATTACATGCTGTGTCTCCCATTAGTAAGTTTCAGAGAAGAACAGGGGGCATGCATTAGTCTGTGACATTCTAGAGAGCAGAGACCATCTTCCGCCTTCCTTTTGTACCCCCAGTGCTCCACAGACTGTTTGACATATAGAATCCACTTATTGTTTATTGATTTACTAACCCAGGCCCCCTATCAGCCAATCCCACTTCCTAGCTTCATCTAAATAATGAATCAGAAAGGCATCTGGACATGGCCTGATGCTTGTTTTAGTCATATACATATATTTCCACAACACCATTGAAATAAGAATTATTATCCCTCTCTCACCACATCTGGGAGGATGGAGACCTTTATCAAAGATAAGTTACTTTAGCTCTGAGTGTTCCCCATCATCCTAAACCCTTTAAGATGAATTGTGGATCTGCCTTGGTAGGGGAACTTGCCACACCAATGAAATCACAGTTCTAGACTTTTACCACACCCTTCCAAAATGCAATAACTGTAGGACACAATAGAATATTATAATAGCATGAGAAATTGTCCATCACCAGTTTGGCAACATGGTGAGAAGTTTTCAACCATAATGATGAAAATAGTCTCCCAAGTAAAAAAGGATCACTCTACATTGCAGAAGTGAGGACCCACATAAAGGAAATCCTGGTATCTTGAAGTATCAAAATATAAGGAAGATACACATTGTTATGTAAAGATAGAAGGAAATATTTCATAAAATTATTAGATTAGATTCTAATTAAATTAGAATGTATGTGATGTAAGCGTAAGGATTTTCTCACTTTTATCTTTGTATTTCCGGCATCTACCATAATGCCTGGCACAAAATATACATTTAATCAATGTCCTTTACTTCATCCAATCATTATTTCTGACTTAGGAGGTAGATAGAAGGCCTATTGATTGAAGTAACATTTGAATTGGGTCTTGAAAGTTGAGTAGGATCTCAAAAGGTAGGGACAGAGAAGGGGAGGGAGATAGCAGCCTGAACAAAAGAAAGGGATTAAATTTGTTTTAGTTCTGGGAGGACAAAACTAGGAACTGGGGATAACTTGAGGAGTGGAAAATGTTGGTTCAAAATAAGGTAAATCAGAGGATCCTAGAATAGGAGCTGGAAGGGACCTAGGAGTTCACTTAGTCCATCCCCCTAACTTGACATATAATGGATCTGAGGACCAAAGAAGTTAAGTGTCTTACCCAATGACATAAAGCTAGCAAGCATCATAGAATAGGGGTGGGTAGGGAAGAAAGAGTGGACCAAGAGCGTTGTTTAAAGCTTCCTTGTCAATCAGTATCAGGATGAGGACCACTAGCGGTCATTGAACAAGTAGCCTTTGTGAGAGGGAGGCCTATAGGAAGAAAGAAAGGAAGAAAAAATTAAAGGAAGGAGAGGGAGGGAGAGGGGAGAGAGAGAGAGAGAGAGAGAGAGAGAGAGAGAGAGAGAGAGAGAGAGAGAGAGAGAAATAATATTTGGAAGGTAGCATTGGTTATCCCCAAGAAATAGGTCTCCACGATAGGAGGCCTACAATAGATGACCATTTCAGATGACCTAGATGCCTTCTCAAGTCCTTTCAACTCTGATATTCTGTGGCTCTGTTACAAACATTAGATGTCTGAGATAAATTGGAGATTTTGCCTGGCAGACTGATGAGGAGGCAAAAAAGTAAAAAAGTATTGCCTTGTACCAGAAAGAGGGAAAGAGAAAGAGAAGGGAATATAAGCCTAATAGGTCCATATATTTAGCATTTGAAGAAACCCTAGAGAATATGTAGCACATAGCCCTCTCATTTTATAGGAAACTTATTGGTCCTAGACTCGTCCAAGGGCAAAGAACCATCACACTCTGGATCTGAATTATGTTCTACTAATTCCAAATTCAGCCTTCCATCTCTTGGATGGTATTTTTTCATATGGCTTCTTATGCACGAGTCATCACTTCATTGATGAAGCAACACAACATAGCAAATAGAGCAAAAAGACTTGAGTTCAAATCCTCCCTCAGACACTTTCCAGTTGTGTTACCCTGGACAAATCACTTATCTGTGCTTCAAAGTCCGCATCTCAAAAATGAGGAAAATAATGTCACTTTTGTCACAGGGTTTTTTATGAGATTCAAATAAGATGCTTTGTGTATCAGATGTTTTGCCCATTAAACCTTTAAAATGCTTTGTAAATGCGAGTTATGATTATCAATATGCTGCAACCTAGTTACAGTTGTGTGCTTCTCCATTGTTATTTGGGGGATTAAGAAAGACTTTGTGAAGAAGATAATGCTGGAATTAAATATTTTAGTCGCTATGGCTATTATGTAAAATGTATTTTCTATTGAGTGAACAAAACAAGCATTTCCATGACATAGGACAATAAAAAGGATGATTACACATGAAACTGAAAATCTACCATGTACAACTTGCTATTCCCTTCAAATATACCACAAAGTTGTATGTACATTTTTTTTCTCTTTTTTTCTTCCTTCCTCTCCCACCTGGAGATGCTACCATTAGACACACATATGTGTATATGTGCATGTGAATATATAGGTATGTGTTTATATGTATGCATATTTGTGTATGTATACATATATGTACATTATGTGTGTATATGTGTACATATATACATATACACATATTCATACACACATATACATATATATTATTCTATATATACTTTTGTCTATCAGTTCTTTTTCTCGGTGCAGATAAAGTCTCTTCATATATTCTTTGTTTTTAATTTGTGTATTTATAATAGTCAAAATGACAGTCACTCCAAGTCATTCTTAAAATAATATTGCTGTTACTGTATACAGTGTTGTCTTGGTTCTATTCATTTTGCTCTTCATCATTCCGTGCAAATTTTTCCTGCCTTTCCAAGATCAATGAGAACAACATTTCTCACAGCGCAGTAGTATCCCATCACAACCATTCACCATAACTTTTTCAGCCATTCGCCAATTGATGGAGATCCCTGCAATTTTCAGTTTCTTTGTCACCACAAATAAAGCAGCTATAAACATCCCATTCACATTCAAAGTTATAATTACTACTTGTGAATTTCCCTCCATTCCTTTTCAATTAATCCTGTGCCTTCTATGTACACACATATACACATACTCAGATATGTGTTCATAAACATATATAAAGCCTCCTACATAGACACATGTATATGTATATGTATATTTATACATTTGTACTCCCTTCACCTATATTCATACTGAGAAAAGTTTCATAAGTTACAATTATCGTTTTTCAATGTTGGCATATAAATAGTTCAACTTTGATAAGTTCCTTATGATTTCTTTTCCATGTTTCCCTTCTCATGGTTCTTGTATTTGAGTGTCAAATTTTCTTTTCAGTTCTGGTTTTTTCAGCAAGAATGTTTGAATGACCATATTTTCCCCTGGAACATTATAGTCAATTTTGCTGGGTAGGTGATTCTTGGTTTAAATCCTACCTCCCTTGATCTCTGGAATATCATATTCTAGGCCCTCTCAATTCCTCAGTGTAGAAGCTGCCAGATCCTGGGTTATCCCAATTGTGTTTCCACAGTATTCGAATTGCTTCCTCTTAGCAGCCTGTAATATTTTCTCCTTGATGTGGGAACTCTGGAACGTGGCTACAACATTCTTGGGAGTTTTCTTTTTGGGATCTTTTTCAAGAGGTGAGTAGTGAATTCTTTCAAGTTCTATTTTGCCCTCTGGTTCTAAAATATCAGGGCAATTTTCCTTGATAATTTCTTGAAAGATGCTTTCTAAGTTTTTTTTGATCATGGTTTTCATGTAATCCAATAATTTTTAAATTGTCTTTCCTCGATCTATTTTCCAGGTCAGTAGTTTTTTCAAAGAGATATTTCACATTGCCTTCTATTTTTTCATTTGTTTGGATCTGCTTAATAATATCTTGATTTCTCATAAAGTCATTTGTTTCCATTTGCTCCACTCTAATTCTGAAGGAATTATTCTTGTCAGTGAGCTTTTGAGAATCTTTTTTCATCTGGCAAATTTGACTTTTTAAGGCATTCTTCTCCTCATTGGCTTTTTGGGTTTCTTTTGCCATTTGAATTAATCTATTTTTTAAGGTGTTATTTTCTTCATTCAGGTTGTTGACTCTCTCTTCATGATTTTCTTGAATCATTCTCATTTCTCTTCCCAATTTTTCCTCTACTTTTCTTATTTAGTTTTCAAAATCCTTCTTAAGCTGATCTATGGCTTTAGGCAGTCTTCATGTTTCTTGCAAGCTTTTAGTGTGAGAATTCTCACTGTGTTGTCTTCCTCCCATTCCATACTTTGATCCTTTTTGTCCCCCAAAAAGGATTCTAGAGTTCAGTTGCTGTTCTTGCTTTGCTTCCTTTGCCTGCTCACGTTGTCAGTGAATTACTTGATTTTTTAGCTCTGTGGAACTCTGCTTCCAGGCTGGAAAGCTCTGTCCCAAATCGCTGGGGTTTTCACATCTGCTGGAGTTATTGGGAGGCTGCTGCAGCCTCCACTAGCTTTGGCTCACTGAAAACACACCTGAGGACCACCACCCAAGACCACAATCCAGATCCAGGTTGCTCAACACAAGAGCACTTAGCCTCTGAACAATTGCTTGGCCCCCCTGCAGTCTGCAGGCCGGGAGCTCTGAAGCAACCACATGGTGGTGGCTACAGGGCCGCCGCTTCTGCCACTTCCTTGTCCTGGAGGCAGTTTGGCCCGACTGCTTTTCTCCCCCAAATTTAGCTGAGATCTACTGACCTTTCACTTATTCCTTGTTTTTTATGGCTTGATAATTCTGGAAACTGCCACAGGTGCCGCTGATCCACTCTCCTGAAGCTCCATCTGCTGCTCATCCTGGCCACCCTGGGGCCAAGCCATGGTTTCAGGCTGGGCTGGTTTCAGCTCCCAGCGGGCTGCGCTGAGCCCTTCTTGCCAAGCTGCCTTCAGCAGTGAGTTTTGGAGCCCTAAAATTTGTTTAGAGTCATATTTTATGGGTATTTCAGCTGCTATGTGTGAGCTGCAAAACCTTGCTGCTTCTTCACCGCCATCTTGGCTCCACTCTAACCTATTGTTCTAAAACTTCAGGACAACTAAAAAAAAATCATTGTTATATTGTAACTAGGTTCTTTTTTTTGATCATGAATTTTAGGTAGCCTGACAATTCTTATATTGTTTCTCCTATATCTGTTCTCCAGATCTGTTATTTTTTCTAATGGGATGTTTCAGATTCTCTTCCATTTTTTCTAGCTTTATTATTTCTTGCCATATTACAACATCACTCTATTCTCCTTGTTCAACTCTAGCTTTCAAAAAATTATTTTCTTTCTTAAGATTTTTTATCTCTTTTTCCACCTGGTTAATTTTCTTTTCCTAATTTTTTTGGATTGCTTTTATTTTTTTCCTCATTTTTCTCCAATCTCTCTCATTTTGTTTTTTAAGTTCTTCCAACACCTCTTTTGGGGCTTGTGATCATTTGATGTTACTTTTGGAGGTAGAGTGGATTTTTTTCTTTTTAACCTCACTATTTTCCTCTGCATATGAACCCAGATCTTCTTTTGCACCAAAGTATCTATCTATGGCCAGCTTCTTTTTTTTTTTCTTTTGCTTTCTCATTTTCATTTTGTTTTATTTTATTTTTAGCAGTTTATGAGTAATCAAGCTTTGATCTCAAGCTGCAAGCAATGTGGCCCTCATATCTCTAGACTCATTATTATCTATATCAAAGTCCCCTGTATAACATCTCTGAAAACAGGTAACTCAGTTTTCATTTGAATACCTCAAGTGACAAGGTGCTCAACACCTACAAATTCATCTAATTCCATTTTTGTTAGTTTTAATTGTTAGCACTTATTTGTTTCACTGTGTTATAATTTGGTTCTTATCTTTTCAGTTTTTCCATAAAGATATCATAGGATCCTTTGGTTGTTTTCCATCCCATGATATCTCGAATATTATCCTAGTTAACCAATCTAGTAACCATGTCAATAAATTGAGTTAAAGTACATCTTCCACCTCCCTTTCAACTTAAAACATGAACATTCTCTGCTTGACTCAAGTTAGCCCTACCATTATGCCAAGGTATAACCTTCCTGTCATCTACCTCCTGACAGGAGTTCCAGCTTATCTGTTCAAAGGTTACCTCCAAAAGAGTTCCTATTCAGAAGCTGTCTCTGCCTTGTAGTGCCTCCTCCCATCCCACCTTCTATTAGGTTTCCCAACTCAGCAAGCAATTAAATGACATAAACCAGGGATAAATCATTCTTAGTCAGAAGTAGGCACCAGAAAGTAGCGTGTTGGGAGGGTAACTGTCCTTTGAGAAACACTATGATCCTCACACCACCTCACAATGAGCTCAGCCTACTCTGAAATTCTCTAATTCTGAAAATCCACATGACACCTTCTAACTCTTAGTTGTGTGCTATAATGCTTCAAAAATGACATCCAGTCGTTCCAATTAAATTACACTTTAAAAAAAAAACAGACTGTTTTCTTGTCCTCTGTATTTTCCATGGGGCTAGCCCAGTCCTGGGAACATAGTGCTTAATAAATACCTATATGTAGGTATCTGGCTGCCACCATGGGTAAAAAGTGCTGAAACTAAGAAGACTTGAGTTCAAATCCTGCTTAAGGTACTCACTTACTCTGTGACTCTAGGCAAATCATTAACCTTTACCTGCCTCAGTTTCTTCATTTCTAAAATGGAGATAAGACTAGCACCTGTCTTTCAGGGTGAGAGAATATAAGTGCAGCACATTGCAAATTTTAAGATGCTACAAAAATCACACTTCTTGTTATTGCCTATGGATATTCCTTAACTTGGCAAGAGAAAAGAAGACTATGTGATTGTGCTATAAGTGCAGAAAATACTAGGTTTAAAGCCCAAGGATCTAGACCTCAGTCTCTGCCCTCTCCCTTACTCCTTGTCTGACCTTTCCCCTCTCTGAACCCATTTCCATTGCTTTAAAATGAAGGGATAAAACTATTTGTGTCCAAGATCTCTAAATTCCATCATTTTAGAAAACTACTAGCCTATGGGGTATAGTACACAGACTAGAATCAGACAGGTTGAGAAGAAATAGATCACAGAAAATTCCTATCTATACAGTTTGAAGGAGAAAGAGATCATACCAATTCAGTCACTTCAGTGTGTCTGACTCCTCATGACCCCATTTTAGGTTTTCTTGACAAAGGTATTGGAGTGTTTTGCTGTTTCCTACTTTAGCTCATTTTACAGATATGGAAACTGAGGCAAGCAGGATTAAATGACATGCCCTGGGTCACTCAGCTAGTAAGTTCCTGAGGCTGAATTTAAATTAAGGTTCTGCTGACTCTGGAGTCAGCTTTGTATCCATTGTACCTCCTAACTGACCTACTGAGAATAATTGAATGATAAGATTTTCAAATATAGCTAGCATTCCATAATGTAAAGTAGTGGTATCAAACTCAAATAAAAACAGAGTGCACTAAACTATACGTAAGGGTCCCTGTGGGACCCATATTGTATTAGTAAACTGTACATTATGTATTTTGTTGTTGTTCAGTAATTTTATCCATGTCTGACTCTTCATGACCCTACTTTGGGGTTTTCTAGGCAAAGATACTGGAGTGGTTTGCCATTTCCTTCTCTGACTCATTTTACAGATGAGGAAACTGAGACACACAGGGTTAAGTGACTTAACCAAGGTCACACAGCTAGTACTCTCTGAATCCAGATTTGAACTCATGAAGATGGCTTCCTGATTCTAGGCCCAATGTTCTATCCACTCCATCATCTAGCTGCCCTAACATATTTATCTTATATTTTTATGTTATTGTTAAGCAATTCCCAATTCTATTTTAATCTGCTTCCCACCTCATTCAGGAGTGTTGTGGGTCCCATGTTTGATAGCCCTGATGTTAACAGTCACAGATGGGCCATAAGAAGATCTCATCCCAGTTGTAAAACTTACGTTCTGTAAGACCTTCTCTGAACCTTAGTTTCTATACCTTCCTAGCAGACAGGCAATTGATTCATCCATGATATTAATGTTATAGGGACCTTTTGGAGCAAGAAACTTACTCTACCAATGTACGTTCATACATTTTCTACAGTGTAGTCTTAGATGGGTGCTTACTACCCTGAGTGGTAAAGGGTCTTGCTCAGGGTCACATAGCCAGAATGTTTGAGTTGGAACCTGAGCCTAAATTTTCCTGGCTCTGAAACTGGATCTCCATCCATTATTCCAAGCTTCTTCTGACAATCTCTATCCTGCCCTGCTCACAAGATTGTTTAAAGGGTCATCTAAATAAACAATGATTAACTACCAACTGTGTACAGATTACCATGCTAGGCAATGGAAAAGAAGCAATGTTTATGTAAGCCATAGACCTTATTTAAATAGAATCATAGTGTAACAGGAGATATGACACCATAAAGAAAGACAACTTTAACACAGTAATACATGAGAAGTTGCTTTGGAAAGGGGAAGTCAAATATCAGTGTAAAATCTGAGGAATATAGATAATTTTAATGTGGGCATTAGAAAAGCTTAATAGAGGAATTTCTATTTAAGTCAAAGGAAGATCACAGAGTTGGTAGCGGAAAAAGCACTAGATAGGGAGTCAGAATATTTGATTTCAAGTAACTGTTCTTCCATTTGCATCTTGAATTATTTGGGGGAGATTCCCTTTTCCTTCCATAGCCTTCACTTTCCTTCTATGTGCAATAAAGAAGTTGTCACTTCTAGTTCTAAGATTCTGTGCTTCGTGTTATACTCCTGAAATTCTGTGTTTTGGGGGTTTCAGTGGCAAAGGCATAAAAATGGTTAAAGGATGAGGTTAGCAAAGTAGACCTGAACAAGAACTGGAATAAATCCAAAGAATCAAAGACTAAAAAATGTACCTGGAGGTACATCTGTGAGAAATGTTCTTCAATTTACTTACCAGATCTTGTTGTCCCCCATATTGGTAGGGAACAGATTTGTTACCAGTTGTCTGGAAAAGAAAGGAGAAAGATTTTGATTGTGAGTACCTTGAGAACAGAGATTAACTTTGACCTTTAAATCCTTACACTCAGCATAATGCTGGGTTTATTGTAGTGCTTAATAAATGTTTTTTGATTGATTGACTGGAGAAGGAGACATAAAGAGAAATTGAATTCCAGAGGGAGGAAAACTAATTGCAAAAAGCACTATACTATACTAACATGAAGGCTTATACATATGTGATCAAAATATAAAGGCAAAGACCTTTTGGGAGTGAGGCAGAGTGATCATGGAGAAAGGGATAGGTAGAATGATGTCCTTTGACTTGTGTTCCATTTCTCACAGTCATACAGTAACAAAATTAGGGGAGATAAGCTGCATACATCATAGGACATGAGTAGTCTAATGGGAAATTCATAGAATCATAGCTTTAAGGCTGGAAGGGATTTCAGAGGCCTTTCATTCAACCTCTTTTCCCCCTTATTTTATAGATGAGGGCACTGATTAAGTTCACTGACTAGCCCAAGGTGCCACAAGTTGCAATGTCAAAGGCTTATGTTAGGTTGCGAGTTTGTATTATTTCTTGCTCTCAGGACAAAGCCAACTCATGTGGGACATTAAAGTTTCATTACTCTTTGGGAGTCTCAATCTCTACAGTGCCCTATGATATAGTAGAGAGAGACCATGACTAAAACATAGGTATCAAAGTCTGAAGCTGTATTTTGATATTCAATGTCTCGAAGTACCTTCTAACTCTGAAACATTATTTTTATTCCACTATTTTTACATATCTTCATTGACTTTGTATGCTTATGTTAGTCTCAATTCCCTTCTGGTTCTGGTGATCCATTTTATGTTCTAATATCACACATTATAATACTATTTTACAAAGATTCCTTTAAGATTTGGAATCTATTAATTCTGTGATTCTAAGGTTCTTTCCAACTTAGGCATTCTATGAGACAAATGGGATTAATATGGTTTTACAAACTGTAAAATGTCATTCAGATGTATTATGAGGCGATTTTATTTTGGGTAAGGAAGGGAAAGGGGAAAACTGTCCTCAGGTATTAAAGAATTAATATAGACCAGAGGAATTAGATATATGTTTCATGGTCCCAGAGGGCAATCATGGGTTCAAGTTGTAGAGAGCAGGCTTTAGCTCTATATTAGGAAAAACATTATTAAGTATTAGAACTGTTTCCAGCTAGACTGCCTCGTCTGGGAGGTGATAAATTTCCCCATCCCAGAGACATTCACATTAAGCTGGATAGTCAATTATTGGGGCCATATGGTGAGGCACAGTGGGAAATGAAAATAATGTTGAACTCCTAGAGGATATTGGTTCAGATCTCAGCCACTTGGTAGATAGTTGATCTTAGGCAAGCCATTTTACTTCTGTAGGCCTCAGTTTCCTCATCTGTAAAGTGAAAAGTTTGGAGAAGATACCATGTAATTTCTCTTTAAGTTCTAAATCTCTGATCTTTTGTTTGACAGCAGGTTCCTTCATGAATTGGATAAGATTTTTCTGAGGTCCTTTCCAACTTTGAGATTCTTTAATTCTCTCCCCCAGGTTTCTTTTTCCTTGTCTGTAAAATTAAATTTGTCAACTCTACAGTCTTACTTTTCTGGGCAAATCAATTTACACAACAGGCATGACTTCAATATATTCATACATACCAGGATCAGGCCTGATGGCATGTAATATAAGCAGCTTTCAGTGCTTTGAAATCACATTTACAGCTTTTGGTAGACTTGTCCCCACCAATAACTAATATGTTCCTAAAGCCATAAGCAACATCAGTCTCTTTGGGGCCTCATAATTATATGCCAACAGGTATGGCCCAACCCAGATATCTACTCAATTGCTTGGAGTTTATTAAGTGACTGAAACCCAGCTGGTCTCATAGCATTTGTGACTTCATCACTGAGTCTTCTGACACTCCCCTACCTTCCCCACCCCTTCAAATATATTTGCTGCTTTGAATCTCAGACTGAGTTTGTGGTGAGACTTGTGCATGCTTGCCACAGTGTCCTAATTAATGGGGTCAATAATGGTCCCATGAGTAAGAGATGGGATGCTATAAAAACACTGACTCGCTCAGTGAGAAAGGATTCATAAGCATCATTTGATGGGAATGTTGCAAAATGACATGTTGAGTAAAGCTGGGAAAAAAAAAACCTACATTTTTTTTACCTGTCTTGTTCCTCCTTTGTTTGGAAAATCCAAATATGTTGTGTTGGTCTGAGAATTGGAAGACTTGAGTTGAATTCTTGACTTTGCTAATTCTCTATGTCAATCTGGACAAAATCCTAATTTTCTGTGGCCGTCGAGTTTTCTCCAGTTAAAACAATAGTGCTGAACCATGCCTCAACTGCTTTCTCATTCTCTTGATTTGCTAGTTTCTCCTGGAAACTCCATTTTGAGTGCACATAGTGCACATAGACATTCTTCCTTCCTCTTCTGGCTCCACATCTAACTCTCAGGACTTCATCATCATATCCCTGTGAATAGATCTCCTATCCCCATAGCTTCTTATACAATATTAAAATTCCCTTTTACATGATATCCTCTCCCATGAAAACATAAACTTCTTATCAACAAGAATTGTCTTTTTTTTGCTTGTGTTTGTATCCTCAGTGCTTAATAAAGTGCCCAGGAAACAGTAAATACTTAAGGAATTGTTGCTGTCTCTTGAACTGGAAAATTTCTAAAGTCCCTTTCAGTTTCGAAAGCTGTCAATTCTTGGGATCTATGATATTTTACAATTCTACTGTAAAACAAAAAGTCCTGGATTGAGAAACAAAAGTCCTGAACTTGGATTCCCACTTTGCCACTAATGACCTTGGGTCATGGGATTGAGAATTGAAAAGGGATTGACCATGGAAAGTCAGAAGAGGTCAGGGATATCATAGATGGGATCATTGATCTGGTAGGAGTTGGAATGATGTCCTCCAGGGATCTTAAAACACTTGGGTTCTACAATTTTGTGATCATTTAATTCATCCTTCCTTTTTCTACCTGAGGAATCAGAACCAAAGCTATTTAATCAATGGCACCTAGCTAATAAGCAAAAATAGAAGAATTGGTATTCAATCAAACCTAAGCCTTCCACTGTCTCCATATCCAGTACTCTTATACATACAGTTGCATGACTATTCTAGTAACATTCTTTTCTGTGGACCTCAGTTTCCTTAAGTACTCAGAATGACACAGGATTTAGAGATGGAAGTGACTCTAGAGATCTTATACAGTGTATGTACTTTATTTTACACGTCAGGAAGCTATGGCAAACAGAGAAAAAAAATATTTTGCCATATTGGAAAGAAAATCTTAGTTTTGTCCTTGAATATCTAGCACTTATCATAGTACTTGGCAAAGAGTAGACACATGTTGATTTATTGATTACTGGATAGAGCTTGGACTATAATGCAGGACTTCTCATTTCCAAGTTAATACTCTTACTCTAACATCATGTTGTCTCTTATTCCTGTTTTATTTGTAATAAGATTTGGAGTTATTTAATGGGTGAATATAATTTCCTTGGGGACAAGAACTGTTTCATTCTTGTTTTTGATATTTTTTGCACCTCAGTGGGTTCTTAATAAATGTTGAATTGAAGGCCCTAATCATAATGCTAAATGACTGTGGATCATTGAATATCATCATGTCCAAGGAATCAAAATGAAAGATCTAAAATATACTGAAGAAGTCCAGGCTAAGTGTAAGTAGATTTCAATTTGTTACCGGTGACTTTTTGTAGGGTACAAAAAACATCATACAAGATAAATATGATTGGAAAAGGTGGTGGGATGATGATGTGGGAAGAACTGAAATTAACAAATGAACAACCTATGTACTTGTACTTCTATCAACAAAGATTTAAGACATATAAAGTAAGCCGCTTTCCCTCATTCTTTCCCCATTTCTGGAATTCATCAGATGAATCCTTTAATGAGGAATGATGGGAGGCCAGGAAAAAGAATTATACAGGATAAGAAAACATGGATGGTTTGTGATCTGTCCCATTGGAAGGAGTGAGTCTATCAATATATATAAAATCTATTCAAATTTTAGAGCAGTAATGTATGAGTTGGAGACAGACTCATTCAAATGTTCCCTTGAATCTCAGATTTATCGTATTATATATTCTCTGTACCCTCCTCCTCCCAATTCATTCATAAATCTGTTGAAAAAAAACATTTATTTTTATTGAGAGCTTGTCATGTGTACCAATTCCTTTTAGGCATGAACAAAAACTTTGCTGGGACTAGGGACCACAAAGATCATCAGAATATGGCCCTTGCCCTTGTGGAGTTCAGTTCACATTTATAAAATTGAGTAGAATATGTAATACAAATGTACTATAACTATCTGCCAGAGTAGAATATTTGATCCTCACAGAGTGCCAATGCTAAACACAGAGCCTTGGCTATAATCCCACATCTGACCCTTTTAACCTTGGACACTTAATCTCATCTCACTGGGGCTCAGTTTCCTTTTCTATAAAATGAAAAATATCAGAATAGATAACCTCTAAGGCCATTTCAAGTTCCAAATCTGATTCTTTGCCACAGTAGGTCAGACCTACAAAACTAGGCAATAGGTAGGGGCCAAAATTAAAATGGGCTAAACTTCTTCAGGCCCCAGAGAGGGTTTTAGCAGCTCACTTTCCAAGTAAAGGTATAATTAATCATTAAACAATTTGCAAATACACCATATTTTTAAAAAGGGAAATTTCAATTAATATCAATTAATTACACTTATTACCTACTATTTTATTTATCATGAAATCACATTAATGTTTAAAAAATTACATTATTAAGCAGTACAAGTTTTAATACATTTTTTCAGGTTTTCTTATTGTTTACATTTAGTTATTAATGAGACATATTACACTTTTTATCAGCAATGAGTTTATTGTATTCTGCAATCATGTTTGAAATTGATTTCTTTGGAAATCTGAGAATTAACCTTGATAGTAGCCTCATTTTCTGAATTTAGTATCTTGAAAAATCATTGTTCCCTACTAAGATTTTTCAACAATTTGGACTCTTTCATTGGTGTCCAATTTGCTTAAGTAAGGGTATTTTGAGTCAAAATGGTGATGTAGATTTTATTCCTTTGGATCAGCTATTCTCAGCAAACAAGGCCCAATATTTTGTCTCTCATGTAAGTAAGCATCTATTTGTCTGTTCTGCATTAAATGCTCTATGTTCTGATTCAATTTTCTATTTCTTTTTATCACCTGTTTCATAAAGTCACCCCAAAAACTTTAATGTTAGAACCAAAAAAAATCTCCATGGCAACTATTCACATACAAAGAAATACTGAACTGAGTGAGTGTCTGACCTTGGAGAGAGCGCCAGACACTCTGTAACTTGGAGAGTGGCCATGCAGTGAGGGAGGGGAAGAAGCTCTCGCATTGTTGCCATTCATTGCATAGTGAGCATCAACTGTGTTGGCACATGGCTGGACTCACTTTGTCCCTGTTCAATGGCAGTAATGACTGAAAACAGTGAAAAGATTCAAGTCTCCCTCCTCTTAGACTAGAGGCAGACTGACGGTGGTTGGTTGCTGCCAGTCATGTGACAAAGGAGAGAGAGTGCACAGTGGCAATCCACCATCAAGTTATGTGACAAGTTCAATAGTGACTACTGAAAGGTGGGTTAAGCAGAGCATGGAGAAAGCACTCATTACATCTTTACTTTTTTTGGTATCCTGTTCATTTTTTGCAGACTACCCTAAATCCTTTGGCAGGCCTCAAACGGCCCATGGGCTGTATGTTGTGTAGTCCTGCAGTAGACATTTAAGAAATGTGTGTTGGATTTAATTACATAGAACTGAATTGAAAAAAAGGATATAAAACAAGAATTTCCATTAGAAAATTATCAAGGCCCTGGAGTCTCCATGGTCTTACTCAACTGGTTATCAAGGTTTGAAAATATTCATTCATTCATCCATTCAGCAACATATGTGTGTGTACGCAGATATTGTATATATGCATATACATACATATATGAATGCTGTACAGTTGTGTCTGGCCCTTTCTGATGCCATAGACTATAGCATGCCAATACTGTCCATGGGGTTTTCTTGGCAAAGATCCTGGAGTGGTTTGCCATTTCCTTCCCTAACATGTATAAATATTCAGCAACATACATACACACAATACATATATACATATGCATGGGCATATATACACATACATATACACACATATGTGTGCATATATATACATACATATGTACATACACACATTTTTTTTTTCATCTCTAAACACCAGGTGGCAACCTCCTTCCACAAATTTATTTTCTTGGGAGAAGGGCCTAGAGTATAGACATTCGTTAATCCAGTGTCTGATTTTTTTATTTAGAATGAACCTTAAAGATTTTAAAATTAATAAAAATAAAGGTGCACCAATTATTCTATATATGGTACAGTATGGAATCAAAATGAAGTCTTCTGACTTTTTGTCTAATGTTTAATGTCGTAGCCCATAAACAATATTGTTTTGTCAAATAGTTTAAAAAATTAAAAGCAATTTCAGAAGAAATATTATGAAGCAGGAGGAAGATATGATATTTTCCCAGAAGGGAGAGGGAAACTTTTCCATAATGCTTCTGAAAAGAGTTTTTAGGCAATAACTCCCAAAATCTCAGAGCTGTTCTTTCCTCAACATCATGTGCTACTTACACTGCATGAATCACTGATATTTAAGCACATGGCTATGGACTTCACCTGAAAAGTATGGGGGTACCTTGACTCTTCTCAGAAGGAGTAATAGGGTGATGTGACAATAATAATGACTAACGTTTGTGCATAATTTAGGTCTACATATGGGGTAATAGGCTTCGGGCTTTCTCTATCAACTCCTCACCAACACTGGTGAGGTAGGTCCCTCTATCTTGGCTAGCTTGGCTATCACACCCTTCAGAAGTCTAGAAGTAGATCTGAGGGGGTTGTAAGATGGTTACTGTCATACTATTATTTGCAAGTGCCCATAAAATGTGGTCCCCACAGAATCATTCATCCAGTTATTATGTTCTTAATATCATCTAACCAATGATGAGTGTCTCTAGGTTAAATTGACTGCTTACTCTCTTCTCAATATCTATAATCAATGGGCATCAATTCACTTTAACACAGGCATACTTACTGAGAAGATATAAGAAGAGCCAAACAATATAGACCTCTGAGATCAAGCACCTACTCTCTTCCACCATCTTTGTCCTTGGGGAGACTGAATTCACATTTAAAGTTATTGCTAAAAATAGTTGATTAAGGTCATTTCTGAGTGAGACATGGGCAATGAATAAGTCATTCCTTTGCTTGGAGATATAGGTGCTGGGTAAGTTCATTTTTGGACTGGGTCGAATAAGTTATAGTCAAAACTTGTTTCTCACCAGGCTCGGTTGCTAAACTGCTGTCACCACCTCCCACAGACTCTAGGTGCTGGACCTCCAGTGGCTATTCTGACCTTTCAAAAATCACAGAGTCATGACTTTGTCTTTTCCAACTCTGATATTTATCTAAGATTAGGGAACAATCAAACAAAAAGCGTAAGAGACAGAAGAAACAGCAGCACCAATCTATGTTCACTTTCACATTGCTGCTGGGGAAGGGAATAGTCCCTTAACCTGAAGGCACACAACGTTTCTCCCTCCTCATTTAAAATCTGCCAGGGAGAGAGAGTTCTCCTATACATTTGAATTCTTGGCTTATATACTCTGTTATTATCCAAAAGCCAGTTAAAAAGGTATTTCACAACTACATAGTAATACAATAGGAAATAGAGGATACTTGCACATGATCTGAAGCAGGATGGAAAAAGGCAGATGCTCCATCACGTACTTCCAAAAGTAGTTTCGCTAAGCTTTCATGTGGGTTGATAGTGGACTGGGCCTATGATACATTCCATCAGAACTGGGACCTTATTGACTAATTCATTTTTATCATTTGATCCTCACAACAGCCCCATCAGATAGATGCTTTTATTCCCCTCATTCCACAGCAGAAGGAACAGGCTAACAAAGATCAAATGAGTTGTCCAGGGTCACACATCTAGAAGGTCTCTGAGGCAAGATTCAAACTAAAGTATTCCCAGCTCCAAGTTCAGCATTCTCTCCTTCCTGATACTTTGTTGTAAAATTTTAGCAACTTAGTCTGTTTGGCTGTTATCTCCAACTTGAACCATGGAGAAGTCTCTTACCTTCAAGAAGTAGTCCCAAGAAGCATCTGTCTAGGGACAGATCAAAGGATTTCACTATGGAATAGAGGAGCCTGAACATGGTTCAAAGGATGGTACACAAGGAGAAGTCAGAAAACTACAGGAATCCATTCTTCCTAGCCAGGGAGCTAGACTTGGGGCCAAGAAGTCATGCTTATAAGACAACATTGCTGAGTAAGGAATGCAACTCATACATGGATAGAAAGAGTCCTTCTCTCTATTTCCTAGGACCACAACCCCAGTCCAGGCCACTGTTATTTTGCCTCAATTATTGAAACAATCTACTGATTGGACTCAAGACTTCCATCCTTTCCAGGCTCCCATCCATCCCTCACACAACTGATAAGATAATCTTCCTAAAGCATAAATCTCTCTCACCATGTTTCTCTCACACTCAATAGACTTCAGAGGTTTCCTATTCAATCTAGTATAAAATAAAAATGTCTGGGATTGACATTTCAAGTCCTTTAGTCTACTTTTTCTGTCTACTTTTCAAGGCTAATTATAAGCAGTTAGGTGGCACACTGAATAGAGTGCTGGACCTAGAGTCAGGAGGAGAGTATTGGGTTCAAATCTGTCCTCAAACACTAGCTGTGTGATCTGGGCAAGTCATTTAACTTCTTTTTTCCTCAGTTTTCTCAAGTGAAAAGTAGAGATAATAGCATCTGTCCCTGGTTGTTGTGAGAATAAAATGAAATACATGCATATATATATATATATGCACACATATACACATCCCTACACACATATATGTATATGCACATACATCCACACATGTATGTATATATATACACATATGTGTACATGCTCACATATACGCACATACATACATACTTTACTTTAACCTAGTGCCTGGCATATGGTAGGTGCCATACAAATGTTAGATGTTAGTATTACTCTTAATTCCATGTTGTTTCCCCTTGTGCACAATGAATTTCAGTCCAATTATCCTACCTATTGCTCTTAGAAACTTTCATTTTATCTTTTCTCATCATATCTTTCATGAATTTCTCCCAAACCTGAAATAAGCTCCCTTCTCATCTCTCTCTCATAGAATCTTTATAATCTTTCGATAAGAAAGGTTGCAAATAAGTTGTAACATGAGCTGAACCTTTTCTGATAACTATTTATTTTTCTCCCTCCTCAATGTATAACGTACGTACTTCTGTTTGTCTGTTTTTACCCCTAGTGGAATGGAAGCTGTTTGAGGGAAGATTTTTCTTTAATCTTTTCTTATTACCAGTGCCTTGTAAAGCACCTTACTTATGTGTTTTATAAATGGTTTATGAACTGAAATAATCTAAATCAAGTT
This sequence comes from Pseudochirops corinnae, assembly GCA_028646515.1. Lineage (NCBI taxonomy): Eukaryota > Metazoa > Chordata > Mammalia > Diprotodontia > Pseudocheiridae > Pseudochirops > Pseudochirops corinnae. The sequence goes on from CM053585.1 coordinate 270,381,355, forward strand.
TAATCCCTATGTAATCATCTAGACTTAAATACTTCTAGTGACAGAGAACTCACTTTCTTTCAAGTCAGTCTATTCCATGTTTGGTTGGCTGGCTCTAATTGGTAGGAAGTTCTTGTTTATTTCATACTAAAATCAGCCCTTCCATAACTGTCTGCTCTTCTTGCTATCATTATTCTAGTACTGTGGTCTGGAGACAATTAGAAAACATCTAACCCCTGTTGCCTGACAGCTCTTCAAACATTTAAAAATAACCGTCATTTCTCTTCCAAGTCATTTTATTCTTTTTTTTTTCTTGCGTAGTATTTTATTTTTCCCAGTTACTTGTAAAAACAATTTTAACATTCATTTTTAAAACATTGATTTCCAATTTCTCTCCCTTCCTCCCTTCCCACTCCCTCTCATTGAGAAGGCTGTACATGTGTATTCATGCAAATCACTTCCATAATAGTCATGTATGAAAGAAAATGTAGACAAAAAAACAACAAAAATAAAATTTAAGAAAAATAAAGAAAGTTTCAAAAATATGATTCGATCTGTATTCAGATACCATCAGTTCTTTCTCTGGTGATGGGATCATTTTTCACCATATGTCCTTAATAGTTGTCTTGGGTCATGGTATTGCTGAGAATTCACAGCTGATCATGTTACAATATTGTTCATACTTTGTACACAGTATATTTTATTTTGCATCAGCCCATGCAGGTCTTTCCAGGTTTCCCTGCTCAATATTTCTAATAGTACAATAGTATTCCATCATAATCACATACCACAACTTGTGCAACCATGATGGGCTTTTTCTAACTTCTAACTCATTTTATTTTTTAGACTAAAAATCCCTAGTCCTTTATTAGCTGACCTGATTTTTAGCACTCTTCCCATTCGGGATAGCTTCTTCAATTGTAAAGGTTCATCCAGAGCTATGGTCTTGGCAACCATGACCTGATAAGTGAAACATTTTCTACTCTAGTCCCCCTCTTTTTCCCATCCAAGTATCTAATCAAATAGTTTGGACAGTAAATATAGATCTCTCTCTCTCTCTCTCTCTCTCTCTCTCTCTCTCTCTC
>CM053585.1:270382518-270404703 GCA_028646515.1 Pseudochirops corinnae
AAACAGATCAGCTGATGGGCTTCCAGCGTCTGACCATCACATCCATACCAATTCAGTTACCAGAGAGGGAAGCACCAACATCTGGGTTTTTCAAAGCCAGGGGGCTCAACGGCTGCCCAGAGTGTCATCTGGTCAAATCACATAACTCTTTCCAAAGTGAGCCCCAAAGCAAAACCTCACATCAGCAGTATATATAGCCTTCTCCTGGATCAGAGACCATCACAGCCCTCTTGACCCACTGCCCAATCACAAATAATAAGGTATGGGCATTCCTGAAGAGCAAGCCTCCTGCCACAGGCTCCATGTGACCACATTCAACCTGTTAGGGGGCAGAGTATACTTTCAAACCAGGGAAGGTTCTCAGAGCCACTTAAGGCACTTAAGCAAAGGGCCTAGGAGCAGGGAAGATCTTCAGATTCCCATAACACACACACACACACACACACACATACACACACACACACGCACATGCACACTCTCCCTCTCTCTCTGTCTCTCTCTCTCTCTCTCTCTCTTTCTCTCTCTCTCTGTGATAATGTTGGATGAGGGGGCTGGTTCTTGTATCTAATAGCATAGTAAGTCAGAGGACATGGGCTAAAATTTTGACTCTGCTACTAACTACCTGTATAACTTTGGACAATTAATTTTACCACTTTGGGCCTGTTTCCTAATCTGTAAAACAAGACAGCTGTATTGAATGACCTCTATAGTCCTCTCTACCTTCAAATGTTTCTTCTTAAGAGCTAGATTAAATGGGTCATTTTGAACCCTAAAGTGGAAAAATAGTTGAACATCAGATCTGGAAGGATCCTTAGAGCAGTCCTACTCCTTCCTTTGACAGAAGAGGAAATTGAGACCCCCCAAAAGGAATTAGCCAATGTCTCAAAGTTAATCAGAGACTAAAAGGGGAAGCTAGAACTCAGACCTGATTTTTAGGTCAGCATTATTTCTATATCTCTGCAAATTCAGCAGATGAAGTGAATTGACTCCGAGATAACAAATTATCCTTCTTCCCTGCCCAGGACATAAAGAGGAAGCCCATGTCAGGAGGGACACCCACATGACCAATAAGAAATGGAGATGGTCGCATGTAGACAGGTGCAGGGAATGGGAGGTGAGGAGGTAGCTAGTCTGGCTAAAATATTAATTGTCAAAAGCACTTTAGATGGCACTTTCATGCCTGTAAAGCATTTTGCATGAATTATCTCAGTAAATCCTCACAACAACCCTGTAAGTTTGATGTTATTATTGTACCCAATTTGGCAATGCTAAGAAAGGCTAAGAGGGGTTAAATAACAGCCCCAGGATCATATAGCTAATAAGTCCCCAAGATAGCATTCAAACTCAGATCTTCATGACTCCACCGCTAGTTGTCTTTGGCACTTTACTTGCCAAGTAGTTATGGCTCATTGTTAAGGAACACTGAGGCAGAGAGAAAGGGATGGCATGAAGGTCAGGAAGAGGGAAAGCCAAGAAAGTTCAAAGGCAGGTTCTGAAAAGGGGTTTGATCTATTGGCCAGTTTAGGTCTTAGTTGGAAGTGGGGTTGCATTCGGAAAGAGTCACATCCTGGATTTGAGGTGGCTCTTAGCCTTAGGTACATATTCTCAGACTCCTGGAAGGAGAAAGGCAACAGTTTACTGGGGAAAAATTCCTTGTGACAAATTTGTCCAATAAAAGGTTTGATATTTAAGATATTTAAGAAGTTGATTCAGATATACTAAACAGAGAACCAATGAACCATTCCCCAAGTAGTCAAAGGATATGAACAGTTAGCTCTCTAAGGAAGAAATTCAAATTATCAATGGCCATATGGAAAAAAAATACTCCTCTCCAAATCAGTTATAATTAGACAAATGTTAATTTATATAACCCTGACATTCTACCTCATACCCTTCACATTTTTAATGACTTGAAAAAGGAAAATCATAAATGTTAAAGAGGCTGTAAGAAAACAGGCACCCTAAAACACTATTGATGAATCCATGAATTGTTTCAGCCATTCTGGAAAGTGCTGCAATGTGTATACTCTTTGATGCAGCAATAACACTGTCATGCTATCCCTAATAGAAATCAAATAAAGACAAAAAGGGCACATATGTACACAAATAGTTATTCAGCTATTTCTGTCTATTGAGTTCCTCAGATTAACACATTCCACTTAGAGTAAATTAGATGATCGTTTACCTTGATAGCTTTATCAAATAAGAATATATCTTGAATAGTTATTAAATGTTAACAAGGCCTAAATAATCTCTGGTACTTCTAGTGTATGTAACTGAAAGTCTGTTCAGATTTGATGGACTTCATCTTGCCCTATGGAGCTTGTATTAAATCAATGAGATGGTTTAGCATGAAGGATTCAAGTGTATAGTATCAGAAAGGAGAAAGAGCTGCCACTGAAAAGGAATCATTTATGGGGGTGAGGTGGGGAGAGGAAATGAGCCTCAGTCTCAGTCTCCTCCCCTTTTTGTAAAAAAAAGAGACTTTGTGAAGTTCAAAGCACCAGCATATTTAGAACAACAACTGGTTAGCATCAGCATCAGGAGAGGAGGCTATACTGGACATGATGAGTAAAGTCATATTCAAGGCTCTACAAGTAGGCAGATAGAGAATCCACATCTTACTGAAGGAGAACTTCATGGGTTTCTCTACAAAAGAGAGCAAAGAACTACCAACAATCAAGGACTTTAAGTTACTCATTTTTCAGTGTTTGTCTAATCTTCAAATCACGTCTTCCTAGAATTTATATCTTCTGATAGAATAGTGTGTCACAGAATTTGGGGGGATATTTTATATCAACTTTCCATACCATTTTAGTAAATACCACCTTTATAAAAGCTAATTAGATCTGGCTGACTAAGTGATATCAACTAGAAACCATGTAGGGAAGAACACCAGTGGGGTTCATGAAATAGCATTATGAAATCCTATATATATATATAATAGTGTCATCCTATAAAAATGATGAAAGGAAAACATTGTAAACTGATACAAAGCAAATTGATCACAACCCAGATAGAAATTTATATAATAAGAAAAACATTGAAAAGATGAGAGATTTTGAAAGACTTAAGAAGTGGGTTTAACATGATGAATGACCATGATTCCAGAGAACTGATAATGAAACATGCTATCAGCCTTCTGACAGGGAGGTAATGAACTCAAGATTCAGAATGAGATGTATAATTTCTGTGGAGGATGTTATGGGTATTTGTTTTAGTTGACTATATATATTTGGTAGAAGAGTTTGTTTTTTGCTTATTTGTTTCAAGTTGTTTGAGGGAAGAAGGAAGTTAATGATAAGGTTATCAAAAGAAAAAGAAAAAAAAAGAGAGCCACTGAAACATTTTTAATGATCAGAAGAGAACAGGAGGAAGACTAGAAGAAAAACAGGACAAACAGGACAGCTTTTGACAGTTATAATTTGAATTTGTTATGTACTTAAAAGGAAATGTGAGTCGTACATAATAGAGATTCACAGTTACAGATACAGTCCTTCCTCCGCCCCCCCCCATTTGTATATGGAAATTCTCATTGTATTTGTTTGTTAAATTTAGAATAAAAATGAATGCAATTTTAATTAAAAAGACAACATGGAGGGAGGTTGAATAAAGTTTGTCAGTAATTTCTGATCATGTGACCAACATGATGATGGGCTAGATATTTTCTTCAGTGCTTATGAACCTGGAAAATTCCTCATAATTATGAAGACATTATATGTACAAAATAAAGTAATTGTAGCACTCTCCATGGGCCGAGATATTAAGTTAAATAAGATAACAACCTGATAAATTAACAGGAGAGCTATGGGAAGGTGGAAGATCACACTTCTGAGGCAGCAATGCCTGTAATTGTTCCCAGAGAGAAAACTGAAGAACAGAAAGATCTGAGCAGCAGTGAAATCTCCAATATGGTTGGAAAATGAGAGATCTAGTACTCAAGGCTGCAGGGAGTATGGTCAATAAGACATCTAAACGAATCCAAATGTCTCTAAGTAAATATTTCAAGATAAAGGAAATTGAACCAACAATGACGGGGGAGAAGATCCTGTAGTTTACCAAGATGGATAGGATGGAATCACAATAGTTCCTGAATTGTTCAAGGGAGAAATGAAAATTGTGAAAGCAAAATTTATGACAAGAACAACAAAAATCCTTGAATCTATAGTGGCAAACCTCTCCAAAGAAACAAAAGAAAGAACAACTTATTGGGAATAAAAATATATAGCAGTAAAAGACAAATTTGAAGATGAGACACAAAAGTTAATAAAAACACACATGAACTGTATAAAAGAAAAACGCTGGTCATGAGGAAATAATGCAGAGACAAATTAAGTATCATAGATCTCCCAGTAGAATACAACAAGTTAAAACATTGAAATAACATAATGCAAAAAATGATGTAAAAAGATTGAGCAGAACTTCTGAATGCAGAAAACAAAGTACCAATCAAAATAGTCCATAAATACATTCTGCATGTTGTGAGGAACACTGTACTGCAAACTCCTAGATGCATAGTGGTTAATTGAACAATTTTATTGATGAACAGATTTTGCAAGCAACCAGGAGAAAAATCTTTAAATATTAAGGAAAGGAAATTCAAATAGCACAACACCATCATCTATCCATAGGAAACTACAGAAGGGAAAGGAATAACAGATTCCCCAAACCAAAAATAACCCTTATCTGTGCCTTGTCATGGCTGAGGGGCTTGTGTAGCTCAATGGAAGTATGAGCTGTGTCATGCAGGGTTAGTGGAGAGCTCTGACAAAAGGTGATCCACTATAGAAGGTAATGGCAAACTACTCCAGTATCTTTGTCAAGAAAACCCCATGGATAGTACTAAAATGATAATAGAGAAGATATCAGAAGATAAACCGCTCCGGCTGGAAGCTGTCCAATAGAGTACTGGGGAAGAGTAGAGGACAATTATAACTAGCTCCAGTACTAATGAAGCATTTGGGCCAAAGCCAGAAGGAAGCTCAACTATGGATGTGTCTGCTGATGAAAGGAAAGTTTCGTGCTGTGCAGATCAATACAGGCTTTGAGAAATATTAGAGGGCAGATGGGCTTGGCATGCTATGGCCCACAAGGTCACAAAGAGTTAGACATGACTGAACAACAACAAAAGCAAAAGAGATGCAGCCCAAGGTGACAAATCCTATAAGGTTGAACTTAATCATTAGTGAAGAATATGCATACGTAATAAAAAAGAGGCATTTGAAGCATTAAAAAAAAAGACACAGGAAGATATTTGCAAATATCTCAAACAGAAACACAAGAAAAGTAAATACAGCAAACAAGGTAGACACAAATAACAAAATAAATCACTTCAGAAAAAAGGAGAAAACTGGAAGGAGAAATAATGATAACTAACATTAATGCAGCACTTTATATGCAACATATATGTAAATACATATGTAGCACTATGTATGTAAGGCATTTTGCTAATATTTTCTCATTTTTCCTCATAATAACACTGAGGGTAAGTACTATTATCCCCATTTCACAGATAAGGAAACCGAGGCACAAAGAATTTAAGTGATTTTCTCATAAATGCATAATTAGTAAGTAAAGCTAGATTTGAACTCAGGTCTTACTGAGTCCAGATCCAGCACTCTATGCACTGTGTCCCCTAGCTGCCTCTATGGGATTAAAATAAATAACAACAAACAAAAACAACCAGAACAACACAACAGAGGAACCATTGAGAGATTTATTTCTAAAAATACACAAAAGATAAATGTGAAAGTGGAAGTTAAATAGAAATGATGGTGGAAGAACAGACTTGAAACATTATAAGTTAAAACATTCTACTCAACCTCTGCAAGGGAATTAATCTGTTTTATTTTTTTGTGAGACTAAATTGCAGAGTGAGAGCAAGTATGAAAGATGAGAGAGGAGGTAGTATGTTGAGGGTACTTGTGTAATATACCCTAATCAAGCCAATGCTAGACAATGAAGGGAAAATAACTCCTGTAATATCTTCATAAGAAAAGGAGCTATGGGATAATGTTCCAGGTGGTAAAGAGAGGAATTAAAATAGGAGGAAAGAAAGAGAACTATCTTAATACAGTGATGGAAGAAATTCCACCCAAGAACCCTCTTTTGAAGGAGAAACGTATTCAATGGTGGGAGATAGGGAAGTTACAGTGATAGTGACCTGCAAGAATTTGGTTCTAAGAAAGAGAATAATACCTTTGTAAGAGTGATTATTTTCCACCAGCAGAATTCTGCATCAGGTGACAGAGAATCAGAGCTCTTGGGGATAACCAGCAGCCAGAAGGGTAGAAGAACATGACACATTAAAAAAAAAGATTCCATGAGAAATGGGAAATCAAATGATCATGGGGAGATCAGGACGGTAGAAATTATCTCCATAATGAAGGCCTGGGGAAAATTTCTATCACAAGGCAATAATTCTGGTCTCTCTATCTCCTATAAGAATTGATACCTCTGAGAGTGAGGCACGACAGCCAACAGAAGAGGGGGCAGCATCTACATGACAATAAAATAGAAATTATTTAGAAGAGAGAAATCAACACGTATTTTGGAAGCTTTAATTCCATGAGGAATGCAGAAACTAAAAAAAGAATCTGTAAGTATAAGCACCATGAATTAAAGAATAAAGTTGGAACAGATAGGAAGGGGAGAGAATTAATGAAGAGAAAAGGAAAAGGAATCTTTTAAAGTGACTTTTGCTGGGAACAATCACACACTGACTGAAGATGTCACCTTACAAGAGAATGGATCAGATGCTGAGGGAATAAGGGAAGCAGGTGAATCAAAACTCTGGGGAGTCAGATTGTCATAAAGCCAAGGGGATCGCCATACCCAAGTTTGAGGGAAGGAGGGGTGAGAAGAAAGGGAAAGGAAGGGAACTGATATTTATATAACACCGAACCATCATGCTTTACAAATATTATCTCATCTGATCCTCACAATGATCCTGAGAGGTAGAAGCTGTTATTTATCCCCATTTGACAGTTGAGGAAACTGAGGCAGACAGAGTAACTTGCCCAATGTCACACAGCTAGTAAGGGTCTGTGGTCAGATTTGAGCTCCGGTCTTCCCGACTCCAGGCCAAGTCTTAGACCTACTTTGCCACCTAGCTATATAGGGTAAGACTGTGGTTTGAGGATGAGAGATTCCACTATGGAGAGGGAGGTCTGGACTCTAAATGGGAGTAAGAAGGAATTAAAAGTTATAAGATAAGTGGGGTTCATTTGCCTCAGAGGGGAAAGCAAAACTTGAAAATACTTGCATTCTTTTATCTGATTGTGTTGAGAGACAAGATGCGGGCATGGCCCCACAATAAGAGAGTTCCCTGAACTCCCTGGATCAAATTCCCTAAAAATGCACAGTTCAGGGAAATGGATTGGGTGTGCCCTTCATTAAGTACAGTTAGACACTGAGTTCAGGGTGTGTGATATGGAAACTGATGTTTGGAGGTGTATTTGAGTGGAGGTATCAGTGTAATGAGTGTACCTGCCTGCACAGAACAACCCTGGAGCAAGCATCTTTTAGTTCCTGGTGCCTCTCTTTGCGAGGACTGCAAAAGTTGATTTCATCACTAGGGTGGAGGATCTGGCTGCCTGCCCTGTGGATGAGCATTTGGCTGTGTATCCATGGATCCCCTTATAAATGCCACTTGGGGGCCTCAGGCAGGCACTACACCACGGAATTCTCAAGAGACCAGTCACCCCATATTGCCATGACTTCTTCACGTAGTTCAATGATTCTGCTCTACTTGACCTGCACCTTCTTAATTGTGGGTGAGTGTAAGATCTTTTATTTCTCAATTCTACCAGAAATAGGCTTATGGACCTTATGGACCAACCAAGTATTCAACAGATAAGGGCTAGATGGTGAAGTAGAATGCTGGGCCTGGAGTCAACAAGTTGTTGTTTTGTTGTTTCTGTCGTGCCTGACTCTTTGTGGCCCCCTTTGGGGATTTCTTGACAGAGATACTGGGTTAGTTTGCCATTTCCTTCTCCAATTCATTTTTACAGATGAGGAAACTGAGGCAAAGAGGATTAAGTGACTTGCCCAGGGTCACACAGCTTGTATTTGTCTGAGGACAGCTAGGTGGCACAGTGGATAGAGCGCTGAGGCTAGAAAGACCTGAGTTCAAATCTGTCCTCAGACAAATACAAGTTGTATCTGGAATCAGGAAGTTGTTGTTTTGTTGTTTCTGCCATGCCTGACTTTTTATGACTCCATTTGGGAGTCCCTATATCCAGGGTTTTGCACAGTGTTCCACATTGCCTCAGAAAGTAAGTTTTCCTCTGGGAAAAAATGGCTTATTTGCCAATCAAGTGGGAGTCTCTTGTCATCGTATAAAGAGACCTCCAAAATGGCATGACTGATGCTCAAGGATGAGAATAATGCTTTTGAGTAAAGGATGTATTAGATATTACCTGAGTATCCTTTTAATTCTGTGATATGAGAGGTTCTGTACATCAGAACAATCTCATGATTTGTTTGCTCTATGAGATCATACTACAAGAGTGCATATAGATTTGTTGTTCCCATGAGCATATCACTTTCATTGTAGCCATTATTGCCACTTAGAAATATAATAAGAAAAAATAAGAAAAATGAAGACAGATACAGTTTCATATGAAAAGACTCCCTTTACAACGACTTAGAATATCTGGAAGAGTATTTTTTTTTAACACAATAATACATGGCACTGTGTAATAGGGAGATAATTTCACTGGGAGTGCAAAGAGGCAGGAAGACAGCATGGTATGATTGGAAAACACTGTATTCTCGGGGAAGAGGACCTGGGTTCAAAGCCCACCTCTGACATTTATTATCACTGTGACCTTGCACAGAGCACTTGGTCTCCCCTGGCTTCAATTTCTTCATTTGTTAAATGAGAGGATTGGACTAGATAATACCTTTCAATTTTAGGTTTATTCTAGTCTTGTTCTGCCATAAACTTACTCCGTAATCCCGCACAAGTCACTTCTCCATTCCAGGTCTCAGTTTTCTTTTATGAATTTAAGAAAATAATACTTGTATTACCAAAGTAGGGCTGTTACAGGGATTGAGCACTTTATAGCCATGTGTAAGTGACTTGTTTATTGACAGTGACTTAGTTTATCAATTTTACTGAGTCTTCCAAGAGTCGATTATTGGCATGATTTTCATAGACCTATATTCTAAAAAATATTCTTTATTCCATGGTTGATTTTGCCCTCTTTTGCTTTAAGAGTGGTAACAGGGCAACTAGGTGGCGCTATAGATAGATTGCTGAGCCTAAAGTCAAGGAGATTCATCTCCCTAAATTTCACTCTGGCCTCAGACATGTAACTAGCTGTGTGACTGTGGACAAGTCACTGAACTTTGTGAGCTGGAGAAGGAAATGGCAAACAACTCTAGTATCTTTGCCAAGAAAACCTCACATGGGCTCATGGAGAGTCAGAGATGACTGAAACAACTGACCAGCAAATAAGAAGAGAGCAGGGCTAGGGTTCATTCATAGCTCTATACAAGTGAATTTGATGAAGCCCAAGTCCTATATACTCTGTGGATTTCGTTTTGTCCATCTCTAAAATGAATAGATTGGATTGGTCCTTGGAACCCTTCTGGCTCAGATATTCTGCATTCCACATTGTTTCCTCTAACTCTGACATTCTGTGATTCTTCCAAACCATCATCAATATCTCATGAATATCTGATGTTTCCTTAATTTCAGATGCTGTAAGTCAAGGCGGCTATCAGGTACGTGCTACTCTCTCTATTAGAGGCTTCATTCCTTTCAAGACAGAAGATAAGTGACCAATCATCCATTGGTCCTGAAATTGGTTTGTCATTAGGATGACCCAAGGCTATTTGGATGAACTCATTGATGCTGGGGATGATACATAGAAGCATGAGGCCAGATCCCTATTCTATGAAAATTATAGGCTTTTCATAGTAGAATAAGACAGGGATGCATGGATCTATCAACAAGGGAGAATATGAAAATGAATTTACAAGAACAAGATGTTGTGAGGAAGAGGTCCCTTTTGACTGGAGAATACCAAAAAAGGTTTACTAGAAGAGGTGACATTTCAGTCTTTTACCCTTGGAAAAGAACATATTAATTGAATATTCCTTTATACAGTAAGGCATTTTCCAGCTTTAAAATTCTATATTTTTAGGTTTTAAGATCTCTCTCAATTTGAGCATTCTTTGATTTAGGTTCTAAGTTCCTTCTACTTTCAACATTCAGCAATATAAGACACTCTTTAGGATAACATGTGATAGCATGTGATAGCATGGGTTCTAAAGGTCTATTTTTAGCTTTGAAGGTCTATTTCTTAAGACTCATCCTGTTTTTTCATAAGCCACAACATATCAGTGCACAAACTCTTCCAATGCTACTGTAGGTATAAGAATAAAAAAAATATCGTTTTGCCACAGAGCTTCTGTGTCTCCTTTTCTGGAAATTACTATTTTGTGGAACTCTACTGAAACATTACACTATATTACTTAGTGTTTTATTTTAAAAAAAACAATATTTCCCTCAATTGCATGTTAATTTTTAGGATTCACTTAAAACATTTTTGGGGGGTTCCAAATTTTCTCCTTCCATTTCTTACCTCTCTCCTCCATGAGATGGTAAGCAATTTGATAGAGTTTATATATGTATAATCACGCAAAACAAATTTATGTCTTAGTCATGTAAAAGAAGACAGACCAAAAGAAAAAACAAACAAAATTAAAGTGAAAAATAATACATTTCAATTTGCAGTCAGACCCCATCATTTTTATCTCTGTTTATAGAATTTAGTCTTTTTCAAAGTGACTACAAGTGATGCCAAAGGGAGAAAGTCTTAACTTTGAAATAAAATTGTATCACCTATTGTTGAATGGAATTGTCCTGCAGATAAACTTAAATTTGTTTCCCTGTGGTGCCCACCCACAGCACTTAGTTCTGCCTTCTGGGGCCTGGCTGAACAAGTCTAACTTCTCTTCCCATTGGTAGTCCTTCATATATACACCAAGCTCCAACCCCCACACTAGTCCAGAACTATCAGTTCTTCTCAGGACTGTAATATCCTTCCTTTGTGTCTATTGCTCTTAGAAACAAAACATTATTGTGAAAAGACTTACCCCAAACTCATGCTGAGGTACCTCTACTTGATCAGCAGTGCAACAGCTATTTCAAATATCCTTTTTTCCTCAGACTCACAGTTCTACACAAAACACAACTCACTCACTTCCTTGCAACCTTCCTGACTCTTTATCCTTTTTAACTCTCACTCTGTCCCCTGGGCTATGAATTGTGTTTTGGAAAAATATATGGATTTAAATTCAGAAAACCTGAACTCACATCAGCACTTTCCTATTTGTTGTCTATGTGACCTTGAGCCAGATACTTCATTTCTCTGGAGCTCAGTTTGTGGATGCTTCCAGTATTGTCGTTTTTCCTTCCATTATCTTTGTGGGCCAGATTACATCAATAACGTGTCACAGACCTGGGACATAACCAGAGCAGGGAAATCAGAAATGGTGAGGAGTCTAGAAACCATATCATTTCAGAATCAATTGAAGGGGTTTGTCTGTGTTTAATCTGACAAACTGAAGACAAAGGTATCACCGTGGAAGTGTCTAACGGTTGTTGTTGGCTATTTTTAGGACTCTCATAAGGAAAATGAATTGGACTTTTTCTGTTTGACCCCAGAAGGCAGAACTAAGAGTAACAATAACTGTGAAAAGGGAGGAAGGAAGGGAAGTTTCAGAAAGGCAGATTGTTAACAATGAGAGTTTTTGAAAAGTGGAATGGGCTGCCTCAGAGAGTAATGAGTTCTCTCTTCTTAGAGGTCAGAAGCTGAAAGAGAACATATCAGAGCCAGTATTGAGGGTACTCCTACTCAGCACTGGTTAGACTAGATGGCTTCCACTGTCTCTTCCAGTTCTAAGAGTTTATGATTCTATGAAACTTTCCCAGGCAAGTCTAAGATCTACAAACACTCCCTAAATGCTAATTGCAATTAATCATACTGCAAATTTATTGAGTCTGTAAAAAGAATTGTCCCCTGTGGTGGTTTGAGGGTAAGTAGACTTGTGGAGTTAGGCAAGCAGAGGGTAAACCAGGTCTCCATCTGTTGGTACCTATTATGGGGAGCCAGCAATTGAGTAGTGGAAAGAATCCTGGGTTTAAATTAAAACCTAGCTTCAAATCCTGGTTCTCCTAACTACTTTTATGGTTTTGGACAATTTCTTTGTTGATCTCTCTTTGCCATTTGGAAATGGAATATTTAAAGACTAAATTATTCCTGACATGTCTCTAGTTCTAAATCCCAGCATCTTCTTGGGTGCAGAACTGAAAATATTGTTTTGCTATTACAGGCACAGTGCAAAAAATTCCAGGCACCAGCCTCAGGAGAAAGCACTCAATGTCCCGATATTAAAAAACCAGTGTGTGGCACAGATGGCCAGACCTATAAGAACCTCTGTGAATTCTGCAAGGCAGCCATGTGAGTATAAGTATACACCACTTTTGCATCCTGGGGGTTGGGGAACAGAGGGGAGAAGAATGAGAGAATGGTAAGGGAAACTGCTTTCTTTTGAACTCCACAAATTTAGTTTTTATTCAAAAATATCTGTCGTATTTTAATAACTGGTCATCCAGTCTCTACTCAGATTCCTCTGTTTAGTAACGATTCACTGCTATGGAGACAACTGATTCCAATGTGGAATACCACACACCTACTACACTAAGCTTAGTACCCTTTCCACCAGACATGCACTCTTACACTAAGAAAGGCTGTAGGGTGGGAGTCGTGAAGAGAAATAATAACAGAGGGAAGAAGACTAGGGAACCTGGGGCCCATTGACATTCAAAGGCAATCTATGAAAATTCCACTAACGTATGATGAGATGGGCTTTGTATCTAAGAAATATATCTATTTCTTCTAGGGAAGAGAATGGACAGATTGGCTACAAACATGATGGAAAATGCTAAACCTCCAAGTGGTTCAGTGGCTACAATTTTCCCTCACTAACTCACCTTCAATAAAAATAACTTGACAAATATTTTAAGATCACTTTGGTTATTTCTTTGATTTATCTTTTGTGTTGTTGATAAGACTGAAGAATTATCTCAAACAAGACCCTGCAGAGGAGACAAGGAGGGCAAAACCATGGTAAATACAGTACTTTAGGCTTTGTATTTATGTGATCCTGAATCACAGGATTTTTAAATGGAGGAGACCTTAAAGATCACCTGATCTAATTCTCGGATGGGAATGGCTTTGGCTGAATCTTCTGGCTCCCAGAAAACTGCATGCTTTTTTATTAGAAAAAAATATTAATTAGCATATGATTTCTTCTGATCAATTAACCAACAATTTATTAAGCATCCACTGGTATCAAGTAGGAGCCCAAACGTACAAAATAATGAAGCAATGTCCACTTACATGCAGCTTAGATTTGAATGAGGAAGACAATGAGGAAATATCTCTCCATACCTACAGAATCAGTGTAAAGAGATGAATACAAAGTAGCTACGTAAAAGTAGTTTGAGAGAGAGAACAGTTCAGCGGGGCTCAAGAGCTTTTGCTGTCTTTTATTTTAATATTTATTTTCAATTTAAATACAAAAAGAAAAAAAGGAGAACATTTCCATGTACAGAACCCGATATAAAAAGAGGATTCGCTATAAAACAATGAATTTCCATTTCATAGTGCTTACTTAGGAAAAAAAAACAAAAAACAACAAAATTATGTGATAAATACTACACATCATGCTAAAAGCCATTCTGCTTTTCTGTGCTTCCTTCTAAGTTTTCTTTTGTTCTTTGCTGTGTACTTTTTTCTACCTCTCTACCTACCCCACCGTAGAGAAGGCAAGTATTAGACGAAGATATATGTTTGTATAATATATATAAGCATATATATATAAAGATACACAAATATACACACACATGTGTGTGTGTGTCTGTAGGTGTGCATTAGTGTATGGATATATATATGTAAAACTTCTAATCGTCAGTTCTTCATCTGGAGGGGGTAGCATCTTCCTTCATTGGTCCTTCATAGTTGATTTGAGTATTTCTAATACTCAAAATGACTTAGTCATTCAAAGTAATTCTTAGAATAATGCTGCTATTAGTGTGCATAATGTTCTCTTTGTTCTGCTCATTTCACCCTTCATTATTTCATGCAAGTCTTTCCATGTTTTTCTAAAATCAACCAACTCATCATTTCTTATAGCACAATAGTATTTCATCATAATCATATACCACAATTTGTTTAGCCATTCCCCAATGGATAGGCATCTCCTCAATTTCCAGTTCTTTGCCCATCACAAAGACAGCTGCTATAAATATTTTAGAACATACAAATTATTTTTCTTTTCCCCTAATCAGCTTGGGAAACGGACCAAATAATTGTATTGCTGAGTATAATTCTTTCGGCATAATTCCAGATTACTCTCCAAAATGGTTGGATCAGTTCACAGTTTTATCAACAGTGAATTAGTGTACCAGTTTTTTCACAGCCCCTCCAACAATGCAGAGGCAGTGATATGGAAATTGAAATGTTGTCCCTGAAGGACACAGAGAAGGCCAATTTCACTGGATTGCAGAATGCTGGAAGTGCAGTAATGTACAATGAGTCTGGAAAGATTAATTAGAGCAAAGTTGTGAAGGAATTTAAAACCAAAATACAAGAGTTTACATTTGATTCTAAAAGCAAGAATAAACCATAGTTTATTAAATAAGGGATTGAAACAGTCAGATATGTTTTTGAATAAAATCACTGTGGCAACAGCTTGGAGGATGGACTAGCATGCAATTATTTCTGAAGACAGTACCTGGCATTCAACAGACACAGGTTTATTGAACGAGTTATTAAGTTAATAAGTTTATATTCATATATTGCTTTGAGGTTTCAGACTGCTTTGTAATTATTACCTCTTTTGAGTCTCAAACATCCTTATTAGATAAGTAATATTTAGTAGTATTCCTCCCATTTTATAGATGAGTAGACTGGAACTCAGAGGAGTTAAATAAATTGGACAAAACCACAGAGCAGATTAATGGCAGAGACTAAGTTCTAAATTGCATCATGAAAATTGTGATAAGGATTCAAGGAAAGGAGAGATTTAGGAGGCTGGAATGATAAAGGGAGGCTTCACGGAGCATCTCGGATGTGAAGGATGGACAGACTAGGGATTAAAAGTTATTAATCCCTCTGAGGGTACTTGGAAACCAATTGGGAATGTGGGGAGGGAATAGGTAAGCTGTGGATCTTTTTAATTAAAAAAATATTTATTTTATTTTTAACTTAAATAAAATAAGCATTTCTATTGTGTCTAATGAATGCATTTTGATGTAGTAGAAAAAGCCCAGCACTTGGAATCTAAGAGATCTGGGCTTTAATTCCAGTTCTGACACATTAATTATGTGCCCATATGCATGTCATATGTCTTCATTGTGCCTTAGTTTCTTCATCTGTAAAATGTGGACAACTTATATTACCTACTTCGTAGTACTATTGTGAGGAAAATGATTTGTAAACCCTAAAACATCATATAAACACCCACTGTTAGTGTCTCAAGATTATGCCAAACAAGAATGTGTTAAACAAGGTGGTTAATTTGCCTCTGTATGTATGTGTGTGCCCCTTGCAACTGGTGAAGTCTATGGACCTCTTCTTTGAATGATAATATCTAAAATAATTATAGGAAAAACTACATTTTAGTTAAAGGTTAGTGAAAATAAAGACGTGTTTCTTCTTATCCAAGTTTACAGATGCTCTCAAATTTATTATATGGAGAAAGTAAGAGTAAGAGAGGAGCAGATCATATAGTCAGAGCAAAGTCTGAAGCCTAGATCACTGAATTTCATATCTGAGGTTCTTTCCCAGACCACTAAAACACTGTGATATAAAGCACTGGCTTTGAAATCTGAGAACCTGCGTTCATACCCCAGATTTCACACCTGTGTAGTGGGGAATTGGCTAATAAGGAGTCAATCCTGAGAGTATAAGAATGTTTCAGGAACCTACTTCTGTGCTAAAGGCCTGTTCTTCCCACTTAGGATCACATATAGCCATAAAAATGTTGTACCTCTGTACTTCATCTTTACGTGTTTATTTTCTTTTGCTCTTAGATGAAGAAATATTAAAGATTGCCTATGAACTTTGAAAGTTCAGAAATTCTAGGTAGTAGAGGTCTGGGAAAGTGGAGGTCATGCCTGTCTTCTAATAATTAAACCAGGTGAAGTCCCAGGAAACCTCAAGCCTGACTTCTTTGGGAGATTGAACAGCAGAAAGGAAAGGATTCATCTAGAGGTTATGCTGAATTCAAAAGTGAACTGGGGGGAGTAGATGATTTATAACAACATCTTAGAGCCCCATTATTACAATACTATTGGTATAATACAAATTGTTCTCCTGATTCTTTTCACTTTGCTCTCTGTTAATTCATACAAGTCTTAAGAACTCTGACAAATTCAATGACCAACCATGATTTCCTACTACTCATGGTAAGTGAATTCTAGCTACCTCTTGATCAAGAGGTGACAGATTGAACATGCAGAATGAGACACATATTTTTTGTTCATTTCCTTGGAAGGAAAGCAATGGCAGATCTGAAAAGCATAATAAAAAGCAGAGATATTATGTCGCTGACAAAAGTCCATAGAATTGGTTTTTCTAGTAGCTATACATGGTTGTGAGAGTTGGGTTATGAGGAAAGGTGAGTGCCAACAAAAAATGCTATCGAAATTTAGTACTGAAGAAGAGTTTTGAGAGTCTCTTGGACAGCAAGGTGATCAAATCAGTCAATAATTGAAGAAATTGATTCAGGCTATTCCCTGGAAGATCAAATAGTGAAGCTGAAGCTTAAATACTTTGGCCACATAATGAGAAGACGAGACTCAGTGGAAAAGACCTCGATTTTGGGAATGCTTGAAAGCTATAGAAAAGGGGGATTGTAGAGGATGAAGTGGGATGTATAGTGTCAGGGAAACAACAAACATCAACTTGGACAGAGTTTGAGACACAGTAGAAAGTAGAAGAGCCTGACTGTGGTCCATGGGGTCATGAAGGGCTGGACATGACTGAGTAACTGAGCAACAAATGTAGGAGCTTGTGTTGTTCAACCATGCACATTGGAGGGCAGATGAGGGATTGAGTGGACAGAATGCCTGACTCATAGTCAGGAAGACTTGAATTTAAATCCTGCCAAATTCCTAGTAGTATTATGGTCCCAATTTGTGTGACTCTGCACAAGTCACTTAATCTCTGTCAGCCTCAGTTTCCTCATCTGTAAAATGGACATTTTATTTTTGTTAATGGAAAGAGGAGTGGAGGAAAAAAATGATTTCTACTTAAAAAATAATTTGTAAAAGTTTGAATACATACTCCTCAGAGTCTGAGCTGGGAGGAGTGTGCTAATATGATTTTCAGGGAAATATTTTTGGACTTGTGTTCCTTCCATATTTTCTTAATAAATATCATTTTTATAAAAGTTAATTAATATTAATTGGTAGGTGCTACATTATTATCAATGCTATGAAAGACATATTAATTGTAACTGGTGATTGATATTGAAAATAACACAAAAGAATGCAGGTTAATCTGATGGCATTAGAAGAAAAGAACAATAACCCCTTGTGCTACCCCAAGAGTACTCTGTAGGGAGATGTCCCCAGTGTTCTGGGTACCCAATCTGCCAATACATATGTAGGTGAAGACACTAAAGCCAGAGCAGAAAACTGCTACCCATGAGCAAGTCACTTGAAGTCCCTGGACCTCAGTTTTCTCACATGTAAAATGATATAAGTGGACTCACATTCCTTTCATTTCTAGAGCAATGATAATAAATTAGGATAAGAAAGTCAATCTGGGACAAAGTAAGGAATGCTCATAGCACAGAGTCATATAATTGTTACTCTGCCTATCACCCATGAACTACCAGGCCTATAAAGTTTTTAATGAGACTTTTTACAACAAATTGGCAAATAACTCTCAGACATGATAGGCAACATAATAACCTTTTAAAGATGCATTATGTCTCTTAAGGCAGTAATAATTACATTTCAAAAGGTACAGACCAAATTCAAACATTTAGGTGACAGACGAGGCTTAGTTATATAGGAGTTAAACCCATTTAATTTCAAGTTTTATTACAGCTGACAGGAGACATCATAAGCACCACCCTCTGAAATTGCTGGTCTCTCCCTCGATGTTTTCCGGGGTCTAGTCTATGGAAACACAACACAAAAATAATTAATTCATTTCTTCATTAATTTTTCAAGGATTTATTAAACACTTGCTAAGGGCAAAGAGGGCCTGTGTTAAGGTCTGGGGATAAAAAAATGAAATGGTTCTAGTCCTCACAGAGCTTATATTGTATTGGTGGAGCCAACATGGAAACTAGGTGGCTCAGTGGACTGAGTGCTGGACCTGGGGTCAGTAAGACCTGAATTCAAAATCAGCCTTGGATATTTAATAGATTTATGACCTAAGATAAGTCACTTAGCCTCTATTTGCCACAATTGCCTTAATTGTGAAATTGGGATAATAGCGCCTATCTCTCTGGGTTGCTGTATCAGAAGCAATAATATCTGTAAAAGGCTTAGCACAGTGCCTGATACAGTAGATACTGTACAAATAATTACTGTTATCATTAATAATAATAATAGATATATGTGTATGTCTTGATAGATACAGATTATACAAAATATTTTTTGCTGGGATCTCTAACCATGGGGGGAATCAAGAAAGGCCTCCTTTAGAGGGTGGCACATGGACTGTGTCTTAAAAGGAAGGTAGAGACTTTTAAAAATGGAGATAAAGAAATATTACAATCTAGACTTAGGGGAGAGGGTGTGGAAAGGCATGGAGAACAGATCAGATGTTAGGTACAGGAAATAGAAGTAGGCCATTATGTCTGGAATGTAGACTCCATGAGGGAAGTGATATGAAATTCTTGGAAAGATAGATCGTCACCAGAATGTAATAGGCGCTGAAGATATTTTAAGAGGACTTTGAATTTTTTTTTTTATTACCTAGAGGTGATAGGGAGCTCTTAAAAAGGAGTAACATGTACATGTTTGTGCTTCAAGAATAGCAGTTTCTTTAGCTACATGGAGGGTATATTGAATAAGGTAGAGAATGAAGTTAGAGAGATCTGGGAAGGAATGAAAAATGGAGCTAAAATTTTGTGAGAAGTAGAAAGAAAATAGACAGTATGGGTCTTTCCAGCATAAGAACTGGAAAATATCTTAGAACTCATTTATTTTTCCCTCCCTTGAAGGAGCTCACAGGCCTTTCCTCATAAGCCAACATGATTTAGATTTAGACGTGAAAGACCATCTGATTCAACTTGTTCATTTTAGAGATGGGTAACTAATATTCACACAGATTAAATGACTTACCCAAAGTCACACAGGTAAGAAGTAGCCCTGCATAGTTAATAATGATCATAGCTCATATCGCTTATATAAGGTTTTTCTTACATATTACGATGGACACAGTGATAACTCATCAAAAAGAATACATGCAAGGGTGTGCTGGGGCTAACTCAAGTTGGTTCACAACAATTGTTAAATTTTCAATGTGAGCATTTACACCTCAGAAATCAATGAACACCAGGAATCAGGGCTTGATTTATTGTTTTGTTGATTGTCTAGGCTTGCTTAAGAAAGCAAAGGAAAAAATGCTAAAAGTATAAACTGAACGTAAAAGTACATCCTACATACTTTTTTTTTTGAGAATTGGTTTTTAAAATTTACCAGCATAAAACAAAATTCAAAAAACCTGGAAAGACCTATGTGAGCTGATGTTGAGTGAAGTGAACAGAATCAGGAGAACACTATACACAGTAATGGCAATACTGTGTGATGAACAACTTAGATAGCTCTTCTCAGCAAAGCAAGGATCTAAGGTAACTCAAAAAGACTCATTCATGATGGAAAATGCTCTCCACATCCAGGGAAAGAACTATAGAGTCTGAATGCAAACCGAAGCATACTATTCTCTCTCTCTCTCTCTCTCTCTCTCTCTCTCTCTCTTTCTCTCTTTCTCTCTCTCTGTCTCTCTTTCTCTCTCTCTGTCTCTCTCTCTGTCTCTCTGTCTCTCTCTCTCTTTGTCTCTCTCTCTCTGTCTCTGTCTCTCTGTCTCTCTCTCTCTCTGTCTCTCTTTTTCTCTCTCTCTCTTTCTCTCTCTGTCTCTGTCTCTCTCTCTGTCTCTCTCTCTCTTTGTCTCTCTCTGTCTCTGTCTCTCTGTCTCTCTCTCTTTCTCTCTGTCTCTCTTTCTCTCTCTCTCTCTGTCTCTCTCTCTTTGTCTCTCTCTCTCTGTCTCTGTCTCTCTGTCTCTCTCTGTCTCTCTTTTTTTCTCTCTCTCTTTCTCTCTCTCTGTCTCTCTCTCTCTTTCTCTCTCTCTTTCTCTCTTTCTCTCTGTCTCTCTTTCTCTCTCTCTCTGTCTCTCTTTCTCTCTCTCTGTCTCTCTCTCTGTCTCTCTGTCTCTCTCTCTCTTTGTCTCTCTCTCTCTGTCTCTGTCTCTCTGTCTCTCTCTCTTTCTCTCTGTCTCTCTTTTTCTCTCTCTCTCTTTCTCTCTCTGTCTCTGTCTCTCTCTCTCTGTCTCTCTCTTTGTCTCTCTCTCTCTCTCTTTGTCTCTCTCTCTCTCTGTCTCTCTCTCTTTCTCTCTCTGTCTCTCTCTCTCTCTTTCTCTCTCTGTCTCTCTCTGTCTCTCTCTCTCTTTCTCTCTCTGTCTCTCTCTCTCTCTCTTTCTCTCCCTCTCTTCTCTCTCTCCCCCATTTTTCCCCCTTTGGTTCTAACTCTTCTTTAAAACATGACTAATGTCCAAATATGTTCAATGTAAATGTGTGTGTACATATATATATATGTTTATGATATATACGTATATATGCATGTACAGCCTATATCAGATTACATGCCATGTTGGGGAAGGGGGAGGGAAGAAAGGGAGAGAAAAATTAGAACTCAAAATCTTATAGAATTGAATGTTGAAAACTAAAAATAAATAAATTTAAAATTAAAAAATAATAGCAGCATACCTTTGACATAGAAGACCCCTAGAATCTTACAATTAGTAGGATTAATAGGCGATGACAACTAATATCTATATATCTATATCTACTGTGTGTGTATTCTTATCCAGATTTGACACATCTCAAAAATACAAACATTTCCAAATATAAAGAGAAAAAAATTATATATGAAACTGTACATCTCCTTATATTGTTTGATTTTATTAAAATAATGCTAAATTCAGTACACTAGTTCTGAAACTATCTCACTTGTTTGTACTTTCCTCTGAATTTTTTGTTCTCCTCTATGAATTTTAAATGCTTGATTGATAATCTTTTCATTGTTCATTGTCCACTGTTCATTAATAATCTTTTTTTCTTTTTTCCTGAATGACTTGTTTATTTACTTTTAGTTTACAAGATTCGGTTCCACAATCACTTGAGTTTCAGATTTTCTCCTCTCCCTTCCTCCCCCTCCACCCCCGCCATGGTGGTGTGCAATCATGTATAGGATCTGCAAATACTTTCACATTGTAGAATAGTTTGGTTGTATAGAAAGGCTGTAACCAATGAGTGAACAATGGGAAAAAAAAAAAACCAAAACCAAACAAGAAAAAGAATGATAGCATGTTTTGCTTCAGTCCCCATTTAAACTATAGTCTTTCTATATCTTTCTCTGAGTTCAGATATCTCCTTCCATCCTGAGGCTTGTAGAGTTGTCTTTTAGCTATGCATTGCTGAGGACAGTCCAGTTTATCAAGGTTGGTCATCATATGTACAATGTGTCTGTGCTTGTGTACAAGTTTTTCCTGGTTCTGCTCTTCTCATTTAGCATCAGTTTGTATAAGCCTCTCCAGGTAATTATGAAGTCCATCTCCTTCCCATTTCTTATAGCACAATAGTATTCCATTACATTCATATACCATAGCTTGTTCAGCGATTCCCCAATTGATGAGCATCCCCTATATTTCCAGTTTTTTGCAACCACAAACAGAGCTGCAATAAATATTTTTGTACATATGGGTCCTTTGCCCACTTCTGTGATCTCTTTGGGATATAATTCCAACAGTGGTATTGCTGGGTCAAAGGGTGTGCAATTATTTATAGCCCTTTGGGCATAGTTCCAGATTGCTCTCCAGAATGGTTGTATCAATTCACAACTCCACCAACAATGCATTCGTGTTC
>CM053585.1:270405203-270447322 GCA_028646515.1 Pseudochirops corinnae
TGTTTTGGGGCGGTGGGTAGGGGGAAGAGGGGGAGAAAATATGTAACTCAAAATCTTGTGGAAATGAATGATGCAAACTATAATAAATTTAAAAAAAAAAAAAAAGAATTTGTCCTCTATCCATAGGTGTGAAGGTTATTTCTTTCCCTTCTAATACAAATATTGTACAATATGACATTTTGTATCAAATTAAAGCTGATACTCACGGAACTTTATGCATACATAACACTTTACTTACAATCACAACATTTATTTGTGCTATATGTGCTATAAATGTTATTATTCTGTTTTTACAAAAGGAAATAGATCCAGCACAGTGAGTGTTATTAAGCTGTAAATCAGGGGCCCCAGTACAGAGCCATCTCTTTAGGTTTCTCCTTTTTCTTGTCCCCTGACTTTTCTATCTCAGAGAAAAGTCTTCCTTGACACTCTCTGTCTTCTTGGTGATTTTCTCTCGGAGGCCATGATTTTAGGAAAGACATGAATAATATTTCACCCAACTCATGTCTAAAATTACTCTCCAGATTTCTTTTCCTCTTTCTTCTCTTTGTATATGATGGTCTTCCTACATTAGAACATGAGTTCCTTGAGGGAGATAGCATATTGTTTGGTCTTATTTGAATCCCAAGCACTTCCCACAGTTCCAGACACAATGTTAAGGTCAATAAAGGCTTTATCTGTTTCCCTCCTGACTCTAAGGTCAGTTATAAATTGATTGATTGAGTTGTACCCAGAAAGTTACCAAACTGTGTATACCTTTTGGTCAAGGTGTATGCATATTAAGCTTATATCCCCAAAGGATATCAAATAAAGCAGAAATAGTTCTACATGGGCAGAAATATTTATAGTACTGTTTGTTGTTGTTGTTGTAGTGAAACATTGAAAACTAAGGAACTATCCTCCTATTGGCAAATGGCTAAACACAATGTTATCATTCAAAGTAATGGGATATTATTGTACCTTAAGGAATAATGAAATAGACAGTTTCAGAGCTGATGCAGAGAAAAGTGAGCATAAGTAGGAGCAAAATTCATACAATGATAGAGGAGAAACAACTTAGAAATATTTTAAGAATGCTTGTTGACTCTTGTCCATAAATCTTAAGTCCTAAAGATTGAAGATGAAACATGCCACTCACCTTCTACTAGAGCTAGAGAGATGAAGAAAGAGATACACTTTTTCACAAATGGCCAATATGGGTTGTTAGTTTTCTGTTTTGTTTTGTTTTGTTCTTTTGCAAGACTATGTAGCTATCTATTGAAGGCCAAGTTTCTTCTTTTTTTATGTGTTCAATTGGGAGGGAGGAGAATGGAAGGCATAGATAATATCTTCTTCAAGAAAGGTTAATCTGGGTTGAAATGAATGAATCCATGAAATAAATATCAATAGACTATGTTAGAAGTCCTAGATATGCTTCCTGTTCTAAGGTATTATGGTGGAAAGAATGGACAATTTAGATTCAGAGGATTTAAATTCAAGGTTTAGTTTTTATTTTGATTGTGTGACCCTGTAGATGTAATTTAATCTCTGTCTTCTTAGTTTCCTCATCTGTAAAATAAGGGGTTGAACTTGATAGATTCTTACATCCTGTTCAGCTTTTAATTTATGATCCTGTGATATTTCATCAGGTAGCCCTATGAATTCTTGAAGTTAATGATTATGTTCATAAGATCAAAGATTTGGACCAAGAAAGGACTTAAATGATGTCTTTTTCAAGCTAAACCTTCCCTTTTAACTGATGTTCTCATGGATTGGGTTTCAACTCACCCACCTCGATTCCATCTCTGGTCACTCTTCTATGGAGTCTTTCCGTCTTGTCTACATGGTCCACAAAACACAGCATCTAGAGCATAACAAAATACTCAGAATATGTTCTGATCAAAGCAGATAAAATGAAGACCCTTAGTTCCCTCATGCTATACATTCTACAAGTATCAGTGGAGCCTAAGTTCAAATTAACTTCTTTGGAGACAACATACCATTGAGTCAAACTGAGTTTGTAGTCATTGAAACCCTCCAGGTCTTTTTCACTTAAACTTCTATTTAGTGCATTGGTTAGAGAGAACAATGCCATTATTACAATTTGGTTTTATATGTCTAACAAAAGACCTGTGTCTACATGGTACATCATTAAATCAGCATCATTGCTCTCATTTAACATACCTCCCTCCTATACCTAATGGTCACTTCTTAGTCCTTTCTCCTTAATTCCTTCATAAAAATTGTTGAATAAAAATTTTATAGAAGCTTAGGGAGAATTTAACCACTGAGTATGATGTTGGAATCAATGAACTATAAGCTTACTTTCACTTCTAAAATCATATGTTCCCAGGAGCCCATGATTCAACTGCTGGTAGTTGGTTATATAAGATTATCTCTAAGGTCTTCTTCAAATTTTGAAGTTCATAATTCTGAGAATTATTGGAGCAGAAGCCACAGCCATTTTTGTTACTGAATAATATATTTTGTTAATGTTATTGGTGCTTTTTGTTTTTATATAACTTATTTTTCTATTACAAAGAAATACAATTTAGGAAAACACCCAATACCTTCACCATGTCTGTCAACATATACACGCTTCTAACCTCATAGTCCACCTCTCTACTAAATCGAAAGAGGTGCATTTCCATATTTGTTTTCTGTGACTATCATTGGTTTTTCAGCTACTCAGAGTTGAGTTCCCTCCTAGAGATCTTTTCATGTACTTTGTTATAGTCATTGTGCATGTTATTTTTTCCTTAGTTCCTAGGCTCATTGATTTAGTGGTCTTTTTACTTAACTCTGTATTACTTTATATAAATATTCCTATTTTCCTCAAAAATTTTTAGTGAATAATTCTCAAGAGAAGAAAGAATACCTTAAGAGCCTATTTAGTGAAAACATTAAGCCAAAATGTCAAGAAGAGTGTTGGCCTCAGGGCATACCAGAGCTGGCTGTCACTTAGCTTTATTTCAACATTTAATTGAGGTAGCAGGGTACTCTACTCCAAGGTCATCCATTATAAATGTCTATATTTTTATGGGACTCTGGGTGTGAAGTGGGTTTTAAACATGGCATTGTACTCAGGAATGTACCTTCCTAACTGTGAAGGCATCTTCATAAAATGAGCTTTATTGTAGGTTTGAGAAAAGGGGGGTGGGGAGGTGGAGTTGTTTTGAAGTAATAGCAATTTTTCAAAATTTGGGTGGAGCATATTTTCCAATATATAGCACACACAGTACTCACGGTATTCATCCTGACTTTCTCCTACAGAGAGTGTCATTGAAAGCATCACTTCCTGAAGAAGTTAGAAGAGCTATGGCCAGCCCCGTGATGAAGATAGCAATTGCATGCATGCTCTTTTCCTTAATGCTGGGTGCCATATTTGCAGGTAAGACAGTTGGAATGGATAATATCCAAGGTCCTGTCTAATTCTAAGAAATGATGTGTATTACCATGGTATAGGAGTCAGGAGGATTGACTTAAATCCTGGCCCTTATAGTTAATGGGTGTGTGGACAAAGAACTTAATCTCTCTGTCCCATACTTGCTTCCTTAATAAAAGAAGGAAACTAAACTTAATGGTTTCTATTATCCCTTCTATCTTTAAGATTATATAATTCTGATGATGTCTACTTTTATGGTTAATATTGGTATAAGGCATAGAAAGCCTACTATCTAGTGTCTAGTATCATTCAGAGAAATTTTTCATAGTTACAATGCAATAAGAATGTTGTTTTACCTGTGCAGGGAAATTCTAGTGTGGAAATTACTTTTACACATGGAGATCAGAAAGTTTTGTTTTGCTTGTTTTTTGATTTGAAGTCTTAGAGTATTTCCTGAGACACTGAAAGATTAAATGATTCAAGTAAGGTTAAACAGGCAGCATGTGTCAGAGGCCGGGCTTGATCCCAGGTTGTTCTAATGCTGAAGCCTGCTCTCTATCCACTATGCAAAATGTTCCATCATTTTCATCATCATTCCCAATAACACCTTGAGAGGCCACATGATATAGTGGGCTAGCTTCAGTGTTAAGGAGACCTGGATTCAAGTCCCCTCCTCTCACACACATTAACTGCATTACTTAAGTCAGTATGCCCAGACAACTTTAAGACTAAATTAACACATGATTAATTTAGAAATATGTATAATATAATTGTATATGTATAGCCTATATTGGATTGCAGGCTATCTTGGGGAGAAGGAGTGTGTTGGAAGGAGGGGGGATTCAGAACTCAGAATCTTATAAAAATGAATGTTAAAGACTAAAAATTAATTAATTAAAAAAACATAAAAAGACAAAGTTACAGATGATTTGTCAATATGTTCCAGTAAAGGAAGTTTTCAAACTGGAATTTCCCTATATTGATAAAAACACCAGAGTGAATCCTGCAATTTTGTAGGATTTTACTTATATAATGCATTGGAAACATTTAGATTAGATTTTGAGTTCCCTTAAGAACCCGGACTGTTTTTCAACTTTATTTGTATGCCTAGCACTTAGACCAGTACCTGGCACATAGTAGGCACTTAATAAATGCTTATTGACTGACTGAATGATTGAATGAGTTAAAATAGCAATTTGATGCTCATTCAAAGGATCACATAGATCCTGGCATGTGGTATCTAAATATCTGTTGAATTCTAGCAGTAATATGCACGTCTAGCACTTGACTGTTTATAAACTACTTTCCTTGCAAAAAAAAAACCTAAACTAAACTAAACTAAAAAAAATTGTAAGATAGGTATTGAAAATGTGTGTATGTATGTATGTATGTGTGTGTTTAACTCAAAACATCTGTATCAAATTATTTTTCTCAAAGCATTCTGAGTATAAAAAGGAAGATTTAGGGGGCAGTGAATAGAGCACTGGCCCTGGAATCAGGAGGACCTGAGTTCAAATACAGCTTCAGACACTTGACACATTTACTAGCTGTGTGACTTTGGGCAAGTCACTTAACCCCATTTGCCCACCAAAAAGCAAGAAGATTCATGTATCTAAACACAGATAAGGCATCTTTTCTACAGAATCATAAATCTGGAAAGGAATTTGATAAGAGACTAGTTCAAACACTCCATAGGTGTCAAGCAACTCTCTCAAGTTCACAGAACTGACCAGAGACAAGGCCTTTATTAGGTCTTTTGACAAAGTTCAGCTCTCTCTCTGATCACAGCTACCCACAAGTTTCTCTTATTTCTACTAAGTTGCCAAATCTAGCTGTTTTATCTATGAACAAACATAAAAATAAAATTGATTTATTTTAATTAAAAAAGAAATATAATAACATCTAGAAGATAATAAAATAGATAAAAAGCATGTAAGCTCAGCATTTGGGTTAAGAGTTCCCTCCTGATCCTTGAGCTCTATCTATTAACTCAAATGTGATTTAGTCTTGGATATGTTGAATTAATGCTACTAGTAAGATCCAGAGGTGAAAATACTCAAAGGAAGTTGGAAATGTGGGTCTGAAGATAGTGAGGACATTTGGGGCTAGAATGAATGTATCCAACAAAGGAGACCATATATAGTGGTTGCTGTGGAGGGATTTTCTGCTAACATGTGGTATGGTGGGAAGAATACTGGATTTGAACTCAGAGGACCTGAACTCAGGAACCATCTTTGTTACTTTGTGACATTGAGGAAGTCATTTATCTGTTGTCATTTTCCTCATCTGTAAAATAAGGAAGCCTACAGTTCTAGACCTTTGACCCTAGAGGATTTCTGAGATTCCTTTTAGTCCTAAAACTATGATATTCTGATTCTGTGAGGTCAGTCAACAAGGATGTAAGTGCCTACAATGTGCCACACATTGTGCTAAAAGCTGGCCAGTAGTGCAGACTAGGTAATTGTGGGAGAACATTGAGGAACTATTCATGTAATAGGTGGGAGAGACAGAGGAAGAACAAACACAAATTTAGGGTAAAAAGCTCTGGATAGCTCAATGTTAACACAAGTGAGAATCAAGGTTTTAGAGGGAACATGAGTTACTATTATAATTAATTAGTGAGGAGAGGGTTAGATTAAATATTCCAAAAGATATTTTCAACTTAACTTTTATATCTACAATTTATCTTCAGATGCTGCTAGCCAAATGGGGAAGGCAGGTGGATCCAGTAAAAATCAGAAGCCAGGTACCTCTAACCAGAAAGGGAAACTAGGTTCTTCTGCTGATCAAGAAGAGGAGAAGAATATGGGTAAATCACTTGCTGGCAACGTAGTGGAGATGCAAGTGAGTACCATTGGTTTTTTTGTTTGTTTGTTTGTTTGACTGATGTCACTAAAGGAAACACCCAATAGGGATCTGGCAGGGTCATGACTTTAAGCAGAAAAAATGGGAAAACATTCTTAAGAGTACAGATAGGAAAAAATTTAGACTAATATAGCAATAGAAGGGAATAAAACTCTACAGATTGAGTACAAATCCCTTTTTAATAAGTGAATCTCTAATACAATATAGAATATCAAAACTGGAAGGAACCATACAATATAGAACAGAGAATGGCATAACTGGGATAATTCTTAGAATATAGTGTGGCAAACTTGACTTGGTGGCACACTCCTATAATCTTACTAGTAGGGGAGGTTGAGGCTGATAAATCACTTAAGTTCAAGGGTTCTGTGCTACAGCAGGGCAAAAACAAGTTGCATGTTCACACTGAGGTCTGAACTAATGTGGTGAGCCCCTTCTGCCTTAGGAGAAATGAATCTCCAGGAGTTAGGTTAATCAAACTTCCTGAGGAAGGTCAAATTGTCCCAGGTTGGAATTAAAATAGAGCAAGTTGAGGATCCCATACCAATGAGCATTGAGAACATGCAAGTGGTTGCTGTGTTTCCTGCCCTGGTAAGATCTAATCTAAAAGAAGATTCACCAGTAGAGCTGAAATAACACTTACAGATGAACTATTACAAGCCTCTCCTTTTGCACTGGAGGAAACTGAAACAGTGTTAAAAAGATGAAATTTTCCAAACTTTGTTGAGGCACTATGTTTACCAACTTATCTGTGACTGCCCAACCTTTTGACTATTGAAACGTAGCTCTAAAATGGCTATTCTAGATTAGCCTCATCATATTTCTCTTTCCAGAATGGCAACAAGAAGGCATCAGAGGACCAAGGTAACTGTCCAGCACTCTTTGACCCTGTCTGTGGCTCTGATGGAAAAACCTATAACAACATGTGCTTATTTGGAGAAGCAAATAAGTAAGTATGGATTGATTACTTCTGGGAAATGGACTGTTGATCTTTTAACTTTCAGAATAGAAAATGACCCTTAGCATTAGACTTGGAGTCTCTCAATTTCAGACTGGTCTTAGTAAGAAAAGGGGTCCAGGGAGAGTCAACTTAACCTTCAAGAAACAGGTGGCAACATTCAAGACTAGCAGAATCTGCCTTTTCATTGAATCCAGACCTGTGATTTCATGAGTGTACTAAACTTTAAAGATGGAAATGTCTTCCACCAATGGACATAAGTAACTCATTTATAACTTTACCTTAGAAACTCATCTGGGGACACTGAGAAGTTTAACAACATATCTCTGGTTACATGGCCGTTATATGAGAAAGTTAGGATTTGAACCCAAGTCCTACTGACTTCAAGATCAGTCTTCTAGACATTATGCTATACTGCCTTTCAATTAACAATAGCCTACATTTCTATAGTGATTTAGAGTTTACAAAACACATTCTATATAATATCCTTTGTGAGTCAGATACTGGAAGTCTACCCACCCCTATTTTAAATAGGAAAACTAAGGCTCAGATAGGTTAAGTGACTTGCCCAAGAGAATACTCCTGGTGTGTGACTGAGCCAAACATTGAATTTGGGTCTTCTAACTCCAATGTCAGGTCTCTCTATGCTAAATTACACATAAGTATCAATCTAAGCACTTAGTATATACCTGGCACTTTGCTAAGTATTAGGATTATTGAAAAAGTCAAAAAGTATCTGTGTCTTATAGCCTGCTATGAAAATGTAGCAGTAGCTAGACTTATGACCACCCCCTGGATAAACTAAGGTTCATGGGAACCTGACATTAGTACATGGAAAATAAATAAATATTCATATATGTATATATATATATAGTGACTACGTATACACACTATATAGATATAGTGTAACTATATAGTCATTTATACTATTAATTTCTAATATTAATTGCTAAATCACATTAATTAATATAGTCACATACTATTAATAAATGTCATCATCAATGCCTTTTTTTCAGGAAAAGTAATGGAAAATTAACCGTGAACCACAAAGGAAAGTGCTGACCCTTTGATGTTGTCAAATATTGGATGAACCATTACTGACATTTTCCTTTAGCTCAATGCTTCCTAGAGTCTTCTTTTGTGCTCAGGTTGAGGGGTTTGGGAACTTCCCTGATTTCAATGATCAATAAAGTCAGCTTTACACTGGCCTCTGGTCTTTTCTTTACTGGGAATTTCTGAACTTGGAAAATCCATGTAGAACCAATTTGCAATCCAAACATCAGTGTTACCTTGTAAATCTGAGCTTCTACCAAGGCACTCACCCCTCCAGAAGTCTCTCGATATAAAAGTCTACTGTGATTATTCAATGAATCTAGGAACTCAATGTTCCCTCTCCATTCTTTTTAGTGTGAATATTATAACTACCCATGCCATCTTAACTGCTATGATTCTTAGTCATTTCCTCCTAGAAGCGCTCCATAGATTTCCTACCCAACTTCCTGGTAGCCTTCTTCTAGGACCTAACATCTAGGTCTTCTGGAATCAACATCTTTGAATTCAAATTCAGTTCTTCTATTTATTATTTGTGTGACATTAGGCAAGTCATTTAGACTCTCTAGGACTTAGTTCCACATTTTAACACGAGGGGTTGAACTAGAAAGTTTTGGGGGATGACTTCCAACTTTAAATCTATGAATTAATCAAAATTTTACACATACTAGTGCAGAATTCAAGCCATTTATCTTTTATCTCATATTATAAAACACACGATCAACCTTCTTACACCATGTTTAGTTCCCCAGAAATCTAGATAACCTTAAATTACTGAAAATAGAACGTAGGATATCAAAAATGGAGGGGACCTAGAACATTGAGCTTTGAGTCCAATCCTTTCAAAAAGTCCAATCCTTTTACAAAAGACAAAACTGAAGTGCCGTGTGATAATATAAAGGCAGAGCTGAGGACAGGACCAATTTCTCCTATTCTGCAAGATAGTATTCATTTCACTCTACTAGTCAGCTTCTTTCTCACTCAAGAAAAATGTAAATGAAACCAAATGTCTTCTACACTCTCAAAACCAGAACTTCTTCTATATACAAACACCACAGGGAGATAGTGTAGCATAGCAGAATAACTGTGGTATAGTAGAAAAGTCACTAAATTTAGCATCAGGAGACCTTTGTTCAAACCCTGGTGCTGTCATTCATTTTGTCACACTGGGCAAGGAATTTAGCCTCCTGGACCCACAACTTCCTCATCTACAAAATAAGAGACTAGATGACCTTCAAGATGTCTTACAGCTCTAAATCTATGATCTTGCCACATCCTTCTTTGGAATGTTTATGTGCATCTATGTTTTAGGGGAATGGGGAAGAATAGACCCATGGTCCTCCGTTTCAAAATTCAGAACTCTTTTCAATATATCTTAACTATGTAATTGTTTGTAAACTCTCTCTAGGGCCAAAAGACAAATAAATAAAAGAAAGGAGACATCTTTCAATTATTCAATAACTCAACCTCATTATATGACCTATGTCATATAGGGCCTCACCAGAGGATCTAGTTGTGTTTGCAGGTCAGGAATTAATGATTTAGTAAGAGTACACAAGTTATAGAGCATTGAATAAGAGGAATCACTTCAATAATAGGAAACAGCATGGTTTAATTCCAGGAATAGGGAATTAGGTTGGAGGAGATCAAAATTCAATCCCTTTGTCTAAAACTTGCTAGTTTTGTGACATTAACCATGTCATTTGACTTCAATTTGCTCATCTATAAAAGAATGTGGGGGATAGAGTCAAGATGTTGGAATAAAGGCAGGGACTCACCTCAGCTCTCCCCTAAGCCCCTTCAAATAACTCATTTAAAAATGACTCTAAACAAATTCTAGAGTAGAAGAATCCACAAAAAGACAGAGTGAAACAAATTTCCACCGCAAGACAACCTGGAAGATCAAGAGGAAAGGTCTGTTGCATCAGGCTGAGAGAGGAGCACAATCCAGTGCATGCCACAGTAACGCAGATTAAGCCCTAGCAAACCGAGAGCAGGCCTCAGAGGACTGAATCACTGGCAGCTATGACAATTTCCAGACTTCTTAGGTCACAAACACCAAAGACAACTTAGAAGGTTAGCAGGAAAGGTCTGTCAGACCTGGGTGAGAGAGGAGTGTAGTCTAGTGCAGGCCACACCAGCACAGCCCCAGCCACAGTAAACCAGGAACAGGCCTTGGGAGTGACTGAATCAGCAGTGGCAGTAGCACCAGCTGATTCTAGAGCTGTCAACCCACAGAGAATAAGGGGATTGAACAACTGATCAGAAGGAGATCACAGAGTTCTCTTTGCTACCACTAGGGCAGGACTCTATTGCTTTGTCCATACTTGGATCTGGTTGTCAGTCCTGAGTGGCAGTCCCAGGGTGAGAAGGAGCACTAACATAGTAGATCCTGTGGCAGCAGTGGAGAGGGACCCTCCTTACAATTCCAGGGCAGAAAAAAATGCTTGTGGTTGCTCACAGACCAGATGACAGGACAGGAGTGGAGTAAACACTTCTCTTAGATCATACAACCTTGGAAGAACTGAAAATTTACAGGTACCTAAAAGTTTCTATGAAAACAGCTGCACAAAAACCCTGAAACTTGGGACAGTTCACTCTCTACATTAGAAGCAGAGACCTACCTTAACAAAGAGGCAAAAAGTCAAGTAATAAGCTGGGGGAAGTGAGGCAACAATGGGAAAAAATCCCTGACTATAGAAATTTACTTGGAAACAAAGAAGGTCAAAACGCGTGCTCTGAAGAAGACAACAAAGTCAAAGCTCCTGCATTCAAAAAAACCTGGAAAAAAGATACGAGTGGGTTTTAGTCCATGAAAGAGCTCAAAAAGTATTTTGGAAATTAAATAAGAGAAGTAGAGGAAAAATTAGAAAGAGAAATGAGAGTGATGCTAGAAAATGATGATGAAAGGATCAATGGAGAAGATTCTGGGAAGATGGCAAAGTAGGTCAGAAAAACCCACGCTCTCACAATTTTCCTCCACAAAAGACATGAAATGGCACCTTAGGAAAAACAAAGTGTGTATAAAAATAAATAAGAAAAGAGGCACAAGAGGGGTCCTCCTGGGACAATTTGAGAACAGAAGGAAAACCCAGGATGAAGTTTCATCCCTGTGAAGAGTAACATCTCCATGCTAAGGTACACTTTAACAACAAGTGGCAAGCCCTGGGGTTGGTTGATTTGAGAGGCTGCCTCAGCTCTGGCCATAGGAACTTTTACCCACAGGATAGGAAAAGAAAGTTAACCAATTGGAAAAAGAGATACAAAATCTTTTTTTGTGTGTGTGGGTTAAAGGCAGGGCAATTGGGGTTAAGTGACTTGCCCAAGATCACACAGCTAGTAAGTGTTAAGTGTCCAAGGTCAGATTTGAACTCAGGTCCTCCCGACTCCAAGGCTGGTGCATTGTCCAATGTGATGCCTAGCACCCAGGAGATATATAATCTTAAGGAAGGAAATGACACCTTGAAAATTAGAATTGGGCAAGCAAAATTATAAGGTATCAAGATATAATTAAACAAATTGTGTATAAAGAAAGAAGAGAAGAGAAAATGAAACAAAAAAAACAACAGATTGGGAGAACAGATCAAGAAGAGAAAACATAAAAATAATCAGGCAAACTGAAAGTTATGGTCAAAAAAAGAATCTTCATACAATAATACAAGAAATTATTAAATAAAATTGTCCTTGAAGCATTAGAACAAG
The DNA here is from genome assembly GCA_028646515.1 of Pseudochirops corinnae. Lineage (NCBI taxonomy): Eukaryota > Metazoa > Chordata > Mammalia > Diprotodontia > Pseudocheiridae > Pseudochirops > Pseudochirops corinnae. Next base: position 270,417,143 of record CM053585.1, read on the forward strand.
GGGGAAAAGTAAAAATAGAAAAAAAAAGCCATTGATCATCATTTAAAAGAGAGCCTATGAGGAAAACTCATAGGTATATCATAGTTAAAGTCCAAAACCTCTAGCTCAAGGATAAAATAATAAAAGCAACAGGAACAAAAGAATTTAAATATGATGGTACCACAATTAGAATCACACAAGACCTAGCAGCAGAGACATTAAAGAACTGTAGGTCTTGGAACACTATATAACACAGAGCAAGAGAACTGGGGCTGTCACCAAAAATATCATACCCCCAGTTAAGCATAATCCTGAATGAGGAAAAAAATGGACATTTGATCATGTTAGTTTTTCAAGACTTTGTTAAAAAAAAAAGCTGAACTTAATAGAAGATTTGACATACAAGAGCCAAGAGAAATATAAGTTAACATGCCAAAGAGTGACTATAAGGGATTCATAAGGACAGACTTTACTTTTTATATCTATCAAATGTAAAACGTATGTCCAAAATTCTTATTAATATTTGAACAGCTAATAAGAAAGATAGGGGGAAACCTAAGTATGTCATGAATTTTAAAAGTAAAACCAATTAAGAACAATTAAAAAGAGTTATCATTTTATACAAATGAGGTGCAAGAGGAACAACAGATACAGAGAAATTCGATGGGGGAGGAGGGCTGGTAGTTCTAGAAACCTATTTTCATTGATAACAGCTTTAAGAGGGAACAATGGGGAGGTGGAGCAAAGGTGGCTGAGTAGAGGCAGGAACTTGGCATGAGTTCCCACTCCAACCAACTCTGATACCTGTAAAATATGACTCTAAACAAATTTTAGAACTACAGAATCCACAAAGTGACAGAGAAAAACAAGTCTCCCATTGAAGGCAGCCTGGCAGGCCAACAGGAAGAGTCTATCACAACAAGCTGGGAGCCAAGTACAGTCCCATGTGAGCTGTGCTGGTCCTGGGGCGGTGCTGATCAGTGCCACAGACCAGCCGGGGGCAGATTTCAGGAGAGTGAATCACCAGCAGCTGTGGCAGTTTACAGACTTCTCAACTCATAATACCAAAAAGAAAGTAAAAGGTCAGTGGGGAACTCCATTGGAACTAGGTGATGGAAGAGCATAGTCTGACCGCTGCCTCTGAGGTGAGTGGTGCTAGAGGCATGGAAGCGGCAGCTGTTGCCACTTGGCCACGTTGTGAGATTGTGGCCTGCAGATTTTAGGGGGAACAAGTGACCATTTGTAGGGTAATCACTCTTGCTTTAACCTGCTTGGATCTGGGTTGCTGTCTTGGGTGGTGGTCCTGCGCTGAGAAACACCAGTGTGCCAGAGCTTGTGGTGGCCGTAGAGAGGGCACCCTCGTCAGATCTCTGATATTATTTGTGAAAACCCCAGCAATTTGGGACAAACCTCTCTCCAATCTGGAAGCAGAGTTCTACCATATCAAACAGCTCAAAAGTCAAGTAATTGGCTGGCAAGATGTAATCAGACCATAGAGTCCTTATCTGGCAACAAAAAGGGTCAAAAAATGGAATCAGAAGAAGTCAACAAAGGCAAAACTCCTGCATCAAAACGTTCCAAGAAACATATGAACTGGTTATAGGTCATGGAGGAGCTCAAGAAGGATTTTGAAAATCATGTAAGAGAAGTGGAGGAAAAATTGGGATGAGAAATAAGAATGATGCAAGAAAATCATGAAAAGTGAGTCAACAGCCTGCAAAAGGAGAACCAAAAAATACTGAAGAAAATAACACCTTAAAAAATAGACTAACCCAAATGCAAAAGAGGCCCAAAAAGCCAATGAGGAGAAGAATACCTTAAAACACTGAATTGCCCAGATGGAAAAGGAATTTCAAAAAATTATTGAAGAGAATAATTCCTTCAAAATTAGATTAGAGCAAATGGAAGCTAATGACTTTATGAGAAATCAAGATACTATAAAACAGATCTAAACAAATGAAAAAGAGAAAGCAATGTGAAATATCTCATCTAAAAACCACTGAACTGGAAAAATAGATCCAAGAGAGACAATTTAAAAATTATTGGACTACCTGAAAGCCATGCTCAAAAAAAGAAAGCAGAAATCATCCTTCAAGAAATTATCAAGGAAAATTGCCCTGATATTTTAGAACCAGAAGACAAAATAGAAATTGAAAGAATTCACCAAACACCTCTTGAAAAAGATTCCCAAAATAAAACTCCTAGGAATATTATACCCAAATTCCAGAGGTCCTAGGTCAAGGAGAAAATATTACAAGCTGTCAGAAAGAAAGAATTTGAATATTTTGGAAACAGAATCAGGATAACACAAGGTCTAGCAGCTCTACACTAAGGGATTGAAGGGCTTGGAATATGATATTCCAGAAGTCAAAGGAGCTAGGATTAAAACCAAGAATCACCTACCCAGCAAAACTGAGTATAATGCTTCAGGGGAAAATATGGTCATTCAACAAAATAGAGGACTTTCAATTATTCTTGATGAAAAAACCAGAGCTGAACAGAAAATTTGACTTTCAGCTACAAGAAGCAAAAGAAGCATGAGAAGGTAAACAGGAAAAGAAATCATAAGAAGCTTAGTAAAGTTGAACCATTTACATTCCTACATGGAAAAAAAAAGATAATTGTAACTCATGAGACTTTTCTCATTATGAGGATAGTTGAAGAGAATGTGTGTGTGTGTGTGTGTGTGTGTGTGTGTGTGTGTGTGTGTATATATATATATATATATATATACATATATACACATATATATGTATGTATATATATGTATATGTATATGTGTATGTGCATGTGCGTGTATATGTATGTGTGTATGTATTGTATGTATATGTACACATATGTGTGTTGTGTATGTGTATATTTGAATTTATATTTATATTTATCTGTATACTATACATTTGTGTATGTGCATTTGTATGTGTATGTGTGTGTTTGTGTGTATATATGTATACATATGTATATATGTGTGTATAAGAGGGTATATGTGTGTATAAATAACATATGTGAGTGTGTGTATATATGTGTACATGTGTACATAGACAGAGGGCACAGGATGAGTTGAATATGAAGGGATGATATATAAAAAATAAAATTAAGAGGTGAGAGAAGAATATATTGGGAGGAGAAAGGGAAAGATAGAATAGGGTAAATTATCTCATATAAAAGATGCAAAAGAAAACTCTTACAATGGAGGGGAGGAGTGGGAAGGTGAAAGGGAATGGGTCAACCTTATTCTCATTGAATTTGGCTTAAGGAAGAAATAACATACACACTAATTTGGATATCTTACCCTACAGGAAAGTAGGGGGGAAGGGGATAAGAGGGGGGATGCTAGAAGGGAGAGCAGATTGGGAGATAAGGTAGTTAGAAGCACACATTTTGAAAGGGAATAGGGTCAAAGTAGAAAACAGAATAAGTTGGGGGGGAAGGATAAAATGAAGGGAAATATAGTTAGTCTTTCACAATATAACTACTATGGAAATGTTTGTGTAACTGCACATGTACAACCTATAGTTAATTGCTTATCTTCCCAGTGGTGGTGGCTGAGGGCTGAGGAGGAAAGAAAGGATAGAATCTAGAAATCAATTTTTTAAAAACAAATGTTTAATTTTTTTACATGCAACTGGGAAATAAGATATACAGGCACTGGGGTTTAGAAATCCCTCTTGCCCTACTAGAAAGTTAGAGGGGCAATGGGGAAAGATGTAAGAGAAAGCATATTGGGGTAAGGGGGACTCAGTATGCTTTCTATCTTGGGGTGCGGGGTAGGGGAAAGATGGGAAGAAAATTTGCAACTCAAAATCTTGTGGAAATGAAAGTTGAAAACTAAAAATAAATTTTAAAAATATTTAAAAGAAGGAAAAATACATATATGCTTAGAAGAGTGTAAAAGTCTTTTAAATTCAGAAGAAATAAAATAATAGGGCCACAAGGAGAGGGAAGAGGATCATGGAGGGATCTTTATGGGGGAGGGGCAGGGAATAGGTAAAATGGGTCTATAGAAGTGTGCTTAGATTTATGGGAATGAGAAGATAGGGGAGGAATTATTGGAGGGAGAGTAGGCAAGTAGTAGTAGGACAAGGTAGTGGATAAAAGTAAAGTAGAGAAGGGAGGAGGGATAAGAAAAAAGAGATATGCACAGACATTAGAACAAAGATAAAGAGTAGAATTTGTTTGGAAAATTATGTGTCTATATATGCATCTATATATGTATAGATGCATATATCTATAGCTTTATAGAAACATATCCAAACTTAATTGTACCCTTCAGGGAGGCAGAGGGAAAAAAAAAAGAACAAACTCAAAAAGTGCACGGCAGAGAGCAAAATAAAACTTACAAGGAAGCAAATAAAAGATGGACAGTTTGCAACACAAAGTATATTATTTATCAAATAGGCTTTCTTAAAATGAAAATTTATTGTTTCATATTTTGAATCCTCTCACATTCTGCTATGTACAATATGCTTCCCCTCCTTTATTACTTTGTATTTAAGTGTATGATATGCTTTTGTTTCTTTTCTCTGTTCTGTATTTGTGTTCTGGCACTTCAGTCTAAAATAAAATTAAAAAGAAAAAAAAGAATCAATGGCTTGGTAAAGGAAAATCAAAAAATACTGAAAAAAATGAAACTTTAAAAAAATAGACTAGACAAAATAGCAAAAGAGGTCCAAAAGGCAAATGAGGAGAAGAACTGGCCAAATCAAACGGAAAAGATGGTCAAAAAGTTAACTGAAGAAAATAATTCCTGGAAAATTAGAATGGAGCAAACAAAACCAATGACTTTATGAGAAATAAAAAAAAATTATAAAACAAAGACAAAAAAAGAAGAAAAAATTGAAGACAATGTGAAATAACTCACTCAAAAAACAATTTGACCTGGAAAATAGATCCAGGTGAGATAATTTTGAAAATACTGAACTAACTGAAAGCCATGCTCAGAAAAGGAACCTGGACATTATCTTTCAAGAAATTATCAAGGAAAACTTCCCCTGATATTCTAGAACCAGAGTGTCAAATAGAAATTTAAAGAATGCACAGATTGTCTCCTGAAAGAGATTCCCAAAAGATAACTCCCAGGAATATTGTAGTGAAATTCTAGTGTTCCCAGGTCAAGGAGAAAATATTGCAAGCATTCAGAAAGAAACAATTCAAGTATTGTGAAGCCACAATTGAGATAACACAAGATTTAGCAGGTTCTACATTAAAGGATTAGAGTGCCTAAAAATTGTATTTCAGAGAACAAAAGAGCTAGGACAACAACCAAGAATCATCTACCCACAAGGACATTCAATGAATTAGAGAAATTTCATGCAGTCTTGAGTAAAGACCAGAGGTAAATAGAAAATCTGACTTTTAAGTACAAGACTCAGGAGAAACTTAAAATAGGTAAACAGGAAAGAGAAAGAAAATACATCTATATGTATGTGTATGTGTATGTGTATGTATATGTGTATGTGTGTATGTGTTTTTGTGTATATATTGACTATATCATATGCATATTATATCCATACATATATTCACACATATGTATACACACAGAGGGTACAGGTGTGAATTGAATGTGAAGGGATGATATCAAAAAAAATAAAACTAAGGGGTGATATAAAGATGCAATGGAATAAAGAGAAAGGAAGAGGTAGAAAGAGGTAAATTATCTCACATAAAATAGGCAATAAAATCTTTCAAAGCAAAGGGGAAGAAGAGGGTGGTGAGAGGGAAGGAGGGAGTGAACCTTACTCTCATCAGAATTGTCTCAAAATGGGAATAGCATACACACTCAGTTGTGTATAGAAATCTATCTTAGCCTAGAGAAAAGTTGGGAGAGGTGATATGATAAGAGAAGGGGAATGATATAGAAGGGAAGGCAGATTGGGGGAGAGCTAGTCAAAAGCAAAACACTTTTGAGGAGGGACAGGGTAAATGGAGAGATAGATTAGTATAAATGGGGTGAGATAGGATGCAAGGAAATAAAGTTAGTCTTTCACTACATGACTATTATGGAAGTGTTTTGCCTAACTGCACATGTATAACCTATATTGAATTGCTTGCCGTTTCAATGAGGTTGGGTGGGATGGGAGAAAGGCAGAGAATTTGGAACTCAAAGTTTTAAAAATCAATGTTAAAAATTATTTTTACATGTAACCGGGGAAACAAAACACTAAATATTTTTTAAGTGTTATATTTTGAATAGGCATTGTTATATCAAAATTGTTAACAGAAAGTTGGAAGTCAAGACAGGTAAGGATATAATAACTGATCACCATTTGGTGTTAATGAGTCCTACTCATCAGGGGTAGATAAAATGCATTCCAGGGTTTTGTAAGAAATGACAGTTGTGATTGTTGATCCTCTGTTAGTGAGCAAGAAGAACTATAGAGAATGGGAGAGGACTCACAAGATTGGAGAATATCAAATGTATTAATTTAGACATGTGGTAGCTATTAATCTATGTGGTTGTACCAGCCAAATTTTGAAAACAGCAGGCTTGATGTGGAAAACATGCTACTTGAAACTGGACATCAAGCATTATAATTTTTCCAAAATCATTTCATTTTTAAGTCCAAATTCCCAAAACCAGAATGAACCTTTTTCCAGATCTTATGATATAGGCCCATTTTTGCCTCATACATTTTCTTTCAGGGCCACAGCTCTACTTCTTTTCTTGCTTGCAGAAATAGTTGCTTCAATTCCACCTTGTGTATCTCTTAACATCACTCTGGTATTAATTTTTAAAGTTAATGCTAGTCATCCATTCAGTACCTCCTGTTAAAACCATGACCCTCCTTATTTGACAAAAATCTACTAGGAAAGCTGATCATGTTTGGCAGAAAATGTTTAGAAGAGCATCTATTTCCACAATAAGTTCCAAATGGATTTTTAGCCTTATGCTTAAAAAAAAATAACACCTACACAACGGGGTGAGATGAGGAGAATGAAAGGAAGTCCCTTTCACAATTATAAGTAGGAGAATTCTAAACCAAGTGATAGAGGTGTAAAATTAAAATGCATGTATACAAACAAAACCAAGAGAAACTAGATTGAGAAAAATAGTTTAATCAAATAACATGATAAAATCTTCTATGGACAACTGATACAATATGAGACTAAGAACCATTTCCTAGTTAAATGTTCAAAAGATATGAACAAATGACATTCAGAATTGAGAAATGCAATTAACTAAAAAAAAACATTATAGGAAATCACTTGAATATTTAAAAATTCTGATTTCACCTAAAACTAAATTGGCAAACATGGACAAAAAATGACAGTGTTCTTTTAATACAAGAGCTCTTAAAACCTACTGGTGGCAGAGATTTGCACTTGTCCAACCATTACAACAGTTTGGAACTTTTCAAGAAGAGTCACTATTGGAACTCTTTGATTAACCTGTCTGTCTACTACAAAGCATGTAACATAATGAAGTAAAAGAGGAATTGGGGTGAGGGAGAACCCCATTGTTACTAATTGTACTTTTAGAAACAAGAAACTTGAGTTAGAGAAACTAGGGAAGATTTGTATGAACTTATGTAAGGTGAAGAAAGCAGAATTAAGAGACATGTTTCATGGAAAGAAAAACACTAAAAATATGCAGGTTAAGGTAAAAACTAATATTAATAAGAGGACTGATGAGATGGGTTTTTTTTTTCTCTCTCAGCAGGCTGATGGGGTTTTTTGGGTGAGGAATAGTGTGTCAACAGTGTGTTATTTTCACTTGCTTAACTGTTTTTGTCACAAAAGGGAGTGTGGGCAGAGATAAATATATAAATGCCATTTTTAAAGAAAGCAATAATTTTTTAAATGAAATGATGAGGTAGATACTCTCAGAAAAACCTGGAAAGACTTATATAAATTGATGCAAAATGAAAGGAGTAAAACCAGAAAAATAATGCAGACAGTGACAGCAATATTATAAGATGATAAACTAATGAATGACTTAGCTAGGTTCTCAACAAAACATGGCAGAAAGAGATAGAAAGAGAATATCCATTTAAAATAACTGCAGCAATTATAAAATACTTGGGAGTTTACCTGCTGATACACATACACGAATTATATAAACACAATAAAAACACTCTTTACACAAAGACATCTAAGCAATTGAAGAAATTTTAATTGCTCATGAGTTTACTGAGGCAATATGATAAAAATGACAATACTATCCAAACTAATTTACTTACTCAATGCCATGGCAATCAAAATACCAAGGAATTGTTTTATGGCACTAAAAATATCATTATTTTTTTTAGAGGAATAGGGATAAAATGTCAAGAATATCAAAGGAATTCATAAGGTGAAAAGTGAAGGAAAGAGCCCCTGAAGTACTATATGTCAAATGACCCTACAAAACAGTAATCATCATAGCAATTATCCTGGGTAAGAAATAGAGTGGTTGGTTCATAGAATAGATTAGGTGCACAGTATACAGAAGTAAATGACCACAGTAACCTAGTGTGTGATAAAGTTCCCAGTAGTTGGAGCAAGAACTCACTGTTTGACAAAAAATGGACACACTATAGTTTGATGACAACATCATGTTGTCATTTTTGGTTTCTTCAAGTACAAAGGACACCAAGTACTACTACTGCTACTATGTCTGTAAGTCAAAGAGATTAAGGTAAAAGGCAAAGGACCCATATGTAAACAAATATTTATAATCGTTCTTTTGTGTTTATAAAGAATTGGGCACAAATAGTCCATTTAAACATTTGGGATCAAGATGCCTTTAAATTTGTGAAATTTCACATTTCTTCTTGAGCTACTGCAATTTTGATTGCTCAAAAACATGATGCCTTCTTTGACCTTGCAGTATTTCTGGGTTAAAGAATGTGTATAGCTTTATAGCACCTTGATCATAGTTCTAAATTTAACTGTCTTAAAAGTTTCCCTAAAGGAATAAAATATGAGAAATGAGCATTTATGTGGAAATAATCTAGCCTCAGATACTTACCAGCTGTGTGGCCCTGGGCAAGTCATTGATCCCTGTCTAAATTTCATCATCTGTAAAATGAGCTGGAGGAGGAAATGGGGCCACAAAGAGTAAGATATAACTGAAATGACTCAATAATGATAGCTAGCATCATATATTACTTTAAAATTTGTAAATAAATTTAAATATGTAATCACAGTTTATTTTCAGAACAACCCTGGGAGGTAGGTGCTATTTATTACTCCCCACTAGGAAGATGACTGTTGAAGGATATTCAAGGTTCTAATAGGTTGAGCAGTGTTCCTCCCTTTAAAAGCATTTGGACAACCAGTCCTCAATGATAGAGATGGCAAATGACTGCTCTGTATGATATCTTTGTATAATAGAGCAGTTGAGTTCCCAGAGATACACAAATGACTGTCTCTAAGTCAGAGACCAATTGGAAACAGCTATATTACTCAAAAAGATCATAGTCAGCTGAGTTTGTCTATGACAGTCTTGTGAATAACAAGAAACAGAAATTACAGGGGCAGAATCAATGGGACCATTGAAATTAGTTCTGAACTAAATATTTTCTTTTTTATTAAATGACATATTTAAAAGCCATGCATATATAAGCCTAGTCACCACTGAAGATATAGGAGGCTCCCATTCAAAAACTTTCCCGGGTTGCATGGTCTTCTAAATTTGGAGAATGCTTCTCCACAATTATTGTTTTCATTTTGTATGTACTTGCCTTTTGTACATGCTGTACCTTCATTCCTCACCCCTCCCCCTATAGAGCATAAGCTCCATGGCAAGAGGGACTGTATTATTTTTGACTTGGTGTACCCTGGGCCTAGCACAGTGCCAGACTCATAGTTGGCACTTTAAAAATGCTTCATAAATTAAACAGAACTGAAGTGAAGCAGCAACATTGGCTATCTCAGGTTCCTGGGAAGGTCTTTGCCATACTCAGGAAGAACTAATCTATTACTTTTTATACTTACATAACAACACTGCAAAAAATGCATTCATTCTCACGTTTGGCCATCTGAGTCACAGACAGAATCATTTTCTCTGTTATATGAATATAATGGTAATTTATTGTAGCAGCTACAGTCAGGCTATAAGAATCACAGGTGTGCGGTATGGTTAAGACATAGTATCTACAAAAAGCCCTGTGACTTGAGGATCCACTGTGTCAGACCCACAGGAATGGGAAATCAAGATATCAAGGCACCTTGTGCCTTTGGACAAAGTGATCACATTAGTACAAGGAGATAAAGTTCAGAGTGTCTTTGGGTTCTAGACTATTTTTTCACATCAAGGATGAAAGAGAGGGAGAGAGAGAGAGAGAGAGAGAGAGAGAGAGAGAGAGAGAGAGAGAGTGTGTATTATAACAATTCAAGTTACTGTTATGGGGTTATCATCTTGACTCTTAGGCCACTTCTCAACACAGTCAACAAACCATTGTTTGGGCTCCAAATTTTACTGATTATTCAGAGATTGGAGAAAGTCTCACTTTTTTTCCATGAAACCTTCACAGTTGTCTCTAGATCCAATTCTTCTCCCCTTTCATGAAATCCTTTTTTTAAAATTTAATATTTTATTTCTCCCAAATAACATGTAAAAACAATTTTAATATATTTTTTAAAATTTCAGTTCCAAATTATCTGTTTCCTCCCCTTTCCCACTGAGAAGACAAACAATTTGATATAGGTAATAAATGTGAAATCATCCAAAATATAGTTCCATGTTAATCATATTGTGAAAGAAGAAATACAAAAAAAAGAAAACCTGAGAAAAATAAGCAAAAAGTATATTATGAAATATAAGTATGCTTTGATCTGCATTCATTCAATTCTTTTTCAGTGGTTTTCAACCTGTGGGTTGTGACCCCTTTGGGGGTCGAACAGGGTCGCCTAAGACGATCAGAAAACACATATTTCCGATGATCTTAGGAACTGAGACACTACTCCTCTATCCATCTCCAGGCGCGTCTGCCCACATGCAGATACGCCCACATATGAGTATTAAAGGGTTGTGGCATTAGGAAGGTTGAGAACTTCTGCTTAAGATGGATAGCATTTTTCATCATAAATTCTTCAGAATTGTCTTGGATCATTACATTGTTGAGAATGCTTATTGTTGACGCTCTGTCTATTGATCTGTGTTGATTTCTCAGACAGAGTCCCATATGTTTTTCTATGTAAATTTCTCAGACAGAAGCCCTGTCTATTGCCTTATGTTGATTTCTCAGACAGATGTCCTGTTTGTTGTTCTGTATTGATTTCCCAAACAAAATTCCTGTCTGTTGTTCTGTGTTGGTTTCTTCGACAAAGTGAATTGAAATGATAGTGCCAGTAGTGTGTGGGCTTCTAAGGCTACTTCCAATGGTGAAATTCTACCATACATTAATTCTATGAATTCAAATACTCTTGTCATAAAGGTAATTTTTCTTTGTGTGCTTTCCAACTTATCAATATTCTTCTTAAAATATGTAGTTGAGGACTGAAAATAACCTCCCAGAGAGGGTCTTAGTAGGAAATTGAACAGTGGAACTGTTACCTTCATTTTTTCTGGTCTCAAGACTTCTCTTATATATTGTAGAGTTGGATCCATTGCAAAAGGTGAGAGCATCATTGAACTACAGAACAATATCACTACTCTCTTGCTATCTGATCTTGGACATGGCTTCTCATTACTTTTCAATGATTTCTTCTATAGAGTGAAGAGATGGCAGGATATGATTTGTAGGGATCCTTCCTAATCTAATTATCTATGCATCAATGAAATCCCTAATCCTAACATTATATATTATTTACTAGTAATTATTCCTCTAGGTTTTCATTAGCATTAAATCAAGAGAAATAGTCCAAAAGGGGCCTCCTAGAACGAGAATTTATTACAAAATCAATCTTAAAACACAATTCATATAGAATTCTTCCTATGGCCTAGCTATAGGATTCCACATTTCATGTCAAGTAGGTACAAAACTCTCCTTTGAGGAAGGAAATAAGCACCCTATCAGAAAAGCCTGCTTCTACCCTCTCTTCTCAGCCACATTGCTCCTGAACACCTCTTTGACTCCTCATGCAGTCCTCAAACTAATTTTTATAAGTGCTCCAATAAGCAACTGGAATGCATTTGGGAGTCCATGCCCTCATTAATTATTAACTAATAGCATGCCAACATGTTACCTTTTCTGTCAACCTAAATTCTAGATATGTTCACTATTTATCAATCAATTCATCTATCAAAAATACTTATTAAAAACCTACTTTGGGCCAGGCCTGGTGCTATATATAGGCAATTCAAATACAGATTTAGACCATGTAGAGTCCCATTGTTATTGACTATACATCAATTACATAGAATGGGGAACTGGAGTGATTCTTAATAATTAGGCATTTTGAGTAGGAGATTGTCCTCGGCTACATTTGGGAATTTGTATATTACTTTCAAAACTCCTAAATTACTCACTGATGCAAAAACCTATCTTCATAATAGCATTATGTTTCAGTGATCCTAATATGCCTCTGAATTACAGTACATCATTCTTTGGGAAGAATCACAATTGCAGAGTCTCCAAAGGGTGATGATGGAAAGCTGCATGATACAAATAAAAAGGCTATAACATATTACCAATAATGATTTGTGCTTGAAAATTTGACACCAGCAAGGGCATGGATGATTGGAAAGGTCAACTAATTATAAAGTTAGGATACTCAGTACAAGAGGTATAGATTAATGGAATGGATTTTCATAATAATATCATGGATTTATTTCCAAACCTAAGAATTAAGATTCTTCCCCTTCTGAGCCCTGTTATGTGCTATGTGTTGAAACATTTTTGATGTAATTATTTTTATTATTACTTAGGACCATCCTTGACAAATGGATGCATCAGGAAAGTTTGTAAAATTAGCCAAGATTGTACCCCACACAAGGACAAAGCTTCCAGGAAAACTCATGCTAAAAAAAAAAATGTTCCATTGGATCCATAGAATTTGTATTTGAATCTTAGACTGACTACATATTGCATAAATGACTTTTGGCAAGGTCCCTAGTCACTATGAGCATCATTATCCTGATATGTAAAATAAATTATTTTTTAAAATGATCTCTAAAACTCTACATAAAAAATTTAACGACTTAAATGAAATGGGACTCCACTGTGAAGCAGAGGTGACATATTCCTATGATTATCTTTGTTTTACCAGGGGATATCTTTATATTCACAGTGTTTCTTTGGCATATATATAGTGGTGCTTTGTTGTGTTGTTGAGTCATTTCAATCTTGCCCAACTCAGCTCTTTGCGACCCTATTTGGGATTTTCTTGGCAGAGATACTGGAGTGGTTGCCATTTCCTTCTCCAGATCATTTTACAGATGAGGAACTGAGGGAATGGAGGTCAAGTGACTTGCCCAGATACACGAAACTAGCAAACATCTGAGACCAGAATTGAACTCAGGTCCTTCTGAATCCAGAGCCAGCACAGTATCCACTGCACCACCTAGCTGCTACAACAGGAGTTTGGTAAATGCTTATTAATTGATTTAGTGAGTGATATATTTAAATCTGAAAAGAATATTCTTAAACCTTCAACTTATCTTTCTTCATGGTTCTTTATATGGAGCCAGACCTATCTTGTGGGTGACTGTGAACAGAATTAAGGAAATAAATTATTCACCAAAATAGCCTCACTGTTACTGAACCATTTCATCTGGAACATAAATGTGGGATCAGGTAGTTACAGTTCTCATGTTCATAAACCCTTGTAATAGATTTGCGGAGGAACAAAATATTCTTTACGGCTTGTTATAGTTCTTGGTAATAATGCTTTAATTAGAATGTAATAGAAGCAAAAAGATATATGACTATCCAAAATAGAAGTTCTTAAACTGAAATTGATGAACTTTGAAAAAACATTTTAATAACTGCACTTCAGTATAATTGTTTTCATTTGTATTCTTAATTATTTCAGTACATCACTCAGAGGAGAGGTCCTTAGTGTTCACCAGCATGCAGAAGAGTTCATTATCCAAAAAATGTAAGAACCTTGAATGAAGGAAATATGCTTCTTTTCAAAAAATCAATTAATTAATTAATTAATTTTTAATATTTAACATTCACTCTGGTAAGATTTTAAATTTTAAATTTTCTCCCCCTATTCCCCCTCCCCACTCCCCAAGACAGCATGCAATCTGATATAGCCTTTCTAGATAGATAGATACATAGATACATAGATAGATAGATTCACATTACACTTATTTTTACATTAGTCATCTTGTAAAGAAAAACATGTGATAGTTGCTTCCTGTAGGCCTGCCAGGCTGTCTTCAGCTGGAGATGTGTTTTACTCTGTCATTTTGTGGGTTCTGTAGCTCTAAAATTTGTTTAGAGTCATTTTTTTCAGGTATTGGAGGTAACTGGCGGACAACCTCAAGTAAGTTCCTGCTTTTACTCTGCCATCTTGGCTCTGCCTCCACAATTCAAAATCTTGTAACAATGAATTCTAAAAATTGTTTTGACACATGATTGGGTAGAAAAAACAGAAAATACTATTTCAAAAAAAATCATTGATCAAACTTCTCTCAGAAAAACCTGAAAAGACTTATATGAAGTGCTACAAAGTGAAATAACCAGAGCCAGGAAAACATTGAACATATTAACAGCAATATTGTATGATGATCTACTGTGAATAACTTAACTATTCTCAGCAATACAATGATCCAAGACAATTATGATGGACTTATGATGAAAGGTGACGTCCATATCCAGAAAAGAAACTCATAGAACCTGAATGTAGATCAAAGATACTTTTTCTTTACTTTCTTTTTCTGGTTGTTTTTTAGTCTGTTTTCTTTCCCAGCATGACTTACATGGAAATGTGTTTTGCATGACTAAATATGTATAATCTATGTCAAATTACTTGCCTTCTCAATGTAGGAGAGGAGGAAGGAAGGAAGGAGAGAATTTGGAATTCAAAATTTGAAAAAAAAAAAAAGGATGCCAAAATTATTTTTTATATGTAACTGGGAAAAATATGAAATTACAAAAAAAAAAAAAATCGCTTGTAAATCCATCTAGTTTGGTGGATTTTTCCGCAGGGACCTAAGCACCTTTTCCTGCACCCAGTGGCCAGAAAGGGGGTCCTTCTTGTCTCTTTCTGTCCCATTGTAATGCCCTTCTGTTTCTGGGCAGTGAAAGCTACCCAAACTGCTGCTACTGCTGTTGATATTGTTGCCAAAGCTTTGAAGCCTAGCAACTTGCGATGCTGCTGGGCTGAGCTCCTGGCCATCCCCCATGTCAGTGTCACAGACCTTTCCCTCTGACTTCCTAAATTGTTTTGGGCTAGAGAAATATTCCACTTAACTTTTTATTAGCTATGCTGCTTCAGAATCCAATTAAATGCATTACTTTAATGCTGTTTGGAGATAAATGTTGGAAGAGTTCAGATCAAATTCTCTCTCTCCTATGCCATCTTGATTCAGCCTCTACCATACCATTTTAAAAAAATAACAATTTCTTTTTTACGTTTAAACATTCTTTTCTTTTTAAATCTTGAGTTCCAAATTTTCACCCTTTCTCCCACCAAGAGTCAAGCAATACATTATCAATTATACATATGAAATTATGCATAAGAAATTTCTATATTAACCATATTTTAAAGGAAACAAGGAAAACAAAATGAAAATCATGGTTCAATGTGTACTCAGACTTCATCAGTTCTCTTTCTGGAGGTGGACAGCAGTGGATTTGGCAACTCAGAGATCATTGACAATTTTGGAGAGCAGTTTTGGTGTTATGATAAGGTCAGAAGCTGGATTATTAAGAAGTTAGAAAGAGAGTGACAAGAGAGAAAGCAGATGCACTTACTATAGATAGTATTTTTGATGAGTTTAGCTACAAAGGGCAAAACTAGGTATGAAAATGCATTTCACTCATTTGGTAAATAGGAGAGAAAGGAAAGAAAGCGAGAGGGAGAATTAGTTGGAAGGAAAATTAAGGGACCTGCATCTAGGTAGTACAATGGATACAGTGGCAGGCCTAGAGTCAAAAAGACTCATCTTGGGGAGGGGGGGGTGGAGCCAAGATGGTGGCATAGAAGCAGGAAAACTCTGTGGCTCCTCCCACAACCACCTCAAATACATATAAAATATGACTAACAAATTTTAGAGCTACAGAACCCACAAAGTGACAGAGAGAAACAAATCTCCTGCTGAAGGCAGCCCAGCAGATGGACAGGAAGGGTCCATTGCAGAGCAGTGGGAGCTGAGCCCAGCCCTGTGTGAGCCCACAGTTTTAGCCCCAGGGCAGCCCTGACCAGCAGCAGCTGGAGAGCAGATAATCAGCAACTGTGGTGGTTTCCAGAATTATCAACTCATAAATGCCAAAGAAAAAGTGAGAGGTCAGTGTAGAGAGCTGTTGGAACTGGGAAGGATGGAGGAGAGGGTCTGGTCTCTGCCTCTAGAGCAAGAAATGGTGGAGGTGTGGTGGACCTCTATCCACCTCCATGTGGCTGCTTCAGAACTCCCAGCATACAGATCATGGGGGGCCAGGTGACCATTCAAAGGGTAATCACTTGTGCTTTAAACTGCCTGCATCAGGATTACTGTCGTAGGTAGAGATCCTGGGGTGTGTGAGCAGTGAGCCAGAGCATGTGGGAGGCTGCAGAGAGAGCACCCAACTAATAGTTCTGGCAGCCACAAAAACCCCAGGGATTTGGGACAAGGCTCTCCCCTCTGGAAGCAGAGTTCTATTGTGGCAAAGAGCTCAAAAGTCAAGTACTTGACTGGCAACATGAGCAAGCAAAGGAAGCAAAGCAAGCACAGCCATCCAATTTTAGACTTCTTTTTTAGGGACAAAAAGGATAAAAGCATGGAATGCCAGGAAGACAATGAAGTCAGAACTCCTGTACCAAAAGCTTCCAAGAAAAATATGGACTCCTCCATCAAGGAGCTCAAGAAGGATTTTGAAAATCAAGTAAGAGAAGTGGAGGAAAAATTGGGAAGAGAAATGAGAATGATGCAAGAAAATCATGAAAAGAGAGTCAACAACCAGACTGAAGAAAATGACATCTTAAAAAATAGATTAACTCAAATGGCAAAAGAGGTCCAAAAAGCCAATGAGGAGAAGAATGCCTTAAAAAGCTGAATTTCCCAGATGGATAAAGAATCTCAAAAGCTCACTGAACAGAATAATTCCTTCAGAATTAGATTGGAGCAAATGGAAGCAAATGACTTTATGAGAAATCAAGATTCTATTAAACAGATCCAAACAAATGAAAAAATAAAAGGCAATATGAAATATCTCACCGTAAAAACCACTGACCTGTAAAATAGATCCAGGAGAGACAATTTAAAAATTATTGGACTACCTGAAAGCCATGATCAAAAAAAACAACCAAGAAATCATTCTTCAAGAAATTCTCAAGGAAAATTGCCCTGATATTTTAGAACCAGAGGGCAAAATAGAAATTGAAAGAATTCACTAATCACCTCTAGAAAAAGATCCCAAAAAGAAAACTCCTAGGAATATTATAGCCAGGTTCCAGAGTTCCCAGATCAAGGAGAAAATATTATAAGCAGCCAAGAAGAAACAATTTGAATATTGTGGAAACACCATCATGGTAACACAGGATCTAGCAGCTTCTACATTAAGAGACCAAAGGTCTTGGAATATGATATTCCTGAGGTCAAAGGAGCTAGGGTTAAAACCAAGAATCACCTACCTAGCAAAACTGAGTATAACGTTTGAGGGGGAAATATGGTCATTTAATGAAATAGAGTACTTTCAAGCATTCTTGATGAAAAAACCAGAGTTGAATAGAAAATTTGACACTCAAATACAAGAAGCAGGAAAAGCATGAGGAGGAAAACAGCCAAAAGAAATCATAAGGAACTTATGAAAGTTGAAGTATTTACATGCATACATGGAAAAATGATAATTGTAACTTATGAAACTTTTCTCAGTATGAGGATAGTTGAAGGGAATATAAATGTGTGTGTATATATATATATATATATATATATATATATACATATATATATATACACACACACACATACACAAATATACGTATACATGCATATATATATATATATATATATGTCTATATAGAAGGGTATATGGGGGTGTGAATACATATGTGAGTGCATGTATATATGTGTACAGGTATACATGGATAGAATTCACAGAATCAATTGAATAATAAGGGATGATATTTAAAAGGTGAAATTGAGAGATAAGAGAGGAATAAAATGAGAGGAGATGGGGAGAGACAGAATGGGGTAAATTATCTCATATATAAGAGGCAAGGGATAACTGTTACAATGGAGGGGAAGAACAGGAAGGCAAAAGGGAATGAGTCAACCTTACACTCATTGAATTTGGCTTAGGGAGGTAATGACATACACACTAAATTGAGTATCTTGCCCTACAGGAGAGTAGGGGGGAAGGCAATGAGAGAAGAGATGATGGAGAGGAGGCCAGGTTTGGGGGGGGGGGAGGGTAGTTAGAAGCATACACTTTTGAAACGGGACAGGGTCAAAGTAGAGAATAGAATAAGTCATGGAGGGTGTGGGATAGGATTGAGGGAAATATAGTGAGTCTTTCACATGTACAACTTATCTATATTGAATTGTTTATCTTCCCAGTATAGGTGGGTGATGAGGGAGGAAGGGAAAGAATCTAGAATTCAAAGTTGTAAAATCAAATGTTTAAAAAAAGTATTGTTATTATTATTACGTTTTACTTGGAACTGGGAAATAAGATATGCATACACTGGGGTATGGAGATTCATCTTGCCCTACTGGAAAGTGAGAGGAGGTATGGGGGAGACTACAGGAGAGAGTAGATTGGGGGAGGGGGTATACAGTGAGATTACTGTTTTGCGATGATGGGTAGGGGAAAAATGGGGAGAAAATTTGTAACTCAAAATCTTGTGAAAATGAATGATGTAAACTAAAAATAAACATAAAATGTAATTTTAAAAGAACACATCTTCCTGAGTTCAAATCTGGGCCTCAGGCACTTACTAGCTATGCTACCTTGGGCAAGTCACTTAACTCTACTTGCCTCAGTTTTTCATCTGTAAAATGAGCTGAAGAAGAAATGACAAACCTCTCCAATAATTTTATCAAGAATACCCTCAACGGGGTCATAAAGAGGCAGATTTAATTGAAATGGCTCAACAACAACAACAATGACAATAAGAAGATTAAGGGAGAGCAAAAGAAATTATAAGGATGTACATACATATTTAGAGAGTTTTTTTATGTATCTATTATAAATACCCAAATTAGCTATAAAGGACATATGTAGAAAGATGCTATCTGTATTCAGACAAGGAACTGATAAATTGAAGTATGTATAGAATAAATTCACACACACACACACATACCTATCTGTGTCTAATGGTAGCCATCTCTAGGGTACTTCTAGGGGGAAAAGGGAGGGAAGAAAAAAGGAAAAAAAGGAAAAAAAATTACATGATAATTTTGCTGTGTATTTGACAGTAATAGCAAGTTGTGCATGGTAGATTTGAAGTTTCACATACAATCATTTGTTTTATTATACTATGTTATAGAAACGATTGTTTTATTCCATTAATTAATTTTTTTTTAAAAAAGACAGTACCTCCCAGTCAGAACTAAAGTCCTGGTCAAATAATGTGATCACTCCTTATCCTTGGAGTATTTTGCTCATTAATCACTAAATCAGAGAACTTCCTTCCTCTATACCATAAACAAAGAATCAGCTTGGGCTGGGACCCTCCCTAGCGGACCAGTCTCCTCTCATTCCCTTTCTTTGTCTTTTGTGACTTGTGATTTGATCTCCAAGGGGAAAGCTAAGGAGTAAGAGTTGGCAGGGGGAGGGGGCAGATTCTGATGTTCTGGCCAAGACCCATAGAGCAATTAGCATTGCTTAATTGTCAGAGTCAGTTATGATAAACCACACCTGAAGGCCAACCCACTTTCCCCATCTGCAGATTAATTCTAGGAAAGACCCTAGCTTTAAAAGGCCTGCTACATCTTTGGAATCACCAGTTAGTCCTCCTGATCTATGTTTTTAGCATGGACCCCAATGACTGTGGAGGAGAGAGTGAGGCTAATGATTTTACATAGCTCTGCCTCACTTAAATACAATTCACTTGCAAGTCAAGACATCACTCTTCTGATGTTTTCTTTGAAAATGAAAGACAAACAACAATAACAATAACAATCCTACCACTTGAGGATTACTCCAGTCTCCCAAGGAGAAAGTAACAAAGAGGAGTTAACTCTTAACCCACCTCCTCATTAAAATATCTACTAATTGGGATTGTCTTATGTCACAATTTGATGTAAAGTGTGGGTACTGTGAATTACTTGGGTTCAGTGATGTACAAAATATGATATTTATTGTAAGAGTGGGTTTAAATGCCTAGGGCCAGGAATAGTGCTGAAAAAGACTTATGGGAGCTGTCTGCCCAAAGCTGCCCATACTTACAAGAGTACAGGAAGGTCCTCCAAAGCTGGATCATAGCATCCCATGGGCAGAGTCAGGTGGGCTCCCCCATCCCACTAGTGAGTCAGCCTCAGTGACCAAGTTGACAAAACTATGGGTTTTTATACACTTTTTAGAAGGGTAAGAGGGAGGGATTGGAAGTTTATCTGGGGTACACACATAGTGTGAGCTCAGGCAGTACCTTGGGCCCACCTAAGCTTATTATCTATATGAAACTTTTGCCTAGAAGGTGCAACCACTTGGTGTGACTATGAAACTTATATGCTTTTTTATTTTAAGAAAAGAGTTATTTTGCTAACCAGGCAGCAATTCCTTGTAGTTACATCAATTTAATTGAGTTGTGGAAACAGCTGAGAGGTCAATCCTCTGCTGTACCCATTTCTCTGCTCTCCATTACCATAGTTCAGGTTTTACAAACTTCCTCGAGCCTGATTGAGAACATCTTTATTAAATGGGCCATAAATTTCACATTTACCTTTTCCGAGGGAAGTCCAAATGATATACTGTCAGATTAATCAGAAGAAAGAAACATCTAGGTTTAAAAAACTCTGTTGGCCCTCTCTTAGAATCTTTGGTCATTGAGATGTTCTGCTGACTCAAGTTATTGGTTATTGCTAGCCTAATAAATTGATAATGCTCCACTCCCTGTATTTGAAGAGGTGTCGAGCCACCCATTTTATTAACAATTATACCTGTCACTGCTAATAAACTATAATCTTGCCTGTAAAACTTGCCTCAGTTTACCTGTGTTACATTTTTACTCACCACAAGGGGCACCTAATATAATTTAGGCATTTTAGGTCAGAGTAGTAATAAAATGACAAGACTCTAAGTGTAAACAACATGAATTGGAATTCCAACTCTAGTATTTATGATATATGGAGACATATTATAGCGGCAACCACACTGGCATACCCAGGTTGGCTAATAGCACAGGTTCTTAGATCTGTTTTACTAAGAAAAATAGCTGTTTAAGGGGTCAACAATCTTTTTAAATTACATTCACTAGCTCAGGGGGAAATTCAGCACCCTGAACTTCAGAGAAAATACAAACAGAGATGATACAAGCAGAGAAATAAAGAGCAACAGACAAGGCTCTGACTGCTTGAATCAACTATATGCTTTACATACATCCCTGGATCAAGAGAGCCTTTACATCTGGGCAGTAGGGGAACTCTGAACATACTGCCACTAGAATCTCAACTAGGGAATCTCAAGATTCTTCTCGTAAGCAAGTCCCTGAAGCAAAATATGAACTCAGAGTTTATATACACTTCTTAGAGCCAGAAAGCATCAAAACCCTCTTGACTAAGTGCCTAATTAGAAATTAGCAAAAGGTGTGAAAGTCTTCCTACAAGCAAGCCTCCCCTAAGCAAGCTTCCCTTAATGGGCTCCATGTGAGGTCTATTATTGGGTTTGGATAATCATAAATCCCATTAACATTACACATATACGAGTCATTTAATCTCTAGAAGCCTGTATTTCCATATGTGTATATTAAGTGAAATAATGTACTACCCACTTCATAAGTGCATTGGTCAGAGAGTGATTTGTAAACCTTCAAGAGTTATAAAAGTTTAAACATTTAAAATCAGAGTTCTAGATATGGGAGTGACCTTAAACAGCATCTTTTCCAAATCCTTCATTTTTTAAGTGAGGAAAGTGTGGCCTAGTGATATTAGGTTATTTGACCAAGGGAACACAGGTACCAAAGTGACAGAGATGGGATTTGAATTGTGACCCCAAAATTCTGATCCAATGTGCAGCAAAAGGACACAGATATACTCCAATTGTTTTCAATTTAATAGGGAGTCTGGGGGTCTCTAATTAATTGAGTACAAGATCTTCCTCAAGATTAGAGATCTCTCCATTTGGTTACTAGCTACTTTTATTCACTTGGGAGAACACTAAATGTAGAATGAGGCCATACAATTTCATGACTGGTTAACACAAAAAATGAGGTAAATTATACGACTGATTGAGGAGCATATCCATCAAACAACTCTTTTGTCATCAGGCTTTTAAATTATTAACAGCAGGTTTTTCTTGTAAAGGTCTTCTGCCTGCCACCTCAATTGAAGTTTTCATATGAAATCAAATAGCTGGTGTTTTGGTCAGTGGTATACTAGAAAATAAGAAAGTGGTGGGCAAAAGGAAAGATCACAATGGAGCAGAGATGGTGATTCATAGGGGTAAGACAGTAGTTCTCAACCTGTGGGTCGTGACCCCTTTGGGGTCGAACCACCCTTTCACAGGGGTCATAGAGGTCACCTAAGACCACTGGAAAACACATATTTCCGATGGTCTTAGGAATCTCCTCTATCTGTCTCCAGGCTGGTCCACCCACATACAGACATGCCCACATACGACTATTAAAGGGTAGAGGCATTAGGAAGGTTGAGAACCACTGGGGTAAGAGATGTTGATGCTGCTAGAATAAGCTCCAGGGTTAATGTCATGTAACCAACAGTCATGTTATTTTTATCCTGTAGTCTACAATGATATCATTAATACATGTCAGTATTATGAAAACATTATTTGGTCCTAACATATATAACTCTTATCCTAACACGTTACCATACATAACTGACTTACACTTAATCCTATTTTGTTCCATGTACTAATGCAATCACTGATAATCATCAAATCTACATAAACTGAGTAAATACTGATTAATTTGAGTAGGAAGTATAGACTGAATCCAGAACTAACTTTTTTTCTTCTATACAATAAGGGGAAAGAAAGCATGGAGAAAAGGAGAGGAGAAGGAAGGGGAAATGAAGTGAAAGAGGAAGAGGTGGGCTAATCAGAGTTGGAATGAATGGAACCATGAAATAATATCAGTCCCCTCTGGTAGATGTCCTAGAGGGGCTTAGTGCTATAGGATGTTATGCCTGAAAGAAAATTGGATTAAATTCAGTGGACCTGAAATCAAGTCCCAGTTCTGCTACTCATTGTATGACCTAGATGAAGTCATGTAACCTTTGTTCTTTTCCCTTAACTGTAAACTGAAGGGTTTGAACTGCATAGCATTTAAGGTCCTGTCTATCTCTAAATTTGTCATCTTATGATCTTCCATAGGACAGCCATTTGAACCCTTGAAATTAGTGACCCCATATTCACGGGATCATATATGTAGACCAAGAAGTTTTGTCTCTTTCATTCTGAATTTTTCAAGTTACCACCTTATGGCCTGAGTCTCATTTTTTTTCTCCCTCATAGTCACTTTTCTGTGGACTCACTCTATTTTCCAGGTGGTTCTCAGAAACAGCATCTAAAAGTGAACACATTACTCAAAATATTCTCTTATCAGACCAACTATTGGCAGGACAATTAGTTCCCTCATCTTGGTCATTCTACATATTTTAATGCAGTCTTATACAACTTTCTTTACAGACAACAAACCATTGACTGATGGAGAGCTTGTGGTCAATGAAATCCACCATGTCTTCTTCATTGGATCTACTGTTAAGTGTGTTGTTGACAGGTGAGAACAATGTTGTTATTAGGATTCTTTTGTGTCCAACAGTTAATGATGGAATCTGTGACTCTGATGGAAGCAAATAATTAAGTAGAGACAATGTTGATACTGTCAAATATGGATTGGTTGTTTGTAGAAGACTCTATGGGGATATTGTTGTGATTAGGAAGTCAATTTTTATTATGATTTCCAGGATGCTCCATGGGAGACTTCTTAAGGTGGTCCTCACTTTTCAGGACACAGGGTTGTGACCTTCAACAAAGTGACAAGTATCCTAAGAAACTGTGGCACTCAGGTGACAGACAAGTTAGTAGCCTGATGGAAAGATGCCCCGTACCAAGCTGTGAAGAGGCTAAGCAACTTGCCAGTTTACAAAGTAACCCCTAAGACTAGTGGAGGTTCAGTAAATACAATTCATCACAATCACTTAGTGGCAGTCACTAAGTTATTTTTCCTTTTAGAGAATCAAGTTGAGACTGGAAACATTCACTCTAATGGACTCTAAGAAAAAAAAAAGGTAACCTGTCGGTCATGCAATGATTATCTGATTCAGAGAAGGGGTAAGACACAGGTATTTCAAGTGAGGAAAAGTAGGTAGCCAATAAGCAAATTCAATGAAGGGATTTAACTGAATATATCAGCAATGCATTTTCTACCCAATATTGTAGCCCTAGATACTGCAAAAGAACAGGCAATTCCCTGAGGTCATAGTAACACTACTAGCCACTCTGTACCCTTTCTAGGGTTAGAAATATGGTTAAAAATAATAATAGCTTTTAGTATTTATATATTGCCTAATATGTATCAGGTACTATGGTAAGGGCTTTACAAATATCATCTAACTTCATCTTCACAACCACCTTGGGAGGTAGAGGCTATTGTTTTCTCCATTTTAAAGTTGAAGAAATTGGAGCATATAAAGTTTAAGTGACTTGCCCAAGGTCACACAATTAGTAAATTTCTGAATCCGGAAGTGAACTCAAATCTCTCTAACTCCAAATTCTGTGCTGTGATCAGTCCATACCATCAACTAGCATGGGTAGAGGGGTAAACTGATCATCAGGTCATAGGAGAGTTAGGACTATGCATTTGGTAATGAGACTCACTTAGGACATTCCAGGTGAAACTGGGGAAATGATGACACACCAGCCAGACATTAATGCCACTGTTTCATCTTGTACTGTTTGTTTGAATTGCATTTGTTTATAGACACATGTGGTTCTCAAAAATGATTCAACTTATTAGATTGTCATGTTATGTTTTTAATTACTATTAACACTATTCATGTGATGCAACTCTATCTGCCAGTTAATTTCATTTAGTTTTTTTAATGGCCTGTCATGCTATTTAGTAGGTCTGCTATTGCTATTATTTTTATACTTATTTACTTTTATTTTATATACATATGTGTGTGCATCATCGTGAAATGTGCATTTGTGATATATCCTGCATGTAATTTGGCTTTGATTCTAGTCCTGAAAGCAAAATGCTCAGTTTTATTTTGTATTATGCTAGAATGTTTGTGCGTACTGTTGTGGGTTGCTGTTGTTGTTTTTCCTATGCATAATGTTCTGAGATAATTTTTATAGGATGTTG
This sequence comes from Pseudochirops corinnae, assembly GCA_028646515.1. Lineage (NCBI taxonomy): Eukaryota > Metazoa > Chordata > Mammalia > Diprotodontia > Pseudocheiridae > Pseudochirops > Pseudochirops corinnae. The sequence continues at coordinate 270,442,622 of CM053585.1, forward strand.
GTTAATAACCATTATTTTGTTTTTTGGTGCTATTATGCAACTGTCAGGTCTATTACAGCTGACTTTTTAAGAAATTGCAAAATTTCAAGTCCCTGAGAGAAATATTACCATTTGGTCAAGGAACTTGCTGGCTACAAAGTCCTTTCTGATTTTTAGTGCCTCCCTGTTTCAGAAGAGAAGAAATTAATAAGAGATCAGGCCTGGAGTATAGATAGGTAGCATAGTTTTGACAGATAATGATGGGTTTGTGTGCTAATGTATGGATGTAAGGGGAGAGGAGAGGCCAAACGATGACAACAGAGTAACCATGGAACCCATTGATTAGACACCTGAAGGTCCCTTTCTCAGGGCTCTGAGGGGTAATATCTGCATCCACTATCATAGGAGATGGTAGGTGGGGGTGGAAGACAGGTCATCAGGCTCCCATTCCAGGAGCAGGGGTGATGAGGAAATTTAGTGGAGAAATAGGCAGGTCCTACCCTATCTCTGCTGTACTTGTACTTAATTTTGTAGTTTTAAAAAATTGGTAGAATACTACATCTCTTTGAATTTTTAAATATTAATTGCGTAAACACCTATGACTGACCTTGTCTTTAAGTTTCCTATAATCCTTTGTCTGCTTGATGAGGGTGTGGGGAAGCAGTGGGAGATACTCAAAAGAGAGGGCCCTTTATTATAGAGCTAGAAGCTAAAATTTCAACCCATAGTTAATGTTCTACTATCTAAATGGATGCATAAGCACAAATCATTTCTTCAGCACAAAATTGCTACAAATTTGGGCCCTATTGCATACATTTTCCTCACAAGGTTACATATCAAAATAGACACTCAAGGCTCAGGACTCCTCATGATTCTACTGCTTTGCCCCAGAGGAGTCTAATCTGGTTCTCTTACTCTGTATGCTTTAAGGACATGAAGATCTAATACCACAGTATTAGGGGTCTGCCTGACAATGGCTCAGCAGCTTAATCTTTTGCCGCTTTTATTTACACTCTGAAAACAGGCTCTCTAGGGATCAGAGCACAGTCCCTTATTAGGGGCACTGGGATCACGGGCTGCTTTCCTCACCCCATAATCCAACCAACCTTTCTTTTTGTTCATAGTAATGTAGGAGTGAAGCCTATGTCTACTTCCCTAAAGGTGATGGTGTGTGAGACAGGGACTTGCCACACCCTGTTTAGAGAAGAGTCATTCATCTGAAGTTTGGAAAATGAAGTTTGCCATGCTCAGGTGAAAAACATTCCAGGGAGACTGAGGAAATGGATGTTTTAAAACAACTTAATCTTGAAAATAAGCCTAAAACAGAAGAATGTTTATTGCAACATTCAAGTAAAGAGCCACAGAAAGAGTTATTATCCACATCCTGGCATCAGAAGAGGAGAACACAAGGTATGTAGCACATCCTAAGACTGCACAGTCAGGGCATACGAAAGCAACGACCATAATGCTTAAATTTAACTGTGTCAAGAGTGTCCCTAAAGGAGCAAAAGAAAAAGCAAAATCAGTATTCATGTGAAAACAATCAAATGCTACAATCCTACAGGGGAAAAAAAAAGTGGGGGGAGGGATAGGATGGAGGGAAATATAGTCAGTCTTTCACAACATATCCACTATGGAAATGTTTTGCATAGCTACACACATACAACCTATATCGAATTGCTTATCTTTCTAGTAACGGTGGGTGATGAGGGAGGAAGGAAAAGAATCTGGAATCCAAAATTTTAAAATCAAATATTTAAAAATATATATTACTATTATTATTATTTTTACATGCAAATGGGAAATAAGATCTATGGGAAGTGGGGTAATGAGATCCATCTTGCCCTACCAGAAAGTCAGAGGAGGGATAGACGAGGATATAGGAGAGAGCAGATTGGGAGAGGGGGTATAGAGTGGGATCATTGTTTTGGGGTAGTGGGTAAAGGAAAGACAAGGAGAAAATTTGTAATTCAAAATCTTGTTGAAATGAATGATGTAAACGAAACAAAATTTAATTTAATAAAAACATTTGTGACAGTCTCAGACAAATGGGGAAATTAAATATCAATTTTTGATATCAAAGCCATCCTTAGGAATTAATCCAACAACAATCACTTATTTAAATACTTGCCTGACACCTACTTGATACTCATACTATACTAGAGATATAAAGATAAATTAATAATTAATAATGATAGCTAGCATTTATATATCATTTTAAAGGTTATAAAACATCTTAAATATGTTGTTTCATTTCATCCTTGAGCACCCCTAATTGTTAAGGAAGACTCAAGTTTTTAATAGTTTTAAGTGAGGAGTCTTCCATTAAAAGCACAGGGTTACACATTGCAAAAACACAGAGTTAGAAAATTATTATCATGTACAAGGTATCATCATCCAATAGAGTGGTTGAGTCCCCAGGGTTGTATTTTTTTATACTTACCTAGCAACATTGCAAAATTCACATTCATTGCGATGCGTTATGCCATTTGTAGAACAGACAGGATCATAATTTTTGTCACATACATGTGGTGGTAGTTTTTCAAACTGTGTACAATTAGGCTGCGAGAATCAGATATCCAGTATGGATCAGTTTCATGTGTACAAAGAACATTTTTATTTGAGGACCTACCATGTCAGACCCTCAGTAATGGGCAATCAAGGTTTCAAAGCTTCCTGTGACTTTACATAATTGAATCTTGGGGGTATGAGGTGACAAAACTAGGGGTGTCTCTGGGTCCAGGATTCAGTCATATGTTTTCAAATGAATAGTTTCCCTAAAAGAAAAATATAACCATTCCATTGACAACCAAGGAAGTATAACCTAGACCCTGAATCTGACCCTTAGCAAGTCATTATTTGTTTCCAAATTTTCACCATTATTCAGAGACTCACTAAAGTCCATTTCCTCTCTGAAGCCTTCCCAAGTGTCTCTAGACCCAATTCATCTCACATTTCCTATAATTCTTATACTAATCATGGTCTGCTCAGCTCAGTTTTTCATTGGGACTGTACTCTATCATTTGGTTTGGTTGTTTAACTGACTCATACGTAGAAGTCTTGCCTCCCAAATGAAACTGCAAACTACATGACACTGTATACTGGAATAAAATTGGAATGCCTTTTACAGGAATCCCTGATTTTATATATGAGAAGTTGAGGAGGTCCATAGAAATTAAGTCATATACTAAGGATAACACTGAAATTAAATGGAAAAACTGAAATATGAAAAGCATATGACTAAAGTGAGTAAAATGTCCATAACTTTTGACCCACAGATGTCATTATGAGGCTTATATACCAAGGAGGTCAAAGATAGAAAGAAAAATGTCATATCCACCAAAGTATTGATTACAGCTCGTTTTAGTGTAACCAAGAACTGGAAACAAAGAAGACGTTCATCAAATGTCCATAAATAAACTGAAGTACATGGAAGTGATCACTGTGCCTATAGAAAGAAGGGACAGGGAGGCATATAATGACATATGAAATACTATAAAGTTTAGAAAGCAAAATCAGATAAAAAACAAACAGTGACTACTACGATAATGTAAATGGGAAAGAGAACAGTAACAAAAAGTCAAAACTGAACTCTGTGCAATTCTAATGGCCAAGCATAGCCCCAAAGAACAGACCAAATGCAGAATCCTCTGCTTGGCACTCAGAGTCCTTTATAACTAGCCCCCATCTACATTTCCAGATCATTGCTTGTTTGTATATATCTTCTGCTTGTTGTTTCCCCAATTAGATTATGAACTCTTTGAGTGCAGAGACTGTCTTTTGCCTCTTTTTGTATCTCAACACTTAGTACAATACTTTCTATATAGTACATGCTTAATACATGTTTATTGACTGACTGAAATGGGAGAAAAAAAGTCTGTAACCTGCATTGCGTAGTGGAGAACTATGGGTATGGAATAGTGCATGCCTTCTAGATTTACTTGGAGTATTATTTTAGTGAAGCTGATTTTTCTTTTCCATTTTATTCTTTGTGATCAGATAAACCTAGAGCCTTCAACGTCAAGGAAATAAAGATGATTTCCAAGCAAAATATGTTAATAAAGTTTTTAAAAATACATAACTATGGTCCTGGGATTTGAAATGAACTCCTTTGGATTCTAAATCTTCTGTGCTTTGCACTGTACTATGATGCCACATATGTCTCCTCTTTGCCCCTAAAAGTTCAGGGACAACCAAAACACTCACTTAAAACTTGGTGATTTAAGCTGAATTGTATAGAGCTGAGCTGAGATTCATTTTGTTTAAAGAATGGCTGATTGGGCGGAACTAAGATGGTGGAAAGTAAGCAGTGACTTCTCCAAGCTCCCCAAGAATTTCATCCTTGGGAGATAAAAAGTAAATTTGAGCAGATTTAAGAGTGACAGAACCCATTGGGAGACAGAGAGTGACAGATTTCCAGCCCAGAAAAGTGCCTACTCAGGTCAGGGCAAGGAGAACTCGGAGCACACAGGAATGGCACCAGCATGGACCTGAGAGCAGAGTGTGGCAGACTTGGAAGCCCCACCCAGCAGACTCACCCAGCTGGAGGCTTCTGCAGCCCTCTCACAGCCGAGGTGAGGACCAATGGAACTGGGTAGGAGGGAATGCAGGGTGCATAGCAGGGTCAGCGGTTTTTCCTGGGGCTAGCAACCTGCGGCTTGGATTTTTGAAGCTACATGCCCAGACTTTCAGAAGTTGGGATGGAGGAATGAAATCTAGGGG
>CM053585.1:270447822-270464531 GCA_028646515.1 Pseudochirops corinnae
GAAGAGGCAAAGGATAATTGTTACAATGGAGGGGAAGAACAGGAAGGCAAAAGGGAAGGTCAACCTTACTCTCACTGAACTTGGCTTAGGGAAGGAACAACATAAACTCTAAACTGGGTATCTTGCCACACAGGAGAGTAGGGGGAATGGGAATGAGAGGTGGGATGACGGAGGGGAGGGGAAGGGAGGGGGAGGATTGATGGAAGTACACACTTCTGTGAAGGGACAGGGACAGGGTAGAGAATAAACCAAAGGGGGGTGGGATAGGAAAGAGGGACATAATCAGTCTCTCACAATATGCCCACTGTGGAGAGGTTCTGCGTAATTACACATCTACAGCCTGTATTTAATTGCTTGTCCTTCCAGTGGGCATGGGTGATGAGGGAGGAAGAGAAAGAATCTAGAATTTAAAATTGTATAATCAAATGTTAAAAATATCTGTGTGTGTGTGTGTGTGTGTGTGTGTGTGTATATATATATATACTATTATTATTATTACTATTATTATTATTATTAAACTACATCCAACTGGGAATTCAGATACACAGGCACTGTGGTAGGGAGATCGATCCTGCCCTACCGGAAGTCAGAGGGGTGAGGGGGAGGACATAGGAGAGAGCAGATTGGGGGAGGGGTTATACTATGGGATGGCTGTTTTGGGGTTTTGGGTAGGGGAAATATGGGGAGAAAATTTGTAACTCAAAAATCTCATGGAAATGAATGATGCAAACAAGAAAATAAATTAATTAATTAAAAAAATTTTTAAAAAATATAGTTAAGGATCCCTAGTTTGTGCCAGAGCTCAATTCAAGAAGAGCATCTTGTCAAGCTTTTCTTTGTCTTATTCCCCCAGAGTTTCTAGGAATTTCCTTCAAATAATGTTATATTCCTTTATAGCTAGTTATGCATACATTTGTTCTCTCCTCTAATGGAACATCTTCATTCAGTATCAAGAACTGATTTTTTTTTCTATTCCAAGAATATTGTATAGAACATGGAACAGAGTTAATAAACTTAATAATTAATAAACATTTGTTGACAGATTAATACAAATTCATGTCCTTTTGGGAATACATGAATATTCTCCAAGTATTCGGGAATTTTATGTGGAACAAGGCTTAAGTTATTTCTTTTACATAAGGGGTCAGAAGTAGAAATAATAGTTAAAAATTACAAAGGAGCTAATTTTGTCTCAATATAAGGAAATAAACAGTACCTAAGCAAGACAGTTACAACTGTGGCAATAATTATTGTGTTTTCAAGGTCAGAGGGGGCAGCCTGGGATCACTCTGCCCTACCTTCCCCCTTCAAAAAAGCAAAAAAAAAAAAAAGAAGAAGAAGAAGAAGAAAAACAAACAATAAAAGAAAATATTTTTTTCAGTGAGCTTTTGGTCCTTCTTTTCCATTTGTCCAGTTTTGCTTTGTAAGGTATTCTCCTTCTCTTTGACTTTTTGGGCCTCTTTTGCCATTTGGGTTGGTCTATTTTTTCTTTTTTTTTTTAATTAATTAACTTATTTTTTGTTTATAACATTTATTTCCACAAGCTTTTGAGTTCCAAATTTTCTACTCCTCCCATCCCTGCCCCCTGCCCAAAATGGCATGCAATCTGATATATGTTCTACATATACATTTGTAATACAATACATGAGAAAGAAGAAACAAAATGAAACAAAGCAAAAAATAAAAATAAAAAGAGAGAGAACAAAAAAATATGTTTTGATGGATGTAGATAGCATTTTCCCTCAGGAGCTTTTTGGAGTTGCTTTAGAAACTAGCATTGTTGAAAAGAGTCAAATCTATGAAAGGTAGTCATCACACAGTGTGACTATAACTGTGAGCAATGTTCTCCTGGTTCTACTTTCATCACTCAGTATCAGTTCATATGAGTCTTTCCAGTTTTTTCTGAACTCTGTCTATTCATTATTTCTTACAACATAATAGAATTCCATTACATCAATATATCACAACTAGTTTAGCCATTCCCATATTGATGAGCATACCCTCAATTTCCGTTTCTTGGCCACAACAAAAAGTGCTACTATAAACATTTTTATTCTGCGGGTTCTTTTCCCATTTGTATGATCTCTTTGGGATACAACTTTAAAAGTTGTATTCCTGGGTCACGGGGTATGCATATTTTTATAGCTCTTAGGCATAGTTCTAATTTGCTCTCCAAGGTGGTTGGATCAGTTCACAGCTCTACCAACAATGCATAAGTGTTCTTATTTTCCTACATCTTCTCCAGCATTCATAATTTTCTTGTTTGGTCATGTTGGCTAATCTGACAGCTGTAATGTGGTACCTAAGTGTTGTTTTGATTTGCATTTCTTTAATCAGTAATGATTTAGAGCGTTTCTTCAAATGACTATAGATATCATAATTTCTTCCTCTGAAAACTGCCTGTTAATAACCTTTCACCATTTATCAATTGGGGAATAACTTGTATTCTCATAAATCTCACTTAGTTCTCTATGTATTTCAGAAATAAGACCTTTATCAAAGACACTGGTTGTAAAAATTCTTTCACAGTTTTCTGCTTCCATCCTAATCTTGGTTGCATTGGCTTTGTTTCTATGAAAACTTTTGAATTTAATGTAATGAAAGTTATTAATTTTGCATTTCATAATGTTCTCTATTTCTTGTTTGATCATAAATTCTTCCATTCTCCCTAAATCTGAGAGGGAAACTATTCCTTGCTTTCCCAGTTTCCTTATAGAATTAGTCTAATAAATCTTGTACACATTTGGACTTTATTTTAGTATTCTGTGTGAGATATTGGTCTATGACCAGTTTCTGTCACACTACTGTCCAGTTTTCCTAGTAGTTTTTGTCAAATAGTGAGTTATTATCCCAGAAGTTGAGGTTTTTTAATTTATTAAACAGAAGATTACTATAGTCGTTGACTACTGTGTCTTGTGTACCTAACATATTCCACTGTCCCACCACTCTATTTCTCAGCCAGTACTAAGTAGGTTTATAATACAATTTAAGATCTGGTGTGGCAAGGTCACTTTCCCTAGCATTTCTTTTCATTAATTCCCTTATCTTCTTGACCTTTTGTTCTTCCAGATGAATTTTGTTATTATTTTTCCCATCTCTATAAAATAATTTTCGGTAGTTTGATTGGTATGGCACTGAATAAGTAAATTAATTTAGGTGAAATTGTCATTTTTATTACATCACCTCAGATCTACACGAGAACAACAGATGTTTTTCCAGGAATTTAAATCTGACTTTATTTGTGTGAAAAGTGTACTGTAATTGTGTTCTGATGGTTCCTGGGTTTCTCTTGGCAGGTATATTCCTAAATATTTTATATGTCTACAGTAATTTTAAATGAAATTTCTTTTTCTTCCTCTTGCTATGGTGTCTTGTTAGTAATATAAAAATGCTAGGATTTATGTGAGTTTATTATATTTCCTGCAACTTTGCTAAATTTATTTATTATTTCAAGTACTTTTTTTTTTTACTTTATTCTCTAGGATTCTCCTGTACATATTTGGACTTTATTTTGGTATTTGGTGTAAGATATTGGTTGATGACCAGTTTCTTTCATGCTATTATCCAGTTTTCCTAGTAGTTTTTGTCAAATACTGAGTTCTCTTATGTCAATACCCCCCAACTTTTTTTCCCTTTTCCCTTACTACCTCTTTCTTCCCTTCTATCCCTCCCTCCCTTTTCTTTCTCCTTTCTCCTCCTATTTCCTAAAAAGCAAATTAGATTTCTATACCTAATGAGTATGCTATTCCCCCCTAGAGCCAAATCCTACTAAAGTTCAAACAATGTCCATCACCATCTCTTCTTTCCCTCTACTTTAATGTCTTTGTGCCTCTTCATCTGTTGTAATTTAATCTTTTCTTCCTCTTCCTTTTCCATTCTCCCATCACAATCTTTTTTCAGGACTTAATTTGTTTTTGTTTATCATCACATCAAAATCAGCTTAAATCCACCCCCTTCTGCCTAAATATTTCCCTTCTATATGATGTAATAAAGATACAATTCTCAAGAGTTGTAAGTATCATCTTCCCATGCAGGGATGTAAACAGTTTGTCTTATTAAATAACATTTATCCCCCCACCCTCACTCTTTCCTGTTTACCTTTTTATGCCCCCCTTATGTCTTGCATGTGAAGGTCTAGTTTTCTGTTGAGCTCTGGTCTTTTCATCAAGACCATTGATTGTCCCTCTCCTCCCCTAAAAGATTGTGCTCAATTTTGCTGACCAATTGATCCTTGGTTGTAATTCAAGTTCCTTTCCTTATGGAATATCATATTCCAAGCTCTCTGATCTTTTCATGTAGAAGCTGCAATGTCCTGCATAATCCTGACTGTGAATCTATCATTGAATGGTTTCTTTCTGATTGCTTACAGTATTTTCTCCTTGATCTGATAATTCTGGAATTGGGCTACAATATTTCTTGGCATTTTCAATTGGTTATCTCTTTCAGGAGGTGATCAGTGGATTTTTCCAGTGACTATTTTACCTTGTGGTTTTAGGACCTCAGGGCAGTCTTTGTTGATTATTTTTTGAAAGATGCTATCCAGGCTCTTTTTTTTTCATCATGTTTCTCAGATCGACTAATAACTCTTAAATTATCTCTCTGGATCTATTTTCCAGGTCAGTTGTTTTTCCCATGAGATAATTTATATTTTCTTCTATTTTTTTCATTATTTCAATTTTGTTTGACTGATTCTTGGTGTCTCATAATGTCATTAGCTTCCACTTGGCCAATTCTAATTTTTAACAAATTGTTTTCTTCATTTAGCTTTTGTACCTCCTTTCTCATTTGGCCAGTTCTACTTTTAAGAGTTGTTTTCTTCAGTGGACTTTTTTTTCCATTTTGTCAATTGTATTATTATATTGTTCTTCTACTTCTCTTATTTGACTTTTAAAAGTCCTTCTTGGACTCTTCCAAGAAGTCTTTTTGGGCTTAAGACCACTTCATATTCCCCTTTGAGGTTTCAGATGTGGGGATATTGACCATGTTGGCCCCTCATGAATTTGTGTTTTGATCTTCCCTGTCACCAAGATATTTCTCTGTGATCACTGATTTTTTTAAAAAATTCTTCTTGCACATGTTGTTTGTCTTTTTTTTCCTGGCTTTTAAATTTGATCTCTCTTCCTGGGGCCCAGGGAGCACTGTCCCAAATTTCTTGTGCTGGGTGCTAGAGGCATGATTATACTGGTTTTCTGTGTTGGGGCCTCAGGAGCTGGCAGCCGGAGGTTGTTGTGGTCTGGTGGTTTACCTGGTGCTGAGTTGGAGGTGGTGTTGGCACTTGCCTTCTTCTCCACTCTGGGACTCAGGATTTCCCTCTGGTCTGCTGAGGTGGGGCTTGGTGATGTCTTGTTGGGACACCTCTCATTCTTTACTTGTCCCCTTCAGCCACAGCAAGAGAGACCTTTCCTGTAAATCCCCCTAGCCTCTCAAACCAAAAGATTGCTATACCCCATCTTTATGCTGCCTCTACTATTCCAGAATTTTTCTTGGGGCAATATTCTCTGAGTTTTTTTTTTTTAATATCAGCAAGGGAGGATAAGAGCAACTTACTGCTTACTCCACTATCTTGGCTCCCAGAAGTTAAAATAGTTGACTTTCAAACATACAGTCTGTGGGCTGATAGCTCCAGGAGTAGCTGCTGTCACTGCCCCAGGCTGTGCAGGACTGTGCTTTTCTCTCACTCAGTTCTGACAGACACCCCTATCCCTACCCCAACCTTAGAAGTCTGAGAATAGCTTCTGTTGCCAGTGATTCAGTCTGGTGAGATCTGCTCCAATCTTGCCTCAGTCATGTCTGGGCTGGTGCAACCCATGCACTAAACCGTGCTCCCCTCCCAGCCCAGTGCAACAGATTCCTCCTGTCAACCATTCAAGCTTTTATTGGCTAGAAATCTGCCATCCTCTGTCTCCTTGTGGATTCTGACACTCCAGAATTTGCTCAGATTTACTTTCTAAAGCAGTGGTTCTCAACCTTCCTAATGCCACAATCCTTTAATACTTGTATGTGGGTGTATCTGCATGTGGGCAGACCTGCCTGGAGATGGATAGAGGAACGGTTTCTTGGTTCCTAAGATCATCAGAAATAAGCGTTTTCTGATGGTCTTAGGTGACCCCCAAAGGGGTTGAGACCCACAGGTTGAGAACCACTGTTCTAGAGGTATCTGAAGGAATTAATGGGAAAGCTCAGATGAGTCCCTGCTTTCACTCTGCCATCTTGACTCTGCCCCCTAGCCTATTTTAAGATGTTATTTTCTTAAGAATTTTTGGAAGGTATCCTTTAGCAAACTGTTGACATATTTTTCATGATTTTCTTGCATCATTCTTATTTTTCTTCCCAATTTTTCCCATATGTACTTTGATTTTCAAAATCCTTTCTGAGTTCTTCCATGGCCTGTAACCAATTCATCTTTTTTTTTCTTGGAGGCTTTTAATGTAGGAGCTTTGATTTTGTTGTCTTCTGATTATATGCTTTGATCTTCCTTGTCACCAAAGTAAGATTCTATAGTCTGGGGGCGACTTGGTGGGGCAATGAATAGAGCACTGGCCCTGGAGTCAGGAGGACCTGAGTTAAAATCTGACCTCAGACACTTAACACTTACTAGCCATGTGACCTTGGGCAAGTCACTTGACCCCAATTACCTTCCAAAAAGCAAAATTTTAAAAATTAAAAAAAAAATTCTTTAATCTGATTTTACCCATTGTTTGCACTTTTCCCCCAATCAATTATTTTTACTTTTTAGCTCTTTGTTAAGGTACAACTCTGTTTCCAGTATGTAGGATATACTGTCCCTAGCTTCAGGGGTTTTGTGCAGAGATACTCTGTTTTCAGAGATACTTCTAGGGACCTGTAAATTTTCAGATCTTCCAAGGCATTTACTCCTCTCCTGGCCTGTGCTCTGGTCTCTGAGTGTCAGCAAGCACTCTTTTTTGCCTTGGAATTGTGAAGAGGACTCCCTCTTCACTGCTGCCACAAACTCCACCATGTCAACATTCCTCCTAGCCCCAGGACTGTCACCTGGGACGACCCATATCCTATCATGAGAAAAGCAAGAGAATCCTGCCTTAACACCAGAAAAGAGATCCCTGCAATTCCTCTTTGATTGGCTACTCTTTTCCCCCACTGTCTGTTAGTTGAGAGATTTGGCAGCAGCTTCTACACTGCTGCTGCTGCTGCTGCCGCTACCCTAGGGCTAAGGCCTGACCACATTCCTCTCTCTCACCCATGTCTGACAGACCTTTCCTACTGATCTTCTAAGTTTTCTTTGGAGTTTGTGGATTGAGAAGTTTGGAAACTGCCACAGCTGCCAGTGATTCAATCCCCTGAAGCCTGCTCTGGACTCGTCTGTGCTTTCATGGCCCATGCTGGACTATGCTCCTCTCCCAGCCTGCTACAACAGACCTTTCCTATCAGCCTTCCAAATTGTCTTGGGCTGGGAATTTTTTCACTCATTTATTGTATTCTGCTGCTCTAGAATTTGCTGAGAGTCATTTTTTGCAGGTGTTTGGAGGGGTTTGGGAGAGAGCGCGAGAGAGTGCCTATCTCTGACTTTGTGATCAGACACAGAGTCATTACTATTCATCTCTCCAGTATAGTACGTGTCAAAGACGTCAGAAATTTTCCAGCACAATTCAGTATACATTACACTCTCAGGAATTTGTATAACAGCAAAGTAATTAGATTGATTTTGTGTCTTCTTTTAGTTGGTCCTTTTTATAGTTGCATGATTTAGTCCTGTGACTATTCAGTCAAGATTCTTTGTCTCTGAACTTAGTTCAGAAATTCAGCTGGCTTATAATGAGTTAAGTTTTGAATTTTGGTTCTCTTTTAAAACTCTTTTCTTCATGTCTCACACATATCTGCCTTGGGAGATACAGGTGAATATTGGAAAGTCAGATTTAGTATCTTTATACCACCAAGGATGCCTGGTTTGTTATTCAAAGAAGTCTGGTCCACTATCTTTGCCCTTGCAAGTGGGCTCATACAGTGAACATTTCTTAGAGAAAGGAAGGGGCAGCTGATGCTAGTCTCACATTCCAATTTCCAACCAATCATATTCTCCCCTATGACTCAGCTTTGTAACTTGTTCCCCAACAAGAAGTCCTATTCTTTGTTCTGTACATCCACAAAACAAACAACTATAAATAGTGTAATTATTCTCCACCTTTACTAGAGAAGCTGAGATACTATTTATTGGTAAATTCGTACTTTACTGATAAATTTTTTTTTTAAATTATGTATCTTTATTGATTGATTTTTTTTTGTTTTGTTTTGTTTTTGGGGGGGAGGGCAATTGAGGTTAAGTGACTTGCTCAAAGTCACACGGCTAGTTAGTGTGTCAAGTGTCTAAGGTCAGATTTGAACTCGGGTCCTCCTGACTCCAGGGACAGTGCTCTACTCACTGTACCACCTAGCCTCCCCACTTTACTGATAAATTGATCTTGTTCAGTCTACTTTAATTTCAACTGTTACAGTACAAAGAATACCAAAACATAGAAATAGCAACTCAAGTAATTTGACTACTCAGGGCCCCATCTTTATTTCTTAATCACAAGAAATTTAGGTCCTCCTAATGTGTTTTGCTTTTGGATTCTGCTATATTTATCCTATGTTTCAACAGACTTCTCATCCTATTTGCAGTAATGGAGGCAAGGGAGATTATGTCTACATTCCCAAAGGTAATGATAAATGAGACACTGACTTGGTAAAAATTGTTGAAGGATAGTTGTCTGAGGTAGAATGAGAAGAAATTCCCATACTCTGGAGAAAGAAAACCCAGGAATAAAGTAGATATTTAATGCTATTTATTTGTAAAAATAAGCACAGAGTACACTGCTTTTTCTTACAATATTCAGACAAAGAGAATCAGTAACTATCATATTCCTGGTACCAGGTGAGGAGAACATGTACCATGTATAACATTTACCATGCCTTAGGAGTCATGGCAGTGCATAGGCTGGCTACCAAGGAATCAGCACCGACCATAATGCTTAAATTGAAGAATGGATGTATCAGGCCTGAAAGAGGAGGGGAAAGGTAATTCATTTTATGTGAAAACAATTCCTTTCTGTTTTCTTGTAAACAGTAAAAACTCTTTCATGTATACTTATACATAAGTAAATGTAGATGGCATGGCTAATTAAACCTTGAAGGAGATTCAAGATTCAGCTCTTAAGGTAGAGGTGAAGAAAGAATTCTCCTTCCATCCTTGTCATGGGGACAGTACACAGGCACAGAAATGGGAAATGACTGCTGCATATGAGAGTCATAGATCCCACATAGAGGTTGATTCCCTAAGGTTACAGACAGGATTGTCGTTAAGCTGGAGAATGCTGAAGATAACCAAATATGAATTGTTGAAGGGCAATGTTTGAGGTAAAATGAGAAGAAATCCCCACACTCTAGAAAAAGAAAAGCTAGGAAGAAAGTCTTGTGAACAAAAGGAAACAGAAACCACAACCCAAATTCAAATCATACACTTGGAATTAGCTGAGATCTATAAGACTTTTGGTTAACAAATGACATCTATAATCTATGTAAATACATGGTTACCTTAGGACATAGAAGCTTCCCTTTTGAGAACTTTTCAAGGACTCATGGTCTTTTTAAATGGTTTTATTTCCCTCAACATCAAACTCCCCCATTTCACCCATTACTCTACCTGAATTTTGCATGTATTTATCTTTTGTGCATGTTGGACAATTATCCCACCAAAAGAATTAATGATTTTGGGGGTGAAGAATGATTCCATTTTTGCTTTGGTATATTTAGGCTCTAGCACATTCCCAAGTACATAGATACTTTAAATTGCTTGCTAGTGAAGAGGGCAGAACCAAGAGTTTGTAACAGGTAATCACTTCAACTCTACCCAGTTCTCCAAACAACTGTAAAATCATGCCTCAAATCAAATTCTGGAGCATCAGAACCAACAAAATGTGGAGGGTGAGATGATTTTCTAGCACAAGACAACTTAGGAAATTGCCAGGAAAGGTCTTTCTCACTTGGATGGTGGTCACCTCAGAAAAGCAATACAGGCAACACAAGTCCTGTCTTGAGGGTGTCTTGATGCAGCTTACAGATGGTAGTGGATTAAACAAATGATCAGAAAGAAATTATAGGGGACTCTTTGCTGACACTTGGTGTAGGACATTGTTCCATCATCCCTACACAATTCTGGGTCATGGTCCCAGGAGGAAAGGGAACACTAGTGGACAGGAGTGCTTGTGGTTGCTCACAAGAGAGCAGGGGCACTCCTCTAAAGTCCAGGGTATGGAGGAGCACTATCCCTTGCAACCACAGGAGAGCACAACCCAAGTCGCATTCATGAGCCAAAGGGGCTAAGATTGTTCATGGCCATAGGGGAACAGGTGCACTCTTTTAGGTTCAAGGATTTAGAAGAGTCCTTGTAGAAAGTTTGCTGGCCAAAACAGAAGCCAGGAGAGCAGTGACCACACATCTATTTAGATCAGGCCTTCACAACATCCACCCTGCAGGACTCTTGCAGTCCACCAAAGAAGCTTGTGGGCAGTATGCTGTGCAGGCCTTTTTATATCCTCTACATTATTCACAGGCTGCCCAAAATCCTTTCACAAGTTTCAGTTTGTATAGGCCTGATTTAGATCATACCATACCACCTTGGAAAAAACAAAAATTTTCAGACACCCAAAATTAGCCCTAAAAAAATTAACAAACTTAAGCAAAGTAGCAGGATACAAAGCAAAAGCATAAAAAATCATCATGTATATATGACCAGAAAATTCCACAAGAAGAGATAGAAAGAGAAATTCCATTTAAAGTAGCTGTAGACAACGTAAAAGAGCTGAGAGTTTTCCTGCCAAGAGAAACTGAGGAATTATATGAACACAATTACAAAATACATTTCACACAAATAAAGTCAGATTAAACAATTAGGGAAATATTGATTGTTCACAGATAGGCTGAGTCAATACAATAAAAATGGCAATTTTACCTAAATAAGTTTACTTATTTAGTGCCATATCTAAAAAAAAGCTATAAAAGTTATTTTATAGAGTTAGACAAAGTAATAAGAAAATTCAAGAATATCAAGGAAATGAATGAAAAAAAAATTGAAGGAAGATGGATTAGCAGTACCAGATCTCAAACTGTACTACAAAGTGGTAATAATCAAAATTAAGAAATAGATGGGTGGGTTAGTGGAATAGATTAAGTATACAATACACATTAGTAAATGATGATATAATTTAGTGTTTGACAAATGCAAAGATCTTTTTGAACAGGGACTCATTATTTGACAAAAACTACTGGGAAAACTAGAAAACACTTTGGCAGAAACTAAGCAGAGACCAACATCTCCAACATACGCTAAGATGACGTCAAAATGAGTAGATGGTTTAAAAATAAAGGGTGATATATACAGATTAGGAGATCATGGAATATTTTACCTGTAAAATCTATGCATAAGGGAAGGATTTATGATCAAACAAGTGATACACAGCATTATGGGATGTAAAATGCACAATTTTGATTACATTAAATTAAAAACTTTTGGCACAAACAAATCAAGATTAAAAGGAAAGCAAGAAACAGAATTTTTTTATCCAAATTTCTCAAATATATAGAGCAGTGACTCAAATTCATAAGATTACAAGTCATTCTCAATTGACAAATGATCAAAGAAGATGAATAGGAAGTTTTCAGAAGAATCAAAGCTATCTATTGTGAAATATATGAAAAATACTATGAAAAATATGTGAAAAAAATTATGAAATATATAAAAATACTTTAAATTGTTCTTGATTAATGACATGCAAATCAAAACAATTCTGAGTTACCACCTCTTACCTATCAGACTGGCTAGTATTAAAGAAAATATGAAGAACAAATATTTGAAGAGGGTGAAAAATTGGGACAGAAATGTAATATTAATGGACTTAATGAACTGATCCAAGCATTTTGGAGAGCAATTTGGAACTATATCCAAAGAGTTATAAAACTGCCCATACTCTTTCAACCAGAAAGACACCTAGTAAACCTTTACTCCAAAAAGATCAAAGGAAAAGGAAAAAGAGCTCTTCATATAAAAATATTTATAACAGCTTTTTGTGTGGCAAAGAATTGGAAACTGAAGAGAAGCTCATCAACTGATCAAGTTCCATTATATAAAATTGTGATGGGATACTATTGTGATATAATACATGAACAATTTTTTTAATGGGGAAAACTTATATGAATAGATCCAAAATGAAGTGAGCAGACACAGGAAATCATTTTACAGAGCAAAAGCTATATCATGTGATGGTCAACTGTGAATGACTTAGCTATTCTCATCAAAACAATGATCAAAGACAATTCCAAAAAACTTATGAAGAAAGCTGTTATCCACCTTCAGAGAAAGAATGTATGGAATCTGAATGCATATTGAATCATACTTATATTTTTCTTGTGTGGTTTTTTTTTGTCTCTGATTTCTCTTGAAACTTGGTTAATATGGAGATATGTTTTGTATGGCTGTATATGGTGTATGATGTATATCAAACTGCTTACCTTTTCAAAAAGATGTTAGGGTGGAATAGAAGGAGCCAATTTGAAACTCAAAAAGTGTAGGACAAGAATGTTAAAAATTGTTTTTAAAAAGTTGTTGATAAAAATAAAATTAAAGCTTTTTAAGAATGTTTAAAAAATTAATTTTCTTTGAGAATTAAACTGAATGGAAATGAAATAACAACATGCATTGTCATTGGTTCCTGGGAATGCTTTTACTATATTTAGGAAGATTCAGAATATTGCTTTATATACTTACCTCATTGCACTACAAAACATACATTCATTTTTATATGTTTTGCCATTCTTGGCACAGATAGGATTGAACTCTTGGGTGCAGTGGTATTGTGTTTTTTTTAAATACTGGATACATTCAGGCTGCCAAAATCACAAAGATACATAGTTTATATCATATATCATTTATACAAAGAACCCTATGACTTGAAGATGCACCATGTCAGAGCCAGAATAGCAATATATTGAAATATCAAGGCATTTTGGTGCCTCTGGAGAAAGGAAATGCAGGAGTACAAGGGTAAAAGCTTATGGTACCTCTGGGTTTGTATGCATGCCTGTGATTTCAAAAAGACAAAAAAATCAGAAATAAAGTGGGTGTGAGGGTTATATCTGGAAGCCTAAGGCTATCTTTCAACATAGCCAGCAAGTCATTTTTGGATTCCAAATACTGCCCATTCTGTAGAGACTGGCTAATGTAGGTCTCCTCAAGTGAGCTTTGTGCTTGGAAATACACTGTGTCATTTTGTTTATTGATTTACTTAACCGGCAGATGTCTTGCCTCCTAAACTGTAAGATAGCTTGAACTAGACTTAGAATTGAAAAGACTGTGAGAACTCTTTTATCTTATATGAAGAAAGTGAGATCCAGAGACACCTGCCATTTAAACTCAGCTCCTCTAGCTTTAAATGAATCCTGGTTCCCATTGCACCACAATATTACCTGTGCTTTTTATATACTCCCACATCTGGTACACCCAAATTACTCACTTAAAACTAAAACAGTGAAAGGTATAATTCTCTGAGGATGAAGGGCATATTAAAAATATTCAGGATTGGAAAAATCAATATCTTTTTAAAAAATTAAATATTACTGTAATTAAAGAGCTCAGTTCATAGCACTAAACTTCAATTTTTGAGTGAGGAAAACTTACCAGATCTGTTTGATTTTTCTTTCTGGAAAGACCTGAAAGAAAAATAGAGATACAACTGATTATATTTTATACTTTTGCCTGAAGTCAAGTTACATGGAATGAATCTAATAGTATGCTCTTTTAATACTCAGGATCCTAGAAAAGATTCAAGGAGCCTGAAATCAGGTGGATTTATGTGTAATGACTGTCTAAAACCTACCACAACCATCAGGCAATGAAAGATAAGACAAAGTGGGACCTATGTTCATCCTGAAATATCTGGGACATAGAAAATCTCTGGGTAAACTGTGTTTTAGGATGAGTTTTGTTAAAAGAACAAAAATAAACATTCTAATCTAGAAGGATACTGTTATACTAATCATTTCTCTTGATTCAAAGCCAATGAAAACTTAGAATATTCATAACTACTAACTAATATGCTATTTTAGGAGTTTTTTTTTCATTGACTCAGAGATCATTAGAGTGGGGAGGGAGCCTAAAGATCGTTTCATTCTGTCTCCCAATTTTACATAAGGGGTAACTGAGGCCTACTATTGAATTTGCCCAAAGTTGTAGCAAGTGAGTAGCAAAGCAAAGACAAAATTGCTGACTTCCAACCCCATGCCACACAATATTGCCATAACTTTATGTAATGTATCAAATACATTAAATTCACAAATTCAGCAAATCACAATTTTTAAAAAAAAGTTTCCCAATTTGATTTTGACAACTCCCTCAAAAGAAAAGGACAACCTATTCCAAACAGCAGGTAGCATTAGTACTTCAAAGTAGTTTCTGAAAGATTAGTGGCTTCCCACCAATGACATAGAAATTTACTAACCTGAGGAAACAGTCGGTATCAAGAAGAAAAGCCCAAAGAGGGCTTTCCTTGTCAGTTGGAAGCAGATCATTCAGTCTCTGAGGAGTCCCTGGACTAGGTTTTCTGTTAGAAAATGAATAGATAGATAGATAGATAGATAGATAGATAGATAGATAGATAGATGTATGTATGTATGTGTGTATATGTATATAGACATATATATGTATAAATCATTAAAAATATTTTTGACCAAAGTCTGAATTAATCAAATAGACGACTTTACTTTGCTTTAAAAATATCTTTTCCTGTGTCAGCAATTCCAGAGACCAAATAAGGCTGAAAGTGAGATTTCTTGTCATCTTGGGACATACTCCACATAGGAGGAAAACAGAGATGTCCTGAGATCATAAATTTCAAATTGACCCTTTTTTGGCTTTACTCTCTGAATAAAGTCAGAGAATATCTCTTCTTATGTCAACAAAGCCAGATGAGGCTTACTTTATGGCCATTAAGGATGACACCCTTAACTCGAGGCATTAACTTGAGTAATGAGATTTGTTCATGTCTTAATATTTTTGGACATATACTCTGTTATGGAATGTTAATGGTAAAGAAAGCACAGATAACTCAATTCATAATTTCAATGGACACTTTGTCCACACTCGTATTTTATTGTATTTACCAGCTATTTAATTAAGAAAATTCCTTTCAAAGATGGTGGCATAGAAGCAATAAGGTTATGCAACTCCCACATAGCCACCACAAATACCCATAAAATATGACTCTAAAAAAATTTTAGGGCTCGAAATCTCACAAAAATACAGAAAAACGGATCTCCCACTGAAGGAAGCTAAGCAAGAAGAGCTCATCACAGCACACTAGATTCCGAAACCAGCCCAGCCTGAAACCATGGCTGGAAGCTGCCAAGACAAGCTGCAGCTGGAGCCTTCAGGAGAGTGGATCAGTGGCAGCTGTGGAAGTTTCCATAATTATCAAGCCATGAGAAAGAAGGACTAAGTGAAAGGTCAGTGAAACTCAGCTAAATTTGGGGGAGAAAAGCATTCCGGCCAAACTGTCTCCAGGGCAAGGAAGAGGTAGAAGTGGCAGAAGTGGCAACCCTGAAGCTGCCTCCATGTGGCTGCTTCAGAGCTGCCATCCTGCAGACTGCAGGAGAGCCAAGCAATCATTCGGAGACTAAATGTTCTTGCATTGAGCAGCCTGGATCCAGATTGTGGTCTTGGGTGGTGGTCTTGGGGTGTGTTTTCCATGAGCCAAAGCTGGTGGGGGCTGCAGCAGCCTCCCAATAGCTCTGGCAGCTGCAAAAACCCCAGCAATTTGGGACAGAGCTTTCCCCTCTGAAAGCAGAGTTCCACAAAGCTTAAAAAATCAAGTAATTGACTGGCTGCATGAGCAGGAAAAGGAAGCAAAGTAAGAACAGCAACCAAACTCTAGATTCCTTCTTTGGGGACAAGACGGGTCAAAGCATGGAACTGGAGGAAGACAACAAAGTCAGAACTCCCACACCAAAAGCTTCCAAGCAACATGTAGACTTCCTACAAGCCATAGATCAGCTTAAGAAAGATTTTGAAAACCAAATGAGAGAAGTGGAGGAAAAATTGGGAAGCAAAATGAGAATGATGCAAGAAAATCATGAAAAGAGAGTCAACAACCGGACTGAAGAAAATAACACCTTAAAAAATAAATTAACTCAAATGGCAAAAGAGGCTCAAAAAGCCAATGAGCGGAAGAATGCCTTAAAAAGTCAAATTTGCCATATGTAAAAAAGTATCTCAAAAACTTTCTGAAGAGAATAATTCCTTCATACATAGAGTGGAGTAAATGGAAACAAAAGACTTTATGAGAAATCAAGATGCTATTAAACAGATCCAAACAAATGAAAAAAAAAGACGGCAATGTGAAATTTCTCCTTGAAAAAAAACACTGACCTGGAAAATAGATCCAGGAGAGACAATTTAAAAATTATTGGACTACCTGAAAGCCATGATCAAAAAAAGAACTTAGAAAGCATCCTTCAAGAAATTCTCAAGGAAAATTGCCCAAATATTTTAGAACCAGAGGGCAAAATAGAACTTGAAAGAATTCACCAATCACCTCTTGAAAAAGATCCCCAAAAGAAAACTCCTAGGAATGTTATAGCCAGGTTCCAGAGTCCCAAGATCAAGGAGAAAATATTACAAGCTGCCAAGAAGAATTAATTTGAATACT
>CM053585.1:270465031-270490824 GCA_028646515.1 Pseudochirops corinnae
TACTCTTCTATGTGGCAAGATGCCCAGTTTAGAGTTTATGTCAATCCTTCCCTAAGCCAGATTCAGTGAGAGTAAGGTTGACTCTTTCCCTTTTGCCTTCCTGTTCTCCCCCTCTATTGTAACAATTTACATGCTAAAGTTTCAAGGAATTCTTCAGAAGTCATTTAATCCCAATTATGTCAATGCAGGAAAAACCTACATCACTGTAATTTTTCTTCTTGTCTCAACACAAAGATAGCTGCAGTGATAGCGTTCTCAATGCCTTCAGAAAAAGTCCATTCAATTTTTTGATGTCTTGAATTGAGGGAAGTTGTTCTTGATATTAACTCTAGCCCTCTCTCTCAGTAACTGTCTTCCAGTCCTTTCCTCTGAGAACAAACAACACAAGTGTTATCCCTTTTACTTGTGACTACCTATGAGGGTTTTCTTTTTTTTTTTGGTTGTTATGTACACTCTGACCACCATCCTTTGAATGGGCTCTTGTTTCTAAAAATCCTTCCTAAAATATCATACCCCAAACAAACTACACCACTTGAGATATGGATTAAACAGGAGAGTGATAAGTGGGATTGTTACTTCATTCTGAGTATTAGGTAGTTACTAATACAACATCAGACATAATCTTACAATCATAGATTTAGAACCAGAAGGAATTCCGAAGGCTATGTACTGAATTCCTTTCATTTTATGGATAATGAGACTGAGAGCCAGGAAGGCTGCACATTACCTAAAATTCACACAGTACATATCAGAATACACTATCTGTTTAAATATCTGGACAAAGAGTTCTTTCTCCCTTATGAGGTTTCTCTCATAAAAGTTTTGCCACAGAATAAGATAACTCCTTAGATTGAGTTTCCACTACAAGCATTATATCAGGTTTGTTACTGCCCTCTCCTCTCCACTTCAGGTTCCCTTAGTGCAGACACAAACATAGAATAGGGATAAGTTGATGTTAAGGAAATAGTTCTCTTTGACCTTGTGATCTTACACAGAGTCATTAGTATTCATTTCTCTGGAATATTCTACCTTCCTGCACAGTCCAGCACACAACATATTCCCAGAAACATGTCTACTAGTGAAATAATCATATTGATTTTGTGTCTTTTTTTAATTGATCCCATTTACTGTTAAGTGATTTTGTCATGTAATTACCTCCATTGTTATTCTTTGTCTCTGAACTTAGTTGAGTAATTCAGCTAGCCTGTTAGTTTACAAATTCAGTTCTAAGTGAAATCTCTATTCTATTCTTGCCTCCAGGAAATCTGCTGTACTTGAGGGATGCAAGTGCACAACAAAGTCTGGTCTAGTATCTTACAGTATCAAGCTATCCTTCAAGGATACCTGTTTTGTCATCCAAAGACAGTGGCTCACTATCCTTCCCCTTGTGGTAGCCTTGGAAAAATGAATATTTTTTTCAGGAAATTTCTTAGGAAGGAATGGATTTTGCTATCTATCCCTTCATTCCAAACAATTTCTAACCAATCGTATCTTCCCCCATGCCTCAGCTTTGTAATCAGTCATAACTTCTTCCCTGACTTCAAAGTCTTGTTCTTTGTTTTGCACATCCTTAAAAAAAACTTTTAAAAAATGGAAATCATTCTCCATCTGAGAGAGTCTTAGGTCTGCTTGGCAAGTTAAGGTCTTATTTATTAATAAATCCACACAATACTAATAAATTGATCTTGTTCAGAAATTTGTGCTTCAGTATGCCTTAATTTTAATTATTGTAATACAAAGAATACCAAAAAACATAGAAATAGCCATTCAAGTAATTTGACTTCTCAGGGTGCTCCTAATTTGCTCCAAAGAAGTCTTTTCTGGTTCTCTTACTATCCTTACTTCAAGGACATAAGGATTCACTAATATAATATGATGGTCCTGTGTGCATTGGCTTGGAAAGCTAATCTTTCCCCATTTTTCTCGGTTAGCTTTGAGAATCCTGGATTCTCTTAATAGATATTAGTATCAGCTGCTTCCATCTTTGGTCTACATCCCCAAATCTGATGGAGAATGAGACATTGACTTGGTAAACCTTCTAAAAAGTAATGTCTGAGGGAAAAAGAATCCCACACTGAGAAGAAGCAACATCTAGGAATAAAGAAGTAGATATTTAATATTCTTTAGTCTTGAAAATAAGCACAAAGTAAACTGCTTTTTTTTTTCAACATTCAGAAAAAAAAAAAGACTTCCTGATACCGAGTAAGGAGAACATGACTTATGCAGCATGTACCAGGACTGAGAAGTCATTGCTCTTGAAAGGTTAAGGTGGGATTCCATTTATGTCTACACCATTCAACTGTGTAAATTCAAAGGTTAACAAATTTCAAACTGAATGAGGAAAAAATGTTTATAGGAGCATGGGATACTTTTGTTGTCTGATCTATATGTAAAGAAAGATTGTATAACCAAACAAGAGATAGCAAGCATTACAGAATGTAAAATAGATAATTTTAAATCACATTAAAAAGGTTTTACAAAAACAAAAAAGCAGGAAAAAAACATTTATGGCAAATATGATTGATAATGGTCTCATTTCTAAAATACATAGAGAACTAAGTCAAATTTATGACAATACAATCTTTTATCCACTTGATAAAAGTCAGCTATAAACAGATACTTTTCAGAAGAAGATATCAAAGCTATATATGGCCTTATAAAATGTTCTAAATCATTCTTTATGAGAGAAATGTGTAAATTTAAAGAGCTGTGAGTTATCACTTCAGAGATGTCAGATTGGCTAATATGAAATAAAAAGAAAATCATTAATGTTGGAGAAGATAGAGTGGAAAATTGAGACTGATATATTGCTAGGGGAGTTGTGAACTTATCTAATCATTCTGTAAAACAATTTGAAACTAGGGCCAAAAGGCTAGAAAAAATGTGCATAAGTTTTGACTCAGCAGTAATGCTACTAGACATGTTTCCCTGAGACGTGAAAGGAAAAGGAAAAAGGTCTTATATGCAGAAAAATACTTATATTTTCTTTTTGTGTGGTGGCAAAGAATTGGATGCCCATCAATTGGGAATGACTGAACAACTTGTGGTATATGATTTTGATGGAATACTATTGTATTACAAGAAAAGATGATAAGTATGGCTTACCAAAAAAAAAAAAAAACCTGGAAAAACTTAAATAAACTGATGCAAAGTAAATTGATCCAAGCCAGGAAATCATTGTACATAGTAAAAGCAATATTGTAAGATGGTCAGCTGTGCATAACTTACTTATTCTCAACAATAAAATTATAAAAGAGAATTCTGAAGGACTTCTGATAAAAAAAAAAAATCTGTTAATTTCCAGGGAAAGAGCTAATGGATTTTTATACTTTCTTTATTTTTCTTGGTTTTTCTTTTCATCCGTGATGTCTTTTGCAACATGGCTAATAGGAAAATATGTTTTGCATGACTGCACACTTATGATCTATATAAAAGTGTATGACTTTTTCAGAATAGGGGATAGAAGGAAAAAAGGAGAGAATTTAGAACTCAAAAATGCAAAAAAATATTAAAACTTTTTGCATGTAATTCAGAAAAAAGTAAATTAAAACATTAACAGAATGTTGATAAAATTGCTTGTTGAATTAAACTTAATTTAAGTGAAGTGACAACATGAATTATCATAGGTTCCAGGAAATTACTTTGCCATATTCAAGAAGACTGGGCATATCATTTTATATACTTACAGCAGAGCCTTGCACAGAAGTCATTCATTATGAAATTTATGCCTGTTTGATGCACAATAAGGATTATTATCCCTTAAGCATTCAGTTAGTGGCCATCCAGCATATTTTCCACACTTAGGCTGCAAGAATCACAAAAACATGCAGTTTGTAATAGACATCATATATACACAAAGAAATCAAGGGCATGAGGACCCACCATATCATAGCTAAAAAAATAAACAATTGAAGTATAAAGGCATCTTGTGCCTCTGTACAAAGGAAACACAGTAGCTTGTCTCCTTATACTACTGTGTGAGGAGGTACCTCTGGGTTCAATTCCAGGCCTATGTTTTCAAAAAGGAAATAATTATATCAGCAGTACTGGAGCCTATGGGAGCAATACTTTGAACACTAAAACTAACTTGCAAAATTATCAGAAAAGTCATTTGGGGACTCCAAATACTGCTGCTCTTTGAGAGATTGGCTAAGTCCTACATCCTACCTGAAGACTTCCCACTTCTCTCTAGCTACAAATCATCTCACCATTCCCTGAATTACTACAATATTCTGTGTCTCCTAAACTTAGTTTTCTGCTTAGGAACGTACTATATCATTTGGCTTAGTGATTTAACTAAATCACAGATAATATCTCACCTGCCCTATGAAATTGTAAGTTTCTTGATAGTATGAGTAACACCAGGCATGTGAACTCAACTCCTCTGACTCTAAATATACCCTACTTTACAATGCACCATGATATTACCTGTGTTAAATTGAACAGACCTGAGCTGAGCTCCATATTATTTAAGGAATGGGTGATTCCTATTCCACTGATTCATAGGTTCACAAAGTGGGCTATACCACCCCCTGGGGGCACCAGCTTGATCCAGGGTGGTTGTAGTAGCCTCAGTTGCAATTAGGTTTTGTTACATAAAAGTAAGGGGGCCATGGAAGCATAAGGAAAGAAGAGAAGAGAAGAAAATTTTGAAAAACCATTCATACATGTTTCATCTGTTGTGTAACAGAGTTAGAATTATAGTGATTATATTGTTTTTTTAATAAACACACAAAACTAGAAATTATAATAGATCAGTGGTCAAATCTTCTGACCTTTCTTAACAAGGGAATGTTGGCAGATGAGGGGCCCCCATTGTTAGGAAGTCCAGCATGAATTGGAAGGAATATGTTCGTGTAATGACTTGTTTACAATATGACATTATAGTGTTACATGATACAATACTACATCATAAAAATTTCAATAAAGAAAAAAGTCCACACATTTACAACAAATTATTAAATCAAGATTTCATTTAGAAATATATTTTTTTAAATGGCTCAATTTTTTAAAAGGGTTAAAGGGTTAAAGAAAGTAGATTTCCAGGAGGGAGTTAAAATTTTTTTGAAAAGGGAGTGGTAGACCAAATAAATTTGGGAACTTCTTAATTAGATATTAAGGGAGGTCATTACAATCCATACATGGAAGCAATTACAGTCTACGCATTGCCCCCTTAAAGTCCATTATTCATCCTTGCCATAAAACAGGGAATGTAGCCCAGGGAAAAATGAGGTAGATGAAAAGAAAAATCACATCATCTACACATCACCAACGGCCAAACAAAAAGCAAAAATTCTTCTAGGTTGTCTCACTTTGTGCCATTGGCTTGACCATTTAATTGAATTCACCCTTCTGACTATTTGCTACATATTTATTTTAATTTTCCACAGTATACTAGCCTCTCAATTGCCATCAAATGTAGAGTCTTCACTTTGTACAGAACTCAGCCTCACTCATCCTCATATATCTTTTTTAAATAATTATGTTTTATTGCCCAGGGTGGAGCCAAGACAGCAGAGTAGAAACAGGAGCTCAGCTTGGCTCTGGCTCTCATCACCTCCAAAACCTGTAAAAAAAAAAAAACCTGACTCTAAACAAGTTTTAGAGCTACAGAACCCACAAAGTGACAGAGAGAAACAAATCTCCTGATGAAGGCAATCTGGAATGCTGGCAGGAAACATCTATTTCACTGGCCTGGAAGTTGAGCACAGTCCCACATGAAATGTGCAGTTCTGGCCCAACTGTTATTCTAAATTCTGGAAGTGTCCCTTTTTATCGAGCAATCCATCAAAAGGTACTTACTTATAAAGCAGTAGTTATGAGACAAGGATTGTGCTACGTATGGGGGAGATAAATATAAACTCTTAGAATCCCCTGGCATCCTTTTGGCTACACCTCCTTTATGTAGGATGGAGATTTGGAACCACTCCTCATAATTAAACATTCAATTAAACATAGCATTGGGCAGATGCAGATTCCTAGATTACCTTTGGGAAAGAACATCCCATTTTAAATGATTCTAATTTTTTAACTGATACAAAACCCAACTCTTTAATATCATTATTGTTCCACTGCTGCTACATGGCTGTGAATTATAGAACACTGCTTCTTAGGATGAAATACAATTGCAAGAGCCCCAGAGGACAACAAAAGGGTATATGGTGCATATAAGGGGATTATAGCATATCACCAATTGCGATATGCCTGAGAATTGGACATCAGCAAAAACATTTATAAATGGAAAGAGTTGCAGGCTAGTCATGAAGTGTGGATACTCAGCACAAGGGATAAATCTGTATCTCGGAAATATTAAGCAATCAAAGGAAAGACCTCTGTGTGTTTGGTATCACATAGGATGAGAATGGTTGGAGGGACTTATAATCTATGTTAGTGGAAAGGTTACTGTTGTAGGCTGCTCAGTGTCCAGCACTAAGCATGATCAGAGATGTGAATAAGGAATGACCAGATCATGTGGGTAGTTCAAGGAAAAACCATGAATTCCATTTAATGATTCTTTGAACAAGGTTTTTGTAGAACAAGCAGACAAAGATTCAAGTACTCTTATCAATAAACTTAGTTTAGAATATTATTGTCATTATCATAGTCTTCTCATTATAATAGTCTGTCACATCCTGGAAGCAGCTCAGGTAAGATCAGGCTTTGTAATTCTAGGGGCCAAAAAGTCTTGGGAAAAGCCAGAAAGTCTTGGGAAAGTCGGTCAGCTTTTGTCTAATGCAATCACATAAGAAAAAGATGCTCTGAGAGCAGGTCTCAAAGCCTAGAAGCCAGAGCCACAGGCTCAAAGACGTCTGCATAGAAACTGACCCCCAAGAATCAAGTATTTTGGCTTACAACAGGTTGCCTACAATAAAGAAATCATAGGTCCATTCATATAGAATTATTTCTTTTTTCTTGCTTCAAGTCATTTTTTTTTAATGAAACCTGTGTTTGATTGGTTTTCATTATTAACCATTAACTGCCCTTTCCCCTACTGCTAGTTCTGGAAAGTTTGAAAAATTAGCAAAGCTAACCATGCAAATATATAAACCTACAGACAAATCATTAAGAAGGAACTAAAATTCCATTGACCTAAATCCTTAGATTTCTAAGAAAACAAGGAAAATGTCCTATAGCAGTAATTGTACGGGGGATCTTGGTCCAAGTTCGGGCTGGAGTATTATTTGTATGACTTTTGGCAATTGGCTTAAACCATATAAGTCTCATTTTCTTCATCTGTGAAATGAAGTAGTTTGCAATGATCTCCAAGATTTGATAGACTTCCAATGTCATGATAGAGAAAAAACAAAAAAACAAAAACAAGGCATGCCCTGAAGCCAGAGTTCAATTCTTCTTCTACTTGAAATAATGATTGTGGCAGCTTTCCTTTTTTATCTTTCATTTTGCTAGGATTAACAAGCATTTGTTAAATTTGTGTCATGTGCCAGACCCTTTTCTGTGGGTTGTTTTGTATCAATAGTTTGGGACATAGAAGGTGTTTAATAAGTGATTGTTGACTAATTGAAAGAACAATGTATTGAAAACTGAAAATAATAATGTTTGAACACTGCTCTCTATTTTCCTCAAAGTAATCTACATGGAGGAAGACTTATTTCGGGGGTGACCTGTTCATAGTACAGTGTTATGGTAATAAAGTTGCTCCCTGAGATGTCCATGCTGTCCTTTATCTGTTTCTTCTAAGGAAAAAAAAGGGATCTGGGAATCTGGCAATGATAGGACTCATGCTGACAAACCACTATAATGGCTTTGTAGGAGAAATAGATATTTAGTACAGATCATGACAGTACTTGGTAAAGCTCTCAGATTCTGAAGACATTTTTAACCTGAAATGTACAGAAATATGTTTTTGTTTGTACATTTTGATCATTGTGATTTCTATATAATAGATTTCCTTTCAAATCTTGTGTTTTTTATTTTAGGCACTCAAAAACATCACTCTGAGGAGAAGGTAGTCAGAAAACAAGTGTACAATAAAAGCCCTCCGTGTGCCAGGCACTATACTAAGAAATCTACAATTATTATCTCATTCTGTCCTCATAAAATCCTGGGAAATAGGTGCTATCATTATCATGGTTTTACTGTTGAGAAAAGTGAAGCAGAAGTTATGCAACTTGCCAAGGGTCCTTTAGTTAGTAAGTGAATTCAAGTCTTATTGACTCAAGATTTAGCACTCTATCTGCTAGGGCATCCTCATGAAGAGATCAGTGGGGCTCAACAGACTGAAAGATTTGTTGTTGTTGTTTTTTTAAAATCCATAGAATGTTTATTACATATCCATTTCAGACAGAACCAACAAACAAATGTTTCTTAGTCCTTATATACTTTACTTCTAAGGGATCTGTATGATTATAAGGTGACTACAAGCCTAGGAACTTTTCCAAAAAAGAATGAAAACAATATATAAGATTTTTTTAATGATAACACAAAAATCCTGCTGTAAAGTACACCAAACACCCAGCTGTGTTCATGACACAAAATACTTTAAGACCTGCTGATCTAAGTTTAGAAGCTATGCTGATTATAACTGACGTGTACATAGTATATTTTTTTCCCTAGAGGAACTATGATTTTATCAGTGTAAGAAGCTCTCAGTAAGGAATTTCTTCTAATAATGCACATTTGCACCTTCTTTCTAATTGATAGTGTTAATGAGTTACATAGAACACTAAAGGTCCAGGGCCTTTATCAGTGTCACTGTCAGAGGTGTGACTTCAGTCCAAGTCTTCCTGTCTCTAAGGCCACATTTCTATTCACTTGGCCTTTCTCTTCTCTCTCTTCCTTCTACTCTAATCAGTCCTTTATGTTGCTGCCAAAGTGAATTTTATTACTTTTTTAATGTAGCTCAGGCCATGTCTCCTCCTACTCAATCATCTCCAGACCACTATTTTGTTTAATTTAATGTGCTGGCATCAAAATTGTACTTTTTATTTACTCTGTTCCTTTTTAGGCCATGTTTAGTCAAAAACTCAGTCTTTCCATAGTTCTAACAGATATCTCCTTCATTGTTGTTGTTGTTAAGTTGTTTCTGAGTCTTCATAATCCTATGTTTTTAAGGAGGCTTTCTTGGCAAAGATACTCGAGTGATTTACTATTTCCTTTTCCAAGAACCCCGTTTTACAGTTAAGGAAACTGAAGCAAACAGAGGTTAAGTGACTCACCCAGGGTTACACGGCTAGTAAGTGTCTGAAACTGAATTTGAACTCAGGCTCTCTTGATTCCAGGCCCAGCACACTATCTCCACTGTGCCACCTAACTGTGCAACTCCTTCATTCCCACTCTAATTTGTATATAATAGGACTTTTTATATCTAAGCAGTGACTTCTGTATTATTCTATGGCATGAATAATACTTTACATAACAGGGAAAAAGACTGAGTTTTATTATCATATTTCACATCACAAAACTGATCTAAAAAGCAGAGGTAAAGTAAGCAGTTAATCAGAGTTCATGGCACAGAACGCTCCCTGCCGACTTTCTCTTTCTCTGCACCAGACATTTTTCCAGTTTAGAGAAAGCTCTGTCTTGAAGCCCTAATCTCCTGACTGGTGATTCCCTCCCAGGCACTGACATTTTAGGAAAGACACCAGGCAGCTTATTCTCACTTCTGCCTGGTCTCATTCTTCAGTCCTATTCTTTTGCTTCTTCTCCTTTCCTTCTATTGTTTTCTACCATTAAAACATGAATTTCTTGAGAAGAGATACCATATAGTTTCTTTGTATTTCAGTCTCTAGTACTTAACAATTTTATCTATTTTTCTCCAAGGTCATTCATCATTTGATTTTAACTTATTGTTTCTTTGGAGAACTGACCATCCTTTCCCTTTGCAGAAAGCAGAATAGAAACATTTAACTTCAAATAAACACAAACAGTAGGTAAGAGTGAAGGAGAGAATCCTAAGAAGACAGTCCTGGTGAAAGATTTCAGTGGAGTTGGAACAAATGTCAGTATTTGATATTCCAAAAGCTGCCATCCAGCAAAACACACACCTAAGTACAACTCACATCGGCAACCCTCTCAACTTAAACTATTATTAATCTATTTAATCTACCTCAACTTTTCCTTTTTTGTTATTGCATTAAATTTTATTAAATTTCTTAATATTTTATCTTATAGAAGGTGCAATTTTATTGTTGGAAACAATGATGGAGATGTATTTGATGTCCTTTCCTTTGGATTCTTGAGTACCATGGTTGGGACATGTCACTGCCCCAAAGGCAAAATATGTGAGAACAGTCTTTCTTAGAGACAGCTACAGAGCAGAGGGGAAAGAATGCTGTGTGGGGAATCAGGGGCCGAGAGTTACAGTCCTTCTTCAGGAACTTACTGGCTAATGTGAACCCAAGCATGTCATTTATTCTTTCTCAGCTTCAATGTCTTCATCTAGGAGGTAAGTATATTAAGGCTAAGAGGGATATTATGAGAATTAAACGAGACAATGTTGGGGAAACACTTTGGAAATTCTGAAAGAGCCTTATGGTGGCTATGGTATTATTACAGTGAACCTAAATCTGTCTTGCTAAAAGTTAATGCACTCATTTCCTCTTCCTTGTGACATCAAGCAGAATAAGTCTAATTCTGATGGCATGTAAAAATCCTTAAAATATAACGGAGCCAAAAGATTTAAGGAAGTTTGAAGTTTCAGTTTCTTAAACATATACTATTAAGGTATATGAGACACTCTGAGCTTGAACATTATTGCACTGGAGTCTTCATTTTTCAAATTTGCTAAATAAAGCCAGAATTAGGAGTATATAATCTATTTTTCCTACTTTTAAATTATATTTTTAAAATATTTTAAAATGTACCAACAGAGATATAAGAATGGCATGATGGTCTGTTTCATACTTTTCTTTCTGAATAAGAATGTAATAGGAGGGGGAGGAGACAAGATGGCAGAGTAAAAGCAGGAACTTGCTTGAGCTCCCACTCCAACCACCTCCAATACCTGCAAAAAATTACTGTATACAAATTTTAGAGCTACAGAACCTACAGAATGACAGAAAGAAACAAATGTCCCACTGAAAGCATCCTGGCAGTCCAACAGGAAGGGTCTATCACACTGAACTGAGCCCAGACAGCAGTCTTGCGTGAGCTGCACAGGCCCAGACCCAGTGTGGCCAAGATTCATGGCACACACCCACCAGGGCAGATTTCAGAAGAGTGACTCATTGGCAGCTGTGATGTTTTCAGACTTCTCAACACATAAACACCAAAGAGAAAGTGAAAGGTCAATGGGGAAGTCTGTTGGAACTAGGTGAGAGAAGAGTGTAGCCAGACCCCTGCCCCAGGGAGGTAAAGGTGGCAGTAGCTGCCACTACTGACAAGTGGCTGCCTCCTGAGCTCCCGGTCTACAGATCATAGGGGGACCAAGCAAGGATTCAGAGGGTAATTGCTCTTGCTTTGACCTGCTTGGATCAGGGTTGCAGTCTTTCTTGGCAGTCTTGGGGTGAGGAGTGCTAGTGTCAAGGAGCTTATGGTGGCTGTAGAGAGGGCACCCTCATAATAGCTGTGACAACAGCTCTGAAAACAGCTGCACAAAAGCCCAGAAATTTGGAACACAGCACTCTTCACTTTGGAAGATAAGTTCTATCGTGACAAAGAGCTCAAAAGTCAAGTAATAGGCTGGCAAGATGACCAAACAGAGGAAGGGCAATCAGACTATAGAATTTTGAAAAGGTACAAAGAGGATCAAAACATAGAACCAGAAGAAGACAATGAAGTCAAAACTCCTGCATCAAAAGTATGCAAGTAAAATATGAACTGGTCACAGGCCATGGAGGTGCTCAAAAGTAAGAAAAGTAGTGCAAAAATTGGGAAGAGAAATGAGAATAATGCAAGAAAATCATGAAAAATGAGTCAACAGCCTGACTGAAAAAAATTACACCTTAAAAAACAGACTAACTCAAATGGCAAAAAGAGGCCCAAAAAGTCAACGAAGAGAAGAATACATTTAAAAGCAGAATTGGCCAGATGGAAAAGGAATTTCAAAAGCTCACTGAAGAAAATAATTCCTTCAAAATTAGATTGGAGCAAATGCAAGCTAACGACTTTATGAGAAATCAAGATACTATAAAACAAATCCAAATTAATGAAAAAATAGAAGACAATATGAAATATCTCATTGGAAAAACCACTGACCTGGAAGAGAGATCCAAAAGAGATCATTTAAAAATTATTAAACTACCTGAAAGTCATTATCAAAAAGAAGAACCTAGACCTCATCGTTCAAGAACTTACCAAGCAAAATTGCCCTGATATTCTAAAATCAGAGGGCAAAATAGAAATTGAAAGAATTCATCAATCACCTCTTGAAAAAGATCCCAAAAAGAAAACTCCTAGGAATTCTATAGCTGAATTCCAGAGTTTGCTGGTCAAGGAGAAAATAGTACAAGCAGGCAGGAAGAAACAATTTGAGTATTGTGGAAACACAATCAGGATAACACAAGATGTAGCAGCTTCTACATTAAGGGATCAAAGGGCTTGGAATATGATATTCTGGAGGTCAAAGGAGCTAGGATTAAAACCAAGAATAACCTACCCAGCAAAACTGAGTATAATACTACAGGGGAAAATATGGACATGCAATGAAACAGAGGACTTTCAAGCATTCTTGATGAAAAGACCAGAGCTGAACAGAAAATATGACTTTCAAATACAAGAAGCAAGAGAAGCATGAAAAGGTAAATAGGGAAGAGAAATCATAAAGAACTTATTAAAGTTGAACTATTTACATTCCTACATGGAAAAATGATATTTTCAATTCATGAGACTGTACTCAGTATGAGGATAGTTGCAGGATTATATATGTATACATACATATATATGCATGTATATGTGGGTGTACGTGTCTGTGCATATGAGTATGTGTATATGTGTGTATAAGTCTACATAGACAGAGGGCACAGGGTGAGTTGAATATGGAGGGATAATATCAAAAAATAAAATTAAGAGGTAAGAGAGGAATATATTGGGAGAATTTCGGGGGGAGAGATAGAATGGGATGGATTATCTCAAATAAAGAAGGCAGGAGAAGTCTGTTACAATGGAGGGGAAGAGCAGAAAGGTGAAAGGGAATGAGTCAACCTTATTCACATTAGATTTGGCTTAAGGAGGGAATAACAGACACACTCAATTGGGTATCTTACCCTACAGGAAAATAGGGGGAAAATGGATGAGAGGGGGGATGATAGAAGAGAGGGCAAATTGGGGGGAGAGGGTAGTTAGAAGCAAACACTTTGAAAAGGGACAGGGTCCAAGGAGAAAACAGAATAAATGTTGAGTGGGATAGGATGGAGGGAAATACAGTCAGTCTTTCACAATATGACTACAATGGAAATGCTTTGCTTTACTACACATATATAATCTATATTGAATTGCTTGTCTTTTCATTTGGGGGTGGGTGAGGAGGGGAGAAGGAAGAGAATCTGGATCTCAAAGTTTTAAAAAACAAATGTTAAAAACTGTTTTTTGCATGTAACCAGGAAATAAGATATATATGCAATGGGATATAGAAAATCATCTTGCCCTACAAGAAAGTAAAGGGGGGATTTGGGGAAGATATAAAAGAGAGCAGATTGGGGACCGGGTATTCAGTGTCCTTGCCATCTTGGAGTGGGGGGTAGGGGAGAGATGGGAAGAAAATCTTCAACTCAAAATCTTTGGCAAATGAATGTTGAAAACTGAAAACAAATTTTAAAAATTATTGTAAAGAAAAAAAAAGAATGTTGTAGTAAATAAAGCATAGTAGTAATATAGCATAACAGCATTAAGTTTTAAGTCCATACATGGATCCTTATAATTAATTTCTATCATTTAAAAATGATTTCAAGGAAAATAAGGTAATTTATACACATACCATGTATACTATGACTAGCTTTCTTTAATTCATAGAATGCAAAATCACTTATTCCCCACTAAAATGATGAAATTATTTATTGTCTATATTCACTCTGAAGACTTTCTCTGGTAAAATGTTTGATAGATAGATATAGATATATTACATGTATGTAAATATGCACATTATTTATATGCATCAGGTATGAAAATAGATTTAGATAGGTAGATAGAAAGACGTAGTTATCTCTCTATGAATACAGAGAGATCTATAGTTTCTATCTTTACTGACTCATTATAGTGAAATGTTTAGCATATGTGTCTGAGTGCATGTGTGTGTGTGTGTGTGTGTGTGTGTGTGTGTGTATCATGGCTTTATCCAAAGCATGTATATTTTTAAATATACTTGTATATGCACAATATATAAAATTAAGTAACATAAGATATATAACCCACATTATATAACAAATAAATATTTACAAATATACACAAACGCATATGTAAGTACACATATATATGTGTGTGTATATACACACACACACACATTTATGTAGAAAAGGGATCTCTGTTCCATCAATTTCTTCATGAGATTTACTTATAATTTACTCATTTTCAGTTTTGATAACATATAGTCATTGGCTTTATCCAAGCCTCCTGAATTCCCACTATCCCACTGTTCTATAAGTTCAGTAGACTTCCCGAGATACATGTTCAGACACTAGATGATATTTTTAAAGTTTTCCTGCTCTGCTTATTGAAAAAATATGTTTTCAAAAGAAATAATAACATAAATGATAGGAGAATTATGATTTTTTCGGTGAAGTATCATTAACTTAGTCAAAGTGTCTCTTCCATCCCTGGAATAAAGTTTCACAAATCTTGGAGGTTTCCATCATTGTAATAGCCTCCAATAGTCTATCTAAGATGGTGTCTTGCCGTTAGGTAATAGCCCAATTCAATGGAGTACTTCAGTGGCAGAGCATATATGGAAGTATTTCATGTAATGTTCCATGCCAAAGCCAGCATATCTTTAAAAACAAATTTCTTCTCCTAAATTCTTCTCTTCCATTAAGCCCCTTTCCTACTCATTGAGAAGTCAAGTTATATGATACCCATTTTAGGTGTGAAGTCATGTAAACCATATTTCTATACTAATTATGTCCATCTCTTCCCCCAAAAACATAAGGTGAAAAGCAATATACTTCAAAGTGCCTTTAAATTTTATAACTTCTCTCTCTCTGGAAGTGAACAGCATTTGTAATCTTGAGTCCTTTGGCATTGTCTTGGATCATTGCATTTATCAGAGTAGCTAAGTTATTCACCATTGCTCATCATTATAATGTTACTACTTACAGTGGTCTCTGGGACTGCTCATATCACTTTACATAAGCTCATGTAATCTTCCCAGGTTTTTCTGAAACCATCTTCCTATAAATTCCTATAATATAATAGTATTCCATAACAATTATATGCCACAACTAGTTCAGCCATTCACCAATTGATGGATATAAGTTCAATTTCCAATTCTTTGTCACCTTAAAAAGAAGTGCTAAGAACATTTTTGTACATTAAGGTATTTTTTTCCTTTTTCTTTCATCTCTTTAGAATACAGACCCAATCTTGTATTGCTAGGTCAAAGAGTAACACAGTTTTATACTCCTTTGACCATAGCTCCAAACTGTTCTTCAGAATTTAACCACTTTTGTACTTCCACCACTAGTACATTCCTATGCATATTTTCCTCATTCTCTCCACTATTTCTCATTTTCCTTTTTTATGTTATTTTAGTCAATTTGATAGATATGAGGTGGTACCTCAGAGTTAGTTTATTTTGCATTTTTTAAATACTAGTGATTTAAAGTATTTTTTCATTTGATTATTGATAGCTTTGATTTCTTCTTCTGAAACCTTTATTTTCATATTATGTGCTCATTTGTTGATTGGAAAATGGCTTATCTATAAATTTGATTCAGTTTGTTTGTACGTATGAGAAACAAGGCTTTTATCAGGGAAATTTGCTGTAATTATTTTCTTGCTTTCCTTCTAATTTTGGCTGAATTGAAATTGTCTGTGCAAAAACTTTTTTATGCATCAAAATTGTCAGTTTTATATCTTGTGATCTTCTCTGTCTCTTTTTTGGTTATAAACTCTTCACTTCTCTATAGACTCAAAAGGCAAATTTTTCCTTGCTCCTATAATTCCCTTATTATATCAGCCTTAATGTCTAAATCATGTAGCATTTTGACTTTACCTTGATATGTGGTATGGGATATTGATCTCTGCCTGGTCTCTGAGAGACTAGCAGTTTTTGTCAGTTTGTTCTTGCCCCAATAGCTTGTAACATTGTGTTTATCAAATATTAGATTATTATGGTCTTTTAGTTTTATATATTGAGAATGTAATCTAAGCCACTGATCAACTGCTCTATTTCTTAGACAATATCAGATACAGTTTTTTTTTGTTTTTTTTAAAATTAATTAATTTATTTTCTTGTTTACATCATTCATTTCCATGAGATTTGAGTTACAAATTTTCTCCCCATCTTTCCCCCACCCACTAACTCAAAACAGCCATCTCACTGTATAACCCTTCCCCCAATCTGCTCTCTCCTATGCCCTCCTCCATGGCCCCTCTGACTTTCTGGTAGGGCAGGATGGATCTTCCTAGCCCAGTGTCTGTATATCTTAATTCCCAGTTGCATGTAGTAAGTAATAAGAATTATATATATATATATATATATATATATATATATATATATATATATATATATATATAATTTGATTATAAAATTTAAGTTCTAAATTCTTTCCGCTCCTCCCTCATCACTCCCCTACTGGAAAGACAAGCAATTCAATACAGGCTGTACATGTGTAGTTGCACGGAACATCTCCACAATGGACACATTGTGAGAGACTGATTATGTGTCCCTCCTTCCTACACTAACCCCCCCCCTTGTTCTATTCTCTACTCTGACCCTGTCTCTTTACAGAAGTGTGTGCTTTCAACAACCCTCCCCGCTACACTTCCCTGCCCTCCATCATCTCATCTCTCATCCCCATCCCCCCTAATTTCCTGTGTGGCAAGATACCCAGTTTAGAGTTTATGTCATTCCTTCCCTAAGCTAAATTCAATGAGAGTAAGTTGACCCTTTCCCTTTTGTCTTCCTGTTCTTCCCCTCCATTGTAACAGTTTTCCCTTGCCTCTTCAATATGAGATGATTAACCCCATTCTGTCTCTTCCTGTCTCCTCTCATTCTATTCCTCTCCCATCTCAGAATTTCACCTTTTAAAGTATTGTCCCTTCATATTCAATTGATCCTGTGCCCTCTATGTATTCATATATACACATACTCAGATATGTGTTTGTATGTGTACGTAAACCCTCGTATATAGATACATGTGTACATATATGGATATACACATTTGTATTCCCTTCACCTATCCTCATACTGATAAAATTTCATAAGTTACAATTATCATTTTTTCCATGTTGGCATGTAAATAGTTCAACTTTGATAAGTTCCTTATGATTTCTTTTCCATGTTTACCTTCTCATGCTTCTTGTATTTGAGTGTCAAATTTTCTTTTCAGTTCTGATTTTTTCAGCAGAAATGCTTGAAAGTCCTCCACCTCACTGAATGACCATATTTTCCCCTGGAACATTATACTCAATTTTGCTGGGTAAGTGATTCTTGGTTTTAATCCTACTCCCTGGATCTCCAGAATATCATATTCCAGGCCCTTCAATCCCTTAATGTAGAAGCTGCTAGATCCTGGGATATCCTAATTGTGTTTCCACAGTATTCAAATTGTTTCTTCTTGGTAGTTTGTAATATTTTCTCCTTGATTTGGGGACTCTGGAACCTGGCTATAACATTCCTAGGAGTTTTCTTTTGGGGATCTTTTTGAAGAGGTGATCAGTGAATTTTTTCAAGTTTTATTTTGCCCTCTGGTTCTAAAATATTTGGGCAATTTTTCTTGAGAATTCCTTGAGGAAGCTTTCTAGGTTCTTTTTTTGATTATGGCTTGCAGGTAGTCCAATAATTTTTAAATTGTCTCTCCTGGATCTGTTTTCCAGGTCAGTGGTTTTTTCAGTGAGATATTTCACATTGTCTTCTATTTTTTCATTTGTTTGGGTCTGTTTGATAGTATCTTGATTTTTCATAAAGTCATTTGCTTCCATTTGCTGTACTCTAATTCTGAAGGAATTATTCTTGTCAGAAGACTTTGAGGATTCTTTTTCCATCTGGCAAATTTGACTTTTTAAGGCATTCTTCTCCTCGTTGACTTTTTAGGCCTCTTTTGTCATTTGAGTTAATGTATTTTTAAGGTGTTATTTTCTTCAGTCAGGTTCTTGACTCTCTTTTCATGATTTTCTTGCATCATTCTCATTTCTCTTCCCAATTTTTCCTTCACATCTCTTATTTGGTTTTCAAAATCCTTCTTAAGCTGCTGTATGGCTTTTAACCAGTCTACATTTTTCTTGGAAGCTTTTGGTGTGGGAGTTCTGACTGTGTTGTCTTCCTCCCATTTCATTCTTTGATCCTTTTTGTCCCCCAAAAAGGAATCTAAAGTTGGATTGGTGTTCTTACTTTGCTTCCTTTGTCTGCTCATGCTGCCAGTCAATCACTTGACTTTTTAGCTCTGTGGATCTCTGCTTCCAGAGAAGAGAGATCTGTCCAAAATCGCTGGGGTTTTTGCAGCTGCCAGAGCTATTGGGAAGCTGCCTTTTTTTGCAGCTCAAGGCAAGAGCACTTAGCCTCTGAATGATCATTGCTTGGCCCCCCTGAAATCTGCAGGCCAGGAGCTTCTAAAGCAGCCACATGCAGGTGACTGCAGGGCCACTGCTTCTGCTGCTTCCTTGCCCTGGAGGCAGTTCAGCTGGGCGCTCTTCCACAAATTTAGCAGAGTTCCACTAACTTTTCATTTAGTCCTTATTTCTTATGGCTTGATAATTCTGGAAATTGCCACAGCTACCACTGATCCACTCTCCTGAAGGCTCCACCTTCAGGTTGTCCTAGCAGCCCTGAGGCCAAGCCATGGTTTCAGGCCAGGCTGGTTTCAGCTCCCAGCTCACTGCAATGCGTGCTTCCTGTCCCTCCTGCCAAGCTGCCTTCAGTGGGAGATGTGTTTTTCTGTAATTTTGTGAGTTCTGGAGTCCTAAAATTTGTTTGGAGTAATATTTTATGGGTATTTGATTTGGTAAAGTGGGAGCTTCAGAGTTTTCCTGCTTCTACTCCACCATCTTGGCTCTGCCTCCTCTCCTTTCTTTAATATTTTATTTGTCCCCAGTTACATGTAAAAACCACTTTTAACATTCATTTCTAAAAGTTTGAGTTCCAAATTCTTTCCCTTCTACCCTCTCTACACCTCTACTCATTGAGAAGCTAAGCAATTGGATATAGGTTATACATGTGTACTTATTCAAAATATATCCTTATTATTCAAGTTGAGAAAGAAAACAAAGACAAAAGACTCAAAAAAAATAAAAGTAAAGAAGTGTGCTTTAATTTGTATTAAAACACCCTCAGTTCTTTTCCTTGGAATGGATAGCATTTTTCATCAAAAGTCCTTCATAGTTGTCTTGATTCACTGTATTGCTGAGGATGGGTAAGTCATGCAGAACTGGTCAACTCTTCTTTAAATTCACTTATTTTTAGTTTTTAACATTCTTTTCCATAAGCTTTCAGTTTAAAATTCTCCACTTAACTCTTCTCGCCCCTACCTGAGATGGCATGCAATCTGATATAGGCTGTACTTATACATGCATATTAAACATATTTTCACCTTAATCATGTTGTAAAGAAGAATTAGAACCAAGGGGAGGAACCAACAGAAAGAAGAAATAAAAGAAAACAAAACAAAAAGAGAGAGAAAATAGTATGCTTTGATCTGTGTTCAGACTCCATAATTCTTTCTCTGGATGTGGATAGGATTTATGATCATAAGGCTTTTGGAGTTGTCTTAGATTCTTGCATTGTTGAGAAGAGCTAACTAAGTCTATCAAACTTAGTCATTGCAGACTGTGCCTGTTA
The DNA here is from genome assembly GCA_028646515.1 of Pseudochirops corinnae. Classification (NCBI taxonomy): domain Eukaryota; kingdom Metazoa; phylum Chordata; class Mammalia; order Diprotodontia; family Pseudocheiridae; genus Pseudochirops; species Pseudochirops corinnae. The sequence goes on from CM053585.1 coordinate 270,484,917, forward strand.
CTGAGTACAATGTTCTCCTGGTTCTCCTCACTTCACTCAACAAGAGTTCATATAAATGTTTCCAGGTTTTTCTGAAGTCTTCCATTCCATTCATATACCACAATTTGTTCAGCCATTCTCCAGTTGAGAGGCATAAATTAGAGAAATGCAAATTAGAACAACTCTGAGGTACCACCTCATATCTAACAGATTGGCAAATATGTCAGAAAAGGAAAATTATAAATTTTGGTAAAGATCTCAGAAAATTGGGATGGTAACATATTCTTAGTGGAGTGGTGAACTGATTCATCCATTCCAGAGACCAATTTGTCCCATGGGCAATGAAACTGTGCATACCCTCTGATCAGGCAATAGCACTACTAGATATCTATCCCAAAGAGATCATAAAAAGGGAAAACAATCCCCACCTACAAAAAAATATTTATAACAGCTGGTTTTTTTTCTTCCTATGACAAAGGATTAGAAATTTAGGGAATGCCCATTATTTGGGCTGGACCACACTCATCTTTCACCCAGGTCCAAACAGATCTTTCCTACTGACCTTCTGTGATGTCTTTGTCATTTGTGGGTTGAGAAATCTGAAAACCATCGCAGCCACCTGTGATACATTTGCCTGAGTCCTGCTCCAGCTCCTTGCTGGCATGGCCCATGGTGGATTATGCTCTTCTCTCAATCCAGGGCAACAGACTTTTACTGTTGACTTTCCAGGCTGTCTTGGACAGGAAATTTGTTTCATTCTGCCATTTTGTGGGTTCTGCAGCTCTAGAATTTGTTAACAGTCATTTTTTACAGGTATATGAAGAGTTGTGGAGGAGAGTTCAAGCAAGTTCCAGTTTTTCCTCTGCCATCTTGACTCTGGCCCTGTACCAAGCTTTTTACATTTGGATCCCAGGGCCTGGTCACTGGCTTTCTAAGCAAGGGCCTGTGGGGTTGGCAGCTTGCCCACTGTGCTAGATTGGTGTGGCCTAATCGTATCTGTTGTATTGGGGATTCCAGTGCTGGCAGTTTTCCTGCTTTGCTGGGGCTGGAGACCTCACAGTTGGCTTTCTGTGCCAGTGGCCTGCTAAGTTAGGACCACGGGGCCTCAGGTGCTGATCTGTGTTGTGGCTGAGAGCCTCCCACTTACTTGCTTCAATACTGACTGTACTAAGCTGTGCTCCCTTTTACTCAAGCAAGACAGGCCTTTTTGAAGTCCTTCTAAGTTATCTTGGGCTAAAAAATTGTTTCACTCCAACTTTCATTTTGTCATCATCCCAGAATTTGTTTAAAGGCTTATTTTAACATTGTTTCTGAGCAAAACTGAGGAGAGTTCAGGCAACTTCTTGGTTTTTTCTCCACTATTTTGACTGTTTACAAACAAATGATTGATGACAAATATTCAAAGAACCCAGAACTTCATATGGCCAATAGAGTTGTCAAAATGTACCAGGTCCTGCATCCAGTGACATCAAAGTTTTCACTAATCTCTTTCTGACAAATTCTCTGACACCATCTCTTGACTAAGAGTTCTTGAATCTGCTGTTACTGCTACTGTTGCAATCATCTTTAAGTCATTCTGTTGGCATTGGTGGAACTACAAATTTTTCACTGTTGAAAACAACTTAAATTGACTGTAGAATGTTACTAAATTGTGTATGCCTTTGACTAAGCTATACAATTAATAATCCTATATAAATCTGTCCCCTTAAAAAATAGGAAGCAGATCTCCAGGTACAAAATCATTTATTGCAACTCTTTTCAAGGGAGTCAAACACTGGAAATTAAGGGGGTGTCTTATTAAAGAACATGAACAAAAGTAAATATTATTGTATTATGAGAAATGATGTAAAGGACTGTTACAGAGGAAGTAAGGAGAACTAGGATGATTCAGATAATGAAATCTATATCACAGAGAAGATAGCTTTGAAAGACTTTAAAACTGTGATAAACTCCATGATAAATGAAAAATCCAAAAGAATGAAAATGAAATAAGTCACTCACCTCCTTTCAGAAAGTTGATAAACACAAAATGTGATGAAAAAAAGTGAGGCAGGTATAGAGCAAAATACAAAAAGAAAGAAAGGGAAAAATGAGAGAGGAAAAGAGGGAAAGAGGAATGAGGAGAAGGGAGAGTAAGGGAAGGATGAATAACGGGGGAAAAGAGACAGAGAAAAGGGAGAGAGTATTCAGAAGAGAGAGAAAAAGAAAGGGGGGAAAGTTAGTCAAGGTTGGAATAACCACATCTCCAAAATGACTATAAGTCCTCTATGATAGAATTCCTAGAAAGGCTTCCTGCTGTAGGATACAAGGGTGTAAAGAACAGTCAATTTAGACTCAGAGGATCAAATTCAAAATCCTGTCTTAGTTCTGGTTATGTGCCCATGAGAATGTCATTTAAGCTTTTTCTTATTTTCTTCCACTGCAAAATGTGATTGAACTGTTTGACCTCTAACATCCCTTCCAATACTAAATTTATGATCTTCCATCAGGTAGCCCTTTGAATTCTTGCAGTTAGTTACCATGTTCGTAGGATCATAGATTTGTACCAAAAAGTATCATCTTCTCAGTTCTGATTTTTTTAGCTGATGGTTTTATGTCCTGAATATCAATCTTCTCTTCTTCCTGGTAACTCTTCTATCGAGTCACTCAGTCTTGAATATGCGGTTATTACGGAAAACACCTGGAAATGGACATGACATTCAGAATATTCTCTGATCAGGAAAGCAAACAGCAAAACTATTACATCCTTCATTCTGGATATGCTGAATCTATTAATGAAGGCTAAGACAAATTATCTATCAACAACACACTGTTGAGTGAGGCTAAATTTGTGGACAATGAAACCTAGCAGGTCTTTTTCGCTAGAACTGATGTTTTGTATTGGATGGAGAGTATGTCTACATAATGAAATTTTATTGTACCATAAGAAATTATGAAATCAATAGTTATAGAGAAAACTAGAAAGGCTCCTATGAACTAAAAAGATAAATGAGGAGAATAAGTGGGACAATTCAGTGAATGAAAAACACAACATAGCAGGGGATACAGCTTTCAAAAACTTTAAAACTCTGGTCAATCCAGTGACAAATGAAAAATTCTGAAGAATAAAGATGAAACAAGCTACTCACCTTGTGATAGAGAGACAATGTAGTCAACCTATAAGGAGACAAAAGGAGGGATTAGGACTTTCATTAGCATTATTTGAATTCTTTTATCCATCATTTTTTTTTACCCTTTCTGGAGCTTTGATGGAATAAAAAATATTAACGTTGTATGCATGTTTGGTGAAGCAAATAACTGAGTAGAGTCTGGTGGTTCTGTCAAAAATGAATTGCTTGGGGGAGGCCCTCATGGCAATGCACTGACTGCACCTAGAGAGGCCTGGAAGAGTCCTGCTGATCCACCAACCACAAGGATTGACCCCAGGCCCATCACCACAGGGCAGGGATCAACAGAGCTGGGTAAGACACAAAGGCAGGGCCCAGAGCAGGGGCAACAGCTACTTCTGGAACTACCCATTCACAGCCTGGAAATTTAAAAAACTTCTTTTTGAACATCCAGGGACCAGGATGGCAGAGTGAACTACAGCTGCTTCAATTCCCCCCCCCCCCACACCCTGAAACCACAGTAATTATTACCCCAGAGAAAAATTTTAAGCAGTGAAGGCTTAGGAACCCTGGAGGAAGGGCGTGGCTAAGGCCTTGCCTAAAGATGGGTAAAAAAGCAGACTACAAAGGCAAAGACACTGGAATCCTATTACTGTGAGAGGGAGGAACCAAATTCAGAAGGAGAGAGCATTGACTCCATACCCACAGCTGAAGACTTAACAGGAATTATAACAGGGATTATAACTGGCACAAAAAGCATTCCTAGATGATCTCAAAAAGAACTTTGAAATCTGAGTTAGAGAGGTAGAAGATAAAATCAACACCTCTTTTAAAAAGAAAATTGTGAAATTAGAAAAACATTAAAATGAAGAGAACAGCTCTTTAAAAAGTAAAATGCAAGAACTAAAAATGAAATCTGAGCATATGGAAAAGGAGTTTCAAAAACTGAGGAGAATAATTCACTAAAAATTAGAATCAACCAAATTGAAGTGAATGACTTTATGAGGAACCAAGAATCAGTCAAACAAAACATCAAGACCGAAAAATTAGAAAAAGAGGTAAAATATCTCAATGGAAAAATAACTGACCTGGAAAACAGATCCAGGAGAGATAATCTGAGAATTATTGGTCTACCAGAATATCATGATGAAAAAATGAGTCTGGACAATATCTTCCAAGAGCTCATCAAGGAAAACTGGCCTGAGATCCTACAACCAGAGGGTAAAATAGAAATCAAGAGAATTCTCCAGACACCTCCTGAAAGAGAGCTCAAATTGAAAAGTCCACAAAACATTGTGGGCAAACTCCAGAACTATCAGGTAAAAAAAAAAAACTACAAGCAGGCAGAAAGAAACAATTTAGATATTGTGGAACCACAGTGAGGATCACACAGGATCTGGCAGCTTCAGTGTTGAAAGATTGGAGGAACTGGAATATGATTTTTCACAAGGCAAAAGACCTCGGGTTACAACCAAGGATCACCCGTTGAGTAAGACTGAGCATAATCTAAAAGCAAGGAGATGGACATTCAGTGATATAACAGAATTCCAGACCTTCCTGATGAAAAAGCCAGAGATTAATAGAAAATTCAACCTCCAATTACAAGACCCAAGAGAGACATAGAAAGGTAAATAAGGAAAAACACACACACACATAACTTGCTATTTAATAAGAGCAAACTGTTTACATGCCTATATGGGATGCTGATAATATCATGAATTCTATACCTATGATAACATCTAAAAGGGATATAGATAAATAGAGGGTGTGGGTATAAATTACACAAAATGATGATAACCCTTATTAGGGGACTGCAATGGAAGAAGAGGAAAGAATGAAGCAGAAAATGGTAAATGATGCTACACAAAGAGGCATAAAAACAATATAGTAGAGGGAAAGAAGGAAGGGAGGTGACCATTATATGAGCTTTCTCCTCACTGGTTCTGGTGCAAGGAGGGAACAAAATAATTAGTTAAATATAGGACTCTATCAAGAAGAGACATAAAACTTATCTTAATAAAGGGAAAGAGGGGAGGGAGAGGAGAACTGCATGAGATCTATTCTTGTCAATCTTGGTTCAAGGAAGAAATAACATATAACAGAGTATAAAAAATTGATCATATCCTACAGGCAGTAGGAAGGGAGAAGGGCCAAGACAGGAAGTGGGGGTTAAAAGGGATGGAAGAAGTAGTAAGGGAGAAGGGTAGGAAAAGGTAGATATGGTAGACCCTGGAGAAAATTGAATGGGGGTAAAAAGGAATATACCTTCTTCTCAGTGGTACATGGCACATACACAAAAATTGACCATGTACTAGGGCATAAAAACTTCACAATTCAGTGCAGAAAGGGAGAAATATTAAATGCATCCTTCTCAGATCATGATGCAATAAAAATTATATGTAATAAAGGACCATAGAGGGATGGATGAAAAAGTAATTAGAAACAAAATAACAATCCTAAAGAATGAGTGGCTCAAACAAGAAATTATAGAAACAATCAGCAACTTCATTCAGGAGAATTACAATAATGAGACAACATACCAAAACTTGTGGGATGCAGCAAAGACAGTTCTTAGGGGAAGTTTTTATATCCCTGAATGCATACATTAATAAATTAGAGAAAATGGAGATCAATGAATTGGGCATGCAATTGAAAAAGCTAGAAAAAGAACAAACTGAAAGTCCCCCATTAAATACTAAATTAGAAATAAGGAGAACTAAAGGAGAGATTAATAAAATTGAATTCAAGAAAATTATTGAATTAACAAATAAAACTAAGAGTTGCTATTATGAAAAAGCCAATAAAATTGCTATTCCTTTAGC
>CM053585.1:270496917-270509387 GCA_028646515.1 Pseudochirops corinnae
TATAACTCCAACAGTGGTATTGCTGGGTCAAAGGGTATGCAATTATTTATAGCCCTTTGGACATAGTTCCAGATTGCTCTCCAGAATGGTTGTATCAGTTCACAACTCCACCAACAATGCATTAGTGTTCCAATTTTTCCAGCATTTGTTATTTTCCTGTTTTGTCATCTTAGCCAATCTGACTGGTGAGATTATTTCAATAAATGGAGAAAAAGCTTTCTTAATGAATTGACCAGAGCTGAATAGAAAATTTGACTTTCAAATACAGGAATCAAGTGAAGCATGAAAAAGTTAACAAGAAAGGGAAATCATAAGGGATTCATAACAATCAAGCTGTTTACATTTCTACATGAAAAAATTATATTTGTAGCTCATGAGACCTTTATCAATATTAGGATAACTGGACATTCACATATATACCTGTGTGTGTGTGTGTGTGTGTGTGTGTGTGTGAAAGTATAGACAGAGGGCACAAGATGAGGTTAAGATGAAGGGATGTTATCTAAAAAGTACAGTTACAGGGTGACAGAAGAATATATTTTTGGAGAGAGAGAAGAGGAAAGCTAAAATGGTATAAATTATCTCACTTAAAATAGGCAAGAAACAGCTTTTACAGTTGCAAGGAAGAGGGGTAGGATCAGATGGAACAAGTGAAACTTGCTCTCATGAAATTTGGCTTATTGGGGGGAATTATATATGCACTCAATTGGAGAAGGAAATCTATCCTACCCTACTGGAAAATAGGAGGGAAGGGGAAAAGAAAGGGGGGGAATGATAGAAGGGTGGGCAGATTGGGGGAGGAGGCAATTAGAAACAAACACGTTTGACCTTAACCAGGGTCAAAGGAGAAAATAGAATGAAGAAGGGGTGTGATAGGATGGAGTGAAGTATAGTCAGTCTTTCACAACATGACTATTATGGAAGTGTTTTGCATGACTACATATGTATAACCTATATCAAATTGTTTGCCTTCTCAATGAGTGTGTTTGAGGAAGAGAGGAAGGGAGAGAATTTGGAACTCAAAATTTTAATAACAAATGTCAAAAATTGTTTTTACATGCAACTTTGAAATAAGATTTACAGGCAATGGGTAGATAGAAATCTATCTTGCCCTACAGGAAAATAGAAGGGTAAAAGGATAATGGAAAGGTGTGGGGTGATAGAAAGCAAAGAGGATTGGGGAAGAAGGTAATCAGAATGCATATTATCTTGGGGTGGGGGAAAGGGAGAAAATTTAGAACTCAAAATCTTGTGGAAATGAATGTTAAAAACTAAGAATAAATGCATTTAATAAATAAATAAATATACAACAATTTGAAAAAATCAACAATGTTCATAAGTACAGGGTGGAAGAACAAGGTCAAAAGGATGAATCTTTGACAGGTTATATTGTTGACTATTTTAATAATAGCTTGTCCAGGGGCTTACAACAAATGCAATAGGCACATCTATAGGGAACTAGGAGTTGGACAATTTCAGCTCCAAACACTAGGGATCAGAATAGATGACCAGAGAATACTATACTTAATGTACGGTGTCTGTGGAAGGCAGCTGGGACAGAAATATCTTTATTTTCATTGACTTATCCCATGTTATCCTTGTAAAGGAGTTTTCCTCTGAGAGTCATCATGACAGCTGTAGCACCTATTACAAAAATCTTATTGAATTTAATGGACTGATATTTAATTAGATTTCAATATAGAATATATGCTATTCAGTATAATTAAGTTATATGTGCATTTGTATTTAAACACATGCATAAAATATTAGTATGGTAGTTCAGGAACTACATTTAAAACATTAATATCGTTTGATTTTTTGTCATTTTCATTTCCAAATATATTCCTTCCAACCAAAGAGCCATCCTTTGTAGGAGGGATGAAATAAAAATTAAAGGGTGAAGTACAGTTCATTAAAGGAACAAAAAAATCATATCAATCAATTTGTATATGTACTGTTTCATATGTAGTTCTCTACCTCTTCAAAAGGAAGAGGAAAGGAGATACAATTTCTCATGTCTTTTTCAGGACGAATAGAGCGTTCAGCTTTTATTGTTTCCATTTATATTGTTGTAGTCATTATGAACATTAATTTTCTGATTTGATTTTTTTTACATTGTGTTATTTCCTATACATTTTCTATTGCCTTGAACTCCTTATATTAATCTTTAAGGAGTAATAATATTTTGATGCATTTAGATAGGTAGGTAGATGTAGATAAACAGATTTAAAGAAGTTTACAAGATCATGGGTTTAGAACTTTTTATTTGATGTAAAAATATCTTTTCCCATCTGTTGCATGCCCATCATAGCCAAATTGCCAAGTAATATGACCTGTACAGAATATCTTGTTCTCTTAGAAAGCCATTATATATATATATATATATATATATATATATATATATTTTTTTTTTTTTTTTTCAAACATGAGTTCTGTTATTATCAGATGCTTAGATGTCTCTTCATTAGGAAAAAAAAAGGTCAGGAACAGTATGGCTATCTCAGCAAGCAACCTTATTACCATAATGTGCTATCAGAATAGATCTGAATCCTTTAGATTACCATGAGAAAGGCTAGGGAGCAGCCCTTGGTCTTTATTCTTTTCGATTTTCAATATAGCACTATTCATTCAATCAAATAAGGTTTAACTAATTATATATAATTAATTTTATAGCATCAATTAATTGATTAATTATATGCCAAACTCTATCGATTAAAAACCAATCTAGGCCATGAAAAGACAAAAAAAAATTAAGATTTTTTCCTCATTATCTCATTTTTAGGAAGAATTCGATCCTGGTTTAGGATAGAGCTTTGTTTCATTTCTTTTTTTCTGGATTTAGTTTTAGTTACATTTTATTTTTTTCAGTCAGCAAAAACCTACCTTCTCTCCTGCCCTTTAGTGTCCCCCTGCCATTGAAAGTTATAGAAAAACAAAGACATTATAAAAATATGTATGGTCACAGAAAACAAATTTCTACACTAACTGTAATTTTAAAAATCTCATTCTGCATTCTGAATTTCTCACATCTCTGGAAGTGGGTAGCATGTTTCATCATTAAGTCTTTGGAATCTTGATTCGTCATCATACTGATCAAAGTCTTTAAGTCTTTCTACATTGTTTTAAAAAATATTATTGTCATTGTATAAATTGTTCTCCTGGTTCTGTTCATTTTGCTGTGCACCAATTCATGTGTCTTTATAAGTTTCTCTCAAACCATCTCTTTCATTATCTCTTACAATGTAATATTATCCCATCACATTTATATATTTGTACAGTATATATACATTTATACATTTATATATTATAACCTGTTTAACTATTCCACAGTTTATGAACATAACTCTTTCCAGTTCTTTGTCTGTATACAAAGAACCATGAATATTTTTGTATATGTTTATTTTAACTAATAATCTCTTCATTTGTCTTCACCTTGTTTTCCCTCATCACCCTTTTTCTTGTTTCCCTATTTAGTTCTATGTATTTCTGAAACCAACTTTGAGTGTATTTTCTTCTCTCCTTTAACAAGCTGAGATGAGTGTTTGGTTCAAGTGCAGCCAGTCCCCCAATCCCTTCTTCCTTGTTCATATGGACTCTGATGAATTTCTTTTCCTTTTCCTTTTCATTCATAAGATCAACATATAACAGAACCAGTTAGTCTCATACCTTTTTCCTAATTCTATTCCTTTGGTGACCCTTGATGATGAACATGTTCAGAGCAGGAATCATCTCCTCACTTTAGAATTGAATTAGAATTATTGTAATTAATTTATTTCTTCATGATTATTTATCAGTGTTTACCTTTTTATGTTTCTCTTGACTCATGTTTGCACTTTACAGTTTCTACAGAGTTCTAGCTGTGTAGTGTTCTAGTTATTTTCATTATGAATTCTTGGAAACTCTCCATTTCATTATATATCTATTTTTCCCTTTTAGGATTTTACTCAGTTTTTTTTTCTAGGTAAGTAATTCTTGGCTGTAAGCCGATAACAATGCCTCCCAGAAGATCACATTTTAAACTCTCCAGTATTTTAATGTGATGGAAGTTAAATAATTTGTGATACTGACTATGCTCTTTTGTACTTTAATTATTCTTTTGAGTTATTTGCAGTATTTTTTGGACCTGAAAGTTCTGGATTTTGGCTATAATATTACCAAGAAATTTCATATTGAGATTTCTTTTATGAAATGACCTATACATTAAATTTCTTTTCCACTTTTACCTTTGGTTTTTAGTAGATCTGTGAAGTTTTAAAATTTCTTGAGATGCCTTACCTATTCTCTCTCTCTCTCTCTCTCTCTCTCTCTCTCTCTCTCTCTGTCTCTGTCTCTGTCAATCACATGGTGATTTCTTTTTCTGGAATATACCATTTAGAATTTGGTTTGCTATGTTTTCTAGCTCTATTTGGAGGAGTTATTATTTTCTTTAAGAGGTGGATAGCTCACTGTATATTTCTTTGTAATAGTCTACCAACTTGACCCTGCTTCCCTTTCATTGGACTTAAAATTGAGGGGCGACTTAGAGATCAAATTGTATGATTCCATTTAACAGATCAGGAAAATGAGGTTCATATGGATTAACCAACTCACCAAAGATCATAAAGATAATAAAATAATAGGCCAGAACTCAAATTCTAACCCGCTGACTCCAAATTGGGTGTTATTAACATTGCAATATACTTTTCTTGCTGTCTTAGACAATTGAAAATCTTATATTGGGGAGCTCAATAGCAGATGAGTTTCTGCTCAAGGAACAATCTGAAGATCTATTTAGGTGGGCTACCACCTATGCTTTGTTTTCAAGCTTTACAGATCTGGCAATAGAGCAGAGATTGTTGTTGCTGCTGTTGTTGTTGAGTTGTTTCTGTCACATCTTATCACCCTGCCTAATAATGAAAGACCTTGAAACAAATGTTTTGCCAAAAAACTCTGAAATACATAAAGAAACCTGCATTCTTAGATTCATGATCTCATTAATATGAGTAATTCTTACAATAATACTGATAACAGGGTCCTTATGCTTTCTTATCCAGTGTGACATCAAATAAAAGAAGATTTTACCTTCATTTTTCTAAAATTTCAAGGGTACAAAAGTTATCACTTCTCAGTATTCATACTCCATGACTGGTTTACCATCTTTTACGATCATTCACATCCTTGCTAATGTTCAATTCTCTTGAACAAATCATAATTGGTAATATGATGTAGTCTGCTTATGCAGCTTTCTAATTTCCTTTTCAGCCTTCTGTAATCATGACTCATCCTAAATGATGGTTTTCCACAATTCACTGGATATATAGCATTGTTGGGATAATGATGCTATTAAAGAGATAGGCTTTTGCTTAGTATCTTTGAAAGTTACATGCAATTTCCCCAAAATAATTTAAGACAATTTCTTCTTACGCTATGCTATACTTAAGCAAGTGTCTGATTTCAAAGAATGAGCACAATTTTCCATACTACATAACGGAGATACAATCTCTTGTATGCTTGGAACCTCTATGAGTTTTAATTTTGCATTTGTATCCCCATTGCCTAGTGTCATTCCTGGTGCTTCATAATGCTTGATGTATTGATTGACAAGCAGTGGACATTTCTAGATTTTGAGATAACTAGATATGTCACCTTTTGGTATTCTAATAGACTATAGTTACTGTGGTTATTATGGCAATTAGTTCAGAATGAGATGCATTTTTTGGTGGAGTTGTGGACTGGTTCAATCTTGCTGTGGAGCAGATTGGAACTATGATCAAAGGACTATAAAACTGCATACCTTTGATCCAGAAATACGACTTCAAGGTCTGTATCCCAAAGAGATCATAAAAAATGGGAAAAGGATCCACATGTACAAAAATACATACAGCAGCTTTTTTTTTTTTTGGTGGCCAAGAGTTGTAAACTGAGGGGATGCCCATCAATTGGGGAACGTTTGAACAAGTTGTGATATATGAATATGATAGAATACTATTGTTCCATAAGAAATGGCCAGCAGGCAGATTTCAGAAAAATCTCAAAAGTCACACATGAACTGATGCTGAGTGAAGTGAGCAGAAGTAGGAGAACATTGTACATAGTAACAATATCATTGTGTGATGACCAAATTTGATAAATTTAGCTTTTCTGAGGAATGCTATGATCCAAGACAGTTACAGAAGACAAATGATGGAAAACACTATCCACATTCAGAGAAAGAACTATGAAGTCTGAATGTAAAATGAAGCATACTATTTTCTCCCTTTTTTTGTTTTGTTTTTTCTTTCTCATGATTCTTGCTTTTGCCTCTGATTTTTCTTTATAGCATGACTAATGTGGAAATATATTTAATATGATTTGTACATGGATAACTTATATCAGATTATATGCTGTCTTGAGGAGGGGGAAAAAAGGAGAAGGAAAAAAATTAGAATTCAAAATCTTATAAAAGTGAATGTTGAAAACTAAAATTAACTAACTAAATAAAAAGAAATTGAAAAAAAGAAACAGATGAATTCAATCATTTATTGGAGTCCTAATAGGGAGGACATTGAAGGCAGCATGAAGTCTCCATTGGGCATTCAAGAACAACATGGCTGGAGTATAGAAGGTTTTCCATGAAAGTTGGGACAAGTTTTCTCTGAGAATACATGTAAATTCCATCAAATGGGAAGTACTCCACTGGCATTAGGATTTATAGAGGGAATCATGAAATCTTAGGGAAGTACCAACCATACACCACCAATGCTGGCATACATAAGAGAAGTCTACAGGCAAGAACAAGAAAGATGACACTTCTATTGTTCTATTTTCTGCCCAGAGCCTCTCTGGGAGGGTATGTTGAGTTCCATGCTTCATCTTTTTGGCAGGAAATAGATAAATTGGAATGCCCCCTCCCAAGTTATGTAGATATCAAAGGGATTTGAATGCATAGAATCAATGAATAATAGAATTTCATTGTTGGAAGGGGCTTCAGAGGATAACTAGTCTAGTCCGTAAATGAAGAGTATTCACTTTCATAAAATCCCCAGCTTATGATCTTTCAAACTCTTCTTGCAAACTTTTTGTCACAACCAATTAATTATTTCTTCAATTAGCTTATTCAAAAGTAAGACAGCTCTCATCACTTGAAGATAATGATCATGTATCCCTCAGGGCTCCTTATCTCAATCAATCAACTGAGTCAGTCGTTAATCATTTATTGTCTACTGTGCTCCAGACATTGTAAAAGGATATGTTGATAATACAAAAATGAATGAATTTTGGTGCTCTAATGAACATGTATTCTATTTCAGGAGATGCACAGTACATGTATGTTTACATAGAAAACATATACAAGCTATTTTGGGGGACAACACTAGCAACTGAGGATAAATGATGACGAGGGGGAAAAAGTTCCATTTAGAAGGACGAACTTAAGTTGAACTATGATGAAAAAAAGGATATCCTCAAAGGTAGAGGTAATGCAGGTATACATGGGAGTACATTCCAGTCTTGGGAGACAATCTGTGTAAAAACTAAGAGATAGGAGAGATGAATTAGCATGTATTAGTAATAGGAAGAAGACCAGAGTAGTTGAGGCAGGGTAATTTATATTAAATTGGAAACATAGGTTGGGGAAAGTTGTTAAGATCTTTGAATGACACACTGATGAATTTTAATTTGATGCTAGAGGAGTCACTGGTCTAAAGACACCATCCTGGTTGCCCTCCTCAGGTCTCACTCCAGTCTGTCAATGCCATTATTTCAATGCAGCAGTCAGAATTGAAGATTAATGGAGGGATGTGTGTGTGTGTGTGTGTGTGTGTATGTGTTAATGGATAATGATCTTTTCCCTTCTCTTTTCTCTTTGCTTCTGATGCTTTCACCTCCTTGTTGATATTTTCCTCTTCTTCTCCACTCAAATTTCTCTGTAGGCCCCTTTCTTCCTGCCTCTTACACTTTCTTCTTCTTTTTTTTTTTTTGAATTCAGTAAATCAAATATTTTATTACTTGAACAGTGTGGGTGAATCTAAGTTTACTGTATCCAGGTACATGGCATTATGAATTCCTTCTTACACTTTCTTCTAGTTCTCTTCCTTGCTTCTTGATCCTTTAACCTCCTGCTGAGGCTTAAATTTTGATGAAACCAAAGGCCCCACACAGGGAGATACTGCACAGCCTGTGGGAGAGCAAAAATTGCTGCAGGGCTCTCAACCTCCCCTGACATCAATTTGACCTCCCTCTTTGTTCTTATCTCAAGAGGAGTTATTGTGATTAGCTAAGAATGATAAGGATGGGGCCTTCGGGAATGGACAGAAGCTGCACTTGAACTTCTTGCCTATGTTTTCTTCTCTCTAAGGTGTGTCATTCTGGGCCTGCAGTTGGTTCAGTGTTCCACTTTCCCATTCTTCACTATTCCAGGCAGCTGACTAAAACCAGCTCCTCTGGCAGCATGTCATTGTTGCATTTCTTTGGGGGAAATGTCAAGATTGATGAATGGGGGAATAATATTTAGTCTCTGGGAAGATATCTATATCATTCTCTCTCTCTCTCTCTCTCTCTCTCTCTCTCTCTCTCTCTCTCTCTCTCTTTCTATCCAGCTTCACCTTGTCTCCTCAGTTGAGATGGCAGAGTATCATATGGGTAGGGTGGCCCCATCCTTACCATTCTTTGAGGTACAGAGAACTGATGGCTATTATTTCTTCTTAGCTTAAAGGCCCTAATCTGGCATGGGAAGGCACAGAATATAGATTTTAAAGTGAGAGACCTTTATGTGCATTAGGCCTGGAAAAAAATTATACATTTTATTAATGGGAAAGCTATGTTTGGGCCCTTAAGTTAAAAGTGACCATTTTATAACAGACAGCCCAATATAGGACACTCCTGAGAGGCAAGTGGCCTTTTTCCTACTAATGTTAAGGCCTTCTTAGGGCTTTTCTTCTTGACACTGACTGGTTAATCAGGTGAGTAATTTTCTCTGTCCTTGGTGGGGAATCAATGATCTTTCAAAAGTTTCTGTGAAGGATCAATGTTACCGCCTGCTTGAAATACATTTTTTCTTCTCTTTTCTTTGAGTTCTGAGCTTATAGGTCAAAATGGAAAATTTTTTTTTAACCATATTATTTTCTGAGTCAGTAAGTCTAATGTATTTGGTATAATACGAAAGGTAAGGACAGTATTGTGTGGCAGAAAAAAGCACCAGACTGGTAATAAGGACATATGAATTTGCTTCCTTGCTCACTTGTCTTACCTTGGTTAAGGCTCATCACTAGGTTTATTAGCTTTTTAAAAAAATGAGGAGATTGAAGACATTCTTTAGTGTACCTCCTCAGTCTAATCATTCATAGATTAATGAAATAAATCCTAATTGCTAATGTGTTACCCTATATAAATTCTCTATGTTTTCATTAGCATTGAATCAAGAAAAGGGCCTAATCCATATGGAGCATTGTGGATGAGATAAATTAATCCTATAGTACAATTTGCCCAGAGATTTCCTAGATCCCCAATATTCTGAGATTACCACAGATCCTACTTTTTTGGTCTATCTTATCATTCATTGCCCAGTGATTTTGATGATCTCTGGGCAAATATATAATGGCTCTCTATATGCTTTGATGGGTCCTAAGTGATGAAAGAACTTTTTTTAAAAATTTTTTTCTGATTATAAGTAAATATTTTAAACATTTTTTTAAGTTCCAAATTCTTTCTCTTCCTCTTTCCACCCCCCTCATTGAAAAGGCAAGAAATTTAATGTAGGTTTTACATGTGCAATCATGCAAAACATATTTCTATATTACTTATGTTGTGAAAGAAAGCACAGACAAGAGAAAACCTCAAGAAAAATAAAGTAAAAAAAGTATGTTCCAATCAACATTCAGACTTCATCGTTATTTCTCTGGAAGAGGATAGCATATTTCATCATGAATTCTTTGGAATTGTCTTAGATTAGACCGATGACTTAGTGCTATTCTGTCTCACTTAAATCCAATTCATATGTGATATCATTGTTCCTTTTCAAAAATGAAAGACAAACAAGGCCACAACTTGCTCGATTAATAGGTGCAGAATAGGAATTCATTCAATTTCCAATTCTTTGACACCACTAAAAGAGCAGTTATAAATGTTGGTATACATATAAATTCATTTCCTTTTTCCTCCCTTTTATAACATTATTGGGATACAGACCTAATAATGCTATTGTTGGTTCAAAGGGTACACTCAGTTTAATAGCCTTTTGAGTAAAGTTCAAAATGGTTCTCTAGAATGTTTGGATTAGTTCAGAACTCTACCAATAGAACATTAGTGTGTCCCAATTTTTCCACATCCCCGCCAACATTTGTCATTTTCTTTTTCTGTCATATTAGGTCTGAGGTCATACATCAGAGTTGTTTTAATTTTCATTTTTCTAATCAATAGTGATGTACAATATTTTTTTTTTAAATATGGCTTTAGCTAACTTTAATTTCTTTTTCTGGAAATTGCCTGTTTGTATGGTGTAACAATTTATCAATTGGGGACAGACTTGTAGTGTTTTAAATTTGACTTAGTTCTCTATGCATATGAGAAATTAGATATTTATTAGAAAAACTTGCTATAAATCTACTCTGCCCACCCCTGTTTTCTGCTTTTTTCTAATTTTGACTGAATTGGTTTTTTTTATGCAAAAACATTTCAATTTAATGTAACAAAATTATCTGTTTTACATTTTGCTATGCTCGAGCTCTGGCTTGGTTATAAAATCTTCCCTGACCCATAGATCTGACAGGTAAACTATTCTATGATTCACTGTTTTGATAATGGTATCAACCTCTATGTCTAAATCATGAACCTATATTGACCTTCCTTATGTTAGTACATGGTGCAAGTTGTTGCTTTATACCTAGTTCCTGCCAAACTGCTTTCCAGTTTGTACAACAATTTTTGTCAAATAGAGAGTTCTTGTCCCAAAAGCTTGAATTTTTGGATTGGCAAATAATAGTTTATTATAGTCATTTACTACTGGATAATGTGTGTCTAATCTAATCCATTGATCCATCACTAATTCTTAGCCAGTAGCAAATTGTTTTTATGATTGCTTCTTTGTAGGGGGGGGGGGGCGGAACCAAGGTGGTGGTGTATAAGCAACAAGCTTCCGCAGCTTCCACATAGTCACCTCAAATACCCATAAAATAAGACTCTAAACAAATTTTAGGGCTCCAAAACTCACAACAGAAAAATATATCTCCCACTGAAAGCAGCTTGGCAGGAAGGGCTCATCACAGTGTGCTGGAAGCTGAAAATGAGCCCAGCCTGAAAGTGCGGCTTGGCCCCAAGTCAGCCAGGACAAGCCGCAGCTGGACCCTTCAGGAGAGTGGATCAGCAGCAGCTGTAGCAGTTCCCAGAATTATCAAGCCATAAGAAAAAGGGACTAAGTGAAAGGTCAGTGGAACTCAGCTAAATTTGGAGAAGAAAAGCAGTCTGTCCAAACTGCCTCCAGGCCAGGAAGTGGCAGAAGTGGTGGCCCTGCAGCCACCCCCACATGGATGCTTCAGAGCTCCTGGCCTACAGACTGCAGAGGGGTCAAGTGATTGTTCAGAGGCTAAGTCCTTTTACGTTGAGTGGCCTGGATCTGGATTGTGGTCTTGGGTGGTGGTCCTGGGGTGTATTTTCAGTGAGTCAAAGCTGGTGAGGGTTGTAGCAGTCTCCCAGTAACTCCAGTAGCTGCAAAAATCCCAGTGATTTGGGACAGAGCTTTCCCCTCTGGAAGCGGAGTTCCACAGAACTAAAAAAATCAAGTAATTCACTGGCAACATGAGCAGGCAAAGGAAGCAAAGTAAGAACAGCAATTGAACTCTAGAATCCCTTTTTGGGTACCAAAATGATCAAAGCATGGAATGGGAGGAAGATAACACAGTCAGAACTCCCACACCAAAAGCTTCCAAGAAACATATAGACTGCCTAAAAGCCATAGATGAGCTTAAGAAGGATTTTGAAAACCAAATAAGAGAAGTGGAGGAAAAATTGTGAGGAGAAATGAGAATGATGCAAGAAAATCATGAAAAGAGAGTCAACAACCTGACTGAAGAAAATAACACCTTAAAAACCAGATTAACTCAAATGGAAAAGGAGACTCAAAAAGCCAATGAGGAGAAAAATGCCTTAAAAAGTCAAATTTGCCAGATGGAAAATGAATCTCAAAAGCCTTCTGACAAGAATAATTCCTTCAGAATTAGAGTGGAGCAAATGGAAGCAAATGACTTTATGAGAAATCCAGATACTATTAAATAGATCCAAACAAATGAAAAAATAGAAGGCAATGTGAAATATCTCCTTGAAAATACCACTGACCTGGAAAACGGATCCAGGAGAGACAACTTAAAAATTATTGGACTACCTGAAAGCCATGATCAAAAAAAGAACTTCAAAAGCATTCTTCAAGAAATTCTAAAGGAAAATTGCCCTGATATTTTAGAACCAGAGAGCAAAATAGAACTCGAAAGAATTCACCAATCACCTCTTGAAAAAGATCCCCA
>CM053585.1:270509887-270522850 GCA_028646515.1 Pseudochirops corinnae
AGCATTGCATCACATTGCATCACATTGCATTGTATATAATACATATATCATAATTATGTAATATATAATACTTTATAATATATTATCATTAATATATGAATAAATGAAATCTATAGTTATATATCATAATTATGTAATATATAATAGTATATAATATATTATATATAATACAATTTTATTTGAAAAAATAAAATAAATTTAAAATACATAAAAACTGAAAATAAATAAATACATCTCATTTTTTTTTAAAAAGAAAAGTCTCCTTAAACAGCAAAATATTTATAGCAGCAATTTTTGTAGTAGCATAGAACTGGGTAAAAGTACATGTCTATTCTTTGGGGAAAAGCTAAACAGATGGTAAAAAATAAGTGTCATGAAATGTTATTGTGTTATCAGAAACCAAAAATATGATGAATACAGAGAAGCATGGAAAGACTTGCATAGTAAAGTAAAGGAAGTTAAGAAAACAATATACCCAGTTTTGTAAGAAGAAAGAACAAGAGAAGATGGATTTATGCCATAGACTGATTCATTTTTTTCTTGTAATTGGAGAACTTGTTTTGCTTGATAATGCAAATTTGTTACAAGAAATTTGCTATTTTTTTTCTTTTTTCCCCCAATGTGGTGAAAAGAGAAAGTAGTTTTCTTTTTTTTTTTTAATAGAGAGGTGGGGAAGTGGTATGGATATGAAATATTTATTGCATTAACTTTCAGACCTAGTTTTACTTTCTTACAAGAGAACTCTCACAAATAAGGAGAAATCTATACATGCGTGTGATATAAAATGAAATATATCAATAAACAAAAATGTATAAAAACAAAGAAATAATAAAACAACAATAAAACAATTGAAATTACAAAAACTTCATAGCTCCAAAGAAGAGATATGAGAAGACACCTACAGAAAAGGAGTTCCATTAATAATGACATTGCCTATATTTTCAGAGTTTATGTATTGATTAGTTTTAATTAGTTGTCTCTTTTTTGCTTTTTTTTTCCCTTTAAAAGTATTTTTTATTATATGAAATTACTGTCTAGGAGGGGATCAGGAAGGAGAGAAAAAAATGAGGAGCCACTGAAGAGATTTTAACAGAATTGTTATGACCAAATCTCTGCTTAAGAACAGTTAATCTGACATCACTATAAACAATGAAAGGGTTGTGTTGATTTGTTTTAATAGGCTATTATCATTGTCCAAATGGTGGTAAAAAGGGACAGTAGTTGGGTATTAGGGGTAGAAATAAAGAGAATGGGACAGATTACAGAAATGCTGCAGTATCATGTAGACTGAAGAACTAACTGAATATGAGAGGTGAGGGAAAGGGTAATAGCCTTCTAAGGGGTCTTCCTGACTATTCTCACCTTTTATACTGATGCTATGAAAGACTGAGTGATTGATGGTCCCTCAGGTGAAAACACACACACACACACACACACACACACACACACACACACACTTGTTCAAAAGCAGTATATTTTAATGGGAAATTGAAAAGAATGCTGAGCTTGCTTTGAGAGGTGTGGATTTTGCCTATGTGGTAATATATCAGAAAAGATCAAGCGTCAGACATTGCTGAACCTTTTTGATATGCTAGGTTACTTCTGGGAATGATGCACTTTCTCTGTGGCTGCACAAAGAACTGTATACCCACAATTCTCAAATGAGAATGGGGGGGGGGGGATGCAGAGAGTTAGATCTGTTGTTTTCTAGCAATGATCACAATAGAAACTCTGCAGGAGTGTCTGGGGGAGGAAAAGAATCAGGCCCTAGGTTCTTCCTCATTAAAATGAGCATTTTCTACCACTTTGTTGTTGAGATATGCATTGTCTTTGTACCAAGATTGGTCCATGGTGGCATCTCACTGGGAGCAGGTACAATGACTACCTGCCCTCCCACATTCAGTTCAGGATAAATGCTCCCTGGAAACAAGATAGAAATGAGATCCAAATCTTATCTTTTTAATCTTAGAACACAGTGTGGTGGTACAGAAAGATTTCTGTCCTCGTTGCCCTCAGTTCAGGACATGAGGATATTCTTCATGGCTGTTAACTTGGAGACAGAGCCTTCCTATTATCTCCCTTCTCTACTTCACAGTGCATCCATAAAGATAGTTATGCCTCTGGAGACATGCTTTTGAAGGTCAGCACAAGGACTTCACTGCAGGATCAATAAAGACATTGTGAGGACATCAACGCCATCTTAGTTGATTGGTTAGGACATGGACCTGGAGAGACAGATCCCAGCTTTGCCAAGGTTAGGAGATAAATCTCACTCAGATCCCTAGATATCCTTAGCCATCTCATTCACATTCTTCTTCTGTAATACCTTGGGACATCTGTCTTATGTATCTAAGTCCAATATATTTTTCTCAACCTGAATTCTCCTCTACTGATACACAAACAGAATTGCTTAGAATGGCATCATGCTTAGACATTGTGGTGATTTACCATTGCTAAGTCTCTTAAAGTTGTCTTTTCAAAATTGATTCAAATTTCAAAATTGATGTTATATAAATTGTTCTGGTTTTTCTCACTTCCCTTTGTATCAGCTAATATGAGTCTGTCTAGATTTCTCTGAAATCATCTCATCTCAATATCACAATAGTATTCTATCACATTCATTTGCCATACACTCTTTAGCTTTTCCCCAATTGATGATCACCACTTCAGTTTCCGATTCTTTCCACCACAGCAAAAAAAATTGTTATAAATATTTTTGTACAATTGGGTATTTTTCCTTTCTTTTCTCCCCTTTGGGATACATACCTAACAGTAGTATTGATGGTTTATCAGTTATCTACAGTTTAGTAGTTCAGGGAACATAGTTCTAAACTGCTTTCCAAAATAGTTAGGTTAATTCACACTTCCATGAACACTACGAGTTAATGAATTTGTTTTTCCATAGCCCTTTTATCATTTGTCATCTTTTTTAGTCATTGCTGCCAATCTGATGATTATAAAGTGGTATCTAAGAATTGTTTAATTTTTATTTCTCTAATTATTAATGATTTAGAGCACTTTTTCATGTAGAAATTAATAGTTTGGATTTTTTTTTCCTTTGAAAAGAGTTTATACATATCTTTTGAACTGTTTTTATTCATAACCCTTTATCAATTTGGACAATGTATGAATGCACGTATTTACTTACATTTATGTAAAAACTCCTAAATTAATATTACTTGTCATTTTTACTGCACATGACTGATTTTATGCTCTACTGAGTTAGTTCTCATCTAAAGCCACATCGATATATCCTTGAGTTGAGCTCTATAATTTAGCTTTCCCTCCAAGTTAGTTTAAATGTATAATAAAAAGAAAAATTGTTATTCATGTTTTTATACCCTGGGACATCTGCTTATTGTCTTTAAGCCACAAAAAGTTAACCTGGTGCTATCTCCCAAAAGAGATGTCATCTGTTTTTGCCTATCCTTGTGCAATTATGGGAGAGTTTATCTTCTTCAAGGCAACAGCAAGTCAGATAGTTTTGATTTCCTAGCAATAATTACAAGAGGCACATGAGTCCCATATAAATTTAACATTTGCTGATTGTCAGATGGGAACATGAATACCCTGACTTGAATGCAAATACATCTTTCTTAATAAAGCCAATTGTAATGTTCCACAACTAACAAGACCCACTTTCTTGTGTGTGAATAAAGAGGGTGCCACCCCCCCCTTCTCACTGGAATTTCTGGGCTTATTGAGGTGGTCAGACTGACCCACTTTGTAATCAGTTATACATGATAGTGTTAATAAAATGATTTTGCTCAGAGCATATACCTCAGTTTACCTTCATTAAACTTATGACATACAGATATACATACATACATGCACACATATATGTATATACACATAAATTGAAACTGGGGCCAAGAGATGTAAAGTGACTTGAATGTTCAAAGTCACATAGGTGGTAAGTGACAGAAGAAGGATTTGAACCCAGATCTTCTGACTCTAAAGCAGTAGTTCTCAGTCTTCCTAATGCCACGACCCTTTAATACAGTTCCTCAAGCTGTTGTGACCCCCAACCATAAAATTATTTTCATTGCTACTACATAACTGTAATTTTGCTACTGTTATGAATCTATCTGATATGCAGGATGTATTTTCATTGTTACAAATTGAACATAATCCATAGGTTGAGAACTGCTGCTCTAAAGCCAATTCTCAGTCACTGTATCATGAATCCAAGAGTATGCTGGAGCTAGCTATGATCAATTTGTGAGATGTCATTGTTAAATTTTCAGCTGAGTACACAAACCTCAGAATTTTGCAATCTACAAATCCCAACTTGATTTATTGTTTTGTTGACATCCTAGAGTAAAGAAAATATTTATAATGGAGATTACACTTAAAGGAGTGTGTGCATAAATTCCACCCCACCAGCCTAGTTGTTAAAAATTTACCAACATACTCTTATGTTGTTACAATGTTACAAATATTTCTTGAGCTCAATACAAAGGGAATAGAAGGATTGAGAAACGATGTTATCATTAGATGGGAATCCTGGTGACTATAAACTCATTACAAGACAGCAACAGCAACAACTGCCTAGTACTTTAAGGTTTGCAAAGTGATTTACATTCATTATTTCAGGAGAGATTACTCATTAACACATCAATGAATTAAAAAGGAGCAAGTTCAGAGAAGATAGGATAATGTGGATAGTAACTAATTGAAAATGTTACAGAGCAAGATGTCCATCTCAGGATATAGACCCAGGATTTTCTGGCTAGGAGAGGGAGAGAAAATAAAGCAATAGAGGCCCAATGTCATTATGTACTAAGAAGGGACTTTAAACCTGAGGACCTGGATTTGAATTGAGGCTTTACCCTTTCCCTAATGTCGTCTAGCTTTTGTCATTTCTGATCGGTATGAATGGTATCTCAAAGTTGTTGGTTTTTTTAATTTAATATTTCACTTTTCCTAAACTACATGTGAAAACAAATATTAGCAATCTTTTTTTTCAAAGTTTTAAGTTCCAAATTATATTCCTTCCACATAATTTTCTCCACTTTCTGAGATGGTAAGCAATCTGATATAAGTTATACATGCACAATCATTTAAAACATTTCCATATTAGTGATTTTGTAGAAGAAAACAAAGAAAGAAAGAAAGAAAGAAAGAAAGAAAGAAAGAAAGAAAGAAAGAAAGAAAGGAAGGAAGGAAGGAAGGAAGGAAAGAAGGAAGGAAGGAAGGGAGGGAGGAAGGAAAGGAGGAAGGGAGAAAGAGATAGAGAAAGAAAGAAGGAAGGAAGGAAAGAAAGAAAGAAAGAAAGAAAGAAAGAAAGAAAGAAAGAAAGAGAAAGATCTCTACATTAACATCTAAGAGATATTAAGACTAGGAAGAAACCAAGAGGATGAAAAAGATAAAGGAGATAAGTAGATTGGAGAGAATGAGGGAGAACTAAAGAAATGTGGGAGATGAGGCCAGCTGGTTGAGGACGTTGAGGAACTGAGAGGGGTGAGAAGGTAAAGAGCTAATAGGGTATCAGTCTGAATGTATGTAGTTGAACCTCAGAGATTTTCAGCAAGTAAGGTAGAAAAAACATATTTCTTCTCCCTTCCTTTCTCTTTTTTTTTTTTTCCTTCCCTGCCCACCCCTCCCCTTTTCCCCATCCCTGTCCTATAGGCTGTCTCTCAGAGTCACTGCCCAACACTTAACTCATTTTTTTTTAATTTTTAAATTGATTTATTTATTTTTAGTTTACAAGATTCGGTTCCAGAGTCCCTTGAGTTTCAAATTTTCTCCTCTCCCTCTACCCTCCCCCCATGGCGGCATGCAGTCAAGTATAGAATCTGCAAATACTTTCACTCTGGACATTAGTCTGGTTGTATAGAAGGGTTGTAACCAATGGAGTGAACAATGGGAAAAAGGAAACAAAACCAAACATGGAAAAGAGTGATAGCATGTAGGTTGCTTCAGTCTCTCTTTAAACTCTTCTTTCTAGATCTTTCTCTGAATGTAGGTATCTCCTTCCATACTGAGACTTGTAGAGTTGTCTTATAACTGTGCATTGCTGAGAAGAGTACAGTTTATCAAGGTTGGTCATCACACATACAATGTGTCTGTGATTGTGTACACATTTCTCTTGGTTCCGCTCTTCTCACTTAGCATCTGTTTATACGAGCCTCTCCAGGTTAATATGAAGTCCATCTCATCCCCATTTCTTATAGCACAATAGTATTCCATTACATTCATATACCGCAACTTGTTTAGCCATTCCCCAATTGATGGGCATCCCCTTAATTTCAAGTTTTTTGCCAATCAACACCTAACTCACATAGAAGTGATATTTACAGTTCCATCTGATGTACATTCTCTTTACTACTATTGTCAAATCAAAGGACTCAAATTTGCTGGAGGGACCTGATTTCCCTGGGGAAAGTGATTATCCTTTTTGGGGCAGTTCCCCCAGAAAAAAATCTGCTATTTTCTACACTATAAAGGTTCTAGACACTTTATTAGTCTCTAGAAAAACAGACAAAAATCATTCAGTTACAGTGCTAACAGCTGAGGATACAAAAGAAATCAAAAGACAGTCCCTATCTTGAGGAGTCCACAAACATAATGGGGGGGATAATATGTAAATAACTATGTACAAACAATGATATATACAGAATATTTATTATTTCCCCCCTATTTAGGGGGGAAAACACCAGAGTGAAGGCACAAGAATTAAGAGAGATTGGGAAATGTTTTATAGGTGAAGTGGAAATTTAATTCAGACTTTTATTTTCAAATGTATTATTTATTTTAAGCTTCCTTTCTTTTTTTTTTTAAATTTTTTAGTTCCAAATTCTCTTTCTTCCACCAACAACTCTCCCACTAGCCGTGAAGGCAAGAAAGCCAGATGTTATCAATTATATATGTGAAACAACATAAAACATGTTTCCATATTAATCACATCACAAGACAAAGCAAAAAAATGAACAGCAAGAAAATTATACTTCAATTTGCACCTGGTGGTGTTATTGCTGTATCAAACAGTATGAACAGTTTGATTGCCCTTTGGGCATAGTTCCAAATTATAGTTGGATCAGTTCACAACTCCACCAACAATGAATGTGTCCCAGTTTTCCTACATTCCCTCCAACATATATCATTTTCCTTTTGTATCATATTAGCCAGTCTGATGGATATAAGATGGTAACTCAGAGTTGTTTTAATTTGCATTTCTCTAATCACTATTGAAGACAGCTGGATAGCACCGCAGATGGTGTGGCCTTGGGGTCAGGAATATTCATCTTCTCGAGTTCAAATCTGGCCTTAGACACTTACTAGCTATGTGACTCTGGGCAAGTCACTTAACCACATTTGCCCCAGTTTTCTCATCTTGTAAAGTGAGCTAGAGAAGGAAATGACAAACTATGCCAGTATCTTTGCCAAAAAAACCCCCAAAAGGGGCCACAAAGAGTCAACGAGCACTGAAAAATGACTATAACAATCAATAGTAATTTAGTACATTTTTTCATACGATTATAGATAGCTTTGATTTCCTCTTATGAATACTGCCTGTTCATATCTTTCATTTATCAACTGAAGAATAATTTATTTTTTATGAACTTAACTCAGTTCCCTACATATTTGAGAAATGAGTCCTTTATCAGAGAAACCTGATATAAAAGTGTTTATTACATTATTATTTATAGTATCTTTTAACAAAATGTAATCAGTTCCCCTGATTATCTCTTTCAATTAGGTCTATTTTTGCTTTATCTGAGATTACAATTGCTACCCTTGCCTTTCTTCTTTTTTACTTCAGTCAAAGGATATTAGATTCTGTTGCAGTCCTTTGTTTTATCTCTTGCATATCTTTATGTCTCAAGTATGTCTCTTATAAACAACACTGGTGGATTCTGGGTTTCTAATCCATCCTGCTATCCATTTCTGTTTTATGGAGGACGTTCATCCCCCATTGTGCTATTATTGCTAACTGCATATTTTCTTCGCCTTTTTTCCTGTTTTCTTCTGTTTATCTTTCCCTCTGTATTCCATCCTTCCTCAAAAGTCTGTTTTGTTTCTGACCACTGCTTTTCTTGATCTGCCTTACCTTTTCTCATTCTTGCCAGGCTACATCTCTTATTTGTTTCCCCTCCTATTTCCCTACTGGGTACCACAGATTTCTATACACAGTTGAATATATATGCACATAGTTCCTTCTTCGAACCAATTATGATGAAAGTGAGCTTCAAGCATTGCTCGTTGCCCCCCCATCCTCATTTTTCATTGGAAAAGTTCCTCTTTTTGCACCTCCTTTATATGAGGAAAATTTCCTCATTCTACCTTTCCCTTCCCCCTTCTCCCAGTGAATCCCTATTTCTCATTCCTTCATGAAATAAAAAGATAATGGCAGAGCATATCTGAGTAATATGAGTTACAAAGGGGAAAAGAGGATGCTCTTGGTGAGCGGCCTCAATTTTTCAATAAATTATGATGCAAGATTTTCAGCTAAGAGAGTGAGGGAAGGAAGAGACATGAAAGGTTTAACGGGGGATGAAACAGTTTAAAAGAGCCACTGTGGTGAGTGGAATAGTGAGTTAATTAAAGATGTAGAGTGGAAAAACCTCTACTTTGAAGAAGTTTATAATCTTACATTCTATCAGGAGAGAATACACACACACACACACACACACACACACGAAATGTATACCCACACTTTTATACATGTTTATATATAGATATCCACATATATGTAAGTGTTTATAGAGAGAGAGCTGTAAAAACCCACACTTATGTGTTCATATATTATGTGTTATAATGCACATTTTACAATATATGCTTATATTACCAAATAAATATTAAGTAGTTTAGGAAGGGAGGACACTACTATGTAGAAAGATCAGGAAAGGCTTTGCATAGAAGCTGGTGCTTGAGTTGTATCTTGAAGGCAGTAAGGGATTCTTTGAGATGGAAGTGATGAGGTAGAACATTCTAGATCTAAGGATAACTGGTACAAAGTCATGGAGAGAAGTGATGGGGTTCCATGTATAAAGAACAGCAAAACAGTTTGACATCATCATCAAAAGAAGAGCATCATATAGTTTTTTCAGGTTTGCAAAGCATTTTACAAATAGTATCTCATTTTAGCATCATGAGAACCCTAGGATATAGGTGCTACTATTATCCCCATTGGGTTTACAAGCTAGATTTCTTTCTTAAGGACCATGCCATAAACCCAAATCACTCTAGTTCTCACTGATTGGCCAACAACAGGTCCCAGACCAAGTCCCACTTGGTCATTGTTTAGGCCCTGATTGACTCAGAGGGAATATAATGTTTGTGCCTAGCAGTAACCATCTCTGGAGGGGACATGGAGAAGAAGAAAAAAAAAGGAAAAAAAGGGGAGGAAAAGAAATTTAGATTATAACTTTAAAAGGAATAGCAAATAGATTTGCAGTAGTATGTTCAATGTTATCATCATCATCATCATCATGCTGTGCTACAGAAATTCTTGTTTTGTCCCATAAATTTAAAATAAAATATATAATTTTTAAAGTAACAAAGAGAATCAATAGTCTATGGGATTTTCTCACAGTTTCTCAGAAGCAGCACATTTTGCAGATAATATATGGACTTCTTGCTAAGGACAGCCATAGCTCTCATGGTGCTCTTCATTTTGACAATTCTGATCTTTTGGGTAAGTAATTTTGAGAGGCCAAGATGAGAAAAATTCTGTTGATTAGAAGGGGTGATTATACATATAGTCAGTTCTGGTATAACACTCATTGTGAAAGCCCAAGTTCATTCAAACATGACTGATATAAAAAGGAGCATTTTGATCCATAATGTGAATTTTGAGTTTACTTTTGCTCCAAGAAAAGAGTATGAATGAAAGACACTGTACCACTTCACAAATATTTACAAATGGTACTCTTTCCAACACCCATTTCCACAAGGAAACTGTGATATTTGTCAAGGTAAAATGCCATATTTATTATATAAAGTCTTCTACAGTAGGAACTATGGAGGACAGCTGGTACACATACGCCTACATCTTCCACTATGGCCTTTCTCTCTGTCTCTGTCTTATGTATGTCTGTCTTCTGTGTCTTTCTGTCGGCCTTTGTCTCTATTTCTCTTTGTCTCTATCTTTCTCTGTCCCTCTTTCTCTCTATATATAAATATATTCCTTTCAGATATGATTGCATGATTGTCTCTCCAGATACCCCTTTGACTCCTCCCTAGTGGGAGAAAGTTTCCTCTTACCCCAAACCTAAGAAAATATGGTGGAGTCCACATCTTGGTACCATCCTAGCTATTCGCAGCCTTCTTTCTTTCCCCCATTCACTGTTGGCTCATTCATTACTTAGTTATTCACTCTTTTTAATTGTGTTGGACTCTGATCCCATTTGGTGTTTTCTTGGAAAAGATACTGGAATAGTTTGCCATTTCCTTCTCTAGGTCATTTTATAGGTGAGGAAATTGAGGCAAATCTCATTAGGTAGACTGGCCCTGTGTCTAAGAGCCCATCATTCTTTTGTTTTTAATGGTAGCTCATAAAACCAATTCTATTCTCAAATACCATCTTCTTAGTCGAATTTGCACTACCTTAATCTACTTTTCTCTTCTTAAACACCTACCTTAAATCAGCAGGAGTGAGGAACATGTCACCTATAAGACCAAGTCTTTAGGTTTCTCAACCAGGACTTCCTAATCCCTACTAATATTCTTGCTGTTGTTTTTAGGTTCATTTATGCAGTATCATTTATTCCCTTGCCTCCAGTGGGGAGTAATTGTCAAGTTAATGTCTTTCCATCACATCTCAGATAAATTCAGTAGGAAGACAAGATAGCAACTGGTAATAAACAATAGATATCCCTAAGTAGTCTTTTCTACCTCTCAGCAAGGCATAACGAACTCTGGCTTTTTGTTTCTCATTCCTCTGTCCATTGCTAGGTGATATCTGTCCTAATGTCACTTAACGGTCCATATCATCATTCCTTAAAGTATCATGCTTCTTGTTCTTAGTCACTACAACATTGATCTTATACTCCACTATCACTGAATAATGAGAAATTGGGTTTAGAACCCTGAATCTACAGCTTCATGCAAAAACACTATTTACTCCACACCCCCTTTCTTCACCAAATTAAATGCTAAATAACAACAAAGCCATGGCCCTCCACTTCCCCTGTCTCAGAACTAACAAAGGAACTTGTTTGTTTGTTTGTTTGTTTAATTTTTGTATCCCCAGTGTCTACCACGGTGATTGGCACATAGTGCTTAAAAACATTATTGCTTATTAATTGAATCAAGTGAAAGTTGGAGGACCACTGGTTGGGAATGTTTTAAAGGAGGCCCTCAGTCAGTTATATATAATCTCTTCAAATTCTGTGATTCAAACGTTCTGTGATTGGTAGACCCAATAATCCATGACACTATCTATAGCTAATAAAACCAATTGGCAGATCAATGAGTAAGTATGATAAAATCCTTTGATTTTATTTAAATGTTACATAACTAAAAAAAAAAAGCAATTAATGGCAATGCAGGCTAAAGTAGCAGACTTAGAAAGAAGAGAATTAAGAGGAAAAAGACTAATCATGATCCAAGATGATACAGAAAAATTGTGAGATAATGATAATGATACTGACATTTTTAAAGTGTTTCAAGGTTTCCAAAGTACTTCACATATATTGTCTCCTTTGATAACAATAATAATTCTGTGAAATATTTATAATAGTTATCATTATTTATTTTTATAGGTGAGAACTGAGGCTCAGAGAGGAATTAAGTGTCTTGCCCACATGGGTTACACAGTTAACAGTAAGTGCTAAAGGCAAAATTTAAGACTAGGGTATCCCTAACTCTAAATCAACTCTCTTACCACTACATCATGCTGCCACATATTTTAAAAGTTATCTGAGGGAATTTTCCAGAGTAGTGAAGCACAGACAACCTTTTATAGAAGAAAAGGGCTATAGGAAAATCTGAATTCAAATAAACAACACACATATTTATCCAGCTTTGAAATTACAAAAAATATCTCAACATTAAGGGAAAATAATTTAAAGAAAAGTTCCAATTAATTTTTTTAAGTTGAATCCTATAAAAAATACAAATACTATAAAAATGTTTTAAAAAATTAAATGAAGACAACCTAGGATTATTTCTAGAAAACTATATAGAAAGAATAATGATGGGGAGGCTGGGTGGCACGGTGAAGAGAGCACTGGCCCTAGAGTCTGGAGGACCTGAGTTCAAATCTAGCCTCAGACACTTGACACACTTACTAGCTGTGTGACTTTGGGCAAATTACTTAACCCCAGTTGCCCACCCCCCCAAAAAAAATAATAAAGCAAAAACAAAAAAAACAAAAAAAGAATAATGATGTACAGTATACATAAAGTTCAAAGGCATTGGTGTGCTTTCTCAATAGGGAGAGGAGGGGTAGAGAAACGGAGAGAGTTTGGAATTAAAATTTTAAAAATTAAATTAAGTCATTGGTATAGACAAGAAAGTCTCAGGTATAGCCAACTTGAAATTTCATCTCACTTTCTTCTAAACCCTCTGCAGTATGGTTTCCAACCTCATAACTCAATTGAAATTGTTCTCTCCTAAAGTTACTAATGATCTCATAATCGTCTAATCCAGAAGCCTTTTTTTCTATCTTCCTCCTTGTTGATATCTCTGCCACCTTTGACACATTGATCACTCTTATCTCACGATGCTTTTTCCTCTTCTCTCTTAGCTTCCTGAAACTATTCTTCTTGTTTTTCTTTTTCTTTTTTTTAATATTTTCTTTATTTTAGTTTACATCATTCATTTCCATGAGATTTTGAGTTACAAATTTTCTCCCCATCTTTCCCCTACCCGCCCCTCAAAACAGCCATCCCCTTGTATGATCCCTCCTCCAATCTAATCTCTCCTATGTCCTCCCCCATCACTCCTCTAACACCCGATAGGGTGGATCTCCCTTCCACAGAGCCTGTGAAATCTTAAGTTCCAGTTGGATGTAGT
>CM053585.1:270522950-270550749 GCA_028646515.1 Pseudochirops corinnae
TCTTCTTCCCTCGTCAGCCACCCCCACTGGAAGAACAAGCCATCAAATACAGGCTGTATATGTGTAATTATGCAGAACCTCTCCACACTGGGCACATTGTGAGAGACTGAATACATGTCCCTCCTTCCTATCCGACCCCCCCCCATTCCACTCTCTACCCTGTCCCTGTCCCTATCGCTCTACAGAAGTGTGCACTTCCATCAACCCTCCCCGCCTACCTTGCCCTCCCCTCCATCATCCTACCTCTCTTCCCCGTTCCCCCTATTTTCCTGTATGGCAAGATGCCCAGAAACTATCCTTCTGAATCTTCTCTTATCTATCTGGCCATTTCTTCTGTGTCCTTTACTGGATCTTCATCTACTATATGCCTGCTTACAAGTGATGTCCCCTCAAGTCTCTATTCTGAGCCCTCTCCCTTTCTTCTACTATACTATTTCCCTCCATTATATTGCTAACCAGTGTTTCCCATAATATATTTTCTTTTAAAAAATGATCTCTTCTCAGTTTTTCCCCATGGGAAAATAGTTTGCTGATGTTTTGATTGTTTCTAATTTATTTTTTAAATTAAAAATCTAATTTCTCCCCACTCTCAACATTGAGAAAAAAATAAGAAAAACAGAATAACAAAATTCTGGGTTTGCTTTCATATGTATGTTTTCTTCTCTTTCTTCCATTAGGTAAAATGATATAAAAATTAAGAATGACATAAAATTTAAATTTGTTCATTTTGATACTTGTTGACTTCTTGACAGTGGTGACCTGAAAATGATGAGACTAAACATCTCCTTTTTTTCCTGAAAGATTCTGCAAAAACTGACATTATCCTCACCTTAGTTGGATATCCATGAATTATACACTTATCTGATTACTTAATGTAGCCCATTCTGAAGTATTTGTCTTTTTATTTTTCACTTTAAAGATTTTGATACATTTAGGACAGAGAAAATATTTCTAAGTACCTAGGAAATCTAATATTTGTTATCCTATATTCAAAGCTTTCTTTCTAGCCCTAATATTCTTTAGTTATATGTCATGGAAGCATTTCCAAGCTTAGACATGGACTCATTTCCAATTTGAAACAGCAAATACTATCACTTCAAATATGTCAACCCAAATTTTGGGAGTTGCCTATACCAGTGAAATCATAGGTTCAGGTATTTTGTTTGCTTGTCTTATTTTGTTTTGTTTGAACTAAAAGGAAGGGAACAAAGAGACGTCATTGATTGAACTTATAACATTCCCAAAGTAATATGTCACTTAGAATCCAAGTACTTACAATCCTCATACTTCAAAAGGCAGCATTGTTCAGTAAACAGAGGGAAACCCTGGCTTCACATCCCATCTCACCTCTGAAACATATGGACTATGTGACACTGCACTAATCAATTATCTTCACGGTAGCCCAGACACCTGCCTAAGGCCATAAATTATAGAAGTCATTAGTCAGCATTGATGGAGGAGGGGGAGAAGGGAAGGGGTAAGAGGGTTCCACATCAGTTTTTATACAGATTTGGTCCCCCAAAAAATTAGGGTCTTCTCATGGAGTCCGTGCCTTACACACCCACTCTGGATAGATAAGAGCAGTTAGCCTAAGAACAGTAAGAATTTCTAGAAGAAAGTTAACAACACAGAAACTAACGGAAACATTGAAGAAATGGAGATGGAAAGAATATCCAAGTACTAAGAGCAGTCTTATAAATTCTGAGAATAAACCTCACCTTAGAAGAAGTGGAGAGTGGTTAAAAAAAAAAAAACCAAAAGGTTATTTCCAGAGCCTGATTGTAGAGCCATAGAAATTTCTTGTAGGAAATCTTCACATTTCCACACTGAACCCACTGATGCTTGATCTTAGAGCCTTTCCTGCTATTGTGTATGATTTTGGATTGAAGCCCCTGGTTAGCCTTAGGGAAGATCCAAGTATTCTGAACTCTTCTATTTTGGGCTTCAAAGACATTTTTATGACCATCAAGGATAAAGTCAGGTAGCTGATCAAGGATAAGAATTCCTATAGGCAAAGGGATGCTGAAATAGTTTGAAGGAGTACAAAAATCCTGAGATGTTAAGGAAGGTGGAGACTTTAGACAGTACAGAAAGGATGGAACCAAGGCATTAGAAGTATATAGACAGAGAGGTAAATAGAAAGGAAAATAAAATGGCAGGAAAATAGAAAGGAATAAAGGCAGGAAGGAAGGAAGGAAGGAAGGAAGGAAGGAAGGAAGGAAGGAAAGAAAGAAAGTAGAGAGAGAAATAGAAAGGAAGGAAGGAAGGAGAGAAGGGAAGGAGGAAGGGGAAGGAGGAAGTAAAGAAGAATGAAAAAGGGAAAGAAGCAGAAAAGTAAAGAAGGGAGGGAGGGAGGGAGATTGAAAGAAAAAACAAGAAGAAGGGATGGACACAAAGAGAGGCAAGAGACAAGAAAGGAAGAGAAGGAAGGAAAGATAGCCAAAAGGAATAAAAGAAGGAAAAGGGAAGAAGTGATGAAGGGAGGGAGGATAAGAGAAAAGAATGGAGGAAAGGAGGGAAGTGGAAGAAAGGAGGGACAGAGGAAGTAATGGATCCCAATCCCTTACATGAACATGAACATGAACCCTTTAATAACTACATCAAGTTCAAGGTCATATGACCAACAAGATAAAGAACTAGACACTTTCTCCAATGCTTACAATTCTCAGAATTTTCTAAAAAAGATATAATATGCAAGAAATAAAGCAATTTCAACTGTTTTTAAAGCCGAAACACCAAGAAACCTAACAAGATACTAATGAACTAAGCACAGAAGGTTAATTCCCTGATCTCTAAAGTGATCTCTTAGAAACTTCTCCTTCATTCCACACTCTGGTAGGTTTGTACAAGTCCATACACTGGCTTTGTATATGCCAGAAACTCATTCCAAGTATTAATTGCAGCATATTATGCTATGCTGCAATAGTGCCCAAGGACAGATCTGTGAAAATAAAGAAATTGTATACTGATGTGTGGTTTCACTATGCCTACAAAAAAGAGAACTAGTGGACAGCTCTGTCTCTCCATAAGTCACTTGGGGCAGAAATTAAGGTTGGTAAAAATGTAACTTGCCCCTAATAAGAGAAAGCTTAAACAATGCTGAGGTCTAACCATAAGGCAAACCATCATCAAATGGGAAAAAGTCAGAAATGAAGCAATAGGAAAATATAAAAGAAAAAAGATAAAAAAAAATTGCCAAAGAACTTAGGAGGAAAAAAAATTCAAAAACCTTGAGCAAAAGCAGATAACCTCCCCCTGTCTCTGTATGTATATATAATGTATGTATGTATATATACATATATATAT
The DNA here is from genome assembly GCA_028646515.1 of Pseudochirops corinnae. NCBI lineage: Eukaryota > Metazoa > Chordata > Mammalia > Diprotodontia > Pseudocheiridae > Pseudochirops > Pseudochirops corinnae. The sequence goes on from CM053585.1 coordinate 270,526,257, forward strand.
CCGAAGAAAATACAGCCTCTGTAATATCTAAAATGAATAAATGAATTCAGATATCTACAAATAAAAGCTGACAAAAAAAAGACAAAGAAAAATGAATCAATGCCTAAGGAGGAAGAGGAACCTATTGATTCTCAAGAGAACATGGAACTACAGAAGCATGTTCCTGAATGATTGAAGAGACAAATAAGAATTATGAAAATATAATTTATGGCTTACTGAGAAAGAACAATCAGTGGAATAGAAAAAAAATTAATTCATGGCAATAAGCCTCACTAAAGAAGCAAAAAAAAAGAGAATAATTGGAAATGCAAATATGCAGAAGCAAAGGACAATCTGGAAGAAGAGAAGCAAAATGGAATAACATTTGAAAAAGGATCTCTATACCAGCAAAATATATTAATCTCTAAGAAAATATCTGTAGGGACAATTTAAGGATTATATCTCTTAGAACCCCAAATATCAAAAACCGTGGACACTAGAATGCAAAAAATAACAAAAGAAAACTTTCCAGAAATTCTAAAAACAGAAAACACAATGTCAGTCAAAATGTATGGATTACTTCCAGCAAGGAAAAAAAATGTATGCAAATTGTGAGGCTCATAACAAGGAAATTTAATTATTCTATTAGCTGCACCGTTGCTTGTAAACTGATACAATCATTCTGGAGAGCAATTTGGGACAATGCCCAAAGGGTAATCAAAAATGTGCATATCTTTTGATACAGCAGTATCACTACGAGGTCTATATCCCAAAGAGATGAAAAGGAGGGAAGAGAGAGAACCTACTTGAACAAAAATTGTTATACCAGCTTTCTTTGCAGTAGCTAAGAATTGGAACCTGAAGGGATACCCATCCATTGGGGAATGGCTGAACAAGTTGTGGTGTATTATTGTATTGGAATATCATTGTGTTACAAGGAAGGATGATCAGAATGATTGCAGAAAAACCTCAAAAAACTTACATGAGCTGACATAAAATGAAATAAGCCAAACCAGAACATTGTACAGAATAACAGCAATATTGTGTGATGAACAAACTATGAATGAGTTATTCTCAGCAATTCAATGATACAGACAATTCTAAAACACTCATGGTGAAAAATATTATCTGCCTCCATAGAAAGAACTGGTAACATCTGAATATTATATTCATCACACTATTTTTTCTCTTTCCTTTTTCTTTCTTTCTTCATTCCTTTCTTTCCTTGTTTTTGTTTGAGTTTTCTTCCACAAAATGACTATTATGGAAATGTTTTGCATGACTGAACATGTGTAATCTATATCAGATTGCTTACCCATCTCAGGGAAGAGAGAGAAGAGGAAGGGAGGGATAGAATTTGGAACTCAAAACTTAAAAAAAAAAAAAGAATGTTAAAAATTGTTTTTACATGTAATTGGAGGGAAATAAAACATTATTTTTAAAGACATTCCATTAGCAAACAACAAATTTTTTAGACATCCTGGAGGAATATTTTCAAATATAAAGGAAAGGAACTTAAAATAATACAAGACTATTCTGTACCAACCAGAAACTGCAAGAAGAAATGTAATAATGTTGTCTGAAGAGAAAAGGAGCTCAAAATACAACCCAAAATGACTTATCTTGTAAACCTGAAACTAATGATGAAAAAAGATACATGTCCAATAAAAAAGGGGTACATGAAGTTTTCCTACAAAGGACATTCCATCTGGATGAAAGGGATTGAATTTATATTTCATTTCTATTTCACTGTGGCTGCAAGAGATAAAGGACTGGTTGAGCACTGACCACTTATAATGGGATAGAAATGAAAATCTCTATAACACTGAATGCCCAAAAGATGGTGAGCTTTCTAGAATAGAAAGGTGTATGAAAAGAATCCTTGGCAACAAAGGAGTCAGGGTTGGATAAGGAGGAGGATGCTAGTCAGCGAGGTGGTACTGGAATCAAAGGAACTTGCTGTTGATATTATATAGAGTAGGATTGCGATTGAGGAGGGAAGAGAACAATGGCCTGTTACCTGCCACATCTCTTAGAGACTACTGGCTTTTCTTAAGAAGACATGCCTAATTTTCTAGGAACACCCCTGCCTTCTCAGTTGCTAAATGGTCAGTAAGTACATAGGACCATACTCTTATTGTACATATATAGACAGACAAAAGTACTGTTTGCGTGAGAAAAATACATCCAAAAGCTTCTTAGATATTGTAGTCTTTATTCAGTATTTGATACATTGTGAAAATTTTTCAAAATGCATCAAGGCTCTGAAAAAGTTGACAAAATTGGTCCAGCTTCAAATAGAAGATTCTGTAAGAGTTCTAAAGTAGAGTCGTAGATAAAAGTTATAAATGACCAAGGAAAGAGAGAGTCATGTAAATAAATGTAAAATTTGTAGCATACATACATTTTCTTCTGACCTTTACTATGAAAAGAGTATTTAATACAAAAATTGCTGAATATGAGAGAGACCATGGAATGAACTAAGAGATTTTAAAAGGATCAATTTTTTTTTAAAGGAAGTAGTGTCCTTACCCTAAATTGTCAGTGCACATGCATGTTTTGATCCAGTTGTAAACTGGATTGATTGCAAAAGACTTCTATTTCCAATATCCCAAGCTTGAGGGATTTTGTGCAACTGTTTTCAGAGATACATCTAGGGACCTGTAAGTCTGTGGTTCTTCCAAACTGGTATGACTTCAGGAGAGTTGGGTTTACTACTCTCCTGGCCTGTGCTCTAGTCTCTGAGGGACCACAAACACTTTTTTCTGCCCTAGAACTCTGACAAGGGTCCCTGCTCCACTGTGGTGGTCACAAGCTATGGTGCGCTAGTACTCTTCTTTCCCCTGAGACTGCCACCCAGGACTGCCATCCAGATCACAGTGTGGGTTGTCAACCTCTATAAAAGTTTAGGTTAAAGGAGACAAATAAGCAGCGATATACAATTACAGAATATTTATTCTTTATTCTCTTAAGCTAGAGAAACTTATACAAGAAGTTCAGGAGCTGAGTCCTGACTGATGAACAAAAAGATGAGAGAGCTTAAGTACATTTTAGGACCATCCCAAATCAGGGTGGCTGTGTCACACAAATTTATGATCCTCATAAATATTTATCATTGTTAAATGAAAGGAATTTTCTTAATTGAATAAATGATAAATACAATAAAACAAGAGAGTTGACCAAGTTTCAATTGAAATTATGATCCAAGATATCTGTGTTTCCTTTACCATTAACACTCCATAACAAAGTATATGTCCAGAAAATATTAAGATAAGAAAAAATCCCATTACTCAAGTTAATGCCTCAAGTTAAGGGTCTCATCTATAAAAGCCATAAAGTAAGCCTCTTCTGCTTTGTTAAAATAAGGAAAATTATTCTCCCAGCTCACTCAGAGAGCAAAGACAAAACAGGGTCTGTTTGGAATTTATGATCTCAGGATGCTCTGGAGTTGCTGACACAGAAAAAGGCATTTTTAAGGCAAGGGAAAGCAGTCTCTTTGATTAATTCAGACTTTGGCCAAAAATATGATATTTATTAATTATCAGGGTAAAGGAACATAGTCCTCCCCTAGAGATCCCTATAATTTCCTTCTGACCAGTTGTTTGACCCCTTAAATCTTCTGTTGGATGGGAACTCCTGAAGCAGCTGCTGCCACTGCTAATTCAATCACTCCCAGGGCCTGCTCCTGGTTTGCTGGGGCCTGGACTGGACTGATACAGTCACCACTGTACGACACTCCATTCTCACCCTAGTATGACAGAGATTTTCCTGAGGACCTTCTAAGTTGTCTTGGACTGGAATTGTTCTATAATATGTTCTGAGGTATTATTTAAAGTTGTTCAAGGGAATTTAGCGAGAGCTCAGGTGACTGCCTTTTCTCCACCATCTTGGCTCCACCTCTGACTTTGAAAGCTTCTAAAATTCTAAAATTCTTATTTTGAACTCATAAAGAAATGTTTGAATAAGAATATCATTAAAATAAAGCTAATTATTTAAAAAGAAAGTGGGGGAGTGGTAATAAGGAAGTGATTTTGTATCAATGGTAATCCCTTACCAAAAGAGTTCCTTCTCAAACAGAAAACAAGGGACTTTGGTCTTTTCTCATCAATGCTTTGAACTAAGTGAAGGATTTATTTTGTTTTTCCACAAAGTCTGTGGTGCCCAATAGAAGACTCCTAAAATGGTTACATCAATTCTTGTGCTTTTTAAAATGCAGGTGTATTATTTTATTTATTTACTTGCTTTTCTTTTGGAGGGGGGAGGACAGGGTAATTGGGGTTAAGGGACTTGCCAAAGGTCGCATGGCTAGTAAGTGTTAAGTGTCTGAGGTCAGATTTGAGCTCAGGTCCTCCTGACTCCTGGACTGGTGCTCTATTCACTGAGCCCCCTAGTCACTTCAAGGTGTATTATTTTATAAAATTATGCAATTAGGATCCACATGAGAGCTGATTTTTTTTTCAATCCAAATAGTAACCTAACAATGAGTGAAGGAAAAGAAAAAGTTGATTTTAAAGCAGTTAGAAAAAAATGTCTGTACAAAAAAGAAGTGGCAAGTCCTTCTATGTTAACAGTTTTCTTTATAAAACCATTTGGCACATTCACCACTTTTTGTTTTTCAAGAAAAAAATACATTAAAAACAGATGTCCAAATACATTTAATGTTTAAATAACTTTTGTGAGATACTTATATATGTATGTGAATTTGAACAAAACTGAAAACAAAATAATTCCTCCTTCCCCACACCCCCCAAAAAGAAAAAGTACTAAAGACAGAAAAGAGGGGAGCAGAACCAAGGTGAGAGAATGAAAGCAAAAAAAACATTCTTTCCAAGCTCTCTTAACACAACACTACAACGTTTAAAAATATGCCACACCAAATTCAGAGTGAAGAAGTCAACAAAAGTCACAGTGGATCACTTTGTTTTTTCAGTCCAGGGATGTTTAAGAAGACAGAAAGAAGGGTCTGTAAACCCTGGGGTTATACTTCGTAGTTACTCCAAGCAATTAGAACTGTTTTCTTATGACTGTTTGTAGTATTTTCTTGCCTTTGACATGGCATCTATCTTGAATAATTTAGTAAAGGTAAACTGAAGTATATATTCTGAACAGTTACAAGGGAACAAGGACCCAATTGGGTAAGGATCAGAAGATAGATGAGAAGGGCAATGATAAAGTCTGTCTCTGGATCACAGACTTCGGCAACACCAACATCTTACAGGCCTGCACACCAGCACACTGAGGAAAAAAAAAACAGGCATAAAAGACAAAAGTTTAGGCTAAACAACATCCCCCAGGCTTAGAGGTGGGTAAAGGCCAATTCTAATGTAAAGTCAAACATTAGGAAATAGTCTGGAAAAATAAGTAAACAGCAAAACAAAGCAAAAAATAGATCATAAAAAACAACTATGGTGACAGAGAAGTTTAAGACACAAACGCAAAAGGAGACAATGACTTACAAACATCTATAAGTGAAGCCCCAAAGTAAAATGCAGATTGGACACAAGCCTAACAAGAATTCTTAGAGGAACTAAAACATGATAAAAAGGAAAAACATGGTTTTTTTTTCCCACAATTTATTTATTTATTTTTAGTTTTCAACATTAATTTCCACAAGATTTTGACTTACAAATTTTATCCTCATCTCTCCCCTAGCCCCCACCTCAAGACTGGAAGACACAGATTGCTTCTTTCCCCATTCTGCCCTCTCATACATGGCCCTCTATCCCTCCTCTTAACTCCTTACCCCTTGCTTTCTTGTAGGGCAAGATGGATTTCTATACCCCATTCCCTGTATATTTTATTTCCCTGTTGCATGTAGTGACATTTTTTTTAACATTTTTAAAATTTTTAAATTTTGAGTTCCAGATTTTCTCCATTCTTTCCTCCTCATCCACCCCCACTGGGAAGACAAACAATTCAATATAGATTATATATGCTTAGGCATGCATAACAGTTCCATAGTAATCACGTTGTAAAACACTGACTATATTTCTGTCCATCCTATTCCACCACCACCCCCCATTTATTCTGTCTTCTCCTTTCACCCTGCCCCTTTTCAAAAGTGTTTGCTTCTGACTATCCCTTCCCCCAATCTGCCCTCCAATCTCTCATTCCTCCTTTCATTCCCTTCCCCCCTACTTACCTGTAGGGTAAGATACCCAATTGAGTGTATGCGTTATTCCCTCCTTAAGCCAAATCCAATGAGAGTTAGCCAAATCCAATTCCCTTTCACTTCCTTGCTTGTCCCCTCCATTGTAATAGCTTTCTCTTGTCTCTTATGTGAGAAATTTATCCTATTCTATCTCTCCCTTTCTCCTTCTCCCAATATGTTCCTCTCTCACCTCTTAATTTTAATTTTTAGATATCATCCCTTCATATTCAACTTATCCTGTGCCTTCTATGTATACATGTACACACACATATATACACACATATACCCACCTATACATATATGTATATATATATATATGTATATGTGTATATATATATATATATATATGTATGTATATTCCCTTCAACTATCCTAATACTGAAAAAAGTAGGAATGTAAGCAGTTAAACTTTAATAAGTTCCTTATGATTTCTCTTTCCTATTTACCCTTTCATGCTTCTCTTGATTCTTGTATTTCAAAGTCAGATTTTCTGTTCAGCTCTGGTCTTTTCATCAAGAATGTTTGAAAGTCCTCTATTTCATTAAATGTCCATATTTTCCCTTGGGAAAAACTTTTTTTTTTTTTTTTAAATAAAATAACAGTAGAGAAAAATGGGGGAAGGGAGAGAATGAGAACAATGCAAGAAAATTATGAGAAGACAATTGGCTTCTTGGTAAAAGAGGCACAAAAAGTGATGAAAATAACTCCTTAAAAATAAGAATTGTCAAAATAGTAGACAAGGTACCGAACCTCACTGAATAACTCCTTAAAAATGAGAATTGATAAAGTGGAAACTAATGACTTGATGAGGCATCAAGAAACAATAAAAACAAAATTAAGAGTCGAAAAAAATATAAGAAAACGTTAAAAAAATATATCTCCATAAGAAAAACAACAGACCTGGAAAATAGATTGAGGAGAGACAATTTTAGAATTACTGTCCTATCTGAAATCTATGATAAAAGAGCTTAAATATCATATCATCTTATAATTTCAAAAAATTGTAAAGGAAAATTGGACAAATATCTTAGAACCAAAGGACAAAGTATAAATTGAAAAAAATCTACTGATTACCTTCTGATAGAAATTCAAAAATGAAAACCCCCAAGAATATTATAGACAAAAGCAAGAGTTGTGAAAATATCAAAATAAATGTTACTTCTCGTTACTACTGTATTGATTTCTACTGTCTTGACTCTATAATGTAACTTATTTTGTAATTTAATCTGCATTTGCCTAAAATCACTCATCTATGTCCTTTAGTTTTCCCTCCTAGTTAGTTTAAAGGCATAATTTAAAGCTATTATCTCTTATACTGGAAGCCCCTTGGACACTTAGTATCATCCCCAAAAGAAATGTCATTTGTCCTTGGCAGTTCTTATGAAATTAAGAGAAATCTTATCCCTTCTAATGAGACAGAAAGTCTAATGGTATTACTTCCCAACAAAGAATAAAAAAAATACAGATGGGCTCCATAAACAATTAGCATTCCTAAATCATCATAGACTCATAGAGGGACATGATTAGTGTCATCTGAATGCAAGCCTATGTTTTTTAGTATAGCCAATCATAATGTTTAACACTACAAGATCTCCATCTTTCTTATGTGTCAATAAAGTGGTCTCTCCCCTCCTCCCCCACTGAGGATACTGACATTACTGAGGTGGCTAGTCTGATCCATTTTGGTAAAAGTTATATTCATCACTGTTAATAAAATTATTTTCCTCAGAGTATGTACCCCAGTTTACCTTTATTAAATTTACACAAGACAGCTGCCATGACAAGGAAAAAATATTACAAGTAGAGAAAAGAAAATATTTTTAATACCTTGGAGCCACAGTTAGAGTGCCATAGGATTGAGCATCTACCACTATAAATCAGAATAAGGCTTGGAATATCATACACTGGAAGGCAAAGAAACTAGGATTACAACCAAGAATAACCTATTGAATAAAAGTGATTGTAATCCTACAAAGTAGGGGAGAAGGAAATAAATTTTTAATAAAATAGAGAACTTTTAGGCACTCCTCATGAAAAGATCGAAGCTGATCTTTGGTGGGGTGGGGTAGGGTGGGGATGGAAGAGGGGCAGGAAATGGAGGCAAAATAGTGGAGGCAACTGAGCATTTCTGCTGAGCTCTCTCAACTCAATCCTCTAAACAGATTTTTTTTAATTGCCTCAAATCATTGTGTTATAAAAAATGACAGTGTCTCTGGGTGCCAAGATGGTGGAAGCAAGAAGTAAATAGCACTCACTCTCCCTTACTGACCTCTTAAAAAACCAAAAAATATTGCCCCAAGAAGAATCTTGGAACAGCTGAGCAAGCAGAAAGACAGGGTGCAGCAATCTTTTAAACCAAGAAGCTTGGGTGATGAATGGGAAATGTCTCTCTTACTCTGAAGGAAGGGGAGCAATACAGGACAGAAGGAATTCCAGTAGTCCAGGAGCAAACCCCACCTTAGCAAACCAGCAGGAGCTCCTGAGCCCCAGGGTGGTGGAGCAGGCAAGCACCAACACTAGGACTCCCTGAGTATTTTGGCAGAGACAGGGGAACTGATAGACTCCAGCATCCAAACCTCCCGATACTTCAGTGAAACCCCAGAAAGCACAATTCCAGGCAGGTAGGCATCCCCCAGCAGTCAAACTTTCTGGTACTTTGGAGCAGTTGTCCTCCAGGAGTGATTGTCTCCATGCCCCTAGGCTTCAATGTTACTGATCATAGCTCATTCCAGATAAACTGCCAGACCCCTACAGTCTCCAGGTGCCAGAATCTGAGTCCCCAGCACACAAAGTCAGTGACCTAGTCACTTACTCCCCAGCACAAGAAACTTGGGTCAGTGCCTGCAATGCAGGAGAGTTCAACTTTAAAAGACAGGAAATAGGCCAGCATCATGAGCAAAAAGTAGAAATGGACAATGACCATAGATTCTTGCTGCGGGGACAGGGAAGATCAATACAAATTCAGAAAAGAACAGCATTGTCAATATACCCACATCAAAACCTCAAAGGGGAATACAAACTGGTCTCAAGACCAAAAAGCCTTCTTGGAAGACCTCAAAAAGAATTTTGAGTCAAAAAAAGAGAGGTAAAATAAAAAATGGGGAAAGAAATGAGAGGTATGCAAGAGAGAGTCAATAGCTTCAAAAAGGAAAGACAACAATTAACTGTAGAAACAACTCCTTAAAAAGTAGAATTACTCAAATGGAAAAGGAGGTGAAAAATCTAACTGAAGAAAACAATTCATTAAAAATTAGGACTGGATAAGTAAAAACTAATGACTTTATGAGAAATCAAGAATCAGTCTAACAAAATCAAAAGAATGAAAAAAATAGAAGAAAATGTAAAATATCTCATTGAAAAAAACAACTGACCTGGAGAACAGATCTAAGAGAGATTGTTGTACAGAGAATAAGAGCAAGCTGAGACCTGGGTTCAAGATAAATTTAGGTGTGGATTTATTAAGCAAGCGCATGACTGCCAGAGTGTTCACCACTCAAATTGGTAGTGAGCCATTGAGGGTACCACTTTGATTATAAAGGTTAAAACCACAAAAACCACAATCAGGGAGGGGAGCTAGCAGAAGCCATGACATACAGAAGCGAAGAACAGCTATTGGTTAGATCTATAGCTCTGGGCTAATTTGGGAATACGGTGCAAGAGTACAAGGGTACAACCTTCCTGTGACATGGGGGTCCCTCCTAGAACAAGGTGGAGGGCACAGGAGGATCATAGTCAGCTTCCCAGAACGGGGTGGAGTGGTCGTGGGGTAAGGGGGACTGGAATTCCCCAGAATAGGCTAGGGTCATGTTTTGAGGGAAGGGTGTGGGGACCCTGCTTTGCCAGTGGAACAGATAGGGTGGCCCCTACATAAGATCCTTGTACCATAATGAACCTTGTATGCTATAATGATTCAAGGAGAACATACAGAATGTTAATTTGAGGAAGGAGGGGGCAGGGAACTATGTCTTGAGCAATGCCCAGACACGCCTTAAGCCATTTCAAACTATGAAAAGATGTACGTTAGGTTCAAAGACAGAAATATAAAAGGTGCTTAATGGTGGGCCACAAATCAGGTGGTGTGTAGTGACCTGGGATTTGGGTTTGGGTACACCAAGATAACCTAAAAATTATTGATTTACCAGGAAGTTTTGATTTAAAAAATAAAAAGATTCTGGAAAGCATCTTTTAAGAAATCATCAAGGAAAACTGCCATGAGGTGCTAAATCAGAGTGTAAAATAGTTATCAAAAGAATCCACTGTTCATCTCCTGAAAAAGATCCCAAATTGAAAATGCCAAGGAATGTTACAGGCAAATTCCAGAATTAGCAGGTCAAGAAAAAAACATGGCAAGCAGCTAGAAAGAAGCCATTTAAGTACCATGGAACAACAGTCAGAATTTTGCAGGACCTTGCAGCTTCTGCATTAAAAGATCAGAGGGCTTGGAATATGATATCCTATAGGTCAAAGAATCTGCTACTCAGTGAAATTGAGCAAAATCTTTCAGGTAAGGAGATGGACATTCAATAAAATAGTTTCAAATCTTCTTGATGAAAAGATCAGAGCTCAACAGAAAATTTCATCTTCAAACACAAGACTCAAGAGATGCATCAAAAAGGTAAAAAAGAAAAAAAAGCATGTTATTCAATAAGGGCAAACTTTTACATCCCTGCTAGGGAAGATTCTATGTATAACTCTTGATAAGTGTATCTTTATTATGACATTTAGAAGAGGAATACATAAACAATGGTCATGGTTATAAGTTGACTTTAGTGTGATAATAAAAAATCTAAGTGGTGAAAAGGGATTGTACTGGGAGAAGAGGAAGGGAAGAGTCAGAAAAGGGTAAATTACATAACATGAAGAGGTACAAAGACCTAGTATGGTGGAGGCAAAGAAGGAGAGATATTAGCACTGTTTGAACTTCAATCAGATGTGGTTCAAAGAGGAAATAGTATACTCAGTTAGATATAGAAATCCAACTTATCTGTAAAAAGTAAGAGGGGAAAGGGGAAAGACAAAGGAAGGAGTAGATAGAAGGGAGGGAAGAAGTAATAAAGGAAAAAAATAAAGAAAAGGGAGGGGTGAGAAAAGGGGAGGGAGATTAAGGAAGACAGCAGTCAAAAGCAAAACTAGTGAGAAGGGAAAGGCAGAGAGGAGAAAGAAAGGCATAAATGGGGGGGGGGGATAGGATGAAGAGGCACACATAGTAATTATAACTGTGAATGTGAGTTGGATGAATTCTCCCATAAAATGGAAGTGGACAGCAGAGTGGATTTTAAAAAAATAATCCCATAATGTGTTGTTTACAAGAAACACATTTGAAGCAGAGGGATACACATGGAGTAAAGGTAAAATACTGGAGTAGAGTATATTATGCTTCAGTTGGAGTAAAAAAAAAAAGCAGAGATAGCAATCAAAATCTCAGACAAAGAAAAAGCAAAAATATATCTAATTTTAAAAGATAAGGAAGGAAACTACATCCTGCTAGAATGTACTATAGACAACAAAATAATATCATTACTAAACATATAAGCACCAAGCAGTATAGCATCCAAATTCTTAGAAGAGAAGTTAAGAGAGTTACAGGAAGAAACAGACAACAAACTTATATTAGTCAGAGATCTCAACCTCCCACTCTCTGAATTAGATAAATTTAAGCACAAAACAAACAAGAAAGAAGTCAAGTAGGTAAACAGAACTTTAGAAAAGTTAGATATGACAGATCTCTGGAGAAAATTTAATGAGAAGGGAAATGAATATAACTTTTTCCTCAGTGGTACATTGCACCTAAACAAAAACTGACCATATATTAGGGCATAAAAACTTCACAATCCTATGCAGAAAAGAAATATTAAATGCAATCATTAAATGATCATGATGCAATAAAAATTACATTTAATAAAAGGCCATGGAAAGATAAACTAAAAATTCATGGGAAACTAAATAATCTAATCCTAAAGAATGTGTGGATCAAACAAGAAATCATAGAAAAAAAACCAATAACTTCATCCAATAGAATAGCAATAATAAGATAACATAGCAAACTTATGGGATATAGCTAAAGTGTTTTTTAGGAGAAGTTTCATATCCCTAAATGCTTACATGAATAAAAATAGAGAAAGAGGAGATCAATAAATTGGACATGCAACTAAAAAAGCTAGAAAAAGAACAAAGAATAAATGACAAATTAAAAGTTCTGAAAACCAAAGTAGAGTTTACTACAATCGAAATTAAGAAAGTTATTGAACAAATAAATAAAACTAGGAACTGGTTCTATGAAAAAAAAAACCAATAAAATAGATAAACCAGAGCTACTTTTATTTTAAAAAATGAAAGAAAACCAAATTACCAGTATCAAAAATGAAAAAGATGAAGTCACCACCAATGAAGAAGAAATTAAAATGATAATTAGAAGCTATTTTGCCAAACTGTATAGCAATAAATTTGACAATTTCAGTGAAATATATGAATATTTTCAAATTATAAATTTCTCAGATTAACAGAAGAAATACAATAGTTATGTAGCCTAATTTCAGAAAAAGAAATTGAAGACCCCATCAATGAATTCCATAAGAAAAAATCTCAAGGCACCACATCTCACCAGTCAGATTGGCTAAGATGACAAAACAGGAAAATGACAAATGCTGGAGAGGATGTGGAAAAATTGGAACACTAATGCATTGTTGGTGCAGTTGTGAACTGATACAACCATTTTGGAGACCAACTGGAACTATGCCCAAAGTGCTATAAATAATTGCATACCCTTTGACCCAGGAATACCACTTTGGGGATTATATCCCAAAGAGATCACAGAATTGGGAAAAGGACCCATATGTACAAAAATATTTATTGCAGCTCTCTTTGCGGTGACAAAAAACTGGAAATATAGGGGATGCCCATCATTTGGGGAACGGCTGAACAAGTTATGGTATATGAATGTAATGAAATACTATTGTGTTATAAGAAATGGACTTCATAATTACCTGGAGAGTCTTATACAAATTGATGCTAAGTGAGAAGGGCAGAACCAGGAAAAATTTAACACAATCACAGACACATCATATGTGTGATGACCAGCCTTGATAAACTGGACTCTTCTCAGCAATGCACAGCTATAAGACAGATCTACAAGTCTCAGGATGGAAGGAGATATCTACATTCAGAGAAAGGTCTAGAAAGACTAGGGTTTGAATGGAGACTGAAGCAATACATGCTATCGTTCTTTTTCATGTTTGGTTTTGTTTCTTTTTTCCCAGTGTTCACTCATTGGTTACAACCCTTCTATACAACCAGACTATTGTACGATGTGTAAGTATTTGCAGATCCTATACATGATTGTATGCCACCATGGGAGGGGGGGAAGGGAGGGGAGAAAATCTGAAACTCAAGGGATTGTGGAACTGAATCTTTTAAACTAAAAGTAAATAAACAAGTCAATGAAAAAAAAAGAAAGATCATAAAAAAAAGAAAAAAGAAAAAAAAAGAAAAAATCTAAACCAGGAAGAGCCAAAACTGAGGAAAAAAAATTATAGACCAATTTCCCTAATGAATATAGATGCAAAAATTTTAAATAAAATATTAACAAAGAGATTACAACAACTTATCACAAGAATAATACACTATGGTCAGGTAGAATTTATACCAGGAATGCAGGGGTGGTTCAATATTAGGAAAATTATTAGCACCATTGACCATATCAACAGCAAAACTGAAAGGAATCATATGATTATCTCAAAAGATGTAGAAAAAGTTTTTGACAAAATATAACACCCATTCTTAGTAAAAACTAGAAAGCATAAGAATAAATGGAGTTTTCCTTAAAATAATAAGTAGCATCTACCTAAAACTATCAACAAATATTATATGTAATGAGGATAAGTTAGAAGTATTTCCAATAAGAATGGTGGTGAAATAAGGATGTCCATTATCATCACTGTTATTCAACATGATACTAGAAATTTTAGTTTAGCAATAAGAGAAGAAAAATAAATTGAAGGAAATAGAATAGTCAAAGAAGAAACAAAGCTATCACCAGTCTTTACATTTGAAATGATGGCATACTTAGAGAATCCTAGAGAATCAAACAAACAAAAAAAAAACTACTTGAAATAATAACTTTAGCAAAGTTGTAAGATATAAAATAAACACACATAAATCATCAGCAGTACTATATATTACTAACAAAGTCTAATAGCAAGAGATAGAGAAATTACATTTAAATTATCATGGACATTATAAAATATTTGGGAATCTACCAGCCAAAACAAACCCAGGAACTACACTAACACAAATACAAAACACTTTTCATGTAAATAAAGTCAGATCTAAATACATGGGAAAATTGCATTTGTTCATAGATAGGCTGAACTAATATAGTAAGAATGACAATCCTACCTAAATTAATTTGCTTATTGAGTGTCATACCAATCAAACTACCTAAAATTAATTTATAGAACTAGAAATATAGTAACAAAAGTCATCTGGAAGAACATAAGATCCAGAATATCAGGCAAATTAATGAAAAGAAATGCAAGGGAAAATCTCCTAGCCACAGCAGATTTTAAATTATATTATAAATCAGCAATCATCAAAACTACTTGATACTGGCTAAGAAATAGAGTGATGGATCAGTGGAATAGGTTAGGTACACAAGATACAATAGTCAATGACTATAGTAATCTACTGGTGAACTCTAAGTGCAGATTGAAGTACTTTTTTTTTACTTTCTTGCTTTTTCTTGCTCTTTTGGTAAAATGGCTAGTATGGACATATGCTTTGCATAATTTCACATGACCTAATTGATCTCATATTGCTTGTCTTCTCAATGGGTAAGGAAGAGGTTGCAGGGAAAAGATTTGGAGAGAGACAGATAGAAAGAGAGAGAGAGAGAGAGAGAGAGAGAGAGAGAGAGAGAGAGAGAGAGAGAATGACTCTCACTGAAGAAAATAACTGCTTAAAAATTTGAATTGTTCATTATTGATTAGAGAAATGCAAATTAAAATAATTCTGAGGTGTCACCTCACACCTATCAGATTGTCTAATATGACAAAAAAGACAATGACATATGTTGGAGGGGATATGGGAAAACTGGGGTACTAATGCTCTGTTTTACTGATTTAGCCATTTTGGAGAGCAATTTGTAACTATGCCCAAAGGGCTATAAAATTGTATACCTTTTGATGCAGAAATATCACTGCTAGATTTATATTCAAAAAATATCCCCCAAAAAGTGAAAATAATCTTTTTGTACAAAAATATTTATAGTAACTCTCTTTGTGGTGGCTAAGAATTGGAAATTGAAGTGATGCTCATTAATTGGGGAATTGCTAAGAAAGCTGTGATGTATAGTTGTGATGGAATATTATGCTATAAGATAATACAAGTGAAATGATTTCAGAAAAACCTGGAAAGACTTACACAAAATGATGCAAAGTGAAGAGAACCACAAGAATGTTGCACACAATAACAGCAATATTGTACTGTGAATGACTTAGCTATTCTCTGCAATACAATAATCCAAGAAAATTCCAAAGGTTTAAATATGAAGCATCCTATCCACCTCCAGAAAAAGAACTGATATTGTTTGAATACGGACTTTCTTTCTTTCTATTTTTAATTCAAGTCTTCTTGTACAAAATAGCTAATATGAAAATATTTTACATGATTATACATATATAACCTGTATCTTATTGTTTACTGGGTTTTGCGGGGGGAGGAAGGGAGTTAGAGAAGGACAAAATTTGGAACTCAAAACTTTAAAAAATGAATGTTAAAAAATTTTTAATGCGTAATTACCAAAAAAATAAAATTTGAGTCATTTAAGTGTTAACTAATGAATCCATCAGACATCAAGAAACAACAAGACAAAGTAAAAAGAATGGGAAAAGTAGAAGAAAATGTGAGATATCTTTTTTGGAAAACTCCTGACCTAGAAAATAGCTTGAGGAGAGATAATTCAAGAATTTTTGGACTACCTGGAGCCTATGATAAAAAAAAAAAGAGGTTAGACTTCAAATTTCAAGAAATTATTAAGGAAAACTACCCAGATAGCATAGAACCAGAGAGCAAAATAGAAATTAAAGAATTCACAATCACCACTTAAAAGAAAATCCACAATGAAAACTCTAAAAATATTATAGCCAAAGTCCAAAACTCCCAAATCAAAGAGAATACATTAAAAGAAATGAGAAGAAAATAATTTAATTACCACAGAGCCACAGTCAGGATCACACAAGATTTAGCAGATACCACCATAGTACTAAACTGCTATAAACAAGCAGAGGGCTTAGAATGTAGTATTCCAGAGGCTATTAAAAGTTATATTGACTCAATATCCCAGTGTTCTCAGTCCTGCTTGTCAGTCAGCATTTGGGGAGGTGTTACCTGATCTCTTAATATTGGTCACATAGTCAAATCATCTGCTACCTGAGACCTTTTTTTCCTCTAACTACAAATCGTCAAATTCTTGTTGCCTTGGGCAGGTACTGAGATGCAAAGGCCCAAACACTTTTGCTTAGGTGGACCTATCTCAGTTGTCTTAAATTCAACTATAAAAACTTGTCCCATCTTGAAGCCGTTGCTGATCTTCAGTGATTAGCACATAAAGGGGTTGATACCTTGATGTACTTATAATAAATTACTTTTAACTATCTTTATTCTGAGTTTTGCCTCATTAATCAGGGTAAAAGTCCAAAATGGAGAATTATCCTTCCAACCAAGCAATGGTGCTAGGGCTAGAGTCAAGAATAAACTAGCCAGCAAAAACTGAACATAATCCTTCAAAAGTAAAATAATGAATACTTAATGAAATAAAGGACTTTCAAGTATTCTTTGTGAAAAAGAATAGAACTGAACAGAAAATTTGGCATTCAAATACAAGACTCAAGAGAAGCATAAAAAGGTAAACAAGAAAGGGAAAGCATAAGGAACTAAGTAAGGTTTTTTAAAAAGGTTAAAGTAATGCAATACTGTTTATATTTCTATATGGGTAGATAATACAAGTAACTCCTTGTAACAATACTGGGATTTGAAGATCTTCCATGCCCCTTAAACTTGCTAACATAGCAGGAAGGGGTGGAGCAAGAGAATGCCGGAACCAAGCTAGTCTCTGTGTGGTGCTGACTGGAAGCAGCGGCAGCAGCAACAGCAGAGGTTGCAGTGAGAACTCTTTTTCTTTGAGCAGGCCAGAATCTCTGCTAAGGACTCCTGCTGAGGACTGCCTGGGATGGGAATTGTTGGGGCCAGAGCTGCTGGGAGCAAGCTGCCTGGATGCTGAGCAGTTGCGTGCGTGAGGAGAGGAGGATCTTTCCTGAGGTAGCCTGTCCTGTTTTGAAGCCTTGAGAATGTGGGTGTTTACTACTTTAACCACATGTGCCAACTTCATAACTACTGTGTTGGCTTTGACTTTCTGGTTTTGGGACTTGGTTTTCTGGTATTTAAATGAATGCCATAGTTATATGTCTTATGTAGAGAACCTGTTATATTTTGTGATTAATAACCATATCAGCATATTTATAGATATTGTAGGCATTGTGAATACTGCATTGCTTATACACTCCTAAGAATTTGATCATTACTGCAGTTAGAAGGAGACTACATAGACAGAAAATATGGGTGTGAGTCTATTATGTTGAGACGTACTAAAAAAAAAATAGATTTTCTGGGAGAAGGGGAAAGGGAGAGAAAGAAGGGGAAATTATCTCATGTAAAAAAGGCAAAGAAGAGCTTTAGCAATGGACTTGAAAATAGAGGGAGAACACAACAATTGAACTTCACTCTCATCTGAACTGTTTCAAAGAAGGAACAACATACACATAGTTGGACATAGAAATTCATCTTACACAACAGGGAAGTAGGAGGGGGAAGCATTATGGGAAAGGGTAGCAAGGAGAAGTGTAAATTAAGGTTGGCAGTGATAAGACCAAACAGATTTTTGAGCAGGGGATAGAGTTCAAAAAAGAGAAGGATAGATAGAAGAGAATAGAATAGAGGAAAATACAGCGCAATCATAACTGTAAATGTAAATGGGATGAAATCTTACATAAAACAGAAGCAGATAGCAAAATGAATTAGTAGCCAGAATTGAATAATATACTTTTTACAAGAGACATACTGAAAACAACAAAAAAAAAAAAAACCTCATATAATTAAAAAATAAAGGGCTGGAAAAGAATCTATTATGCTTCAGCTGAAGTAAAAAAGGCAGGGATAGCAATCATGGTCTCGAACAAAGCAAAAAATGTTGTTCAGTCTTTTCTGACTCTTTGTGACACCATTTGGGGTTTCCTTGGCAGAAATCTTGGAGTGGTTTGTCATTTCCTTCTGCAGCTCATTTTACAGATGAGGAAACTGAGGCAAATAGGGTTAAGCGACTTTACCAGGCTCACACAGCTAGTAAACGTTTGATGTCTGATTTGAAGTCAGTAAGATGAGACTTCATTACTTCATGTAGTCAGTTTATTCACTGTGCCACCTAGCTAAAAGAAAAAAAAAGACTTAAAAGAGATATTCCAGGAAACTACTATATTTAAATAAAAGATACCATAGACAAAGACATAATATCAATACTGAACAAAAATGCACCAACTGGCATTGCATTCAAATTATTGGAGCGAAATTTAAATAAGTTGTAGGAGGAAAAAGTAAAACAATTCTAGTAGAAGACTTCAATTTACTCCATTCAGACCAAGAAAATCTAAGCATAAAATAAACAATAAAAAAGTTAAAGAGATGAAAAGAATTTTTAAAAAGTTAAATATGATACATTTCTGGAAAATAATGAATGGGATTAGAAAACTTTATTGGTTACTTTCACAAAAATTGACCAAGTATTAAAACATAAACCTCACCAATGCAAAAAATCAAAAATATTAAGTGCACCCTTTTCAAATGATAATGCAATAAAAAAAATATTCAACAAAGGACTTTGGAAGAATAGATTAAAAATCAATTGAAAACAAAAATAATATAATCCTAAAGAATGAATAGGCAAAGAACAAATCAGAGAAACAATAATTTCATCAAAGATAATTACAAAAATCAGATAACACACCAAAATTTGTGGGATGGAGTCAAAGCAACACTGAACAGAAAAATCTATATCTCTAAATGTACATATCAATAAAACAGAAAAATAGCAAGTCAACAAATTGAGAATGTGGGTGTTTTTTGAAGCATAGAGAAAGAATAAATTTAAAATCACCAATTAACCACAAAAATAGGAATCCCGAAATTTAGAGGAGAGATTAATAAAACTGAAAGTTAAAAAATCATTGAAGTAATAAATAAAACTAGAAGTTGTTTTTTATTAAAAATAAAATAAAATAAAATGGATAAGAAATGGGCTAACTTGATTAAGAAAAATAAAAGAAAAAGTCAAACTACAAGTCTCAAAAATGAAAAACACTAATACACAATCAATGAAGATAAAATGAAAGAAGATTTCGGAGCTATTTTTCCCAATTCCAACTATATGCCAAAAAAAAAAAAATAAATAACCAAATACCTGACAATATAAGTGAAAGAGATGAATATTTACAAATACATATATTGCACAAATTAATACGAGATGAATTAGAATACTTAAATAACCCTATATTTTTGGGGGGAGGGACAGGGATTGAACAAGCCATGAAAGACATCCTTAAGGGAAAAAAAAAATTCCCCATAGATCCAAATGTTTTTACAGGCAAATTCTAGCAAACATTTAGTCAACAATTAATTCAAATATTATATAAACTATTTGGAAAATAGTTAAAGAAGTTCTATCAAATTCCATCTATGACATAAATATGGTTTTGATATCTAAACCAGGAAGAGCAAAAACAGAGAAAGAAAACTATCTACCAATTTTCCTAATGAATATTGGTGCAGAAATTTTACATAAGTTACTAACAAGGAGATTACAGTGATATATCACAAGGATCAGATAATATGTTTAGTTTCAATTTATACCACAAATACAGGGCTGATTCATTATTAGGAAAATTATAAGTATAATTTATTATATCAATAACAAAAACAACAAAAGCCATATGATTATCTCAATAGAAGAAGAAAAAGCTTTTGACAAGATAGAACACCTATTCCTAAGAAAAACACTAATAAGCACAGAACCAAATGGAGCCTTTTTTTTAAATGATAAGTAATATGTATATAAAACCAAGAGGAAGCATTATCTATATTGGAAAGAAACTACAAGTTTTCCAATAAGATCAGGGGTGAAGCAAATCTGTCATTATCAACATTACTGTTCAATAATGTTAGCTATAGCGATGACAAGAAAATAAGAAATTGAAAGAATAAGCATAGGCAACCTGTAAACAAAACTAGCACTTTTTGCATTATATGATGACATACTTTAAGAACCTTGGAGAGTCAACTAAAAAAACTACAAAAAATAACAACTTTAGCGAAGTTGCAAGATTTAAAAATAGACCCACAAAATCTTCAGCATTTCTATATATTATCAACAAAATCCATCAGGGAGACATAGAAAGAGAATTCTATTTAAAATAACTGCAGACAGCATAAAATATTTGGGAGTCTACCTGCCAAGACACACAGGAATTTTAATGAACACAATTACAAAACACTCTTTACATGAATAAAGATATATCTAAACAAATTGGAGAAATATTAATTATTCATGTGTAGGGCAAACCAGCATAAAAAAATGACAATACTATTTAAATTAATTTACTTATTCAGTTTTATACCATTCAAACTATCAAAGAATAATTATTTTGTAAAGCTAGAAAAGTAATAACAAAATTCATTTGGAGGAACAAAAAGTTTATAATATCAAGGGAATCAATGTGGCCAGGAATAGGGGCACCAGTGAAGGAAGGCAAGCTACCAGTACCAGTACCAGTACCATAATACAAACTGTAATTATCAAAATAATATGATATTAGAAAGGAAATAGAGTGGTTGATCAATAGAATAGATTAGGCACACAATATCCTAAAGTATATGATAACAATAACCTAGTATTTGATAAACTCAAAAATTCCAAATTATTGTGGCAAGAATTCATTTTTTGACCAAAATTATTTTGAAAACTAGAAAACAGTCATGGAAAAACTAGACAGAGACCAACATCTCATACCATATACCAGGATAAGCTCAGTCAACATGGTTGAAACAGAAAGGGTACAATAATCAAATTAAGGAAGCATAAAAAAATTGTCAGATCTGTAGGTAAGGCAAGGATTCATGAGGAGATAAAGAGAATTCCAGGGAGTTAAATACAAATTGTGATTACATTAAATTAAAAAATATTTTTCTCAAACATTACAAATGTATCACAAATTATAAGAAAAACAGAAAAGAGAGGGGGAAATATTTCAAACGACTTTCTCCGAAAAAAGGTCTTGTTTTTCAAATATATACATAAAGGAATGAAATTTATAAAAATAAGAACCTTTCTCTAATTAATAAATGGTCAAAGATATGAACAGGAAATTTTCAGACAATGAAATCAAAACTATCAATAGTCATATGGGGAAATGCTCTAAATCTATAGAAATTTAAAGTGAAACAATTCTGACATACTACCTCACAGTCATCAGATTGGCTAACATAGCAGAAAAAAGAAAACGGACATATGCTGTAGAGAACGTGAAAAAATAGGTATACTGATGCATTGTTGATTGAATTGTAAACTGGTTCAAACATTTTGAAGAAAAATTGGGAACTATGTTCAAAGGGCTATAAAACTGTGCATATCATTTGATCCAGAAATAATGCCACTAGGTCTGTACCCTAAAGAGATTTTTAAAAGAAAAAAAAGATAAAGGACCCATATGTAAAAATATTTTTATAGCACCTCTTTTTCTGGTAGCAAAGAATTGAGGGGGGATGTTCATCAATTGGGAAATGGCTGAGCAAGTTGTGGTACATAAATCTTACTGAATACTATTGCATTGTAAGAAATGATGAAGGACATAGCTTCAGAAAAATCGGGAAAGACATGCAAAGTAAAGTGAGTAGAACCAGGAGAACAATGAACAAAGTAAGAAAATATGTTAAAGACAATCAGCTAGGAAAGAGTTACTCTGATCAGTGTAATGATCCACCACAACTCCAAAGTACTCTTGATGAAAATCCTTATCCCCTTCCAAATAGAGAACTGACAGACTCAGAATATAATTTGAAGCATACTTTTCCCCTTCTTTATTTACCTTGTTGTTGTTTTCCTTTTCAGATCATGGTTAACAGAAAATGTTTTCCATTACTTCATATGTATAGTGAGTATCATTTCTTGCCTTCTCAATTAGTGGGTGAAAGATGGAGGGAGGGAGAGACTTTGGAGCTAAATTTTTATTTTAATATAACAGCACAAAAAGAGTGGAGGATTTGCAAAGGGGAGCTCAGGTAGGGTGGTAATGCTTGGCAAAGGAAAGATGCCTTATTATAACTACAATTTTTTCAATCACAACAATAATTAGATTAAGCTTGTTTTTTCTACTCAATGCAAGTGTTGTCAAAGTGTACATGTAACATTTTAAAATTATACAATAAAAAATTCCATTTTTGGTATAAAAAAATGACAGGAAAGGGAGCAGTTAGCAGAGAAATACCTTTGTGTGGTAGAGCTTGTTGAGGAAATTATTAAAGACATTAAGACCTATGCTGCCGGTATCATTGCTACATTATGTGCTTCCTTGCTATATTTTTGTAATTATTTGGCAACTTCTCTGCAGTACCCCCTCTACATGCTGCATATATTGGTAGAAAAGTGTGACCCAGGTTTATATATGGACTCTGACGCACTGATTTTTCCTGCATTTGTTTTATATTTTAGCAACTATGATGTATTGGCTATTATTGATTTTAACTGAAGTAAAAAGGTTATGTTTAAGTTAATGATGCCATTATTGTAACTGATTATTTAATAGTTTGAATTATAGCCATGTGGTGGCAGACTTTCACTGGGAACCCCAAGATGACAGTGTGAAGGCAGTTAGTGGTGAGTGAGCCAGCCCAGAGAGTATATAAACATGCCCCATGTGAGGAACATGCCCCTATACTGTATGGATTCATGCCAGATACTCTACTCAGGTGCTACATTAGGAATTATTATGCTTGTAGAAATTTCAGTTGAATAGATACTGGAGGTGCTACAGAGACAAAGCAGTCATGGGTACATTTGTACCAGAAGAGGTGGCATTCCACCACTCCCTATAAAATGCAGCCTTTGTCCTCACAGCATAGGCAAAAGTCTTCACACTCCCTGGCCCATCCCCAACCCCTGGGAAGAGACAGAATGGTACATCAAAAAGCAAGAGTGTGTTCCTTCCACTAGTAAAAGATTGTGAGGCATAACAATGTTGAGCCAAGAGCCTAATGCAAGGAAGAAGTATTCATCCCCCTCTTCACATACATAAATTTCAGATACACATATGTGAATGCCAGAAATTCCTAGTCATATCACTATGACTACTAAGAATAGTCTCTAAGAGGAGAAAGGGAATCAGATTTTTAAAAATGTTCTTGATCTATTTCCCATCAAACTGAAAACTCTCTACCTTCATATGACTGAAATACTGTGCTTTCCCACCACCTTTATTTCATGTGAAAAACACACTAGGAAATAAGTGTTGGGATGCCATGTGGTTGAGGTGCTTCTCCTGCCTAGTGCATAGCTTCCTAGGGAGTAGGAGTTCCCTGGGGGTGAGAAGGTAATAAGATTGAAACCTTTGGTAATAAGGGACAAATCTTGCCTTAGCAATCTGGGGATGAAGCAAAGAACAATATGAATTCTGCTGTTCCTTATGGGTGCTCTTTCTGTAACAGTCTTCCCCTTATCTTCCCCATCCACCTCACAATGAGCCATCAGGACCTAAGCAAGTTTCTATGGGTAGCTTTAAGCACATTAGTGCGGGTTAAATGGGAACACTGTGAGGACTTCAGATCTATACAGGGCGAAGGTCATGCATGCCTGGATTTCCTCAGGAAAGAAGATTTGTCTTTTTCACTGCTGCCCATCCCCCACAGACATTTTTGTCCAGACCGCAAACTAGGTTGAATTCTGCCATTTTCTATGGACTAGTTTTCCTTTTAGAAGAACCAAAGAAGCATTTCTTCCCTTCTCAGCAGCAATTAGCATCAAAAGCAATCAGCATACTATATATTCACATTGATATTCAATTGATAGGATTAACCAGAGACACCCCCTCCTTTGGCAGATGTAGAGGGAAAGCACTATAATTAAGACGGGTGTTATGGGAATCTGAAGATCTTCCCTGCCCCTAGGCCCTTTGCTAAAGTGGCTACGTGACTCTGAGCACCTTCTGATATTTGAAAGTATACTCTGTTCCCTAACAGGCTGAATGTGGTCACGTGGAGCCTGTGGCGCCA
>CM053585.1:270551249-270598135 GCA_028646515.1 Pseudochirops corinnae
CTTCTGTTTGTATTCTCTGAAGTTCAGGGTGCTTACTTTTCCCCCTGAACTAGGTAAATAATATGTTTGATTAAAGTAAGATTGTTAACCCATTTTGAGTTGCTTTCCTTTAGAAAAGCAGATCTAAGAACCTGTGCTAGTAGCTGCCCTAGGTATGCTAGGGTGCTTGCTGATACGAAGGGTTCCAGAAAGGTTCCTACAGAAGTTAGGGTTTTACTCTGAATGTAAAGGAAGTCAGAGAGGTCAATACTCAGGGTGCAGGGAGAGCATTCCAGTCGTGGACAACACTCAGGAAAAATGCCCTGAGTCAATAGATGGGGTACCTTGTTTGTAGAATAGCAAAGAAGCTGGTGTCCCTGGATTAAAGAGTATGTATTGGGGAATGATGTGTTGGTTGGTTATTGTCCTTTGTTCTTGAGGAAGACCAAAATGACATTACTATGCTAAAGTTGAGTTTTAATGTGTCCAGCTGTGGCTAATCAGATCAATATGAGCTTGCAATGCTGTACCACAGATCAGGCACAAATAGTCTGTGTGAACATTTGGGGTAGAATCTCCAAATCTGAGCATCTTGCAGGTTTCCTTTGAGCTGTTTCAATTCTGCTTTGCTCATAGAGCACAACACCTTTTCTAATGTGGACACACCATGCTAAGTGGTCCTGTGCCAGTGTCTCCCATGTCACACAATTAATTCCAAAGTTCTTGAGAGTGTCCTTGTATCTCTTCTTCTGACCACCATGTGAGCACTTGCCCTGTGTGAGTTCTCCATAAAACAGTCTTTTTGGTAAGCATAGGTTTTTGCATTCAAACAATGTGGCCAGCCCATCAGAGTTGTGCTCTCTGAAGCTGAATTTGAATACTTGGCAGTTTAGTTAGAATAAGGACCTCAGTGTCTGGTACCTTGTCCTGCCAGGTGATCTTTAGAATCTTCCTAAGACAATTCAAATGAAAGTGATTCAATTTCTTGGCATGGCAGTGGTAGGTAGGGGTATAGGGTATGTTCAGGGAGGACTGGTACCTCTGGTGTGATAACTGCTGAGCCCTTTTCAAGGTTGTTTTCCACACTTTAGTGTCTACCTGCTCTACCTAACTCTCACCCATGGCTCCAAGAAGCTGTAGCATGCACAGCGGCCACGACCCAGTAAACCATTTCTGCAGATGTGTAAAACCAAGTTGAGGGTAATCAAGGAGTTTCAAATCCATTGGTGAGTTAGGGGAGTGTCTACCCCAGGCATGTAAAGACTTCCCCTAGTGGAAGGGGCAGATGAGAACAACTTGTTCCAACAGCCATGAAGTAGCTGAAGTAGATGATGTGGAGCGCTTTAGAGCTTGGTTAGTCATCAAAGACATCAAGGTCATCCACTGCATCCTGGGCCATACCCAGTTGTCTTGATTCTGTCCTGCCACTGGACTGTGATGACTCTGGAGGAGAGAGTGAGGCTGATGATTTCATGCAACTCTGCCTCGCTTAAATCCAATTTATGCACAAATAAAAGACATCACCCATACCATTTTACCATTTTACCATTATACCTATTTCAAAGTCCTGTGGTAACAGACAAGTGGTGAAGCAGCAGGTACAGATACACTGGGAGCTGTAGTCACAACCCTGTACACAGACAGCCCAAGCCATCAGGTCATCTTCTCACTGGAAGCAGCAGTAGAAGAATCCAGCCGTCTGGGTGTCTGAGCAGTCTTTTAAGGAACACACTGCTCAACTCCTGGTGTGAGGAAGAGTCTAGAAAAGGTACTCTAAAAATTGTTTGCTTACCCAACCATGGCCAGGCAGGCTGGGAATCTTATTCTGTAGTTGAAACACAAAAAAAGTACAGAAATGTCTGCAAAGACAATTTCACTCACCATAGGCATATGGAATGTACACACACTTATAGACAACACAAAATCCAGTAGACCTGAAAGACAATAGCTCTTGTTGCAAGAGAACTCAGCAGGTATCACATCCAAATAGCAGCCCTGAGTGAAATAAGGCTGGCAAATGAAGGCCAGCTTACTGAAGTCAGACCTGATGGAATAGCCACAGTGAAGGAGAGAGCTCCATGAAACTGGTGTAGGTTGCGCAATCAAAATAAATCTAGTCAACAAGTTAGTATGCCTGTGAAAAGGAGTGAACCACAGGTTCATGACAATGTGATTGCCACTTGCAGGAAAATGTCATGCCACCATCATCAGTGCCTATAGTCCCTCTATTGAGGTCAGGGAACCATAAATGTTGAGGTTTAAGGCTTAGGGGTGTGCGAGACCCCAAAATACCAACACACCGGGTCCTGCCAAATGAATTCGACTCAAGTCTTTGACCTGATGAAGTCAAAGAAAATTTTTATGGAATAAGGTATAAGAAGTCAGGAAAGGTAGGAAGAGGCTAAAGAGCTCTGAATTCCAAACAGAGCATGTTATATTATTCCTGGAAGTAACAGGAAGTCACTGGAGTTTATTGATTAGGAAGGGGACATAATCAGATCTATCTGCATTTTAGGAAAATCATTTTAGTGGATCTATAGAGGATGGACTAGAGTGAGGAGAGATTTAAGGCAGGCAGACCTACCAGCAGCTATAGCAGTAATCAAGATGTGAAATTGTAAGGGCCTATACTGGAGTGGTTGGTGGTGGTATGCTTCCTTCCTTCTCAAAAAGGACCAATGGCATTGAAACGGTGATGTCTTGACTTGCAAATCAGTTGGGTTTAGGTGAGGCAGAGCGATGAAAAGTCATCAGCCTAGCTTTCTCTTCTAGAGTCATGAGAGTACCATGGTAAGACATGGGTCAGGACAAGGGGCACTGGCCCCAAATGCAGTTGGAGACCTTTACTTTTTAAGCTTTCCCAGGTCTCTGTTTGGCTAAGGCAACACCCATTCAGGAATTAAAGGCTAGGTAAGAATTGAGGCAAAAGATGACCGGGTTTCACAAAAGAATTAACCTGGGAGGGGAAGATCCTCAGAGTTTCTGCCCAGAACAGCAACAATTGCTTTTTATACTCACTCTCAGCCATGAAAACCCAAACAATGAGCAAGTGAGGCTTGAGCTGGGACTTAGTATTGGTCTATCTTTGAAAGACAGAGTGATTTGGGTTTAAAGACAGTCAAGTAGTTTCATTTGAATCACAATAGGCTTTATCAAAGCCTGTCTTTTCAGAATTATTTCCAGAAATCTTAAATGAAGGTAGAATCAGAGTAAAGAATGGGGAGAACTCAAGAGATGCTGCCAAAGTTAAATTGACAGGTCTTGGCAACACTTGGATATGGGTTTGGGTTGGGGCTTAGACAGGTGGTGAGAGATAGTGAAGCATAAGTAATGATTCCTAGGCTGGGAGACTAAAAATAGAAAGATGATACTGCCCTCTACAGCAATGGAAGATAGGAGATGAGGGAGGAGGGTTTAGGAGGAAAGATATTAAGTTCTATTAAAGACTACTCTTTGTGTAAAGATTCTACTTGATGCTCTTTGGGGTCCCTTCCAACTGTGTGTATATACTTCTGCAATTAAGCTTGTCACATAATGTAGTCTGCCCACAAAGTACACAAATTATCCCAAACCTTAATTGCTGTGCATGAGTCATTTCCAGTCCTTTCTTTTTTGCTACTCGTACTCATTACTTGGGGACTTCCCTCACACCAAACACCCTGGTTTTGGGGCCAGATGGGAAGTTTTATTCTGAGTAATTGGTCATATATTGATGCAACTATTATTAGGAGATGCAGGTTTGCTTAACTTCGCTATCAAATCATTCATTTACTTTATTACACTCTTAATGAGGCTTTCAAAGTATCTAGCACTATTCTTCATCCATAGAGCACAGAAAGGACAAACTAGATACATTTGTTGACATCATTTATACTCTAGTTAGAGAAGCAAGATGTCTACACATGAGTCCAAAAGAAAAAAAATGTACCCAATTCCCCAGTTTAACAATGAGTGCAGCAAACCATAAGTTGTTGTCCACATGTTAAGAATAAAGACATAGTTTACTTACCTGTGTGAGTATTTTCACAGGAGCAAAACTCTTGGTTTTCAAATATAATCCAGGGGCCTTGAAAAATCCTGAGAAGCTGATGGCGTAGTGGATAGAACACTGGAACGAAAATTGAAAAGACCTGAATTCAAATTTGACCTCATTTACTTATTATCTAGTGATCCTGGGCAAGCCACTTAGCCTCTGTTTGCTTCAGTTCCTCAAGCATAAAACACTGATTATAATAATAGCACTTACCTACCTAGATCGTTGTGAGGATCAAATGAGATAATATTTGTAAAAAGTGCTTAGCATAGCTCCTTATACAAAGAACGCATTTAACAAATATTTATTCCCTGAGGCTGTATCAAAGACTGGTTGGTGCTTGGATCTGCTCTTACTCTGGGTTTCATACCATTGGTTAGTCCTGAGGCTACCACATTCCATACAGACATTTGATATCTGATGAATCTTACCATGTACTTTTTGTTCCAGTAACTGGTTATAGAAATATGATTCAGAGAAGTCTGTCTGTGCATCAAATGGTCTGTCTTATAACAATGAATTCCATTTTTGCTCTGCTGTTAGCTAAGTATTGTATATGTCAGGGTGGAGGTAGAGAAGAGGGGTGACAGCTAGGTGGTACAATGGATAGAAAGAACACTGAGTCTGGAGCTAGGAACACCTGAGTTCAAATCCATTCTCAGATATTTATTATCTGTATAACCCTTGGCAAGTCATTTAATCTCTCTTTGCCTCAGTTTCCACATTTGTAAAATGGAGAATCATAATAGCACCTATGTCCCAGGGTTATTGTGAAGACCAAATGATATCACAATTGTAAGGTGCTTAGCATAGTACCTGGCTAATTAAATTGGATGAAAGCCAGAACCTCCGTTTATTTTCTTACATACTTCAGCCTGGAGAGTGGATCTTTGACTCTTCCTGAAAGCTTGCTCTAAGACTTAATTAATTATAGACTTGGAGATGCAATTTGATTGCTATAGCACTGTCAGGCAGCAATCAGGGGAAGTCTCTTACTTCTGCTGAGTTGTTGATTATTATAATGTCATGGTGCCATATAACCTACTTGTTAGGAAGCATAGAGTTCAGGGTGACTTTTAATGGAAGTATGAACATTTCCTACTAATAAATACCTATATCTGATGACATGAGTGCATGTAGCTTCCTTAATTCAAACTTTGTCATAGAAACAACATCTGTACTACAGAGTCTGAATACAGATTGAAGCAAACAACTTGTCTCTCTCTTTTGTGTTTTGTTTTGTTTTGTCCCTTCTTTCTCATTGTTCATTCCATTGGTTATAACCCTTCTTTACAACTTGACTAATGTTTAATGCGAAGGTATTTGTAGAACCTATATTTGATTACATGCCACCATAGGGGGGATTGGAAATGAGAGGGAGGGGAGAAAATTTGGAACTCCAGTGATTGTGGAATTGAATGTTGTAAACTAAAAGTAAATAAATAAATAAATTTTTTTAAAAAAGAAACATTTGCTTCATGTAAGCTGATACAATTTTTGTTTAAAAGGTACTGAGACTGTCTTCCAGACTTATTTGGCTCAGGTGATTACATGAGAGCTTGAATCTATATGAAAAAGCTGGTCTATGTAGAAATAGAACAGCTCTCTCAGACTCAGCTGGCATACCAACAAATCCATCACAGAGATGAAGCTGAATCAATGCTATATTAGTAATGAGTATCCTTTCTATGCTATGGTGAAATAACCCTCCTTTTGTTAACTGTTAGATGGTCTACTAGTACCTCATTTCATTCTAATTCTGAGCCTTAAATACTAGACTGGCCTGAATCAGACTGAGTTACAATAGAATGATAATTAGTAGGTTTTTATGAGAATGGTCTCACTGAAGTAACGGACACAAGAAGCAGAAGATGAACTGAAAGTGGATTCTGAGCTTCTAGTACTACATACATCAACAATTTCATTTCCTCTTTTCCTATGCTAATTCCATCAGTTTATCTTTCTTAACCTAATGCTATAATTAGCATTTCTAGAATTGTATTAAATAATAGTGATAGTGTTTATCCTTTCTTTACCCCTGTTCTTATCTGAAAGGTCTCTAGTTACATTACACATATTATTTGTTCTTGTGTGTGAGATGAAAGAGTTCAGAGTCTGAATCTAAGGTCAGAAAAGGTCTTTATTCCTTCTCATGAGAAAGGACCCTGCCCCTGTCGCCCGCATGGCAGCTAGGAGAGAGCAACAGGTAGAAGCCAGACCATGGTTATATAATCTTCTAATGCAGAAACCCAGCCCCCCCAACTGGCCTTCACTCTTATTGGTAGGGGGGCTGACCCACAATCTAAGAGTGGGAATATCTCTGAGACAAAAGACCCGGAAACATGTGGGTGTCCAATGAAAGCAGTCTTAATCTCATTTGGCCTATCTTCTGCTGAGTTGGCTCTGGGGGAGGGTCTCCATTGCTCTAAGCCTCAGATTGCTTGAAGGTCAGGTGACCTAACCCCAGGCCTAGTGAATACTGAAGCCATTCTAGATTTGATTTTTCAGAATGGGGAAACTTCACTATAAATTATCCCTCACACTTGGTTTCTTATAGGTATTGTTTACTATTAAGGAAAATTACTCCTAAATTTTTAGTGTTTTAAGCAGAAATAAGTTTAAGAAATTGTCAAAAAGCCCTTTCAGCATATATTCCAATATATCTAATCCAATAAACATTTATTAAGCATCTACAATGTGCCAGGCACTGTGTTACAATTAATAGAAATTAATGAAATTAATAAAAAGACAATCCCTGTCCTCAAGGACCTTACTGTCCAATGGGGTAGAGGTAGATAACAGAGAGTGCTCTATCATCCAGAAAGAAGGGGAGAGAGATCAGGGGTCATCCAATGTGAGAATACCTTGTTCCACAGAGTTGAAACCAGGCAAAAGAGAGAATACAGAGAGGAGTGAGCCATAAAGTTCAGTTTCTGACTTCCATTAAGGATGGTATTGGAGGGAGTTTGGTACTCCACCTTCCCCTCCTCCCCACCTCCCCCCCCCCCCCCAGAAATCCAGTAAGAGGGAGAAAAAGGCTGAGGAAGGTGGTATTGGTCAAAGCTTGATGGAAAGAATGGTGATGAGATAAGAGATGATGAATTTAGCATGGAAGGAGGAAGAGAGGAGAAAGAAAGAAAGAAAGAAAGAAAGAAAGAAAGAAAGAAAGAAAGAAAGAAAGAAAGAAAGAAAGAAAGAAAGAAAGAAAGAAAGAGGGGGGAGAGAAAGAAGGAAGGAAGGAAGGAAGGACGATATATGGAGGAGAAAAAGGAGGGAGAAGATGATAAGACAGAGGAGAACAGGTAGAGAAAAAGGAGAAAAAGAAACATTTTATTGGACCTACAAATGGAAGACATCTCTGAAGAAAGACTACAGAAATCACAGGGCTGAGAATGCTCTAGTTTGAGGATTGATTTATGAAGCATACAGATGATTTTGAGGTAAACTTGTCTCCTAACCATATCAAAGCTGGATTGTAGGTACGCTCAAGTTCATATCACAATAAACCTTTTATTCACACCAATACTTCCCTGAACTCTTGTGAATGATACTGTGTGTTCATGTATGTGTGCCTAACAAGGATGATGGGGCCAAGCATGTGTCCTGGTCTCTTCTAATGAGTCACATGGTTTGACCTCTTATCAAAGGACATGCAATGAACAGTGCTTCCTATTTGATTCCCATTGCTTACATGTCTTCAAGCTATTAAAGATGATTGACTGCTGTTTCAGAATGAAGAGAAAATCTTCATCTTTTGAGTATGTAATTTGGTCACATTTAGGCAGCCTCTCCCTTGTACTTACAGTGAAGTTGAAGGGAAAGGGATTTCTCTTCTTCCAATTCCTATTCCTCCCTCTGCCCTTTCCAGGAGCTATAGTGTTTACGAGCATATGACAGTGAGAAAATGTGCTTGCCTAGGCAAGTTCATTATTTTTCCACAAGTCCCTAACTTTTCCTTTGAATTTCTTTCCCAAAGAGTAGATGAAAAAAGTTATCCTGAAAAATAAATGTTTCCAACCTTGGTGTCTACCGAGAGCTCCCAAAGCAAATGCTATTTGTCCATAAGGAGGTGATGTCTGAAATAGCTTCACAGGCAAGGTCATCATTATCAGAAAATTTTTTGCAACTGCAAAAACTAAAGAGATATGTTGGTCTGTCCAGAAGGTCATGACTTTTGATTGTATAGATAATACATATGCAAAGTGAAAATGGAATAGTACTTCCTCAATATTACAAAATAGTCATATCTTGTGACTGTATAAAAAGTCATAGACAATTGTTTTATATTTTAGGGATTCAGTAATACTAATTTATGAGCTTTTCAAGTTTTGTGCATTCCTCTCTTGTCTTCACTCTCTTCTGGGACTTTTTCTATAATGATCCAGAAACTTCTTCACTCTAGAAGCTTACTCCAATCCTAGATTTCACCCAGCAGAAGTACCCTCTATCTCTGAGGTCTCTCCCTCTGATTGATTAGTTCCTCCCAGTGTCTCCATTTTAAAGAAGATATTCAGGGTATCCATATCTTTATTGCTCTCCAGGCTGCATTCTTGATTCTCTTCCCAGACTTTGTCTACATTGCTCTTGCATCAGGAACTTTCATTTCTCTAACTCCTTCTACTTTTCTTGTTTTCAGTTAATTTTTTGTTACATTTTAAGTTCTGAATCGTTTCCCTCCCCTCCCTGCACTAGAGAAAGCCAACATTTGAGGCAGATTTATAAATATATGTAAAACCATACCGTGACTACCTCTATTTATCAGTTTTTTTCTCTCAAGGTGGATAGCATCTTCCCTCACAAGGCCTTGATTTGAATATTTATTGTATTCAGAATTGAATTTGATTTGAATATTTATACTATTCAGAATGACTTGGTTGTTCACAATTATTCTTCAAACAATATTGCTGTTACTGTATACAATGTTCTCTTGGTTCTGTTCACTTCACTTTTCATTATTTCATGCAAGTCTTTTATTTTTTTCTAAAACCAACCAGCTTATCATCACAATCATATACCACAACTTGTTTAGCCACACCCTAATTGATAGGCATCCCTTCAGTTTCCAGTTCTTTGCCACCATAAAGAAAACTGCTGTAAATAGGGTCCAAGGATATATATGCAGTTTGATAACTCTTTAAGCATATTTCCAAATTGCTTTCCAAAATGATTGCATCAGTTCACAACTCAGCCAACAGTGTATTAATGTCCTAATTTTTCCACTTCTCCTCCAACATTTGTCATTTTCCTTTTCTATTATTTTGTGTGTGTGGGGGGGGGGGGGGGGTTCATCCTTTGTTCTTGAAGAGGACCATGACATCAGGAAGATGATGCCATGATTTGCAAGTGTATTGGATTTGAGTGAGGGAGGGATGTACAAAGGCACCAGTCTCACTTTCTCCTCTAGAACCATCTGGGTCCAGTGGCCAGATATAGATCAGGACAACTAGAGATGGCCCAGGATACAGTGGGAAACCTTGGCCTATTCAAGCTAAGGTCTTTCTAAGTTCTCAGTTTGACTGAGGCAGTGATTAGGATTATTAAAGTGAGTCAAGAGAAGGACCCTTTAATCTCAAAACAAAACAAAACAAAACACATCAAACAAGGAGGGGAAGAACCTGGAGAGGCAGAGGAGAGGGAGGGGAAGGTTTGGTCAAAAGAGAAACAATTACTATTTACATTCACTCTGAGCCATTGCAGACCAAAAAATAACCATTAAGTGATCCTTGGCAGGGACCTCTTGCTGGCCAATCAATGAGAGCCAGAATCAATTAGGTGTAAGGTGTGATTTTTAAGAAAGAAATCTGTCCAGGAAACCCCAAGATATCAAGGTAGATTTCGGCCATAAAAATTCACCTTCCTTCAAGCAGAGCACTCTCAGGTAGGGCCTGATACCCCATGTGGAGAGAGAAAAGGAGAGAAGTAGCTGAGTTCTAAACTGGCCAGTTGGATCCCTCATGGGGCAGCTTGGACACAGGTTGTAGTTTGTCATTCATTTTCAAGGAGGACTATGACATCAGAAAGATGACAGCATGTCTTGCAAGTAAGTTGGATTTTAGTGAAGCAGGACTGTGCAAAGTCACCAGCCTCACTTTCTACTCCAAAGTCATCTGGCTCCAGTGACCAGATATAGATCAGAAGAAGTAGAGATGGCCCCTCTCTCATTTTAACCAGTATGATAGATCTCCCTCCACCTTTCCAGCCTCCTTTCAAGTGTTATCTTCCTCTATTGGAATGTAAACCCCTTGAGGGCTATTTTTCTGTCTATATGTATGTTCTCAAAACTTAGCGCAGTGCCTGGCACATAGTAAGTGCATGTTGACTATATTACATATTTATTTTCCAGTGCAGGAAATAAATAGCTATCCTATGACTGATGCCTACTTTGTAAATTTAGTACCTTTTCTAGAAATGATCATATAAATTTCTTTTAGGAGAGACACTAGCAATGAGTCATGCCTAACCTTTACTAAAAAGAGTTTCCCTTGAACTAGAGAGAAGAGGCTTAGTAAGCTAGCAAGTGCATTAAAAAGCCTGATCTCTTATCTTTAAGATCAGGCTTTTCTAGTCTATAGTGAGAGCACTTGAAGGAAGCCCTCTCTCTCCCAACCATAGATGACAACCTTCAGTTATGCCAATCTGGGGTCCCAACTACTTATTCCTCCACTGTCTCAGAGGAATTAAAACTGAGAAGCTCAACTTTGTCTTGTAGAGGCTGATCAACTGCATTATCCAAACCCTTTAGCAGAGTTAGCTGTAAAAAAGATCTTAGTCTTGCTCCCTGCTAACTTGGTGGGATAACTTCATGATGCCATCAGATTGTGTCCTTCCTACTAGTTGTACCCTGGTACTGCCAGAAGCTTAGCTCCAGAAATCATTGGCTAAAATTGCAGCTTTCATGACAGACATAGGACTACCCCTGGCCTCCTTATACTCTGTAGAAGATTGAGGAAACAGGAGAATACGGTTAGCCAGGAGCTAATGAGTAGTCTTCAGATTTTGTTTGGTTTGTTTGTTTGTTGTTTGCTTAATTTGTTTTTGGTAAGAACCATAATGTGGTAGGTTTTTTTTCAAATTTCGTCTTTGATTACTTTTTTTTCTTTCCTTTTGGGGACTCTTTGCTCATAATATTTGAAGTGAAGAGGGCAGAACTATTTTACTCAATCAACTTCCTAGGATTTTCTTTCCAACCTCTTTCCAGTGTTGATTGATACTTCTCCCTCTCATATACTTGACATTCTGATGCAGTTTGAGGGTGTAAGAACCCTAAAATACCAAGGTTCAGGAATTGGAGCTGCCTAGAAAAAATTCATGAACTCCAGCAGTCTTCTAATCAAGTGACAAAAAGTTTATTATAATTCTAATAAAGGTGAGCAGAGCTCCTTTAGGGAACTCACAACCTAACAGGGGTGATGTTAAAGCTTATATAGGAAAAATTCTATGAGTGGTATGCCAAGTATGCTGAGTAGGTGGTGAACATACAGTTTCTATAACTTGGGCACAGGCATCACTTACTACTGGAATAGCCTGGGGAGAGGGGAAGCGTAGTTTCTAAGGGGTCTGTACATCTGTATGTCTATATCTGTAACAAGAAAGCCTCAGGAGTCAACATCTATAGCTTGACTGTGTACAATTACTGTAAGAATCAGTACGTGATGGTTCTGTTGGTACAAGATAGTACTGTTCATACAAGGGAAACTCTATACAGGTCAGCTTGTTCTTGTAACAGGGAGAGATAGTTTGCCTCACTAGGCCAATTCATGAGTTATTGCCAGAGATAGGGTCTTTGACTGGGAAGAGATATGATCCTAGGGCTGGGGTCTGAGCACCCCATCAGTTCCAATCTTAGTGGCCTACTTGTTGTTCTCTACATGTGACATTCAGTCATCTACCTTCATGTTTAGGAGGGCTGTCTCCCAAGACAAGAATGCAGTCTGTCCTCACCTCCACATCTTAGGATATCTAATTTTCTTCAAGGTTCAACTCATATGCCACCTCCTATAGTAGGCCTTTCTTGACCTCAAAAGCTATTAATACCGGCTTTCCAAAAAAAAAAATTGCACTTAATTTGCACATAATTTGCATTGACTTATCTGTGTACATGTTTTATCCTGTGAGTTGAAAGTAAGATTCTTTAGGGCAGAGACTTTTGATTTTGTGTCTTTTAATACAAATTCATTGAAAATAGTGGTCCCTTAATAAAGGCTTATTGAATGAATTAATGAATCAATCAATTAATCAAAAGGAATTGTGTGAGGAGATCATGGGTGAAGTGCCACAAAGGAAAACACTCAAAGTTTCACAAATCAGGCAGTTTATTGCTCACAGAAATGCAAGCAAGAGTCTCACCAGACCTTCAGCTTCATGCACAATCATGAATAGCAACACAAGAGTATAGTAGGATGAATCCCCAAACAAGAACCCAGAGTCCTGGGTCTTTACTTTTATATTTGTTGTTGCTAGACAGATTCACAAGGATGGAGTGAGAGGAGGACCTTAGGAAGAGTCAGGGTGACCTGCACAAGAGCATTTTAGTTAGGAAGTATGCTAAACATGCATACATGGATTAGATGGAATTGGCTAAATTGACTATGATCAGGAGAGCCTTGTATTCATTGCCTAAATGAAGGTAAGTAACTCTTATCAGTTACATAGGAACTTCTTAGTACATAGTCTGATCAATCAGCAATCAAACATGGAGTCACTCTGTCATTTAGGACCTAACTATAGACCAGTCCTCACAAAATGGAAATAGGTGTTGAAACAAGCATAGGTGTAGAAACTGAAACGTTTTCTTTCTTTTTTCCCTTCCTTTCCTTTCCTTTACTCTCCCTTGCCCTGCCTTCTCTTCTCCTCCCTTCCCTTTCCACAGTCCACATAGGGCATCATACCTTTATCTGTGGGTGCTCTGCCCAAAGGAAAGTAAATATTGATTGCTGAAACTTCACAAGATATCTTGGGGTTTACAGGTTAATTTTCTTTCTTGAGAAAAAACTTAAACCCAAATCACTCCTCTTATTGAATGGCCAACCATAGGTCCCAGGCCAAGCCCAAATTAGTGGGTCAATGTTTGGACCCTGATTGAATCTGAGTGAATGGACATAGCAATTATTTCTGTTTGCATCAGAAATCCTGAGGGTCATCCCCTTCCAGGTTGATTTGTTTTTGTCATTTTGTCAAAGATGTCATTCTTTGCCCCATTTCTTCCCTAGGCTTAGTCACTGAATGGGTATTGCCTCAGTCGAATTGAGACCTGTTAAAGACCTTAGCTTAAAAAAGACCAAGGTCTCCCAATGCATCCAGGGCCACTTCCAGTCATCCTGTTCTATATCTTACCACTGGGCCCAGATGGCTCTGGAGGAGAAAGTGAGTCTGGAGACTTTGCACAGCCCTCCCTCCCTTAAGTCAAATTTACTTGCAAGTCATGGCATCACCTTCCTAATGTAATGGTCCTCTTCAAGAATGAAGGACAAATGACAACAACCAATCAGTACATCTTTCTCCACAAATATTTTCACAGAGCTAACCTTCTGGAAATTGACTCAGGCTCGGAGCAGGACCAGGATTATAGTCACATCAACAATAAGGATCATAGCTAGGAAGTGAACCTCATTTGGAATGGGAGGAGTAGATTCAACACACACAGTCCCCAGTCTTGTTACCTACTATCTGAGTGACTTTGGACAAATCACTTAACTTCCTTAGTCTCTGTTTCCTTATCTGTAAAATGAGAGAGATCAGTTAGAAGGGCTTTAGGCTGTATCCTGTTTCTAAATGAATGATCCCATAAACCAAAGTCCCATCACTCCAAGGTTAACACTCGTTACACAGGGGCCCTCCTTTTTGTCAAATTAACTCTGCCTTTATTCAGATACAAAATCAGATCATTAGATCACAGATCTAGAGTTGAAAGGGAGCTATAAGATCATTTGGTCCAATATCTCATTTAAAAAATTAGAAAATAGGCCCAGAAAGGTGAGGGGAGTTGCTGAAAATCACACAGATAGCGAGAGATAGAGCTAAGATTTGAACTCTGTATAGTACATTACTTTAAAAGCATCAGTTTTTCAGAGACATCATTTTTATTTGGCAGAATGACTTTCAGTAGCCAGAAGATTGAGGAGGAGTTTGTTTAATGACATGTTTTCTCCAGAGAAAGAGATAACCTAACAAACACATCTTTTGAATAAATTTCAATAAGCAATGGAATAAGCACATAGTAATTGGGAGTTTCCAGAGCTAAGGAATAAAAAGTCCATGTTTGTTGCTTTTATTTGAGGAAATTGGATGTGCTGTATAAAGGGAACGATCGGTCTTGCACAAACCATAATGAACAAATTTAACTCTGCTATCAATCCTCCTAAAGAAAGGAAAAAAAGAAAAAGTTTACGTGGAAGCAAATCCTTAGTGTCCATATTTCTCAGATGAAGGGATTAGCCTAGGTGATCTCTAAGACCCCTCTGAATCATATCAACCTACAATACATTGTCCCATAGAGGGACCTTGTGAATAGCTTCAGACAAATGCAAAATTTTGGATATAGGAGCCTTTGCAAGGAAAGAATCTGCCTGTTCCATGGCAAACATTCATTCCCTTAAAGACTACACAGGGGATGTCTCTAATTCAATGGTAAAATGACCCATCTAAGGAACTGAAATGACCACAAATGTGAGCAGCAGGAGCAACAACCTTCACCTCTGTGGTACTGCTGACCATTGATGAGAGATGGATGGAATACCCCATCCATGACTTGTGTATACCTAGGGCCAGAAAATCTGAGTCTTTGAATATTGAATTGCTTTTTTTTTAAAGTCGTATAAGAAACAAGTAGCTTTAGGAAAACATATGACCTGAAAAGAAAAAAAAATTAAATTCCAGTTGTTTAAAGTTTTCAAATAAATGTTATGAGGCACTTCTTGACCTTTCCTTTTCACTAGGCCCAACTCTTAAAATAAAATAAAATTTGAGAGTTTGGTTATGCTATATACCCTCATCATGGGTGTGTTGGGGGTTAGGGTCCTTGAAAATTAGACGAAGTTCCAGGTTTTTTTCTTTCTTTTCCCCCTATCAAGAGTGTGTGTAGACTTCATGTGGAAATAGGTGAAAGTATTTTGAGATGTGCTCTCAGAAACTGAACTCTAGTTCCAATTTCTCAGTCCTGTTAGCCTGGAAGCAATGTCCTTCTGTTAGTTACTAACTCCATAAATTGGCTTAGATTTCTCTGTTTGAGAAAGAAAATTGCCATTTGTTTTGTTTGAGGTTCCCTTACATATTTATTGATGGAATTAACCTCATTTTTCATTCCCTAAATCCAAAGATAGGATGTGGGAGTAGGGATTCATCATAACAAGATTTAAGATTATCTCCTCAATCTTCATATTTCTAAGCACTTGCTCTAAAAATCAAGGCTCGGGATAACAGGACACTATTTTGAAAACACTGATGTTGGGAGGAAGATTGCAGATTTCAAACCAAAGTCATAATAGTGTACTTTGGGGAGAAATACTTAACTTTGGGCTATTTTGGATCTGACCATGTTACTCTCTTACTCAATAAACTCTAGTAGTTCCCCATTGACTGCAGGATCAAGTACAAAAGCCTCTGGCCTTCAAAGCCCTTCATAACTTAATCCCCTCCTACCATTCCAGTCATCTTACACCTTACTCCTCTACATATACTCTTAGATCCAATGACATCGGCCTCTTGACTGTTTCAGGAACAAGAAATTCCATCTGTTGACTCAAGGCATTTTTTCTCGTGTCTGAAATGCTCTCCCTCCTAATTTTCTACCATTCCTTGGTTTCCTTTGAGTCCCAAATAAATTCTCATCTTCTAAAGGAAACCTTCCCCAACTCCTCTTAATTCTAGTGCCTTCCCTCTGTTGATTATTTCCTGTTTATCCTCAAAATAACTTGTTTGTTCACTGTCCTTCCCATCAGATTATGAGCTCCTTGAGGGCAGAGACTGTCTTTTACCTCTTTTTGTATCACCAGCACTTAGCATGGAACCTGGCACGTAACATATACTCAATAAAGGTTTCTTAACTGGATGCCTGACTAATTAGAGCAGAATTTATAGGCCAAGCCAGGCAATCTAGCTTATTTGACTATTGAGTGAGCACCCCAACAGCAAGAAACTGTCTCCAAAACTTATGGTTTCGTTACACAAAGTCTGGGGCTTCCAAGCTCTTCCATATAAAGGATGTTCTTCAGAGGTTGTGCTAAAGGGAAGCAACATGGATTTTTATTTGGGGGATTTGATTTGGGATGTATTGAAAAAATATGGGAGTTACTTTTCAAGACCCAGGAAGAACGATCTGCTTTATTTCCTATACTTACCAAAAGAACATACAAAACTGGCAATAATTCTCATATGTCTCGTTATCTGATGCACAAATAGGATCTGCTTCCGGGCCACATGGGAACATCTGTCTTTCCTTGTATTTTACACATTCAGGCTGTAAAAAAATGACAAATATATTACAAGTCAGGTCCACAAACTTTTATTTATCAAGTGCCTACACTCCACCAGGTACTATGCTAAACACTGGGGGACCAAAGAGAAAATCAAAACTAGCCCTTGCCCTCAAGGAGCTTATATTTAACTGATGGAGTATAAAACAGGAACAAAACATTATGATGAGCTTTCATTTTGTTTATTTATTTCTTCCTTTTTTTAGAGTTTTCTTCCACAAAATGACTAATATGGAAATGTTTTACAATTATAACCTATGCCAGATTACTTACCATCTTAGGGAAGAGGCAGTGGAGGGAGGGAGGAATAAAAATTTCTAACTCAAAACTTTTTTTTAGTGTTAAAAACTGTTTCTATGTGTAATTGGAGAGAGAAATAAAATACTATTTTAAAATTATTATGGTAGGAAGAAAAGAAAGCCGTCATTAGTACGGGACAATTAAGGTATGTTTGTGAGGATTTCTGTAAGACCAAATATGGGAAGTGACTTTCTTAATGTTGCAGAGGAAGCTTCTTTCAATCGTTACTGAAATTGAGGCTGAGTTGAGGCAGAGTAAAATGGAGCTTAAATCTCATAGATTCCCACACTGTTGGAGCAGAAGAACACCTTAAAGACTGCCTTGTCTAAATGCTTCATTTCACAGAAGAAGAAGCAGAGATTCAAAATGAATACCTGTACAGAAACTCGGGCTTACATATCCTGAGTCCTTGTCTAAATGTATCCTTCCTCAGGAGGCAGGTCCTTCCAGGGCAGCAGCCTCCAGTGCCATAATTCAATACAATCATCAGAGCCAGATGGGAAGAATGAGTCCTCTCAGGAGCAACCAGGTCTGGCCCCCAACATTCTCCTCAAACCTCACCCAGGTATGCTTAAACAATCTTAGAGGACAAAGCTTCAAGGGAAAGAAAAGTCCTATGGAGGGGCAAGGTAGAGATGCTTCTAGGAAGGCATAGTCCTCCTTAAGTGTTCAGATTTCTTTTTCTCTTTGCCCAACCTAAAATGCTTTCACTCCCCACTACTTCTATTCTAGGGAAGACTGTAATGAGAAATGGTGAATTACTAATCCAAGAAAAGCATTTTCCCCTCCCTAGGGCAACCCAGCTCTTGTAAGAATCCCCAAATTCCTGAAGTTAACAAGTCTTAAGCTTTGGGACACCAGAAGGTCTATGAAGCAAAGGAAGGTTAAATTACAATGGAAACAAAATATTCCCAGGATCAAGGAAGCAGAGCTATCTTGGAAGGCATATTGGCTACCAGCCACCTATGTCTTTGCCAGCACTTGATGGGCTCTACTCTCTGTTATCCTATATGATAATGATTAATGTAAAGAAAACCCTTCCCAATATGCTTTTGATACTGGAAGGACTGCCCCCTCCTTCCTACTTGCAAACTATACTGCAAGGAAGCCCCTGAAGGGCTACCTCGGGGGGTTTAGATCACTGGGCCAAGGCTTGACCTGATTCCCAACTTCTAAGCAGA
This sequence comes from Pseudochirops corinnae, assembly GCA_028646515.1. Lineage (NCBI taxonomy): Eukaryota > Metazoa > Chordata > Mammalia > Diprotodontia > Pseudocheiridae > Pseudochirops > Pseudochirops corinnae. The sequence continues at coordinate 270,569,213 of CM053585.1, forward strand.
GTTTAAGTCCTGCTAACCTTAGTCTTTGCCTAAGGCACCCCTAAAATAATCTTTGTTGCTCCCAGAAGTTTGCTGGATCTCAGTTGCAGCATAATAAGAGAGAACTTGATACTTTTTGAGGGTCAAAGGCAAGTTAGCTTCAACCTCCCTTTTAACCTTCCCCCCCAAAAATAATCTTTTATGTTCCATATAAATGTTACTACTCCATAATCACCCCCACCCCACAGTAAGCAATCTTGGTGCAAAGTGGGAAGAAGCACCTAACTACTTTTTGATAACATGGTGCTAAGATTTATTTAAAAAGAAAGCTAACAAATAGCCCTCTCCCCTCAGGGAGGTATGGATGCATATTCTCCTTAGAAGTAGACTCCTTGTATCCTAGGATAATTACATCCCCCTGTAGAGTGAGGTGTACCTCCCACAACTAAGAATGTCTTTCATGTGGCTTTCCCTGGATACCATCTGTGGTGCTTGGCCCAGTTACAAAAAGTCTCATTTAGGATTCATCCTGAATCCTACCTTGTTTCTATTTAGACTCAGGGGAGCAATTACATGGGGTACCAAATACTATCTGTCATCCTACGTCTTACTAAAGTTCAATTTTCTCCATGAAACTTCTCCAGACCCCTCCCATATTTACTGATATTTTACCTGTCCAGATTCCTATAGTATTCATGACCTGCCACTCTCCATTTTAAGCTTGGGCCACTACCATTCACAGATTGTTGTTTGTCCTTCATTCTGGAAGAGGACTAATGACCCCACAGATTGCTTGGTTCTGTCATCAATCTGACTTGTGTGCAGATATTATATCTTCCCAAATAGATTATAAATTCATTGAGAGCAGTGATTATGTCTATCACTCCTCCTTTATGTCCCACAGGGCCTACTGCCTTGCTAGAGACACCCTGGGTATTCACTAAGGACTTGATGAACTAAATAATCCTGTAGGATGGAGGCTCCTTGAGGGCACTGTTTCAAGTTTGTCTTTTTGTCCTCTGCATGTCTTGCATACCCATAAGTTCTTAAGCAATGTTTGTTGAATTGAAGTGAACTGGAATTTCAACAGCATGTCCCATTCTACATATTCAAAATGCTGTTGGAAAATTTTACATTAAATTAAAATTAGATAATGGAGGCCCCTTTACTTTCAAGAACAGATATTTGATGTATCAGTTTGGCTTAATATACATACATAGCAATCATAGGGCCAGAGAATTGGAAAAGACCTTAAAGACCCCCTAGTTTAAATATCTCATCTTACAACTGAGGAAACTGAGACCCTGAGAGGAAGCAACTTGCCTAAGATCATATATAATCAGTAAGTATCAAAGATAGTATTTGAACCCAAATCCTCCAACTCTAATCCAACTCTAGTGTCCTCTTGCCAGTCAAGAATCTACCACACTACTTACCTCCACAGCATGAGTACAGATATTTAGGCATCTATCTGTATGACTTCTGACATCATTTGCCCACAAACTTCCTTCTGTGTCTTCTATCTAATCGTGTCAGACTTTTTGACATGTGGAATGAAATGTTTTCTCTTATATTTCCAACTCAGTGGCATTCTGCCTTCATACAAGTTACTCTGAAGTTATAAATTATTGATCACAAATGAGAGATTTGAGTCCATCCCACAATACAGAAAAAAAAATGAAATTACCAGAATCGGGACATTTTTTTCGTTCTTAAAGAAACCTAAAACAGAAGCACAAAAAAGAGTCAATTAAAGAACATGATGTATAAATTCACAGGATACTTGTAGCAGCAGCAGCAGCAACAGCATGAGATCCTGCCTGGGATTTGCACTAACTGTTCATACAAAAACATGCAACTTAAAGAACCGGGCTAATTTTCAAAAGGGAGAGGAAGGCAAATCCAGAAAACTACAAATCAGTGAGTTAGATGTGTGTCCCCTGTCAAATTCCATTACAAAGTGGGTATTTTAGAATACTTAGAAAAGAAATGGGAAGGCAATAATTAGGCATAATTATAGTAGTAGTAGTAGTAATAGTGATAATGATAAAAATAATAATATAAGCTAACATTTATATAACACTTTGGGGTTTCCAAAGTGATTTATAAATATCTCATTTGATCCTCATAATAACCCTGGGGAGCTATACTGTTATTATCACCATTTTACAGATGAGGAAACTGAGGTAGACAGAGGTTAAGAAATTTGCCCAGAGTCATACAGTTAATAAGTGTCTGAGGTCAGATTTGAACTTAGATCTTCCTGACACTAGGTCCAGTGTTTTATCCTCTGTGCTAATCAACATCACACACCTTGTACCTAAAAAGGCACAAAACTGTGCATACTTTTTAGCAAAGAAAGATCACTACCAGGTCTGTTCTCTAAAGAGACAAAAGAGAAAAGAAGAAAGAATGTTATAGGAACATCTTTCTTTAAAAATTAAGCGAAAAGAACAGAAGATAATCCAGAAAGAAGGTCCAACAAGCAGTATATCTTTGAAAACCATAGGTTGATATTATTAACACTTAAAAAGAAACAAAAGGTGTACATAAAAGAGACCTGAGTTTTCCTGTGGAGTTCTCTATTTTCTATTATGTATATGCAAATATACATTGTATTTGGTGTTAAGTTCAATATAAAAATCAAAAATCAATTTATAAAAAGTTAACAGACTTACTGAAAATACCTACATTATCCCAAGTACTGTGTTATGGTGATCAGAAGAGGCAGTATAAGGACACTCTCAAGGTATGTGTGAAGAATTTTAATATTGACTGTGAGACATGGGGCATGCTGGCACAGGACCACCCAGAATGGCATACCCACATCAAAGAAGGTGCTGTACATCATGAGCAAAGCAGAATAGTAGGAAGCAAAAAGGAAACATGAGCTGCACAAATCGAGAGCCACCTCTACATTAAATGTTAGAACAGATTAGTTGGATCCAATGTGTGTTCATGCCTTCTGAACTCATATTAGACTGATCAATCACAAGCACATCATATCCTGACCCTGAGGTCAGGAAGGAAGATGTGGGAAACTGAAACACTAAAGCAAGTTGTTGGTGGAGTTGTGAACTGATCTCACCACTCTGGAGAGAAATTTGTAAATATGCCCAAAGGGCAACCAAACTGTGCATACCCTTTGATCTAGCAATACCACTCTGAGGTCTATATCCCAAAGACATCCAAAGTGAGGAGTGGAAGAGAAGTGAGAAAGGACCTATATTTACAAACATATTTATAGCAGTTCTTCTTGTGGTGGCAAAGAATTGGAAATTGAGGGGATGCCCATCAATTGGGGAATGGCTGAACAAGTTGTGATATGTGAGTACGATGGAATATTACTGTGCTATAAGAAATGATAAGCATGATGCTTTCAGAAAAACCAGGAAAGCCTTACAAGATGAGTACTTTCTGATGCAAAGTAAAGTGAGCAGAACCAGGAGAACATTGTAAACAGGAACAGCAATGCTGTGTGATGATCAACTATGAATGACTTAGCTATGCTCAGCAATACAATGATCCAAGATGATTTCAAAGGATTCATCATGAAAAATGCTGTCTACCTCCAGAGAAAGAAGTGAAGGAGTTGGAATGCAGATGAATCGTACTATTTTTTACTTTCTGCATTTTTTTCATTTTTTTTTTCCTTTGGGTCTGTCTTCTTTCACAACATGACTAATATGGTAATGTATTTTGCATGATTGAACATGTATGACCCGTATCAAATTGTTTACTCTCAGGGAAGTGAGAGGTGAGGGAGGGAGAGAGAACTTGAAACTCAAAAATGTTTAAATAAACATTAAAAATTGTCTTTACATGTAACTAGGGGAAAACAAAATATTCTTTAAAAAATAATTTATTTCATCTGCTTACAGAATGTACATTCATTACTCAGGGCCTTACATATATAATTCAACAGGTACTTCTCTCAGAACATAATGTATAGTTTAGCTGTTCAAAAAACCTATGTGGCAATAAAGACTAAGAACCCCAAACGAGGTGGTCAGAGAATCTTGTGACTTTTTATTTATAGGAGACCTTTGTATCTGATCGGGCCTGTCAATTACCAAAGAGCCCTGTTTTCCTTTTTGGCAGGGAGGTGGCACAGTGGATACAGAGCTGTACCTGAGGTCAGTAAAATTGGAGTTCAAATATGACCTCAGTTACTTATTAGCTGTGTGACCTGGGGTAAGCCACTTAACCTCTGTCTACCTTAATTATCTCATCTATAAAACAGGGACAATAATAGTGCCTTCCTCCCAGGGTTTTGTGGAAAGAAAATAATTTCTAAATATTTGTATTTATAAGGCACTTTGCAAAGTTTAAAGCCCTCTATAAACTCTTATGTATTATAAGGCAGCTAGGTTGTGCAGAGGATAGGGCACTAGCCCCAGAGTCAGGAGAACCTGAGTTCCAATCTGGCCTCAGACATTTACTAGCTATGTGACCCTGGGCAAGTCACTTAACCCTGTTTGCCTCAGTTCCTCATCTGTAAAATGAGCTGGAGAAGGAAATGGCAAAACCACTGCAATATGTTTACAAAGAAAACCCCAAATGGGGTCAAGTAGAGTAGGAGACAACTAAAATAATTCAACAACAGTCATTTATATCTATTTATTATTTATATTAACAACATAAATTGCTGTTGTTGTTGTTATTGTCATTATTCACTGACTACCCCAGGTTAGTATCTTCTTATAAGACTTGCCCTCTGGAGGGCAGCTAGGTGGCACAATGAATAGAGTACCAGCCCTGGAGTCAGGAGGACCTCAGTTCAAATCTGACCACAGACACTTAATACTTACCACTCACTAGCTGTGGGACCTTGGGCAAGTCACTTAAGTCCAATTGCCCTGCCTTCCCCCCTCCAGAAAAACAAAGAAACAAACCAAAAAAAAAAAAAAAAAAAGACGTCCTCTGGGTTGTTCACGTCAGAACATAATCCCCACAGCACGTCAGAATGAACAGTTCAGAAAATCTTATTTTGATACTGCCTGTTTGGATTAACATGCTCAGAGCACACAAAAGTGACTGAAACAACCAACAGGTTGTTCATATTCCCTCCTATCAGCCCTATCAGGGCTTTAACATGGAAGACTGAGAACATCGCTCACCTGAAAATGTAGGAAGCGCCACAATGAGTATCTCCATGAGCACCTTGGCTGTCAGGAGGGAGAAGGCCATGTTATCTCTTTGGAACATCTTGAATTCTCTGTGAGAAAACATCCCAGAATAATCACTTTAAAATAAATCCAGGTTCTTCCTATTGAGAGAGGAAGATATCTCAGTTTCTCTGCCACTTCAACTGCTCTCATCCCTTCCCTTTCAGTAACACAGTCTGGGATCTTCCATAAACTTATTATGTTTCCATTAGCTTTAGGTTCTTCCCCCGAAAAAAGATGTTGGTCTTCATGATTTCTAAGGTCCATTTTCCCTAAGGGAAGGCCTTGACCCATGTGAGAGAAAAATTTCACATAGACACATAGCTTGAAATGTTCACTGATCTCCTCCCTGAGTAAAACTTATTGCGATCCTATAACCCCATCCCTCGGAGCCTGCTCTCATCCTGCTACCCAAGGATTAGTCAGAGACTATTTCCTACTTTGTTAATTTTCTAAAGTCATCCCTCCCAGTAACACAGGTCATAACTAACTCAAAGTGCACTAAATTCTATAAGTTCCTTCCAGAACCTGGAATATATTGGGGGACCCCATTTCATGATCATCATCACCATCATCATCACAGCAGACACTTACATGGAGCCTTGGGATATTTAAGCACTTAAAATACATTGCACAACAACTCCCTGAGGCAATATAGATTCCCCATTTTATAGATGGGGAAACTGAGGCTCAGAGAATTTCTATGTGGCTTGCCCATGGCCATTCAATCAATAAGTATGGATGGGGGAGGGGGTTGTTTATATATTATTTTGCTCATTGTTCTGATAAACAACTATTTTCACAGCTTCCTCTTTTTTCAGCTTTGTTCTGTCTCCCTTGGAATTTCCCATCACTTGCCCCATCTCCAAAGAATAGCAGGAATAACAGGCTTACAGTACCAGATACTTCAAGATTCCCTCAGCAAGAGGAGAACCTGCTCTAACTCCGTCTCTGGATCTAGACACTCAGCAACCTACGTTAGAAACAAGAAAAGTTAGAACTGAGAGTATTTCTCTTTCCTTTGGTAGTTCTGACCTTGTTGTCTCCAGTTACAGCTTCCTCCTTTGAGAGATTGGAGAAGATCCCTGAGGTCACCAAGGAAGTTTATGCCAGATTTAAATCTCTCAAAAACTTTTTTAATGTCCTGGCCTCAGTAGAGGGAGGGAGAAATGGAAGTCAGGAGAGAAAAAAAAAAAAACCAGGAAGAAGGGGAGATATGCAAAAGTGTGAGGGGGAAGGGAGAGGCCACAGAAGAGTAGCAAGAGACAAACTTCGGAGAAACAAACAGTAAGTTTCATGAAGAAAGAAGAGACTTATGTAAGGCAGATAAAGCAGTTAACAGGGGGAAGTCAAAAGACTGAAAAGATAGAAGAAAGGTGATTTGAAGTATCTCATGGATAAAACAACTGACTTGGAAAACAGACCAAGAAGAGATAATTTAAGAATCACTTCACTACCTGAAAATTATGAGTATGTGTGTTGGGGGGGAGCTACACATTGTGAGAGACATCATGTTACAAGAAATCATAAAAGAAAACTATCCAAATCTATTAGGACCAGAAGTAAAAGTACAAATAAAAAGAATCTACAAATCACTTCCTAAAAGAAATCCCCAAAATACTAACTCCCAGGAATATTATCCAGAACTCTCAGTTCAAAGAAAAGGAAAAAAATACAAGCAGGAAAAAAAAAATTCAACTACTGAGATGTCACAGTCAGGATCATGTAAGATTTAAATACCACCACTCTAAAGAAGTAAAGAGTTTTTGGATATGAAATTCAGAAAGATTTAAACTGAGAATAACTGACCCAGAAAAACCAAATACAATCTAACAGAGGAAAACAGTCTTATAATTTGGTACAGGACTTTCAAACATTTTTGATGAAAAGACCAGAGCTGAGTGGAAAATTTGACATACAAACACAGAAGGCAAGATGAGCACAAAAAGGTAAATAGGAGTAAGCAATTAAAAAGGAACTAACTAGACTGAGAGTCTGTGAGTGATTCTGTTGTACTTTGATGGTCTCAAAAAGAAAAATAAAATGAAAGTAGAGAAAAGGAGCACCCTGAAAAAGGAGGGAAGGGAAATAAAAGAATGACAAAATTTATCTCACCTAAGTGGGGTGCCTAAGTAGAAACCTATACAATGAAACTAAAATTAGAAGAAAAGCAGGAAATTGTAGGGGAGTGGATGACTTTACAATCAGTTTCTCTTATACAGTGATCATTTCTATGATATACAGAGAACTGAGTCAAATTTATAAGGATAAGAGCCATTCTCCAATGCATAAATGGCAAAAGAGAAAAATAGGCAGTTTTAAAATGAACAAATCTAAGCTATCAAGAGGCATTTGAAAAATGTTCCAAATCACTAAAAATGAGGAAAATGCAAATTAAAACAATTATGAGGGACCACTTCACACCCATAATTTTTAGTTTAACTGACCAAAAAAATAAAAAGGAAAGAAAGAAATCAGCAAATGCTGGAGCAGCTGCAGGAAAATAGGGACTTTAATGCAGGCAGTGGGTTACGAATTGCTTCATCCATTCAGGAAAGCAATTGAGAACTACACCTATAAGCTTATTAAACTGCATACTTTTTTGACACAGTGATCCAGCTACCAGGTCAATACCCCAAACAGGTCAAAGAAAGAGGAAAAGAACCCATATGTTCTTTTTGTGGTAGCAAAGAATTGGAAATGCAATTCCCATCAACTGGGAATTGGCAGAACCAGTCATGTTATGGTAAGGTAATGGAATACTATTATACTTTAAGAAATTATAAAGGTGATGTTTTCAGAAAATCCTGGGTAGGCTTTTATGAACTGATACAAAGGAAATAAGCAGAACTGAACAAATAATTTATACAATAAAGCAATAATGTAAACATAAGCAACTTTAAAAGACTTAGGACCTCTGATCATTTAATGAGCAATGATAATCCCAAAGTCTCATGATGAAACATGGTACTTGTCTCCAGATAGACAGACAACTGATGAAACTCAGAATGCAGATTAAGTTTTAATTAGGTGGATTAGATTAAGCAGAGATTAATTTTATTGCAATTTAATCATTGAGAGTGTGATATACTGTGTCAGAAACTTGTGAAAAAATGAGCCATCCAAAATTCAGCTAGTGGTATTTATATACTATATAAGATAAAGGGAAAAGATGGTTTCCCATTATAATGTATCTGATTATACAAATTAAGGTAGGGTAAGATTTTCTCATTAAGAAGAATATATATCCTTAGCTACAGGAGATAGAGAAGAAATGTGTCCTTGTTGGCATGACTGGTGGCACTAAATCTTAAGGAACTGCCTGTCAGACTCCACAAGGGAAGGGATCATCGTGTAGACTGTTGAAATCCTTCATTTTGTTTTTAGCAATTAAGTGTTTTTGTACTAATTAGGGGAGGAAAGAAGACACTGAAGACAACCAGCACTTGCAACTGGTCCTGAAGTTAATGCAGAGATCATAAACAGCAAAATGGAAAATACATAAGAAAATAGATTTAGTTATACGCTCCAAAAATCCACTTGTTCCTAGATAAAACCATTATCATGGGACATCTAATCTTAGTTTAAGATTAATTCTGTAATAAATCAGTTGTTTGTACAGCAAAATAAGTAAATTAGTACAGACTTATAGCTGTTATGAAACAAAAATAGGTAGCTAGCAAATCATATAAAATTTAGAACATTCTCTTTAAAATAAAATACTAACCATCAAGCAAAAATATCCAATCATATAGCAATAAATCTGAGAAGGAAAAATAAGAATAAAATAAAAACAATTTGAACAAAGCCTTTTAGTAAGATCAGAGGATCATAATTTCTAGAAGAGAAGTCAAAAGCAATAACATTAAAAGAAATTATGTTCACTATGGAAGCAAAACATAATAAACTCAAAGACAGTTTATGTAGAGACAACATAAGGAACATAAGTCTCCCAGAATAACATTAGAGGACACCTTAACAACATAATGAAGGAAATAATAGAAGAGAACTGCCCAGAACTTCCAAACAGTAAATGAAATACTAATTGAAAGAATTCACAGAGCCCCTCTTGAAAAAAAATCAACAGTTACAAACTATAAGAGACAAAGTAGTAGTTAAATTTAACAATTCAATTCAGAATAAGTTCTACAGGCCATCAGAAGAAAGACTTTTAAATAAAAAGGATGGGAACATGAATAATACAAGACTATTCTGAACCCACTCAAAACTATCAGAGGGAATGGAATAACAGGTTCCAAAAAACAATGGAGCATAAGATTCAGCCTAAGGTGAAGATCTGGGCTTAATCATACATGAAAAAGAAATGAACATTCAATAATAAAGAAGCATTTGAAACATTTTGAGAAAGTCTGAACCAAAGAGATTATTTACTTCTTGAACACTCCAAACAACAGAAATGCAGAAGTAAATAAAGACAGCAAGCAAGGACAGCAACAGTAAAAGAATGAGAGTAAAGAAACCAATAAAAGACTTTCTAAACATGCACAAAAAGAGAGGGGTGAAGACAAAAATTTGCTAGCAATAACATTGAAGAGGTAGACAGGGGCATTATGGACAGTATGCCATGATACTCTACCCACAGGTGAATCAATGTTTGTTTGGGGGGGGAGGGAGGGAACTACATTACAATATGGAAGGAGAGAAAGGAGCAGGATGATTAAGAGGAGTGTGTGCTGTACAGAGGTCAAGACAAGAGCTTAGGGGAAAGTGACTCCTATGGTGACAGAAAGAGAAGAATCTACTAGAGAGGGAATGAAGAGAAGGTGGAGGAGATTGAAGAGGAAAGAAAGGAGAAAGGCCTTTCTCTGGTACTGAGATGGGGTTCCATTGATGAATATTCCCATGGGTTAAGAGAAATGATTTGTAAAGGGAAGCACTGTATGTGGGGTATGGCCTGGGGGAATCTTATGCTTGAAAAATCTGCTCATCCAACATATGGAGAAAGAGAATTGAAGCTCCCAGGGATAATGGGTACCTAGAGGACCCACAAAACATGGAAACAGGGAGATTTTGAGGAAAATATGTATAAACACCAAGGAAGGGTATAGGACAGAGATGGAATTGATCATTGCAACATGGTAGAGCAAAGGCCCAACCCCTGGGGCAGTGTTCTTCTCTGATACCTGCAGGACTTGGCATTGTTCTGGGAGTGAGGCATCATGGAAAATGGCAACCTGAGGGGGAAAATCTGGAAGGCAGTGGTAGAAACTGCCCAGAGGAGGGAGCCTAGAATGAATATATTGGAAGGTTTGATTTCATGAGGAATATAGAGAAAAGAGAGAGACCATATAATTACAGGGGACGTGAATCAGAGAATGAGAGTTTAGAGAGAAAAAGTAGTTGGATAAAGAAGGAAGTAAGAGAAAGGGGGCACAAAAATAATGTTAAAATTAATAAACGGGACTAATTGAAGGGGAGAGCAGGAGGAATCTAACCTACTTAATTGACAAGGGGGAAAAAAAGGGGGAAGAATTATATAACCAGATAAAGGCAGAAGAAAAAGAGCAAAACTCAAAGCAAAAAAGGTAAAAAAATGAGGGGAAAGGATCAGTGGTAGGGGGAAGAGTACTAATGAGAATGAAACTACCTTAAAAAAAAAAAAGATTAAAGTAACTGAAGAAACTGACAAATAAAATGCAATAACAGAGAAACTAAGGCATGGTTCTCTAAGCAAGACCAGTTTAACAGTGATGTGTATAACTGTTAATGAAATAGGTCACTCTGGCAACTTCAGTAAAACCAGGGACCCCCATGAGAAGAAAAAAAAACTATTGAAATGCAAGAATAAAAGAGTTCTGGGTGGTTGTGGAATGTCACAAGTGGCTACAGCTAGGAAAGATGACTTGGCCTTCAGATGTGGATGATCTTGCCTCTCTTTGACAATTAAGGAATGTTCATTGTTTTGTAGGATTGTTTTTTGTCATCTTGACTAGGAGATCAGAACCACCCAGTTTGATCTCCACCAAGTAGGGAATCAAAATTCCCCAAATTTCATTAAGAGACAAGGGCAGAAAATTGGTCTTTTGGGAGAGGATCTCCAGCCTAAGCTGATTTTTGTTTATAGACAACAGAGGTCTGTGGTTAAACTGGTTAGCAAGCAGATTCCCCACAGACTAATTACATGTGTGATCCACATTTCCTTTCAACCACACCTTTAAGCTCATTTAGCCTTAGGAGAGACCACATTCTTGGGTGTAAGTGAAAAAAATCTAGCTTCACGAAATGGAAAACAGAATTGATTAAAGAATAGAACCAATTATTAAATGATACAGCACAATTTTAATTTTCTTAGAACATAATACTGTACTTACAGCAGAAGAAGGGTAAATCATAACTTAGAAAAACAATATTAAGACAGTTGGAGTAAAAAATTAACCTAACAAGTATAAAAGTGAATGGATAAACAATCTAATAAAATGAAAAATAGTGATAGATTATACAAAAATATAAAATCCTATCATCTGTTGCTCAAAAGAAACACATTTAGAAAACAAAGACATGCACAAAATAAAACTTAGGGAATTGAAAAAAATTTGCTATGCACCAAATGCTTTCAAATAAGAAGTTTTAGTCAGATTATCTGTAGACTACCTGCCAAAGCAAAAACAAACATTCAAAATAATTCAAAAGAATAAACAAAGAAACTATATTATGTTAAAATGAAAAAGACAACAAATCAGAATTAGTAGTAAAATTATATGTTCTAAATGCCTTAGCATCTGAATTCATAAAGGAAAAATTATCTGAGTTTAAGGAATATATAGATAGTAACCAAACAATGACAGAAGATTTCAGCATGTCTCTATCAGAGTTGGATAAGTCTAAAAGTGGAAAATATAGAAAATAATAAATGTCTGGGGAAACTAGAGCTAAAAGACTTATGGCATCTTCTAAATAAGACTCAAAATAATATAAGTATTTCTCAACACCACATGGAATCCTTATAAAAACCAACCAAGTACTAGGGCACAGAGATACTACAAATAAATGTAAAATGTCAGAAATAGTTGATACATCCTTTACAAACCATAACAAAATTAAAATAGAAATTGGTTCAGAAACCACAAACAAAAGATACAAGCCCAAATGAAGACTTAAAACCAATAAAAGTGAGCCAAAGGAAAAAAATCATAGAAAAATTCATAGCTATGTAAAAGAAAATTATAAAGATGAAACAACATACCAAAATTTCTGAGATGGAAAAAAAAAACAGTCCTCAAGGGAAGAACTATATGCATACCTTAACAAAATAAAAAAGAAAGGATGGACAAACAAAATGTGCATTAAAAAATTAAAAGCCAACAAATTAACAAGCCTAACATAAGCACAAAGGAGGAAATATTAAAAATTAGAGGAGAAACAGATAAATTTCAAATAAAAATATAGAAGATAAAACAAGTTACTTCTTTGAAAAGACGAACAAAATTACTAAAATTTTAACTAATCCAATTAAAAAGAGAGCAGAAAACCAAATCAATAAAATAACAAATGAGCAAAGTGAAACAACAGAAAAACTAGAAGAAATAATTACAGTCAGAATATATTAATCAAAATTATATGCTAATGAAACCAGTAAACACACACACACACACACACACACACACACACACACACACACACTCTCTCACACACAGTGTTGTGCCAAAAGAAGAGAATGAGACCCAAGTGCAAATTTTGGAAGTGGATTTTATTTAGCACGCGCTGCTCGGGGCCTTATCCAAATCAAAACAGGAATTGTCAATGGCAGGCCACTGGTATATAAAGGTGCCTCCCGACTCTTAATGGTCAGGGATTGCGTAAGCAGAGGTTTACAACAGGGATTGGCTACTACACATTTTGAATTTCCTGCGCATGGGGGGAAATCTTGGGGAGCCTGCAGCCAACTTCCATGAAGAACAGGAAGTAGATGGCTGGCTAGGGCAGAATGGGGGGAGGGGAAGGGATTAGGGGAGCCAGGTGAAGCCAAGTGCAACAACAGGAATACCCTTAAAACTATAAAATGTCTAAATTATCAGAGGACCCGATAAAGATTCTAAATAACCCAATTGCAGAAGAAAAAAAAATGTCTCTAGTTATAAAGGAACTACCAAAGGGGGAGTAGGGGGAATCCTAGTCCTTATGGATTTGCAGGAGAATTTTAACAAACTTTTAAAGAACAGTTAATATCCACACTTTACAAATTATTCTCAAAAATTAAAAATAAAACTAGTCTCCCAGAATATTTTTATGGGGCAAACGTAGCCCTTATAACTAAACTAGAGAAAGACAAATCACAGAAAACCACACAGAGGCCAGCACCATCGATGGACATTGACTCAAAAATTTCAAATAAAATACGATCAGACTAAACAGCAAGTGATCAGAAAATCATTCATTACAAACAAGTGAGACCTGTGCCAAGGATGCAAGGGTATTAAAGGAGAAATCAATATAATCAATCATATCAAAAACCAAAGCCTCCAAACCACATGGTCATCTCGAATAGATGCAGAAAAGCCTTTGACATTGTACCCTTCTGTGCTAAGGACTATACACATTATAGTCATAGAAGGATATTTTTAATATAATAAACAGTATCTCTCTAAAGCCAAAAGCAAGCTTTGTCTGCCATAGGGATGCACGAGAACAGTTTTTTCCAATAAATACGGGAATGACCTCAGTATCTCTCCTTTCTCTGCTATTATTTGATATAGTTCTAGAACTGCTAGCAATAGCAGTAAAGCAAGAAGAGAAAATAAAGAAATAAATATAGGTAAAGAGGAAGTAAAATTCTCACCGTTTGCTGATGACATGATGTTTTAATTAGAAATTCCTAGTAAATCAGCAAAAAGTATTAATTGAGATAATACACTCAGCAAAGGTGTGGGCTACAAAATACAAAATTCTCAAATATTAATAGCATGTCTAAATAATAGCAACAAAACACAAAAAGCAATAATAGAAAAGGAAATCCCATTGCAAAAAAAACTACAAAATGCATAAAATATTTGGGGATTGACCTCCAAAAGCACATGCAAGATCTGTATAGATTCAGTTACACAGTGGTCCTTAAAGAAATAAAAACTTAAAGAGCTATATTAATATTCTGTACTCATGCCTAGGCCATGCCAAAATAATAAAAATTACAATGCTTTAAATTGATTTATGCTTTCAATGCTATACCAATAAAATTTGCAAGGGAATACTTTAGAGAATTTAATTTAAAAAATAAGTTATTTTGAAACAAAGGATCTAGAATATCAAGGGAAATGATAAAAATAAAAATGGATGAAGGGTGAATAGCACTTCCAGACCACAATTAAAACCATTGGTTAGTAGTTACAGAATAGAGAGATAGATCAATGAATAAACTAGACAAAGAAGATTAAGAAGCATTAGAACTCTATGATCCAGTTTTTGATAAGGAGAAAAACAAATTATCTATCAAAAAAAACCCTCTCTATTTGACAAAAACTGATGGAAAACTAGAAAGCAATCTAGCAGAAATTAAGTTGAGAGCAACACCTTGTATCAGGATTCAACAATACATTCCAAATGGATATTCTACATTAATATTAAAGATCATTCTATAAAAAAGTAAATAAATAAGAGAAACAGATCATATACCTATCATAGCTATGGGTCATAAAAGTATCCTTAACAAACAAAAGGTAGAAGCAATTACAAAAGATAAAATAGCTACTATGACTACATGAAACTGATAGGTTTCTGCACAGACAAAATTAATGCATCTAGCATAAGAGTGAAAGTAGCTAGTAAAAATCTTTGTATCAAATTTCTTTGATGAATGTATGTGATATATATACATACGTGCATGTATACATACTATATATGTATACACACATGTATGTATTTATGTAATTACAATTAATAAATACACATGAGTAATATTCATTCCCTAATAATTAGCTGAAGGATATAAGCATACACTTCTCAGAAGAAGAATTGCAAAATATTAACAGCTACATGATAGAATACTCTAAATCACCAATGTTCCCATTCAGTCCAAGCTTGACGGGATATTCCGACCCAAGAGAACACAGAGCTCTTCATCAGCCTTTGCTTTTTTCTAGTGGGTTCTTAGTGTCATGCTCCCCCACAATAGTGATAATGAATTAGTCTTAGCCTGAGTGTTCAGATTATAATTTAAGGAGGAGCCACAACTGGATCATGATTAAGTCAGGACAAACAAGCCTGGTTCTTTGTATACACACTAGGAAAGACCAACTGGCAGTGAGCTGGAAGTGATGTATCAGTCACACTTTAATAAGACACAGAGAGTACTGAAGTAAATGGTCTTAGTAATGGGGTGGCAGATCGAGGCAGACAGCACAGAAAATGGATGGGAAACAGGGAAGAGCACAAGGAATCACATATCTGTGAGCTAGAATTGGGAGCACTTAGCATAGACCTGTAGCAGTTGGAGGAATGTTCAAGAGGCAGGGTTTGAGACACTTCATTCTTATAAGGTTCTAGTGAGAGAGACAAACTAAGTTTCATCCATACCACTTTAGGATTGCCTCTTTAGTACATCAGTGTCATCTTAATGTTGTAAGCACTACCTATTAAAATATCAGCATCATTATTAAAATAATGTCTTTTTCTAATTTTACTGCACATGTCTGGTGTTTATCTGAAGTTTTCAGGCTGAGGGCTATTTATTGGGGCCTAGCTGGCTTCTCTTAATTTAGCACATAGTCACTGGATGTGGCCTTAATTAATTTAGAAGGCATTTTTTTTGTAGTTGGCTTCTATGTTTCTCTTTATATTTTTAGTTTCTATTTCTTATTTATTTTTATCTTACACTGGCCACTTACATATTAACTTGCTCTGCTATTAGTCAGGTGGTCATGACTACCATAACAAGATACAAAAATTCCAACACAACTGATCATAAGGAAAATGCAAATCAAAACAACCCTGAGGTTTCATTTCATATCTTGCAAATTGTCAAAAATTACAACAGTCAATGTTGGCTGAGGAGTAAATGATAGGCATGTTAATACATTATGAATCTGTGAAATGGTACAGCCATTTTGGAAAGCAATTCAGAACTATGCAACTAGAATGACCCTTTGAATCAGAAACTCAATTTTCCTGGGCTTATACCCCAAGGAAGTCATTGATAAGGAAAAAAAAATCCCTATATACACCAAAGTATTTTCAGTAGCTTTTTTTGTCATAACAAAGACTCAGGAGCAAAGAAAATGCCCATCAAGTGGGGAATGGCTAAACGAATTGTGATACACAAATGTTATGGGCTATTATTATGTGGTAAGAACTTACATATGGGATGAATACAGAAAAGCTTGGAAAGTTCTGTATGAACTGATGCACAGTAAAATATGCAGGGCCAAGAAAACAATATACATAATAATTAAAACAATGTGGAAAAAGTGAACAATTAACACCAAAAAATCAAAAGAAAATGAGACAAAATTATAAAGATAAAGCAGGAATTGAATGAAGAGATATGAGAAAATACCACCGACCTAAGCCATTGTGAAGGGGGGATGTTCACATTGTTCTACAAGGTGTTCCACATTGATATTTTCATATTTTTTCAATGTATCAGTATTTGGTCTTTAAAAAATTGTCGGGGGGGGGGAGGGCTGAGCCAAGAGGGAGGAGTAAAAACAGGAACTTGCTAGAGGTCCACTCCAATCACCTCCAATACCTGTAAAAAAAATTACTGTAAACAAATTTTAGAGCTACAGAACCCACAAAATGACAGAGTGAAGCAAATCTCCTTCTGAAGGCATCCTGGCAGGCCAACATGAAGGGTCTATTGCACTGAGCTGGGAGCAAACAGCACATGAGCTGCACTACCCCAGACCTGGGGTGGCCCAGTGTAACATCATGCACAAGCAACTTCCCAAAAGAATGCTACTGTGAACAACATCCAAGCTTCAGATTACACAGTATAGTAAACACTGCATTTATTCCATTACAAACATTCACAACAAATCACAATATAATATACACAACATTACATCTTATCACAGAAAATCACAATATAGTGTTCACAACAGCTTAACATTAGAATGGCCACATCATTTTCACTACAGTGGCTGCAATATTTAGAATAAAGAACAAAAGAATAGTCATCGAAACCCTCCTTGCTTAATCATTCAGTCTTTTTCAATACAATAATCAATTTTCCACTCATGGGGCAATCATAAATTAACTCAGTCACTCATCCAGATTCACAATGACCAAATATCATTAATCACTAAATACAAACATTAGAAAATTACACAAACCTTCCACCCCTCAGTGTCCAGTACACTTCAATTTCATCTTGTGTCCAAGGGGAGGCCTATCTTCATCTTGACTCGGGGTGGTCTCTCAGATTCCCTGGATCCCCTTCCATGGTCCCAGCTCCTACCTGAATCCACCAAATAGTCACCTGGATTCAGAGAGAGACAGCTCCCAGCTCCCTGTCCAGTCCTCCAGGCAGTTCTTGTTACACACTGAACTTCACAGGGTCCAGCACATCTCAAACCCTTCACAACTTCTGTTGCCGGGAACTCAAGGATCCACCAAGCCACAAACAAAAAAAGGCTTATCCTGGTCATGCTTCTTCAGTCCTCCAGCAGTTTGTCTGGCCCTAGGACCCAGAAGGAATCTCAGCCTTCCAGGAGGCAGCAACTTCAGCCTTCACCAGATTCGGGTCTCAAGAAAAACTCCAACTCCGTTCTCAGTCAGCTTCCAGATGCTGGGAGAGAAACTCTCTTTCTTGCTCTTTCTCTCAGCTGGCTTCAGTCTCCACTGTTTCAATTTCTTTTTTTTCCTTTCTTCCTATAGACTTTATTTAAAGGATTGCAAACTTCCAAAATTATCTCTCTTTCCACACACTGATTCAACCCTGCAATGTTCTTTACTGCATTCTCAATCCACATCTTTATCTCCCAGTCATATTTCCTAAGGGGTAAAGCTTGAATATGAAAGTTATCAGTGAAAGGAATTCAGAGAGGGGATTTTCTTGTCACCTAAGGACAAAGTTTTAAGGTGTGAAACCCAGAGAAATACTTTCATTCAATCAATCTTTCCATATAAAATGTTTCCCACATATTCTCCCTCCTACAATACTACATTGAATATTTTCCATTATATCTTGCTTAAAAGATATATTTGTCCCATGTGTTCTCAGAGCTGCATTCTGTTTCTGATTCTCTCTCTCTCTCTCTCTCTCTCTCTCTCTCTCTCTCTCTCTCTCTCTCTCTCCCTCCCTCTCTCTGTTTTCTCCCCACACCCAACAACCTGTACTCACACAGAGCCAAGGCTAGGGAAACCTGACTTCTAAAAGAAAGAGTCAGCTTTATCCTGTATGTTCTGTATCATTTTGCTCCTACTTAGACATCTCATGGAAATATCTCTTAAATAAAGCTTAAGTATGACTTATGTCTATCATCTTCTGAAGAATGAATAAGAGGATAACTTCTAAGAAAGTCACTTTATAAAGACAGAATCAAAATAAAGGAGTGATAGGTGTCAATTTTGTCTCAGAACCCCCAAAATTCTTTTGTGAAAAACATGCCAAACTAAATTTTTAGTGACAAAATACAGAAAAAAAAATCACAGTTAGTCATTATTTTCATTCAAGTGCGACTTAGGAAGATAGAAAGAGAAGGCAGTGGGCACTGGGATGGAGGCTTGTCAGAAGCTCAGAGCATGAGTGACTATTGCTCTGATGTAAGTTAAGAACTAGGATGAAAAAATGAGCCAACAAAAAAAAATAATAATGTGACCATAAAAAGCTACTATGGTGACAAAGATGCTCAAAACACAAAATTGGAGGAAGGCAATGACCTGAAAATATCTACAAGTAAAAGCTCAAAGAGTAAAATGCAGATTGAACGCAAGTGCAACAAAAATTCCTGTAAGAACTAAAGGGATTTTTAAGGCCAAAAAAAAAACAAAAAAAAAAAAAACCAGATTTTAAAAATCAAATAAAAGGGGTAGAGGAAAAAAATGCAAAAGAAATGAGAACTAAGCAAGAAAATTATGAAAAGAGAATTAACAAGATGATACATGTAAACCTTAGAACATTATCATCATTTGGCACACTTCGAGGAAATCTACTTAGGAGGCATAGGTGTGAGTCTATTATGTTGGGATGATCTCTAAAGAAAAAGAAGCACCAAAAAACCCTGAAAACAATAACTTCTTAAAAATAGAAATCTAAAACCAAGAACAAGCATGATCTGTAACAGAAATAAACTAAAAGTCTTTCCAGTATGAATAAGGGGTGAAGCAAAGATATTCATTGTCACCATCACTATTCAATATTGTCCTAGAAATGCTAGGTACACTCATCACAAGGAAAAACAAATTGAAGGAATAAGTATAGGCAAAGAGAAAACATTACCTTTTTCAAACTATTACTTTTTATAAATGATAGGATGGCTTACATAGAAAACCCTAAAGAAACTAATAGAAAACTAGTTTAAATAATTAACTTTTGAAAAGTTGCCAGATACAGAATAAATCCACACAAATACTCAGCATTTCTATGTATTACTAACACAATTAAACAAGAAGAATAGAAAGAGAAATTCCATCTAAAATAACAGCAGACAATATAAAATACTTGGAAATCTACCTGCCAAGAAACACACAGGAATTGTTTGAATGTAGTTATAAAACACTCTTCACACAAATAAAGACATCTAAATAATTGGAGAAATGTCGATTGCTCACTGGTAGACAACATATCCAAAATTAATGGACATATTCAGTGCTCTATGAAGAAATATAGCAAAATTCACCTAAAGGATCAAAAAGTCAAAGAAAGTGATGAAAAAAATCATGAAGGAAGGGGGCCTATCCTTAAAGTAATTTGCTACTAGATTAAAAAAAAAAAAGTATAGTTATTGATCAACAGAATAGATTAAGTACACAATTAATAGAAACAAAGGAGTGCAGTAGCCTAATGTTTGATAAAACCAAAGATTCCAAGTAACTTGGGCAAGAACTCACTACATGGCAAACCTGAGAAAACTATATACAAAGTTCAAAAGGTGTTTTAGATATAAAAAGTAATATCATAAGCAAATTTTGGAAACATGGAAGAAAGTATCTGTCCTATCTATGGGTAGGGGGAGACTTCATGTCCAAACATGAGATAGAGAGGCTCATGATAGGTAAAGTGTAACTTTTTAATTACATAAAAATTAAAAGGATTTTGCACAAACAAAACCAATGTAGTCAAAATCAGAAGAAAAGAAGGACTGGGAAAAATCATTCCATAAGTTTCTCTGATAAAGGACTTATTCTTCAAATATATAGAGAAATGAGCCAAATTTATGAGAACTATTCCCAAAAAGAAAACAATTTTCAGGGATATGAATAGTTGGTTCTCAGAGGAAGAAATCAGAACTATAAATAGTCATATGAAAAAATGTTTTAAATCACACCCAATTAAAGGAACATAAATTAAAATAACTCTCAGGTACCATTGATCATACTGGCTAACATGACAGAAAAGGAAAGTTATAAATGCTAGTATGAAATTGCTGTTTAATTTATCAACTATTGATAGATTAATAATTAAAAAGGTATAATTTAGTTCTAATCACTGGAATAAGTATTTATGCGTTAGGTTGATTTAAAGGATCATTTGACTGCTTAACATTAGAAGGTTTGAATTCTTAATAAGAGTAACTTCCCTATTTTTCTGGGATTTTGTATGGACTCTCCCTGGATGGAAAGAGGAGGGGGATGAATGCCTGGAGTCATAAAACAGTCTGCCTGGTCATAAGTCATGGGTTGATTAACAATGAACTTTCCAGAGAATGATAATTAACTCTGTGTTTTCCCCATTGTCATAGGTCTTGGAAATTCCTTCTGGTAAATCAGGTCAAATGTAAGCCTACCATATACTTGTATCAACTATATGAACAATAGCCCTATCTTCTCTCATGCATCCCTGGCTATTGAGGGGCTGTGGGATTGCATTTACTGGCAATTGCTAGCCTTGTAAATAAATTATTGTGCTCAGAAACTTTGTACCTCAGTTTCTCTTCATCACAGATTTTTGTTGTGAAACTAGAGGAGATGTGGAAAAATAGATCTACTAATGCACTGTTGATAACATGTGAACTAATACATACATTCTAAGGTGCAATTTGGAACTATGCTCCAAGAGCTATTAAAATTGTGTGTATGCTTTAACAAACATTATCAGCAATAATTTGATATATTTCCCCAAAAAGTCAAAGATAAAGAAAAAGGAAAAACATGTATAAAAAATAACAGCTCTTTTTGTGGTGACAGTAATTAGAAACTTAAAGGATTCCCATCAATTTAGGGAATGGCTCAAGAAGTTATGGCAGATTAATGTGATGGAATAATATGTGCTTTAAGAAATTATGAAAGTAAAAGTCTCAGAAAAATCTGGAAAGAAATATGAAATAATATAAAGTAAAATGAGTCAAACAAGGATAACAATGTATAAATTAATAGCAATAATGCAAAGATAATCAACTGTGAAAGACTCTGATCAATACAATGTTCCACCACAAATCCAAAGGAATCGTAATGAAACATACTATCCACCTCCATAAAAGATAGATATGGAATATGGGTGTATATTTTTTTTCTTTTTCTTTTTCTGTTTTTTTTTTTTCCACAGTACATGTCCAATTAAGAAATGTATTTTGCATGACTTCATATTGTAATGGGTATTGAATTGTCTGTCTTATAAATGTGTGAGGCAGGCACTGTAGAAAGAGAGAGAATTTGTAACTCAATTTTTTTTTAAATCAATTTTTTCTGAACACAATGTGTAGTATTTATTATATAGGCTTTCTTTTTTTATTTTAATTATTATTTAGTATTTTATTTTTCCCCAGTTACATGTAAAAACTATTTTAAATATTCATTTTTAAAACTTTGAGTTTTGAATTCCCTCCCTTCTTCCCTATCCACCCCCTCATTGAGAAGCCAAGAAATTCAATATAGATTATACATGGGTACTCATGAAAACCTTTTCACAATAGTCATTCTGTGAAAGAAAGCATGACACACACAAGCCCCCCCACCCCCCAAAAAAAACTTCAAGAAAAATTTAAAAAGCAAAAAAAAAAAATGGTTCAATCTGTATTCAGATGCCATCAGTTCTTTTTCTGGGGATGGATAGCACTTTTCATCATAAATCTTTCAGAGTTGTCTTGGATCATTGTATTGTTGAGAATAAGTAAGCCTTTTACAACAGATCATCTTGTAATATTGTTGTTATTTTGTACGCAGCATATTTCACTTGCTCATGCAAGTCTCTCCAGGCTTTTCTGAAAACATCATGCTCATCATTTCCCATAGCACAATAATATTCCATCATAATCACATACCAAAACTTGTTCAGTCATTCCCCAATTGATGGGCAACTAGCCAATTTCCAATTCTTTTTCTCCAGAAAAGGGCTGTTATATATACTTTTGTATATATACATCCTTTTGCTTTTTGTTTTTGATCTCTTTTGGCATACAGACCTAGTAGTGGTATGGTTTTTTTTGCCCTTGTGCATAGTTCCAAATTGCTCTACAGAAGAGTTGATTCAGTTCACAAGTTCCCCAACAATGAATTAATGCTCCATTTTTTCTGCAGCCTCTCCATGATTTGTCATTTTCCTTTTCTGTTCTATTAGCCAATCTAATAGGTATAAGGTATAAAGTAGCAACTCAAAATGATTTAATTTAAATTTGTATCTTGTGTCCCTTAAGAAGCAAGCCTCCTAGAGGATGATTGAATGATGCAGTTACTAAATGATTGTACTTTGTTGCAAACTATTGTGACCACTTTGATGAAAACTATGTGGCCATTTTCATGACAAGTTGTTGAGCTTGTTGAATGCTGTATTTTGATTTTCTGTGATAAGTTGTAACATTATAAATGCTGTACCTTGATTTTTTGTGAATGTTTTGCTCTGATTTGTTATTGAATAAATAAAGTGTTCACTATACTATGTAATCAGAACTTTGAAAGCTGTTCAAAGCAGCCATCCTCTGAAAAGCTGCTCGTGCTTGGCTTTATACAGTCCCAGAGCAGAAAAGAGTACTTGTAATTGCTGAGAGACAAGAAGAGTAGTAAACACCTTCCTTAGATAATACCACCTTGGAAGAACTGAAAACTTACAAGTTCCTTAAGTATCTCTGAAAACAGCTGCACAAAACTCCTCAAGCTTGGGACAGTGTGCCCTCTACCTTGGAAGCAGAGCCCTACTTTAACAAACAGTTAACTTTCACAAGCAGTTCAAGTAATAGGCTGGGAAAATGAGCAAACAACAACAACAAAAACCCTGAGTATAGAAAGTTGTTACAGTGACAAGGAAGAGCAAAACACACACTCAGAAGAAGACAACAAAGTCAAAGTTCCTGCATCCAAAGCCTCCAAGAAAAATATGACTTGGTCTCAGACCATGGAATAGCTCAGAAAAGGATTCTGAAAATCAAGTAAGAAAGGTAGAGGAAAAAATGGGAAGAAAGAATGAGAATGATAAGAGAAAAATCTTTAAAAATGAGTCAACAGTTTGGTAAAGGAGACAAAAAAAATACTAAAGAAAACCACACCTCAAAAACAGACAAGGGAGGATTCTGGAAAAATGGCAGAGGTCTCAAGATTTGCTCTGACACCACCCCCACCACTGCCAAAGAGGTAAAAGAGCATTTCAGGGTAAACAAAATGTGGGGGGAGTGGCAAGAATAAAAAAGAATAGGGGCACAACAGAGGTTCTCCTGGTCCAAGAAGATCTCAAGGTTTGATCCCTGTGAAGAGTAAACACCTCTAGGCAAAAGTCTACTTAAACAACAAATGGCAAACCCTAGGGTTAGCTGGGTTGGGAGGCTACCTCAGGCCCAGTTACAAAAACTTTTACACCTGGGACAGTGAGTAGATTTGGGCATCTGAGCCAGGGGAGATTGAGCGAACGTCTGCTGGCAAGGAACATTAGACCCAGTTGTGTTGCAGAGAGCAGCAGGGGCAAGAAGGCACCAGCATATTCCCCGTGAGAGCAGAAGCAATGGAGTTGGATGCCCCCAACTATGAGTATTTACAGGGGGCTTGAGGTTTGGCCTCGGCTGCAGAATAGAGGGGAGAATTGAAAATCTGAGGCCAGGAGTACCATCCACCACACCCCAGAACTAGAGGTGATTGAAAAAATTAAGTTATTACTAACAAAAAAATTCCCAGGCAAAAGAGAAAGAATCCAACTAATAGAAAGTTATTATGGAAATAGAGAAGAACTTATCTTCAGAGGAGGATATTAAAGCAAAGAAACTCTTCCTTACCCCCAAAGAGTAATGTCAAATAGTCACCTACCCAAAAAGAATTTATAGAAGAACTTAAAAAAACCTTTAAAAATTAAATGAGTGAGATTGAGGAAAAATTTAAAAAGAAAATAAGAACAATCCAAGAAAAACTAAGAAGATTATGAAAAGAATGTCAAACAATTAGAAGAGGAAATTCAGTCTTGAGGAAGAAAATGACTTCTTGAAAATTAGAATTGGGCAAGGAGAAGCCATTGAAGTCATAAGAAATCAAGAAATAATTAAAATATTAAGAATGAAAAAATAAAAGAGAAAGTGAAACATAAGAAAAACAACTGGGTAGAGCCAAGATGGTGGAGTGAAAGCAGGAATGCCCCTGAGCTCTCCCCCAAGCCC
The DNA here is from genome assembly GCA_028646515.1 of Pseudochirops corinnae. NCBI lineage: Eukaryota > Metazoa > Chordata > Mammalia > Diprotodontia > Pseudocheiridae > Pseudochirops > Pseudochirops corinnae. The sequence continues at coordinate 270,594,042 of CM053585.1, forward strand.
CTTCAAATACTTCTAAAACATGAATCTAAACAATTTCTAGGGTGTCAGAACCCACAAAGAGACAGGAGTGTGTCAGAGTTCTAGCCCAAGACAATCTGAAGGTCTGACAGAAAGGGTCTGTAACATTGGACTGGGAAAGAAGCAAAGTCTAGTGTACAGGCTGCATCAGCACAGACCTGACCATAGGAAAGTAAGAGCAGACCCCAGGGGAATGAATCTCTAGCAATAGTGGCAATTCCCAGACCTATCAGCCCAGAAGAGGGGTTCTACGGAAACTAGGTGAGAAGAAAGTGCAATCCTGCACAGGGCCCATGGCAGCAACAACAGCTGCTCTAGGACTATCTGCCCACGGATGGAATGTTTGAGAATCACCTATTTGAACTTCCAGGAGCCAAAATGACAGAATAAGCAGCACTATCCTTTTGAAAAATCTAGAGAATATTACCCCTGGAAAAGTTCTGGAGTAGTGGAGCCATAAGAAAGATGGGGTACAGCAGTCTTTTAGCTCAGGAGACTAGGGGGATTAACAGGAAAGGTCCCTCTTGCTGTGACTGAAGGGGAACATTTCAGGAGGCATCCCAGCAAAGCTAGCAGCAAGCTCCACCTCAGCAGAGCAGCAGAACATCCAGAGGGCCAGGGTAGGGGAGCAGGCAAGTACCACTACCAGCAGCTCCAGCTCAGCACCAGGAAAACTACCAGACCATTACAATATCCAGCTGCCAGCACCTGAGGAACCAGCACACAAAAGCAGTAACCAGGCCCCTTACCCCAAGCACAAGAACTCTGGCACAGTAGCCCCTGGGCCGCAGAACAAGAGATAAACTTTAAAAGTCAGAAAAAAGGCAAACAATATGAGCAGGAAGAATCAAAGAAAAACAATAACCATAGAGAAATATGTTGGAGTCAGGGAAGATCAAAACAAAAATTCAGGAGAGGACAAGATGGTGAATATGCCCACATCTGAAGCCTCAAAGGAGAATATGAACTGATCTCAAGCCCAAAAAGCCTTCTTGAAGAGCTCAAGAAGAATTTATTTTTTAATTTTATTTTTTTACTTTTTTGCTTTTTGGAGGGGGTAGGGCAGGGCAATTGGGGTTAAGTGACTTGCCCAAGATCACATGGGTAATATGTGTATGAGGCCGAATTTGAACTCAAGTCCTCCTGACTCCAGGGCTGGTGCTCTATTCACTGTGCCACCTAGCCACTCCTCAAGAAGAATTTTAAAATTTAAATAAGAGAGGTAGAAGAAAAATTGAACAATTTTTTAAAAAATCAAATTGACAAATTAGAATTGGACATATGAAGACAGTGAAAAGTATAAGAGATCAAGAAATAATTAAACAAAATATGAATAATGAAAAAATAGAAGAGAAAGTGAACCATCTTATAAGAAAAACAATAGATTTGGAGAATAGATCAAGGAGAGAAAATATAAAAATAATCAGACTAACCAAAAGTTACAATTTTAAAAACATCTTGATACAATAATACAAAAAAAAAAATACAGAAAATTGTCCTGAAGCATTGGAACAAGGAGGGTGGGGGAGGAGTGGAAATTTTAAAAATTCATCAATCACCACTTAAGGGATCCTATACAGAAAACTCGTAGGAATATCATAGTCAAATTCCAAAACCCCCAATTCAAGGATAAAAGATTAAAAGCATCAAGATCAAAATAATTTAAATATGATGGTGCCACAATTAGAATTACACAATACCTAGCAATGGAGACACTAAAGGACTGAAGGTCTTGTAACACAACATACCAAAGAGCAAAAGAACTGGGGCTCCACTCAAAAATAGCATGCCCTGCAAAGTTAAGTATTATCTTAAATGAAAAAAAGACATTTGATGAACTCTGAGACTTTCAAGACTTTGTCAAAAAAAATCCTGAACTTAATAGAAGATTTGACCTACAAGAACCAAGAGAAATATAAGGCACATACCAAAGACTGATTATAAGGGATTCATAAGGACAGATTGTATACTTTTTAAATATGTGAAATGCAAAATGTATATCTAAGATTCTTATTAATAATTGAGTAGCTCATAAGAAAGATTGGGTCAAATCTGAGTATGATATGAGTTTTAAAAGTAAAACCATTTAGAAACACCTAAAAAGAGTAATTTTATACAAATGAGGCGCCAGAGAAAGAATCAATTCAGAGAAACTAGATGGGGGAGCAGGATTGGTGGTTCTGGTAACCTACTTCCATTGGGAATGAGTTTAAGAGAGAACAAGACACACACAGAAACACATATGTATGTATATATGTATATATGCATGCATGTATGTATATATTATTTACAGGAGTATAAAAGTCTTCTAAATTCCAAAGAAATAAAATGGTAGGGGTATAGGGAGGGGGAAGAGGATAAGGGAGGGATCTTTAGAGGGGAAAGTGAGAGAACAAGTAAAAGGGGGATATAGAAGGGTCTTTAGATATATGGGAATGGGTGGATAGGGGAGAGATTTTAGAGGGGGGTAGGCAATGTAATGATACTGGGATCTGAAGATCTTCCATGCCTCTTGAACTTGCTGAGATAGCAGGAAGGGGTGGAGCAAGAGAACGCCAGAACCAAGCTAGGCTCCATGCAGTGCTGACTGGAAGCAGTGGCAGTGGCAGCAGCTGCTGTTGTGGCACAAACTCCTTTTTCTTTGAGCCTGCCAGAATCTCTGCTAAGGACTCCTGCTGAGGACTGCCAGGAATGGGAACTGCAGGGGGCCAGAGCTGCTGGGAGCAAGCTGCCTGGATGCTGAGCAGTTGTTGTGAGTGAGGAGAGGACCTTTGCCTGAGGTAGCCTGTCTTGCTTTGAAGGCTTGAGAATGTGGGTGTTTACTACTTTAACTACATGTGCCAACTTCATAACTACTGTGTTGGCTTTGACTTTCTGGTTTTGGGACTCAGTTTTCCAGTATTTAAATAAATTCTCTAGCTATATTTCTTATGTAGAGAGCCTGTTACATTTTGTGATTATATGCATACTTATAGTTTCTGTAGGCATTGTGAATGCTGCATTGCTGATACATTTGGCAACTAGGGTGGGATCACAAAATATCAGGCCTCTATTTGGAAGCAGGAGGGCTGTAAAGGGAGAAATGGCTATCCCAGGATGGGAGGATTTGCCTTATTCCTCTCTAGCCAGAGAATGGGCCAAAAGCACAGGGTCCTGTGAAAACTGGGAACCAAGGCTGAAAGGGGGAGAACCTGGAGATTTGGAAAGATGTTTGCAAGGAATACCCATAGAACCAGGCAAAGAACTACCAGAAGTGTGCAGGAGAGTCCAGGTCCTGCTAACATGTTATCGCCTTATGTGTAAAAATAGAGATAAGCTGCTGGGGAAAAAGCTCACGTGGCTAGGGAGTCAGCTGGTTTGCCTGACAATTCTTCTGTGCCACAGCATTCAGAAGAGAAAATTGCAGGGTCTCAGGTGGAAAAGCAAGCTACTGTTCATGTGGCTAAAAGGAAGCAAAAAACTAGCAGAAGAAATGTGCATGCAGCTTTTACACAGGCTGGGCAGAGTTGCCCAGACAGCTGCCAAGAGAATGTGTGTGAGGAGAATGAAACAGGGTTAGCTGAGGAGTCTTCTAATGGTAGAAGATCTCCCCATATGAAGAAGAAGACAGGAGAACCGCCAGGGCCAAACAGAGTCCAGTGAGATAATTGAGGATTTCACTCAATAGGAGATTACTGATATATTGAGTAGATTCACCCAAAGAATGGGAGAATCTTTAGTGTCTTGGATAGTAAGAATTACGGATGAAGGTGCCGGAGGAATAATAGTGGACACTATAGATTGCTTAAAATTCATAAGCATCAGTCAGAATACTTTTGTACACCAAGCTTTTAGGGATCACCATATGCGAGGAGGCATCCACAGAACTACTCTGTTAGCTTTAGCAGCAGAGGGATGCAAAAAACAATATCCTACTGACTCTATGTGGCCTGGTGGAGACAGACCCTGGTACTAACTTAGAGACTGTATGACAAAGCTAAAGGAGGAGGTAATGAAAACTGCTATCATGCTTGGAGGTGCAAATACATATCATGATACCCCCCTAGGAGTTCCTCATAGAAATATCATAGTGAAGA
>CM053585.1:270614211-270651817 GCA_028646515.1 Pseudochirops corinnae
TTATGCTTATTCTTACTCATGGTTGGTCAGTCCGTGATTTTTTTTTTAAATCTCTGTGGGGCTCTCCTTCCAGAAGGGAAAGCTCTGTCCCAAATCGCTGGGGTCCTCCCAGCTGCTGTAGCTCTCAGGAAGGTGCTGGGTCCCTTTCCTACTTACTTCTGGCTCACTGGATAATGAAGACTCCAGGACCGAAAGCCCAAGACCGCGATCCAGATCCAGGCTGCTCAACACAAGAGCACTGGCCTCTGAACAATCACTTAGTCCCCCTGCTGTCTGCAGGCCACGGGCCTGGAAGCTGCAATGCAGAGGCGGGTGCAAAACCTCTGCCTTTCACTTTCCCGCTCTGGAGGCATTTGGACGGATGCTTTTCTCCCCCGATTTCGCAAGCTCCACTGACCTAGTTCTGAATGCTGCTTGCAGCTCCCGCTAATCTGAGGCTCCTCCACTCCTCCCATCCAGCCGCCCCTGGGGCTCAGCCAGGGCTTCAGGCCAGGCTGGTTTCGGTTCACAGTGCTGATGTGCTTCCTCGTAGCCGAGCTGACTTTAGTGGAAGGTATATTTGTGTGTGTTTTGGAGTTCTAGGATTAGTTTAGAGTCATATTTTATGGGTATTTTGGGGTGGCTATGTGAGAGCTGCGATATGTTGCTGCTGCTACACCGCCATCTTGGCTCTGCCCCCTGACAGGAGAAATTAAGGTAGTAAGAGGAACTTTTTATATAATATAAGAAACAAGAAAATCTGAGAAGGTAGAATTTGCTGAGGTGAGAGGTGAAGAAGCTACAGATACGGGAATTCCTGAAGGTAAAGAAGGAGTTGAGGACCTGGGAGAGATGAGTAACAAAAAGTGAGGGGAAAATCTAGAGGAGATAAAAGAAACTGAGTAAATGGAAGAAGATGTGAAAAAATAAGGATGTAGGAGGAAATACTGAAGAAGAAATTGAGGAAATGGAAGAGGTTGAGAAACTGAGTATATGGGAAGAGCTGAAGAAAAAGAATGATAACAGGTTGGAGTAGCTAGGGAAGAGGGTGGGGCAAAGGAGATAGAAAAATTTGAGGGGAAGGATTAGAAATGGGAGCAGGTGAATTAATACAAATAACTGAGAAACCAGAAACAGATTCAGTAATGGGGACAATTTAAAATAGAAGAGTTTAGCTAGGAGCAGCAAAGTGAGTGGGAGCAGTTGAGAACAGATCGAGGTTGAGAAAATGGCAAAATAAGCAGGGAATCAACTAAGGTGATAGAAATAGGTAGTAGAAATAAAAATGGAATAAGGGAGGAACTGATAAGATCTGATTCGCTTATAAGAAAGGGGCTGATGTGATGGAGACTGTCTAATGCAGAGGATAAGCTGAAATGAGAAGAATGGAAGGGATGCCTCAAGCTGAGGAGAGACATACCATGGGGAGGAGAAAGAAAGGGAAGGAAGGAGAGGGGAAAGAAGAAGAGAAAGGAAAGAGGGGGAGAGGGAGAGAGAGACAAGGAGAAGGAAAGAGAGAGGGGGAGCGAGAAAGAAAGGGGGAGAGAGAGGGAGGGAGAGGGAGAGAGATGGGAAGGAGAGTGTGGATCAGGAAAGAGGGGGAAAGGTAGGGGAAAGGGAGGAGGAAAAGAGAGAGAGAGAGGATGGAGAGAAACAAGGGAGGGGCAAGGGAAGGGGAGAATAGGAAGGAGAGAAAAGAGGGGAAGAGGGAGAGAAGGAAAAGGAGAGGAAAAGAGAAGGGAAAGGGGGAAAGTCAAAGAGAAGGGGAGGAGGAATAATACTGGCCTGATAGCAGCAACAAAGGTAAAAGGAGAAGGGGGTAAATGCTGCAGAAGAGTATCTTAGAGAAAAAAGTGTAGGAGAGAAGAGAATAGCTTAGGTTAATCTTTCAAAGGAGATGGAAGCAAAGGAAAGGACCAAAAAGGACAAGATAATACACTGGATTATGAGAGAAGTCTATAAAAGAGTGATTAGAATGGGACCATAACTAGTAGTGGTGCAACAGCTAAAGAAATTATCTCTAAAGTGCCTTCCATGTCTAAATCTATGTATTAACAAATGAGAGAGCAACAAAGGAGTATTAGAAGGAAGAGATTAGGAACAAGAATAACCAAGGAAATGAGCCTGAGGAAGGATCTGAGGAGAAAAAGCTGTGCAAGTGTGAGGAGTGGTATAGATAGGAGCTAGGGAGGATAGAGAAGCTGAGTTGAAAAATATTAAAGAAAGCAGATGAGCAAGTGTGCCACTGAATCACTAATCTCATTGATGTTGGGTCTTTTCTCTAGTGGTGCAGTTTTCAGCCTATCCACAACTTCCATTTAGCACAATTCTTGTCCATGTCCTTCCAGAAATTCTCCACCAGAGTACTATGAAACTTATGGCTGGAGGGCAGAGGGGAAACGTCTCTCAGATCTTTTCTGCAGACTGTCAGTTATTTCTCCATTTTGCTACGTGACCAGCCTGCCTCCTTTCTTCAGTCATATATCTTATTACATCCTTTACACCACTTCATCGCACTCTTTCACTGGAGATAAGTTGCAGCCTTCTTCAAACTTCCAATGCATTCTCCATTGCCAATTGGGTAGCCTGGAACTTGCATTTTTCAAAGACTGTGGCATGCCATGTCTCACAGTCACAAAGCATAACTGGAAGAATATTGATTTTAAAATATAAGCTTTTTTTTTCAGAGTGAAGATTGGGTGCCAGTATAAACATGCAGTTTCTTAAAAGACAATCTAACTCATTCTCTTCCTCTTATTCAATTCTGGGTCTAGCTCATCCATCCAGTATCTGCCCAAAATAATTTTAATGATTGTCCAGCTGTATGGGTTGTTCATCCATCTTCATATTGTAATCTGGACCACAGGCATTCTTCATCTATTTTTTTCTCCTTTATCAAAAGTTAGAATATTTTTGCTTGAGTACCTATCTCATTTAGGAGCTGCAGGAGTGTTGCTAGACTTGAGGTAATCAATCCAAAATCATTTGCAAATGGGAATATCTGAAAGACCTCATAGGTATCTCTCTTTAACTTGGACTCTACATGGATTCGTGATAGTGACAAATGCTTGGCAAAGCATGACTCCTTGTTTGATATTAATAATCACATCATATAACAAAGATATCTCTGTTGTTATACCTTGTTTGTATAGTTTTGACCTGTGTAGGAGACATCTTGTCAGAAGAAAACCTGTGTGGTGACAAATAATTCAAACAAATCAAATGTGTTCATAGTCAACAAGCAGCAGAGTGAGATCTTATATTTTCTATATCTTTCAATAAATTGTATAACTATAAAGCCGTTATGTGTTATAGATCATTGCTCCAAAGGCCTGTCTTTTCCTTTCTCAAACTTTCATTAAGGATGCCCCATTATACATAGATTACTATTATAAAGATTTCATAAAGATGAAAAGGAGGCATACAAATTAGCATACTGTATTTCCTCAATCACTTTTTTTTAAGTCAGAGATATTTTCTCAAGTACACTTATTAACAGCCTCTTTCAGAAATCTTAAGACTCAATCCTTTCACATCTTCAAAATCATGGAGATCATGATGTCAAAATCCAAATGCAATGGCTCCACCGTTATTAAAGCAGAAGAGAATTTGTTACATAAATTAGTTCCTTCTCCATTTTTGTGTGTCCTTCCAGTTTTACCCCACAAATGTCACTGGAATGATTTTCCTTAGATCTCACAGTAATCTAAATGTCTTTCCTCACTGCTTGTTTTATGAGCCCGTATTACTCGAAACACCATCCTTTCTTTAAGATTTTACAAACTATTTTTAAGCTAACTGTACCATCTCTCTTCTTAGCAAGGAAATTCTGTGTGTGTTGGCTAAAGTTGCTCTTCTGTTCCTTTGGTCTTGTATGTCCAAGTGATTTAAATATCTTTAGGAAATTTTAATCATTTTTTCAATATTTCTTTTATTTATTTCCAATTTTAGAGCAACAGCAACTTAGTTGTCTCAATTGTGCACCATTTTTATCCTTTCTTCTAATTAAGTATGGGTTTTTGTGTTTGCTTTAACAAGTTATTTTTTATGACTGAAGATAGCTGATTCATAAATGACTCCACATGCGGTGGCTGTCTTTGATGAAGAAGTTAAAGAAATCATTACAGATCCTTTTCAATTTTTGCCTGTTGTCTTTCCAGTTGTATCCATCAATGCCTTTGCAATACTTTGGATTTCTCAACAAACTTTTTCTAAATTTATTTTTCCCTCCACTCCTGTTTTATAAGCCATTATTTCTCATTGTACCATCCTTATTTGTAAGATTTTGCAAATTAAAGTTAATTCTAAACTGACATTGGCTTTGACCCTCCTCATCTCTCTGCCTAACTAAGAGATCAAATGTTTCCTGCAGGAAGTTTTTCCCAGGTTGTTTTGTTCACATAATGTTAAGCAATTTATATCAGTTAAACTTCTTTAGGAAATGATGTGCTTTAATGTCTATTCTTCTACTCATTTCCCATTTTTAGCTTCAGTAATCCATATGTTGTCCCAATTGTGCACCATCCCTTCATTTATATTCTTCTAACTAGACACCAATTTTTTTGCTTTGCTCTTACAAGTATCTCACTGTAAATAGACAGCTGATGATTCATAAGGGACTCCAACATCAGCAACCTTCACTTCCTAGTTGTTAAAATCTATTTCAATTTGTGTTAGTGCTCTCCCAACTATCCCAGTACTTCCCAACTCTTCTTGAAGAATGCATTCATAATACATATGGGTAAGGCTTCTGTAGTCTGCAAGCTTTTGTTCTTTCATTTCTTACTTTCAAACTCTGGCTGCTCCTCAGAAAGCAGATCACTTTCTGCTGGGACCATTTTTGAGGACTGTAGAACCTATCAGACCTTGCACCTTACCAGCATAGTCTTTGAAAATCAGGTGTCACCTTCATGCCATAATGAGGCATTACAACTTTGTGGAACAGATTTGAGGAAGAAAAAAAAAACAGAAGCAGTTTCTGGAAAGACAGGAACTTAGAAAAGAGGAATTAAGAAGTTGTTGAGTGGTGGGGCAACTAAGGAGAAAGACCTAGTCTAAGAAAGAGGTAGAAAAATACAAAATAAAGAGGTGACAGTTGAAGCAATGGAAACAGAAGATAAACAGCAGGGAGAAATAAGTGAAGACAGGAAAGGAACAAGTAAATGTAGAAAATGTAATGATTTGAATCAGTAAAATAGTATGAGCTTGTGAAAGAGAAATGGTGGAGATTAGAGCAGCAGAGGATGCAGGAACCACATCTTAACTGGGATGGATGCTGCTGAAAGGATAAAGGATAGCACTTTACACTGAGATGACTGTGTCCTCTCTTGGAACCCCTGAAGGAGCCCCCACTTATTTAGATGGAAATGTTGGGGGGAAAGTGGTAAGGACATATTGAAGGGAAGGACTCCAAGGGAGTCTTCACACACTACAGCATTCCTTCCTTCCCTACATAGAGAAGCCTTGGCTCCTCACTCTTCTCTCCTCTAGAGCTTTCAAACCTCATAAGCTGCTCCTGTCACCATAGTTTGTCTTCTTTGACTTCACAGTCTTTTTTTTCTACCTCCTAGATTTAGAGTCCTGTTTACATTTTCGTCCTCAGTTGTTTCTCTTCACCATCGTTCAAAAGTGCCTCCAATCTCCTCACTCCAGCTTCTTTGGTGGCTCTTCTTTTCTCTGTTGTTCTCAACTCTTTTGTTGCTATTATCTTCTAACTAACTGCTCTTTCTCTTAATTTGTTTGTGTTTTCCACAGGTCCTCAGTCACTTCTCTGTTTTATTATCCTTGGCTTTCTCTTTCTCCTCAGCTTTTCTCTACTCATCCTGTTGTTCTTGGTTCTTTTGCTGTTCCTGTTTCCATGCTAGTCTCCTCTGAGATTTCATTTTCTTCAAGCATTTTACACATCTCTGCTGCTCCAAGAACATTACCTATTTAGGTCTCATTGCTTCTCCTTTTACTTCCAGTTTCTCTGCTGCTCCCATTGCCTCTCTTCAGCAGCTCTTCTACTCTTGGCTCTCTGGCTGCTCCCAGAACCCTGTTTCCAGGACCCTATGCTTCCCCCCTGTTATGGGAATCTGTAGATCTTCCCTGCCCCTAGGCCCTTTGCTTAAGTGGCTCTGAGAACCTTCCCAGATTTGAAAGTATAATCTGCCCCCTAATAGGCTGAATGTGGTCACATGGAGCCTGTGGTGGGAGGCTTGTTCTTCAGTAATGCCCATGCCTTATTACTTTGTGATTGGGCAGTGAGTCAAGAGGGCTGTGACAGTCTCCGATCCAGGAGAAGGCTATGTATACGCCCTGATGTGAGGTTTTGCTTTGGGGCTCTCTTTGAGAAGAGTTGTGTGATTTGGCCAGATGAGACTCTAGGAAGCCATTGAGCCCCGCAGCTTTGAAAAACCCAGATGTTGGTGCTTCCCTCTGTATTGGTAATGGGATTTGGTAATGGCCTTTTGTGTTCTCTTGCCCCTTTTGAGATTCAGGGATGGGAAGCCTTTGAGGTTTTTTCGTGCTCTGTGATTGACCAAATACTTTGATTATGGTTGGAGACTAATCTCCATTTGAGAAGAGACTTTTGACTGACTAAATGAATGTCCTGTCTAGGGGCGTAGTAGTGCCTGGATTAAATTGAGAATTTACTTGCTAAAGGAACAAGTTATACTGTATTTTGACTTTCTCTGTTCTGTGAATGTTTGCTGAATAAATGGGGTTTACTATGCTGGTAATCTGAACCTTGGAAAGTGCCTTTGCTTGGCATTACACCCTCTCTGGTAATTGACTAGGTGCGGATGTAATGATCAGACGACTGGAAGCCCATCTGCTGATCTGTTTCTTCATCTGCTTGTAACTTGTGTTTGTGTTCTGTTTGCTTTCTCTGAAGTTCAGGGCGCTGACTTTTCCCCCTGAACTAGGTAAATGGTATGTGTTTGATTGATTAAAGTGAGACTGTTAACCCATTTTGAGTTGCTTTCCTTTAGAAAAGCAGATCTAAGAACCTGTGCTAGCAGCCGCCCTCAGTATGCTAGGGTGCTTGCTGATACACCCCCTCTCTATAGATTTTCTACTTAAGCCTAATTAGGCCTCTTCAGCTGCTACTGCCTTTCTGCGGCACTTTTGTCTGTTTCTTCTCTCTCCTCAGTTGCTCTGTTTGGGGCTTGAGGGGAACAGCTTCTCAATGGCTCCTCTTTTCACTCTCCTTTTTCTCTTTTGCTTCTCTATTTTCTTCAGCTCCTCTTCTGATTGTCACAGCTTTAAAGTCCATGTTAATCTTTAATCTCCTTCCTCCTCAGTGGCCCCTTTATTTTCTTTTCACAAATCCTCAGCTGCTCCCACGTACTTGCTCTATGCTCTCCCAACTCCTCCTTTCCCTTCAGCTGCCTCTTTGGCTTTTTATGGTTGTATTCCTGCTCCCATTTCCCTACTACAGTCTCCTTTGTGTCTCCATTTTCCTCAGCTCCTCTGCTTTATTTTTCATAGCTCTTTGGCTGCCTCCATCACGCTGCTTTGCTGACCTTTTTCTTCAGCTGCTCTTTCCTCCCTTTCCTCTCTTATTGATGACCCTTCACTTGCTACCATCTCTCTGGTTGCCTTCACTAATTCCTTTTTTTTCTTTTTTCCTCCTTTCTCTTTATTCTTAGCATTTAGCGCAGTGCCTGGCACATAAAGACACTTAATAAATGTTTGTTTTTGTGGACTTTCTCCTCACCTGTTCCTCTACTCAGACCTCTTCAATTGTTTAATTCCCGCTGATTCAGCCTGCTCTGCTTTTCCATTCTCCTCGGTTCTGCTGGTTTTTTTCCCCAATACTACTTCACCTGCCTTAATTTTCACTGCTTCTCCCTCCTTCTCAGCTCTTCTCTGTTGTTCTCAGCTGTGCTCACCTTGTACTGCCGCAGCCTCTGCTCCTCAGTGGAGCTTCATTCTGCTGCTCTGATCTCCCTGATACAGTCTCCTCGACTTCTACCTCCTCTTCTGTGCTTTTCTTCAGGGTTTCCAAATTGCTCCCTTCTCTGTTGTCCATAGTTCCTTAGCTACTCTCATCTTCCTGCTACAACCTCCTGAGCTTCTCCAATTCTCTTTGCTTTTGTCCTTTTTTTCCCCTAGCTCTTTGTTTCAGTCTTTCCTGTTTCTCCTCAATCTCTTCCTTCTCCATTGTTCACAGATCCACAAAAGTTCCCATCTCCCTGAGCTCTATATGCTCTCCTTTTCTCTGCAGCTCAGCTTTTTTAATCATGATTCTTTGCCTTCTCCTACCTCCAGGTTTCAAAGCCATTTTCCCCCTTTCACCTGCTTTTCTCTTTTTCCCAGCTCCTCAGAAACCTCTATTTCTCCTTTTTTTCTCTTTAGTTACTTAATGCTTTTTTCATAACCCTTCATATGCTCCTGTCATTTATGCCTTCTTTCTTGGCTTTTCTTTTCTCTTTTTGGTGTTCCTCAAAATCTCTGCCCCAGCCTCCTCTGTTTTCATCTGTAACTTATCTTCTCTGTGTTTTACAGCTGCTTAGGTGCTCCAAACTCCCTGCTCCATTCTTTTTTTTTTTTTTTTTTTAGTGACCCACCTTAGTACTTTAATGCTTTTGTTTAGGGATTTTGCCCTGAAAACCTTGTCTAGGCATAAAGTATGTTCATCTTGCTTAGAGAAGAATAAAGAGATGGAAACCAGAAAAGTGAACATGATGGTTAACTCGTCTCATACAATTCTAACATCCACTCTACCCTTTTGGGACTCTCCCCAGACACATAAAATGGGCTATGAGATATACATTTTATTCAAAAGTTTAAATATTCTTCAGACAGTACACAGATTTCCCAACCAAAGTTCTCATGTAGTTTGCTCAGACAACAGAAATTGAAGGATGTGTGGTAGACGAAGGGGACTGCTCACGAGTGCTCTTCAGCCAGTTTTTCAGCTTTTGTCACAGCTTCTTCAATGGGTCCGACCATATAGAAGGCCTGCTCTGGGAGATGGTCATACTGACCTGCCAAGATTTGCTGGAATCCCTTAATGGTTTCTTTCAGTGGTACCAACTTCCCCATATGTCCTGTGAATACCTCAGAAACCTGGAATGGCTGTGACAAGAAACGCTGGATTTTCCTGGCCCGAGACACTGTCAACTTGTCTTCTTCAGACAACTCATCCATACCAAGGATAGCAATGATGTCCTGAAGGGACTTATAGTCCTGCAGAATCTTTTGCACACCTCAGGCAACATCATGGTGCTCATTGCCAACAATATTGGGGGCCATGATCCGAGAAGTGGAGTCCAGAGGATCCACTGCAGGGTAAAGGCCCAGTTCAGCAATGGCCCGGGACAGCACAGTAGTAGCATCCAAATGGGCAAAGGTAGTGGCTGGAGCTGGGTCAGTCAAGTCATCAGCAGGCACATAGATGGCTTGCACAGAGGTGATGGAACCCTTCTTGGTTGTGGTAATTCTTTCCTGCATGGTACCCATATCAGTGGCCAAAGTGGGCTGGTAACTGACGGTAGAGGGGATTCTGCCTAGTAAAGCAGACACCTCTGAGCCAGCCTGAGTGAATCGGAAGATGTTATCAATGAAAAGCAGTACATCTTGACCCTCTTGGTCTCTGAAGTATTCAGCCACAGTGAGGCCAGTCAAGCCACCCAAACCCGAGCACCAGGTGGTTCATTCATCTGGCCATATACCAACGCTACCTTGGAAGTGGCATCCTTCAGCTTGATAACACCAGATTCAATCATCTCATGATACAAGTCATTGCCTTCTCGGGTCCTTTCACCAACACCAGCAAACACAGCATAGCCACCGTGGGCCTTGGCAACATTATTGATTAATTCCATAACCAATACAGTCTTCCCCACACCAGCACCACCAAATAGACCAATTTTGCCACCCCTTGGCATATGGGGCCAAAAGATCCACAACTTTGATGCCAGTGACCAGGATTTCTTGCTCTACACTCATCTCCATGAATTCAGGAGCCTCAGCATGAATTGCAGCAAACTGTTTGGTTTTGATTGGACCCCTTTCATCAATAGGCTCTCCAATCACATTCATGATTCTTCCTAGAGTCTCAGGTCCCACAGGGATTTTGATTAAGGCACCAGAATCCAGAACCTCCTGCCCTCTGACCAAGCCTTCAGTACCATCCATAGCAATGGTCCTGACTGTGCTCTCACCCAGATGTTGAGCCACCTCCAGAACCAGCCTAGTTTCCCTGTCCTGCACTTCGAGGGCATTGAGGATGGGAGGGATCCGCTCATCGAACTGCACGTCCATCACGGCCCCGATGACCGCCACGATGCGCCCGCTGGCCGCCCGCTCTTGGGGGCTGGGGATGTCATCGCTGCATAATCCCGGGCCTGTTCGGGGCCGCCCGCAAGAAATCTGGGTCTGGGGCAACGGCGCCGAGGCCGAGGCAGCGGCAGTGCGGCTCAACAACCCCAACATGGCGGAGTCTGGGGAGAGACTCTCCCTGCTCCATTCTTGTCTTCTCTCTTTTTTTCTGTTTTTCCTGACTCTTTAGCTATTTCCACAACCCTGCTCCTTTATCTTTTGTTTCTATGTCCTTTTCAGTTTTCTCTTGTCTATTTTACAAGGTTTCCAAATTATTCCAGTTCCTTATGCTTCTCCTTTTTCTTCCTCTCTCTTGTTCACAGTTCTTTAGTGATTTGTTTTGTTTCTCCAGTTTTTTGTTTCTCTGTTATCCCTAGCTGCTCCCATCTCCTTCATCCATTCTCTCCTCTCTTTTCATGACTTCAGCACCTCCTCAGTATCCTTTGCTTCTTTCTCCTCAGAGAAATTAGGTCCACACAGCTATAATCTCTCTGCTCCAGTCTTCTCTGCTTCTCCTTTTCCCTGGGCTGCTCATTCATTTCTGTCATAGACAGTTCCATCATCCCTGCTATAATCTTTTCAGCTGTTACTCTTTTCTGTCATTCACAACTCTTTACCTATTCTTATCTCCTGGTTTCAAACTCCTCAATTTTCCTTTTCAACTACGTTTCTCTGTTTTCATGGCTCAATTGTTCTGTTCCCATCTCCAAAACTTAGTCTCCTCTACCCAGTCTTTAGAAGCTGCTCTCTGGACCGGGTATGGTAGTGCACACCTATTATCCTTCTTACTAGGGAGGCTGATGCTGGTGAATCCACTGAGTTCAGAAGTTCTGAATTACAGTGGGCTAAAGCCAATTGGTTATCTGCACTAAGTTCAGCACCAGTATGATCTTAGGAGTAGGGGCCTACCTGGCTAAATTAGCCCAGAGCATGTCAATCAGTAGTGGGGTTAAGGCCTGTGAGTGCCACTTCCCTTCCCACCTGGGTTAAATAGGGAGACCCAGTTTAAAAAAAAAGAGAGAGATTCTCTCCTTCTTTATTGTTCACAGTTCCTCAGCTAAGCCTCAGTCACTTGTTCCTCGGGGGGCAGCTATTCTCCACATATCAGGTGAGTCCCTCACGCCAGCTTCTTCTGCCTCTCTAATTTCCCAGATCCCTGGTGCTTCTTTCTTCAGTGGTTTCCATGTCTCCTGCAGTGCCCCTCTCCTCCACTTTTCTTAACCATTCAGCTGCTCATTTAGAGATTTGTTCACCTCTTTTTTTTTTTATTTCACATCTTAGTTGCTCTGCTCAGATCTTTGACCGTGCCTGAGTTGCTCTTTTTGGTCACTCCATTTTCTTTAGGTGCTTCAGTGTCATTTGTCCTTTTTACTTGTTTGCCTCTAAACATCTGCTTTCAGGTGATCCTCCATCTTCAGTTTTTCTCATATTGTCAGCTGCTCTCTCTTCAGGTGTCTTTCCATTTCTCACTATCCCTTCTTGTGAAACCTGAGGTTGAGATGAGAAAGAAGATAACATTTGAAGGTATAGAAAAATAATATTTTTATTCCTTGCTTTTTCTATGAGTTCCCATCCTTCCTGCCTTTGAGATATCTCTAACCCACCTTTCACGGAGATTCCCTCTCTTCACTAAAATTATTCTACAGATCTCATGCCTTATTTGCCCTAGAGACTTCCTTCTGTATCTATTCTATATATATTTATCCCTCCTTTTTCCTTATGTCCCTTCTCTTTTTAAAAAAATTTGTTTATTTTTAGTTTTCAACATTCACTTCTATAAGACTTTGTTTCAAATTTTTTCCCCATACCTCACTCTCCCCACTCAAGATGACGTGTTATTTTATATGGGCTCTACATATACATTCATAGTGGGCCTATTTTCACATTGGTCATGTTTAAAGAAGAATTAGAACCAATGGCCAAAATCACAAGATAGAAGGAAAAAAAGAAAAGAAAAGAGAGAGAGAACAAATAATGTGCTTCAATCTGCATTCAAAGATAACATTTTCCATCATGAGTCCCTTGGAGTTGTCTGGGATCCTTGCGTTGCTAAAAAGAGTTAAGTCTATCAAAGTTAGTCACAGCACATTGTGACTGTTACTGTGTACAATGTTTTCCCAGTTAGGCTCACGTCACTCAGCATCAGTTCATTCAAGTCTTTCCAGGTTTTTCGGAAGTCTGCCTGCTCATCATTTCTGATAGCAGGATAGTATTCATTACATTCATATCACAATTTCTTCAGCCATTCACCAACTGATGGGTATCCCTTCAATTTCCAATTCTTGGCCACCACAAAAAGATCTGCTATAAATATTTTTGTACATGTGGTTCCTGAATATCCCATTTGTATGATCTCTTACAGACCTAGAAGTGGTATTTTTGGGTCAAAGGGTATGTACAATTTTCAAGCCCTTTGGGCATAGTTCCAAATTGCTCTCCAGAATGGCTGGATCAGTTCACAACTCTAACAACAATTTTCCCACATCTTCTCCAACATGTATCATTTTCCTGTTTTGTCGTGTTAGACAATCTGATAGGTGTGATATGGTACCTCAAAATTGGTTTGATTTGCATTTCTCTAGTGATTTAGAGCATTTTTTCATATGACTATAGATAGCTTTAATCTCTTCTTCTGAAAACTATCTGTTCATATCCTTTGACAATTTATCAATTGGGTAATGACTTGTATTCTTATAAATTAGATTCAGTTCTCTCTATATTTTAGAAATGAGGCCTTTAGGGGCAGAGCCAAGATGGCAGAATAAAAGCACAAACTTGGCATGAGCTCCCGCTCATATCACTTCCAATATATGTAAAAAAAAATGACTCTAAACAAATATTAGAACTACAGAACCCACAAAGTGACAGAGAGAAACAAATATCCTGCTGAAGGCAGCCTGGAAGGTCAACAAGAAAGGTCTATCACAGCACCCTGAGAGCCAAGCACAGTCTCCCATTGTTGAGGACCACAGGCCAGTGGGACTCGGACCCTGATAGCTGAGTAAACCCTCTCAGGTGAAGGGGCCTGCTGCCAGGCCTGGGTCGATTCCCTACCCCCCAGGGAAGAGTTCTAGCATGCAGGTGTGAGGATTGGATCATCAAGATAAGCGTGGTGTTTTTGCCCCCAGCCTAGGAACACTGTAGTGCACAATGTCCACAGGGGAAAGACATCAGGAAGTGTCCTATAAAAGCCTTGTACTTAGAACAATAAAAGACTCTATTTTACACCATCCTTTGAGTCTCCATCTCTCTTTTAACTGTCCCTCTCTCACAGCCTCTGGGTGGATAACTCTCTCAACCTGCTAGGTGATAGTAGGGCCCCTACATTCTCTCAGCCCTGCTATGGGATAGCAGGGTTCCCTGCCTTGGCCCACCACACACCATGAGCCATGCGGTTCTGGCCCCAGGGCAGACTTCAGGAGAGTGAATCACCAGCAGCTGTGGTGGTTTCCAGACTTTTCAACCCATAAACACCAAATACAAAGTAAAAGGTCAGTGGGGAACTCTTTTGGAAGGGGGGGGTGGGACAGGGGCAGTCTAGCCCCTGCCCCCTGGGTGAGAAGGGGTGGAAGTGCAGTGGCTGCAGCCACTGCCTCATGGCTTCTTCTGAAGCTCCTGGCCTGCAGATTGTAGGGGGACCAAGCAACCATTCAGAGGGTAATTTCTTTTGCTTTAACCTGCTTGGATCTGGATCTCGGTCTTGGGTGGTGGTCCTGGGGTGTGTGGCCAGTATGCCAGAGCTTGTGGCATATGTATGTACATGTATATATAGACAGAGGGCACAGGATGAATTGAATATGAAGGGATGATATCTAAAAAAGTAAAATTAAGAGGTGAGAGAGGAATTTATTGGGAGAAAGAGAAAGGGAGAGATAGGTCAGGGTAAATTATCTCACATAAAAGAGGCAAGAGAAACGTGTTACAATGGAGGGGAAGAGCAAGAAGGTGAAAGGGAATGGGACAACCTTAACTCTCATTGAATTTGGCTTAAGGAGGGAATAACATACACATTCAATTGGGCATCTTACCCTACAGGAAAATAGAGGGGAAAAGGATGAAAGGGTGGATGATAGAAGGGAGGGAAGATTAGGGGAGAGGGTAGTTAGAAGCAAACACTTTTGAAAAAGGATAGGGTCAAAGAGAAAATAGAATAATTGGGAGGAGGGATAGGATGGAGGGAAATACAGTTAGTCTTTCACAACATAACTACTATGGAAATGTTATGCATAACTACACATGTACAACCTATATTGAATTGCCAATCTTCACAGTGGGGGTGGGTGAGGAGGGAAGAAGGGGAAAAATCTGGAACTCAAAGTTTTAAAAACAAATGTTTTAAAAAATTGTTTTTTACATGTAGGTAACTAGGAAATAAGATACAGGCACTGGGGTATAGAAATCCATCTTGCCCTACTAGAAAGTTAGGGGGAATGGGAGAGGATATAAGAGAGAACAGATTGGGGGAAGGGGTATTCAGTAGGCTTGATATTTTGGAGTAGGGGAAAGACAGGGAGAAAAATTTGTAACTCAAAATCTGGTGGAAACGAATGTTGAAAACTAAAAATAAATATATAAATTGGAGAAAAAAAAGAAAAAAGGAAGAAAAAAAGAAATGAGTACTTTATCAGACACACTGGTTGAAAAATTCTTTCCCAGTTTTCTGCTTCCTTCCTAATCTTAGTTGCATTGGCTTTGTGCAAAAAAATTTCAATTTAATGTAATTAAAATTATCCATTTTGCATTTCATAATATTCTCTCTCTCTTGTTTGGTCATAAATTCTTCCATTCTCCATAAATCTAACAGGTAAACTATTCCCTGCTCTCCCAGTCTGCTTATAGTTCTCTTCTCTTTTCTCCTGTCCTTTCCCTATAATGTCTTTCCCTCTTTCTCTTCTTGTCTCCTTATTTCCATCTCTCATTCTCATCTCTGACTTCACCTTCTCTTTTTCTCCTTTGTCCTTCCTCTTTCTCTTCTCTTTTATATCTTTTTGTCTTTCTTTCTCTCTCAATATTTCAATCAGCTTCTCCTGCTCAAAGATTTATACCTTTATTTCAGTAATTGCCTCACCCAATCCACCAAACTCACTCCAAACTTAGCCGTATCTTTTCCTGGGACTCCTTTGTTTTAACTCTTCTAAGTGGAAAGAATTATTTCCTCATCTCCTGCTCACATTTTTTTCTTGCCTCTAAATGACAACTCTTCATTCATGCCCTTCTTCACACTCTGAGATGACTTGTCTCATTCTTTGTTGTGCAGAAGTCCCCTCCATGTTCTTAGGCTAATTCTGATGGAATCCTAATAAAACTGCCACCAGCCCCAACATTCTAACTTCCTTATGGGCCTCACTAAATAGAAGGCATGTCTTAATTTAACCACACAATCTGGCTTTAACTATACCATAGGCCCCCAGACTCAATCATAGGCCTCAGTGAACAGCAGACCCACTGCCCCTATCTAACCACTGCCTCCAACTCAATATCCTAACTTTCTAATCTATTCCTCACTCTCACTAAAAAAAACAGGCATGTCCATGAACTCATGCCCCACTAGAACAGAAGGTATGCCCATGTGATGGGATCCCAGTCACTGCCTCTACCTAGCCACTGGCCCCAGGCCCATTCCTCATATTTCTCACAGAAACATCAGACATGTCCATACACTCAATCAGAGCCACATCCATCTAATCTCAGACAGGAACACAATAGCGATCCTATAAGAAATCAGCACCACCAGGATGCTCAAGCAGGATGTGGACCCCAAAACAAATGAAGGGACTTTCCATAAGTAGGTATCTGCACAGTAACAGCAAAAGCTATCCTTTAGGTGAATTTATGATGTAGAGGGGCTTATTATAATGTCATTATCATATATATATATATATATATATATATATATATATATATATATATATATATACCCCCCAAATGGGTTTTTCTGTATGCATTGTGGGTAATAGCACACACAGTTCCACCAAGGCTGGGACCCCTCCCCTATTATTTAATCCCTTGACAAACTCCTCCTACCTTTTTAATATTCATAACTTTTGGTAATCAGCATCATTACATTATCAAATTGCCTGTCTTCCTCTAATATGTTGCCAGTTCCTTTTGGAACCCAGTCTGCTTTATGAGAGGCATCACTCTCAATAAATGCCTTTACTTGTATTGTAGATGGTCTGAGTCTGAATTCTTTTGAGGTGATGCCCACAACACATCATGAAACTGAAACAATTCTATGCCGTTCCCCATTTCAAACTTTCCAAGATGCACTTGGACATCAGTCACTATCTTGGAAAATCTATATTGTACAGTTTGTTTGTATTCAGATTGACTCCTGGACCATCTCCAGAGACCCCTGCCTCCATGATTTCCATTACCATCTTTCCAAGCTAACTCCTTTCCATTTGGGGGTTCAATGCCAGGGTCAGAAAATGAGACTCTCCTTTGAGAATCTCTCTATAAAGTCCTTTTCTTCTCCCCCACCTCAACTTCTATTAGCCTCCTTTTGACAATCTATTGCCTGCCTTGGAGGAAGAAGGGTGTGGAGGTTAGATACCCAGAAAAGACAATTAGTTTATGAGAATAGGAAATTGAGGAAAAAGGGCCTCCCCTCCCCCCCACAAACACAATCATTTATGATATTGACCGTTACTTACTTGAGAACTTGATAACCTTGAATTCTAAACTTTACCCTCTAAAGATGGTCATGATATGAAACTTGACTCTTAAGCCGAAAGAGGCATACTTTCTGATCACAACTCTAATTCTAACCTAGAACGTGACCTGACTATCAGCCATTCTATAACTCATGTTTATCTTAACTCTGTTAATCACCCTGAATCCTAACCTATCACTGAAACTCCCATCCCAAATGTTACACCAGGATTCTTAGCCCCTGTCTTATAAATAAAATGCTGTCCTTGAACTCTAAATGCCAAATGAACTTTGAACCATATATTTTAATTCTTTAAGTTGGTGTTTCCCAAATTTTTTCATTATGTGACCCATCTCAAAAGTGATAAGTTTTACATGATGCTGAGATCTACATGTGTTTTGTTTGCTGGGAAGTTGTGGGGGCACACAAAAATGGTAGAATTTCACATAAATGCTGACAAAGTGAAAGTGATGGTAAGTCTTTGAAAAATATTGACTCCCTAAATTAAGATATAGAAAGAGGTGGGGGAGATACTGAGAAAAAGAAGGAAAGAAAAGGGAAGTTTAGAAGAAAATAAAAAGAGAAAAAGAAACAAAGGAAATAAGAAAAAGAGAACACAAGATAAATACAAGAAAGATATAAGAAAAAGAACTGAAGGATTAAGAGGACCTGAGAATGGAAGGGGGAAAAGTTGTGACAGGATTGAGAATAAGGACAAAAGAATGGAAGGATGAAAAAAAAAGATGCAAAGAGAGTTAGATAATCAGGAAATAAAGCAATGGGAAGGTCATAGAAGGGAAGGTTTAAAAATGGGAAAAGAGAGCAAAAGGAAGGGAAGAGGACAGGAATGAGAAAAGAAAGAAAAGGCAGATAGATGGGAAAGGAAAGAAGAAAAAGTTTGGCTTTTTCAGGGGGATCATCCTTTCCCAAAAGCAGCTCTGAGGTTGTGTCTGCTGATTTCCTCCAGTTTGGAGGGATGATGGCGAGGAAAGGAAGCTGGGATAGGGAAAAGGCGGAGACGAACAAGGACAGCAAAATTTTCCCCGCTAGAACTCTTACTTCTTCTTTTTCAGTCTCCTTTTGTCCATATCTCCACGGTGTGCTCCTCCACTCTTGCTCTTTCCCTCTGTCTCCTCCAGAAAAGGTTCCAGATTTGGAGCCAAAGGACCAACATGTGAATTTGCTGTTTACTACTTATATGACTTTGGACAAGCTACTTGTCTTCTCTGGGCCTCAGATATTTTACCTATAAAATAAAGGGGCACAGGGTTACAGGTACCTGCTACCTCTTAATCTATAATCCTATTATCCTTTGCTCTTCTGTTTTGTTTTCCCTACTCCTATCCCCCCTCTTTCTCTTCTCGCTATGCCTCTGTCATACCCTCTTCATCCTCTCCCCCTTCTTCTTTTCTCATTCTTTTATTCCTCTATTTTGTCCTTTCTTCAAACTCTCCTTCTTTTTTTGGTCTCCTTTCCCTCCCTTATCCTTACTTTCTCAACTCTATTTCCTACATCTCTCCTTCTCTCCTCCACTCTTTTTATTTAATCAATCAAGACTTAGTCAGCAAGATATTTTTGCTGGCATTTTTTGCTTCCAAAATTTCTATTATTCTCCTACCAGTAATTCACCTAAACTGCTCAGGTTTATCCACAGGAAATCTCCAACCCCAATGGAGGCCACAGAAAAGTTCAGACTTTAGAGGGTGTTCCAACTGTAGATGGCTTAGAACATCTGTAGCTGTTGGCAGACTGTAACCCTGTAAGGTAAATCTCTACCTCAAACCCCAAGCATGAATCATCCCTTGGAATTCACCACCAGAGTCTAATTCTGAAGAAGGCCTTTAGATATAGCTTTCAACCACAGTGTGGATCCTGGAACCTGACTTTAAGGGCAAGTGACAATCCCTAACACTATAACCATACCTTATTCTAGTCTTTAACCCTAACTCTGCCCCTAAACTAGTTAGCCAAGGTTTCCCAACCTTCAGCACTTGGTAATACCCTCCGTCAACCAAAGTTTTCTGTAAACTTAAGTGTATGTATAGGTTCTCCCACCACCCTAGTCCCAACAAAAACAAAATAAAGTAACTTACCGCAGTTTGGAAGGGGTATGGGATCATGCTGATAGGCAGTATAAAACTTTGGTCCCTCTTCTTCGTACTTCTTGCTTTTCTCCTCTCTCTTCTTTGGTCTCTTCCTTTTTCTGCTTTCTTTTCTCTCTTGCTCTTTCTCCATCTATTGCTCTCAATTCTTTCTTTTCCCTATCAATCCCTCCCTTTCTCTTCTCATTCCCCATCTCCCTCCCTCCTTCATCTTCTCCTTCATTAAAATATCTCAGCCTTTCTTTTCCCAAGGCCTATCAGCTTTGGTATCCCTGACCATCTACATCAAATCTCCTCCAAAAAGCATGTAGGTTCTGATGTATACACTTACAGTCACAAAGAGATTTAGGCCTAACTACAGTCCTCCTCCAATGCCTCAGCATAACATGGAGGCAACAAGAAGTTCATGGAAAGACTGCCAAGGGAATGCAAACTCTGGCAAGGTCGGGGAGATCTGGCTAAGCTGCAAACCTGGAAAGACCCAGACTGTGTGTGCACCTTCTAGGACTAGCCTAGGGAAATATGGAAAGGCTGACACCAGAAAGCCTGTCCACTGGGTAATGGAACCACCTACCAAGGCACAGAGAAGCTGCAATCTGCATCAGGGTGGGATCTGTTCCACACTGATCAAAATCAGATTCTTGAATTATTGAAGCATCTCCCATTAAACCTTACACATAACCCATAACTCACCTCTCCTTTAGCTCATGCATGCTTTAAGTGTACATCTCTGGCTGGATATCTCTAGATCACTAGATCTACTCGTGTTTCTCTCTCTGGTCTATTCCACTGTCTTTGACTGCCTAGCTTCCTGGGTGTGACAATGTCTCCTTGCAGTCTGTAATTGGATCTGGCTGGCTGGGTCTACCTTACTATGACTGACTTACTAAATCTGACTGTATTTGAAACTGGCTTGACTATATCTTTCTATGCAAATCTACATATATGTAACCTGATCTATCTGTCTTTCTATTATATTACCTATGACTATCTGGACCAGTTGGTCTATGTTTGATTGTGTACGATTGAGGCTCTCTGATCTATAACTAGGTCAGGATACCTGGGTTTTGCCTCCGTGGTGCCAAAATTGAAAGAATGACAAATACATTGTCCCAGGGCATACTCCCTCCCTATGTTGGCTGCAGCCCAGATAAGTGACATACATGCACACATACACACACACACACACACACACACATACATATATATATATATATATATACACACCTATATATACACATACTACCCTACTCTTCCCTGAACACAAAAATTCTTAGTTATAGTTCATCTGGTTGTATCTAACTTCTCCTACTGTATCTGTCTGCATATGACTAGTCAGATCTGCCTAGGCTTATTAGGTCACTCTGAGGCTGACTATGTTTGCCTGATGGTTTTGCTATAAGGTTGGCTAGGTTACAACCTCTTAAACAGTAAGCAGAAGGAATGACAGGTCCTTCACACTTCTGCATGGACTATCTTCTTATCTCATCTCTGTTCCACTCTGATGAGGATCCTCCTCTGCTATTCTGCCTCCAGCTACTACTCAAAGGCTCCTTACCAAGGAGCTCTACTGAAGGAGGGCTCGGTCACGCTTCCACACCCAGTGTTCAGGCTGATATGCCTGAATCTGTAAAAGAATAAACCAAAAAATGATATGACTATGCAGACAAAGTAGCCCTTGATATCCTGAAGTCTATACCCTCTCATAGCCCTAAAGCCCAGCCACAGATTTCCCATAACTAGCACTCCTGACTCCATTTCTCCTCCCCAATATATCCTACCTCCTCACACTCCTCTCGGGTAACCCATGCCTTCCATCCAATGGACCGGAAGAGCTGGGCCCGAAGCCACTGGAACTTGGTACGCTGGGTGCGGTCCTGACCAAAAAGAAAGGTAAGTATACTGTGCTTTGGCCCTTGACGATCTTCCTCCATGTCATTGGCTAGGTAGCTGTGGAAGGAAAGGGAGACATGTGGTTTAGCCTTAATCCCAGCTTTCCAATTAGTGAAGTCATCTTAGATCTTTACCAGACTATAATCTATTTTCCCCAACTTCCTTTGAAGTAACAGAGAGCTCCACCAATGGAACAAATCTACCATACCCTCTACACACCCACCCAGACCCACAGATTTCTAAGATCTCAGAATAGGGCAGACCACCCTAGTGTGGCCAATCCAAAATTGAGTCCCTTTTACAATATCTCTAGCAAACTGTCAGCCAGCTTCCATTTAAAGACATCCAGTGACAAAGAATTCACCATTACCCAAAACAATTCTTTGATTGTTAACAGAATTTTTTATAAATGGAAATGAAATTTGTCTCTCTTTTTTTTTTTAAATTTTCCACTATTGCTTCTAATTCTATCCTCTATCACCAAGCGGGGGGGGGGAGGGGGGGAAGGGGGGGGGAAGCGAAATTTAATCTTTTTTTCTACATGATTGCTTTTTAAATAGAATCATAGTATTTTACATCTGGAAATGACCTTAGGAGTCACCTTAAAGGCAGTGATTATGTCCCCAAGTCTTCCTTTCTCTAGGATAAATAGTCCCAGAGTAATTAACCAATCTTCAATAAGCCATGGTCTCTAGGTCCCTTCATGATCTTGGTTACAATCCTACAGGAGTCTAACATTAGCACTTCTCTCCTGCTTTGATGAGAACTATACAGCTGTGGCCCCCTTCTTCCCATCCTCCTTGACTGGTTTGATCATTTTGACAAAGCTAATGAGAGAAAAGTTTTACTCTGGGAAGGCCGTTCTAAGTTCTGACAGCAGAGAAGTTACTGAATGCCAGAGCTAGAAGGATACTTAGAAATTATCTAGTTCAATTCTGTGGCCACTCCACCTGGCCCCATCTGACAAAGCAGGACATTGAGGCCCAAAAAAGGGAAAGGATTTATCCAAGCTTACAGAGTAAATCCATGGCAATACTAGGACAGAACTCAGGCCTGCAGATGTAACAGTTTTGTCTTTCATTTTATCTCTAGCACTTAATACAGTGCCTGGCACAGAGTTAGCACTTAATAAATGCTTATTAAGTGACACATAAAATGAATTAAGGCTCAGAAGGGTCAAGTACTTTGCCCCAAATCTCATAAAGCATTAGCAGATGGAGGATGGTTGTTCTGGTAAGAGAGGGAGGTCACTGGATAAGGGGGATGAGAAACCACTCACAGAGCCAAGAAGAAATGAAGGCGCTTGTATTGCCAGGGAGGTCGGCCAGCCCGGGCAAAGTAGGCTACAATCATTGCTAGAAGGTACTGATGAACAGAAAAAGAGAGAGAGGGTCACTGTCAGGAAGGGTAGGAGATAGACAGCTACAGAGGGGATATACTCAGGAGGAGATAAGAGTTGGGCAGAGTCTGGAGAGTAGAGGTTTGGGTGCTGGCTGGGGTCAGATCAAGACAGTAGGTTAGGGAGAATGGGTTACCAAAACAGGGAGAGAAAAGAAGAGACTATAGGACAAGACTGCAGTCTATATCTGAACTACAGATTTACCTTTGATCTTAGAGAAAACCAGGTCTGGAGCAGAGGAAGTATGAGATAAAGGACTGCAGGTACAGACATGGAGAAGGGAGGAGGCTAAAGCTGGGGGCTTATGTTAGGTAGTGGCAATTTGGGGTCTCCAGGCTCTAACTTGGCCCAACAAGCCTTCTTGGAAGGGAACCAGGAAATCAAGACCTCCATTCCATCTAGAATAAAGCTAGAAGTTTGCTGGCAGGACAGAGGGGAATATAGAGATGGAGAGGATCGGTTTTCTAAAAAAGATGTTGTTCATGGATAACCCAGGCCAAGCCACAGATGAGAGTGTCTTACCTTGTCTGACACCCGAAGATTTTTGTCCCAGGCCAGGAAGTTTTGAATAACAGGATCCTCTATGGAGGGAGAGAGAGGGATGGTCTATTAGGCTGGAGATGGAGAACGATCCACTGGAGCCAAGAGAAGAAATTGTTCCCCCTATTCTATTCCCCTCTTGGAAAAGGGACCATATGAAGGACCTGAGACTGGAACCAAATGGGGAGAAGTGGAAAGAAGACAGCTGAACTAGAGCCCCTGTGAGGTTACCAGCCTCTGCTTGAACACCTCAAGTGACAGGCTTCTAATAACCAGTCTCTTGAGATTTCCTGTTCCATTATTGGACAGTTTTCAATATTAAGAAAGAGAATTGGAAGAAAGGTTGGTTCGAAGGGTTAGGGAGGATGGAGGAGATCCCTCCATTCCTACCTAGCAGCCTATTGAAGGCGTTGTGATCCTCAGGTCTCACTGTGGACATCCTACGTCTCTTCAGTTGCATTCTGAGACCAAACATGCCCTTCACAGACCACCTGTCCTGGGATCCTGTGGGTGTCTGGTCTGAACGTTTCCGCTTTTGGCCTTGAGTCCTGGGAAGTGAACTGGTTGGTATCCAGGTGGCTGGAAGAGAGAAGACTAGAAGCCATTAGCAAACTGTCTCCCTTGGTTACCTTCTCTTGGCCCCCTTTAACTACCTTCTCTCATCCTCTATTTCACAGAATCATCAAATTTAAGAAATGGGTGTTTGAAATCCAATCCATATCTGCAGAGGAATCAGTTCTATACCATACCCACAAGTATGCACCTGCTTGAAGACCTCTCATGATAGAGAACTCACCACTTCCTGAGGCAGTACATTCCATTTCTGAATTCTAATTATTAAGGAAGTTGTCCCTTCCGTTGAACTGAAATATGCCTCTCTGCAACATCTCCCCATTGCTCCTAGTCTGGCCTCCTGGGGCCAGGCAGAAAAGATTCTAATCCCACTTCCTCATAACAGCCCTTTGAATACTTGAAGTCAGATATCATATTTCCCCTAAATCTTTTCTTCTCAGGCTAAACTTTCCCAATTTCTTCAACTGTTCTTCATAACGGCAAGATCTCCAGCCTCTCCCACCATCTTGGTAACTGTCTTCTAGAAGAACTCCAGGTAGTCAGTGTCTTGCTCCAGTCCTTTTATTCCCTCCAACCCTTCCCTTCACCCTCCCCAATATCCTGTCTTATGGTTCCTATTATTTTCTCTAATCCTTTCCTTCAACCCCTTCTAGCTATCCTCTTCATTAACTTCCACCCTTCCTTTTATACCTCTCACCTGCTGTTCTACAGACTCTTCCACTCCAACTCACTCCTTTTGTGCTGGGGCTCCATTCACTTTTTTCCACCACTCCCTCTAACCCCTCCACTTGCTATCTTGTGGTTCCATCTACCTCCCCCCACCATTCCTCTCCATCCCTTCCACCTTCTGTCCTGTGGTTCAATGTGCCTCTTCCCCACCTTTTCCTCCATCTTGTCCTATTTCCTGCACTATGGTTCTTTCTGCTCTTTCCTATCCTTCCTTCTAGCCCCTCCTGTCTCCTATTCTGTAGTCTCTTTCATCTTCCCTCAACTTTTCCTATATTCTTTCACAACCTTCTCATCCTTCCATTTCCACCCACCTCCCATCCTGTGGTATTTCTACTCCCTCACAGTCTTACCTCTGTGTTTTCCTAAGGTCTTTCTCTCATCCTTTCTGTTTACTCTCTCTCTCTTTCTCTCTCTCTGTCTTCTCTCTGTTTCTCATCTCTGTCTCTCTCCCCCTCTCCCCCTTTTTCTCTCTCTCCCTCTCTCTTTCCCTCCCTCTTCTCTCCCTTCTCTCCTCCCTTCCCCACCCCTTCCTCATTATTAGTTCCTCTTTCCTGTGTGGGTTTCTGAGGAAACTTCTCCTGGTTCTCCTTCCTATGGTACTTCACCCCCACCTCTAGCCCCTGTGCCTCTCTATAGGATTTAAAAGTCGAAGGACAGAAATCGTTTTGTCATACCCACTTGTTTATGTGGGAGGAAAGAGAATCAGAGAGAAAAAGTGACTTACCCAATGACACAGGGCTGTGTAGGACTTAGTTCTAAGTCTACATCTCTAATCTAGAACCAGATTTATAACCCAAGTCCCTTAACTCCCCATTGTCTGCTCTTTTCCCTCTTTGACCTTCTCTTCCACTTAACTACTTTCTATCTCACACCCTCTCTATGCCAATGACCCATATGCTTAATCTTCCTGTCATCTCCTCTTTGCCCTTCCCACCTGCCTCCTCACCTGAAGGTCCTGGGACTTCTTCTTTGATCTTCAATGCTGGAGAGGGCTTTGGGGAGACAGTAGGGATGCTCTGGCCCACAGATGAAGAGAAAGGGAAACACCTGGCCATGGTCTCCCCAGATAAGCCCTGCCCCCACCCACCCGCCCCTCAGCTCTACTTCCCTCCCTCTAATCCTCTCCACGACCCCCCACGGGATACTTCCACAAAGGAATGTATTTGTCTCTGGATCAGTGTCCTCTGCTCTGAGAAAAAGAGAGAACCAAGCTTTCTGAAAATAAGAGTAACCAAGCTCAGAGGAGATGCAACTGCACAGCTCTGAGACTCAGTTCTCACTGAGCCCCAGGGTTCCGAGTAGCAGCTACAGAACTCTGGTAACATCAGCCATTCGGCCCTGGCAACCAGGCCAGTTTGAAGAAAAATACATAGAACCACCAGATTTCAGAATTCTCTGTGGGGGTGGGAGGGGGTGCCAGGAAACAGAGGCATCAACTTCTTATTTGGTCCCTGTGTTAGCTTCATGTATTTAGCTTCCCCAAAACTGTTAAGCCCTTCATATCCATAAGTGGTTTACATGACATTGCTTTCACCTGATTTCCCTCCTACCTGACTCATAAGCCTTTCTCAGCAGGAAGACTAGTGACATAATAATAATAATAATAATAATAATAATAATAATAATAATAATAATGAAAAAGGTGCAAAGAAAGAGATTGAATTCTGCAGAGTCAGATTCCACCTCTGATACTTTCTACCCACGTGACCTTGGTCATCACTTAACATCCTTGGGCCTCAGCTTCCTTACCTGTACAAATGAGGAGTTTAGACTAGATGGCCTCTGAGGTTCCTTCTAACTCTAGATTTGTGATCCTAGAATCATAGGTTTGGGAGTTTAGACTATCTATAATAACATTACCTTTACTCTCTATAGTACCTTAAGGTTTACAAAAGTGCTCTACTCAAACAACTCTATGAGGTAGGTAGATATAGGAGGGAAAATACTGAATTCTGCAGTCAGAAGACCTGGGTTCAAATCCTAATCCTACCACTTGGGCAAGCCCCCTTGCTGGACTTTGGTTTACTATCTGTAAGACAGGTGGTGATATGAATAGAGTGTTGGCCCTGGACTCAGGAAGACCTGAGTTCAGACACTTTCCATAGCTGTGTGACCCTGGGTAAGTCTCTTAAATTCTGTCAGCCTGAATTTCCTCACCTGGAAAACGGAGATAATGATAGTACCTACCTGCCCCCCCATTACCCACCAGAGGATCAAATGCGATAATATTTGTAAAGTCCTTAGAACACTCTATGAATGTTTGTTTTCTTCCTTTCTTCCTTACTGTACAATGAGAGGAGATTAGATGATCCCAAAGGTCTTTTCTAATTCTAAAACCATATGATACTTCATTATTGCTCCATTATTCTCTTCACCCACATGTATATCTCCCCAGAGCCTGTCTTCAGACCTTTCTCCACTCTTACCTCTGATCATCCTGTCCCCATGACTTCAGTTATTTCTCTGTAGAAAGGACTCTCAAATCTATGTATCTGGCCTCCAAATCTGAACTTTAATCCCACATCTTCTACTATTTGCTGGATATCCCCATCTGGATAGCCCATCATTTCAGTGTTGGAATATTCAAATTTATTTCATTCATCATCTCCTCCCTTATACCTTTTTCTCCTCCCAATATCCCTATTTCTGCTAATTGTGTTACTATTCTTTCAGTGACCAAGGATTATAAATCACTGTTAATTCTTTCTACTCCTTTAGTCTCAAGTCCTGATTAATTGTCAAAGCCTGTCATTTCTGCCCCCATGATATATCTCCTATCTCCACTCATATTCCCAATCAGCCTAATCATATACTTCACCACCTTTCACCAAGGCTACTCTGATAAGCTACTAACTGATCTCACTGACCCCAGACTTTCCCTTCCCTTCATAATAGCACCAGATAGCTCTTTCCACTGCACTGGTCTCTAAGCATGGTATTTTTGTGTTCAAAGTGAATACCCACCCCAAACTCCACCCCACCCATCGCCTATAAAATAAAATACAGACTTCTTAGCTTAGTGGTTAAAGCTATCAATAATCTGAGTTCTGAGTTCATTTCCTAATACCTGTTCCATCTTCTCCCTCACCTGCCATTCCAGTCAAACTAGATAGTTTTCTAATCCCCATTCTCACACTCTCCTCTCCTACCTACCCACAATTTTAAAGGCCAATCCCCAAAACTATCTCCATGCCTTTAATTAATGAAATCTTTATTTTCTTTTAAGGCCTAGCTCCTATAGGAATGCAAGGTCTGTGAGCAGACAGGGTTCTTCTTGGAACACCTATATTCCTTTCTTATCTGAAGTGAACTCACAAGGACACATATCCAGGATGGCCTTTATTCTGGGGATAGAGAGAGGCAGCTCTAGATCCTATGCTCCAGCTCCTTACCTTCTCTTCTTCTCTCCTCTGACACAGCCTTTGGCACCCCCTGGTATAGGACCTCATCATTTCAGACCTGGATTATTGCAGTCACCCGCAGACTCTCCTCAACCCAGGCCATCTTCTACTCAGCTGTCAAAATGATTTTCCTAAAGTTCAAATCTGACCATGACACCCTTCCACTATTCAATAAATTCCATTGGTTCTGTATCACCTCCAGGATCACATATAAAATCCACTGTTTGACTTTTAAAGCCCTTTATAACTTAATCCTTTCCCACTTGCCCAGTTTTTTAATACCTTAAACCCCTCCATATATTCTGTTGTCCTGTGACACTGACCTCCTGGTTGTTTCTCACACAAGACACTCAATCTCCCAGCTCCACGCATTTTCAATGCCTGTTCCCCATGCCTGAAACTCCCTCCTCACGTCCACCTCCTGACTTGTTGAATTCTTTAAATTCTAGGCTAAAATCCCACCATCTGCAAGAAGCTTTTCCCAGTCTCCCTCAACGTTTGTTGCTTCTCTCTGAATTATCTCCTAATATCTTCTTTGTACATAGCTGTCTTGATGTTGTCTCCCCCATTAAACTGTGAGCTCCTTGAGGGCAGACTCTTTTTGCCTTTTTTTGTATCCCCAACACTTAACATAGTACTTATCACATAGTAGGTGTGTAATAATTGCCCATTGACTTCATTTGACTCCTTAGTCTCAAAGCCAGAATAAAGCTTTTCCTGCTTACATAATAGATTATTGGGAGAATTAAATAATATAAAGAATGGAAATATCTAGAAGTATATAGGCTATTGGTATTTTATGCAAATGTAACTTAGAATAGCAGAAAAGCCTTGGATTTAAAGTCATATCTGTGTTTGAATCTTACTTGACATCTTGAATGTAATTCAGATTAAACAATTAAGTAATACAGCTCATGCTTCCTTCGGTTATGACAGCCCACTCTCCTTTGAAGCAGTTCTAACTATTAAAAAGTTCTTCCTTATGTTGAGTCAATATCAATCTTTTCAAAGTATCTCCTCATGGTTTCTCATTCTGTTCCTCATTCTGGCTCTCCTTACTACTGATGGGTTGTGAACTAGGCCTGACTCAAGTTCATCTCCTGGTAATTTAGTTATGCTAGTGGAATGAATGAGCAATTATGTGGTGCAATGGATAGAGTACTAGGTCTGGAGTGCAGAAGACTCATCTTCTTGAATTCAAATCCAGCCTCAGACACTTACTAGCTTGTGACCCTGGGTAAGGCACTTCACCCTGTTTGCCTTAGATTCCTCATTTGTAAAATGATCTGGAGAAGGAAATATCCAACCACTCCAATATCTTTGCCAAGAAAACCAAGGGGCCATGAAGAGTAGGACATGACTGAAACATCTGAACAACAACAGTAGAACGATTGAGTGTTTCACAAATAACACACCAACTATGCCAATTGTTAGACAGGTAAAGATACTAGCAGAGGTTCACTCTTGATCTGGACAGAGAAGAAAACAGGAATGGAGCCACAAGGAAGGGTTAAATAAGCTAGCTTATTTTATTCTAGTCTAGTCTTCTCAAAGGGAGCTGCTGATAATGGGGGCACCAACTCCTACAGAACTCCCTAATCACCCTTCTCACAGGGGCTGGAGAGAAGGTGGGCAGCAACACTAGTCTCAGTTGGGTCAGTTGGAACAGGAACAGCATTCCAGTCTGTGCACTCTCCTAAATCCCCACAAGCCTCAACAGGGGCCAGTTAAGGCAGGTACACGCATTCTTCTATGCATTACCCAAATCACAAATCACAAATCTCTCTAAGCCTTGAAGGGGGCTGATCAAGGCACACACAACATTACGCTATTATATTCCCCACTCATTGACCAGTACCCACTTGATTTATAGGACAAAAGAAAAAGTGGGTGATTTGCCAGCAATAACCTCAAAAGTTTACATTATCTTACCACTATATCTCACTGCACAATTGCAGTAGATATTTATAATTTTAAGTACAAATTATATTATTTATCATTATATAACACTGTACAAGTGTGGTGGAGATATTTATAAGTCATGAGCCTGGAAACTAGAGATTGTTATGGCCATGGATCCTGAGAAATATTATTTTAAAAAGAATAATAAAATCCACCTTACTTACACTAAAATCTACCTTACATACAATAAGATACTCAAGTTATTCAAGAGTTAACAAAAGGGGGCGGGGTATTTATTCATAGAAAAAGCATGTCACTCAACAAGAATAGGGAGTAAGGACACCACCTTGATTAAGCTGAGCATACCTTCCCAGTGCTAGTCAGTAGCCTCAAAGAGTGCACTAGAGTTCTTTGTGACCTTTTGTACCCAAATGACTAGGAAGTCACATCATAGAAGTCATGTCATGGACATGAGCTAGTCCCCTTAGACAATCAAATATCAATACTTTATAAGGGAAAAGAACTAACCCAAACTATATGGGGAAAGTCCCTAAGAAAAACCAGCCTGGGCTACATGCCAAGGCCTCAGAAAATATTGCTCCAACTGTACCACATAAACTTGGGAAGTTTGGTCAACCTCTCTGGGCCTCAGTTTCCTCAACTATAAAAATAACAAGTTAGAATAGCTGGTCTCTAAGGACTCTTCCAGTCCTTAAGTCTATGATCTATAACCCCCTGCTTTCCCTCCTCTTCCCATTTACTCTCACCTTTGATATCACTTTTCTCTTAGCCCAGAATGTCCTGCCCCTCCCCATACAGGTCCATTCTTTTTTGGGCATTCATTACTTTTATTTCTCTCACTTATCAAGCATTTATTTTTTTCTCTCTTCTACCTCCCTCACACAGAAAAAGGAAAGAAAAAAGAACCCTTATAACAAACAGGATAGTTATACAAAATAAATCTTCATGTTTACCGTATCCAAAACTGTGTCTCATTCTATATATTTAGTCCATTGTGGTTGATCATTGCATTGTTCAGCTTTTTTTAAGTATTTTAAAATTGTTCATTTTTGCAATGTTGCTATAATACAAATTGTTCCCCTTATTCAGCTCATTATGTTCTGTATCAGTCCATGAAAATCTTCCCAGCTTTCTGTGAACCCTCTGTCATCATTTCTTACATCAGAATAGAACTCCATATCATTCAAATACCATAATTTGTTCAGCCCTTCCCCAATTGATGGCCACTCCTCCCTCAACACTTACTTTCCAATTATTTGCAGCTATAGATTTTTATTGGGTTTTTTGGAGGGGGGAAAGGAAAGGTAATTGGAGTTAAGTGACTTGCCCAAGGTCCCACCGACAGTAAGTGTTAAGTGTCTGATGCTGGATTTGAACTCAGGTCCTCCTGACTCCAGGCCCAGTGCTCTATTCACTGTGTCACCTAGATACCCTAAGCTATAGATTTTTAAAGCTACTCTAAAAATGTATGTACAAATAAGACCTTTGTCCTCTTTTTTATGATCTCTTTGGGGCAGTTAGGTAGCACAGTGGGTAGAGTGCTGGGCCTGGAGTCAGGCCTTGAATTCAAATCCAGCCTCAAATACTTACTAGCTATGTGAACCTAAGCAAGTCACTTTATATCTGTTTGCCTCAATTTCCTCATTTGAAAAATTGAAATAATAATAGCACATACCTCAAAAAGTATGAGGGTCAAATGAAATAACAATTGTAAAATTTTTAGCACAGTTCCTGGCACATAGTACTACATGAATATTAGCTATTGTTTGAGATATTGTATATTCAGATTATTGTATATATGACTTTATGGGAGCTAAAATTTTAAAAAGGGTAAGCAGAGGCAATTTCTGAGCCAGATAGACTTTATTAGCAGGGGCATGCTAATGGTAACAGAGAGATCTTATTATCTTGCCTCCATTTTATGCCAAAAGACCCAGAGAGAGGGTCAATCTCACCTTTTATACCTTGGTGTGTTTTCTTTCTCATTGGCCTAACAGTGCATCATTTGGACTTTAGCTGGCAAGTGTAAGGCAGCCCTAATTGATGATCATTTAAATGAGGGGGTGGGCCAAGACTTTATACCTCCTCATTACTTCATCATTGGAAAGGTGGAAGATAGATCCTCAGGTCCATCTACAACTAGAGAAAATGACTTTCAAATGTGCCTAACTCTTCCCACTCTGACACTTAAAGGATGGAATGTTAGCTGGTTTATGAAACCCAGCTTGCCCCTAGCAAACTTGGCCAGAAACACATAAGCCATCTCAACCTAGCTTTTATTGGCTTGGTCTCCCTTTTCTAGACCAGGTCACCTCAAATCTTGATGAGGGGAATAACAAGGACAAAGTGAAAACCTGGATTTCCACCCCCACCCCCACCCCAGGTCCCTGCCCAGGTAGATGCCTTGGGAGCTTTGAGTAGATTATCTTACTCAGTTACACCTTTCAAAACCTGCCTGACCCTCAAATGTTAGGGGTCTTGACAAAAATAGGAAAAAAAAGGATGAATCACAAATAAATAATTGGTTATTAATAGTATAATATTAATTTTTCCCAACTTTTTCCTCTTTCTTTGATCCCTCTGAGGTATATAACCCTATTAATGGTAGTACTAGGTTAAAGTATATAGAGAGTTTAGTAATTTTGGGGGGCACAGTTCAAAATTGCTTTGCAGATGGAACTTCACAGCTCTGATAATGTGCGTGTTCCTATTTCCCCACAGCCTCTACAATATTTTTCATCTTACTTTTTTGTCTTTTTTGCCAATTTGGTGGGTGTAAGGTAGAAAGGCTATTCATTCTTCAAAGCCCTCTTTATATCCCACCATCTCCACAGAGCCCTATTGATCAGAATCTTTCCACTCATAGCATATCAGAGTTAAGAGTCCTCAGAGGTCATGTAGCCCAATCCCTCAGCCATGACTCCCATCTTTAACATCTCTCATAAGCAGTCATCTTAGGTTTTACTCCTCCAGAGACATTTGTCTCTTCAATTTGGGGACAACTTGAAGTAGTAGGAAGTTCTTCCTTATACTGA
This sequence comes from Pseudochirops corinnae, assembly GCA_028646515.1. Lineage (NCBI taxonomy): Eukaryota > Metazoa > Chordata > Mammalia > Diprotodontia > Pseudocheiridae > Pseudochirops > Pseudochirops corinnae. The sequence goes on from CM053585.1 coordinate 270,646,752, forward strand.
GTCAACATCAGCCTTTCCATAACCTTCCCTTGATGATCCTCAATATCCCCTCTGAGGCCAAGAAGAGTAAGACAAATCTTTCTTACACATAAAAAGTTTCAGATGTCTTAAGATATGGGTCATGCCCAATTTCTCCTCTCCAAGCTAAGCCAGTATAGTAGCAACCACACTGGCATACCCAGGATGGGTGCTAGCACAGATTCTTAGGTCTGCTTTACTAGGAAAGGTAGCTGTTTAAGGGGTCAACAATCTTTTTAAATTACATTCACTAGTTCAAGGAGCTTCAGAGAAAATACAAACAGAAAATAGAAGTAGAGAAATGAAGACCAACAGACAGGGCTCTGACTGCCTGAATCAACTATACAGTTTACATACATCCCAGGATCAAGAGAGCCTTAATCTCTGAGCAGTTGGGGAGCTCTGAACATACCACCACCAGAATCTCAACCAGAGAATCACAAGATCCTTCTCATAAGTGAATCCCCAAAGCAAAATACCAATTCAGAGTATATATACACTTCTTAGAGCCAGAAGGCATCACAACCCTCCTGACTCAGTACCTAACTAGAAATTAGCAAAAGGTGTGAAAGCCTTCCTACAAGCAAGCCCTGTAAGCAAGCTTCCCTTAATGGGCTCCACCTGAGGTCTATTAAAGGACCAAGAAGATTTTAAATCCCATTAACATTAACGCCAGTCAGTCAATAAGCATTTATATGTACTAAGTATATACTAAGTACCAGCTCTGTGCTATGAACTGAGGATACAAAGAAAAGCAAAATACAGTCCCTGCCCTCAAGGAGCTCACAATCTAATGGAAAAGACAATTGTAAACAAATACATGCAAAAAAGACATATACCATATAAAAAGGAAAGAAGCAGCAGGGGGAAAGTATTATATTTAATAGGGGTTGGGAACTTCCTTTAGAAGGTGGAATTTTAGCTGGAACTTGAAAGAAATCAGAAAATCCAGGAGACAGAAATGAAGAGGGAGAGAATTCCAAGCAAAGGTGGCTGGTGGGGGTGGAGGAGTTGAGGGGGCGTGGGGGGTGGGAGTCAGAGAAAATGCGCAGAGCCAAGATATGGAATGTCTTATTTAACGAAGCTATATGACCTTGGAAATCTCGCACACACACACAGAAAATACAATAGAACATTAGCTATGGCATTTTAGAGAAGACAATGAGTTTCTCCTACAAGCTAACAAAGCCTGAAATTATTTCCCTCTGCATCTCTGCCTCCTGGCTTCCCTGACTTCCTTCTAGTCCCAACCAAAATCCTACCTTCTGCAAGATTTTTACCAGTCCTCTTTAATACCTTCTCTCTGTGATGATCTCCAATTGGTCCTGTGTATGTCCTGTTTGTCCATGGTTGTTTGCATGTTGTTTTCCTCATTAGATTGCAATTTCCTTGAGGGCAGGGACTGTTCCTTATCTTTCTTTGTATCCTTAGCACATTGCCTGGCATATAGTTGCCATTCAATGAATATTGGTTGATTTGATTTGGCTTGCCATCATCATCCCTTGTTTATAAAAGAGGAAATGGAGAAACACAGAGGTGAAAAATTTTGCCTAAGGTCACTCAGCTGGTACCTGTCAGAGCTAGAACCAAGATCATATGACTCCAGGTCCTGGAATCTTGCTACTATACCAGAGATTTCTGAGGAGTGAGAGATGTCTTCTGACTTTGGTGATTAAGAAAGGTTCCATAGAGAGAAACTATAGTCTAGACTTTGGCCTGGGCCTGGACAGAATGTGCTTGCTTTAGCCAAGGGAGACCATCCCCACCTTCCCTAGAGCTTCCCAACCTGCCTCAGAGCTCCCTGCTTTCTATGCCCCCTTCCTTCTTCCCCTTTCTTTTGTTAAACACAATAAAGAGGATAATAAATCTCTTTATAGCTTAAAGATCTGTGGACTGTGACTTGAGGCCAAAGAAAAAAGAAGAGGAAGGAAAAGAGAAGAGGAAGAAAAGCATAAGAGGGCAAAAAAGGAGGTTTCAACAGTAGATGGTAAGTCATAGGAAAGGACTGTGAAGCCTGAATGGTGCTGTGTAACATCTGGAAACAGAAAGCTGTTGGAATTCTACTTTTGCTATTTAGCTGTGTGACCTAGGGAAAATATCTGTCCCTCTCTGGGCCTCAATCAGTCAGTCAATAAGCACTTGTTAAGTGCCTACTCCATGCCAGGCACTATGTTAAGCACTGAAGAGACAAAGAAAGGAAAAAAGGTAGTCTCTGCCCTCAAGAAACTCAACTGGGTGAGACAACATGCAAACAAGAATTATTTAGGAGAAATTAAATATAATCAAAAAAAGAAAGGCACACATATTACAGGGGATCAAGAAAGGCTTCCTGGAGAAGGTGAGATTTTAGTTGGGATTTGAAGGAAGTTCAAAGGCCAAGATGAGGAGGGAGAACATTTCAGGCAGGAGCTGGGAGATAGAGTATCTTGTTCAAGGAATGGCAAGGGGGGCAGAGAGTCATTGGTTTTCAAAGACATAAGAAGAGTGGACAAGTAGGTATAGGGCCAAGTTATAAAGGGCTTTAAAAGCCAGAGGATTTTCTGTTTGATCCTGGAAGTGATAGGGAGTCGCTGGAGTTGATTGAATAGGGAGGTGAAATGGTCAGGCCTGAGATTAGGAAGGTCCCTTTGGCAGCTGAGGGAAAGATGGACTGGAGTCGGTAGAGATCTGTGTCAAGCAGACCCACCAGCAAGCTCTTGACTGAAATTGTCTAAGCATGAGGTGATGAAGACGTGCATTAGGGCTGTGGCAGTATAAGAAGAGAGAAATGGGAGTATACAAGAGATATTATAAAAAGAAAATCAACGGCACTTGGCAGCTGAATGAATATGAGAAATGAAGGAGAGTGAGGAGTTGAGCAAGGAAAAAAAATTATATGTTCTAAAATATTTATAGCAGCTCTTTCTGTGGTGACAAAGAACTGAAAGATGCAAGGATGCCCATCAATTGGAGAATGGCTGAAAAAGTTGTGGTATATGATTGTGATGGAATATCATGGTGCTATAAGAAATGACAAGCTCAGTTTCTTACAAAAACATGAACAGACTTGCAAAAAATAATAAAGATTGAAACAAAAACCAAGAGAACATTGTATACAATAACAGCAATACTGTTTTGAGAACAACTCTAAAAATAGTCATTACATATAGTCAAAAAACCAATAGCAAGAGATAGAGAAATTCCATTTAAAGTTATTGTAGACAATATCAAATATTTGGGAGTCTACAAGCCAAGACAAACCTAGGAACTATAGGAACACAATTACAAAATACTTTTCATACAAATAAAGTCAGATCTAAATAATTGGAAAAATATCCGTTGCTAATGGGTAGGCCAAGCTAATATAATAAAAATGAGAAGTCTACCTAAATTAATTTACTCATTCAGTGCCATACCAACCAAACTACAAAAAAAATATTTTATAAAGCTAGAAAAAATTATATAATTAATTTGGAAGAAAAAAAGGTCCAGAATGTCAAGGGAATTAATGAAAAGAAATGCAAGGGAACGTGGCTTAGCCATACCAGATCTTAAATTGTATTATAAAGTGACAATCATCAAAAATACTTGGCACTGTAGTGCATCAGTGGAATAGGTTAGGCACATGAGACACAGTAGGTAATGACTATAGGAATCTACAGTTTTATAAACCCAAAGACTCCAACTTCTGGGATAAGAACTCATTATTTAACAAAAACTCCTGGGAAAACTAGAAAATAATATGGCAGAAATGAGGCATAGACCAACATCTTACACCATATACCAAATTAAAGTCAAAATGGGTACACCATTTAGATATAAAGTCTGATGCTATAAGCAAATTAAGAGAGCAAGGAATAGTTTGCCTATCAGATTTGTGGAGAATGGAAGATTTTATGACCAAACAAGAGATAGAGAAATTATGAAATGCAAAATAGATAATTTTGATTACATTAAAATGAAAAATTTTTGCACAAAGTCAATGCAATCAAGATTAGAAGGGAAGCAGAAAATTGGGAAAGATTTTTTTATAACCAGTTTCTCCAATAAAGGCCTCATTACTAAGAATATATTGAGAACTGAGTCAAATTTATAAGAATACAAGTCATTCCCCAACTGATAAATGGTCAAAGTATAGAAACAGGCAGTTTTCAGAGGAAGAAATTAAAGCTTTCCATAGTCATATGAAAAAATGCTCTAAATCACTATTGATTAGAGAAATGCAAATCAAAACAACTCTGAGGTACCACATCAAACCTATCGGATTGGCTAACATGACAAAACAGAAAAATGTTAAATGTTGGAGAATATGTGGGAAAATTGGAACACTGATGGACTGTTGGTAGAGTTGTAAACTGTTCCAACTATCCTGGAAAACAATTTGGAACTATTTCAAAAGGGCTATAAAACTGTATATACCCTTTGACCCAACAATACTACTTCTAGGTCTGTATCACAAAGAGATCACAAAAATGGGGAAAGGAACTCCATGTACAAAATATTTATAGCAGCTCTTTTTTGGTGGCCAAGAATTGGAAATTGAGGGAATTTCCATCAATTGGGGGAATGGCTGAACAAGTTGTGGTATATGAATATAATGAAATCCTATTGTTCCATAAGAAGTGATGAGCAGGCAAGACTTCAGAAAAACCCGGAAAGATTTGAATAAATTGATGCTGAGTGAAGTGAGCAGAACCAGGAGAACATTGTACACAGTAACAGCCACACTGCATGATGACTGATTTTGATAGACTTAGCTCTTCTCAGCAATGCAACGATCTAAGACAACCCCAAAAGACCAGAAAATGCTATCCACATCCAGAAAAAGAACTATTGAGTTTGAATGCAGATTGAAGTATACTATTGGCTCTCTTTTTTTGTTTGTTTGTTTCTTATTTCTCGTGGTTTCCCCCATCGGTTCTAATTCTTCTTTATGACATGACTAATATGAAAATATGTTTAATATGCATATATATGTATAGACTATATCAGTTTGCACACTGTCTTGGGGAGGGAAAAAAGGAGGGAGGGGGAGAAAATTTAGAACTCAAAATCTAATAGAAATGAAT
>CM053585.1:270652317-270669348 GCA_028646515.1 Pseudochirops corinnae
GTATCCCCCCTCCCCCAATCTATTCTCTCCTATGCCTTCCCCCCTCACCCCTCTGACTTCACAGTAGGGCAGGATGGATCTCCCAACCACAGTGCCTGTGTATCTCAAGTTCCAGTTGGATATAGTTAATAATAATAATAATAATAATAATAATTGTATATATATATATACATATAAATACATATATATTTTAACACTTGATTATAGAACTTTAAATTCTAGATTCTTTATCTTCCTCCCTCGTCACCCACCCCCACTGGAAGGAGAAGCAATCAAATACAGGCTGAACATGTGTAATTACACAGAACCTCTCCATAGTGAGCATATTGTAAGTCTGATTACATGTCCCTTCTTCCTATCCTGCCTCCCCCATCCACTCTCTACCCTGCCCTGTCCCTGTCCCTCTCCCTCTACAGAAGTGTGAACTTTCATCAACCCTCCCCCCCACCCTGCCCTCCCGTCCATCACCCCACCTCTTATCCCCCTTCCCCCTACTCTTCTATGTGGCAAGATGCCCAGTTTAGAGTTTATGTCATTCCTTCCCTAAGCCAAATTCCACGAGAGTAAGGTTGACTCTTTCCCTTTTGCCTTCCTGTTCTCCCCCTCTATTGTAGCAATTATTCAAGAAAATTTTTTTAAATGACAGATTGAAAAAGAAAACAAAACCACATAATGTGTTGCTTGCAAGAAACATATTAAAAAAACAGACATCCACAGAATAAAAATAAGAAGTCTGAAAAATATTTACTTTCCATCTAATCAATTAAATAAACAAAAGTTGTAATCATACTATCAGACAAAGCAAAAAAAAAACAACAACATTCACAACATAAAAAGGACCAAACAAGGGAAATCCATTATTCTGAAATGAACCATAGATATCAAACTGATGAGGGTGGCATAGATAGGTGTTTCAGGGATTTCTGAGAAATCCTTGGAGGGTTCTTATAGTCTGAAAAGAATTCCCGGAATCAAGCAATCTTGGCAGGCAAGATTGTAAACGTTTATTGTTACACTTTTCCGCAGGCATGGGGGGTTAGAGGACCTGTAAGTCTGCAGCAGTTAGAGGTACAGGTTATAAAGTGATAAAGCCATAAATCTGGTATCAATTATGCTTACTAGGTGAGTAAGGGTGGGATTATGGAGGAGTTAAGGAGTGGTCAGTGCTTAAAAGGACATGCACTTTTTATATCAACTGCACAGGCATATTGCCCATAATTCACTGGGAGAAAGCCCACGGCGGTGGGCTACCAGGAGGTGTGGTTTTTGCCTTGAAATGTCACTAAGTTAGCCAGCAGTCAGGGAGAATCAAAACAAGATAAAAAATCAATGGAAGTTTCTTGCCTACTGAGTGAATTACCTAAGGAGGATTTCCAAATTAGAGATAAGAATCACCCAGGATGAGGCCAGCAGAAGGCACATCAGTGGAGTGTGAATATCAAATATGAGCTAATAGATTCATTGAAGGACTATATGAAGAATAAAAAAGATATTAGCTCACATAATGTAGAATTTAAGGATTCCAAAGCATTCTCATCACTATAGTCCCATAAGGAGGCAAGAGGAGCAATGTTATCTCCATTTTATAGTAGGTGATATTGAGGATTAGAGATAAGAAAACATGATCAGAGTCACATCTATAAAGATCATAAGATCCAGGAAACTGGACCCAGGCTTTCTGAGTGCATGCCCAGGAACCTTTCCAAGTCATATAAAAAAAAAAAAAAAACAGGGCAAGAAAGGGGATAAAACCTTAAGAAAGTAAAGGACAGAGATAGGGAGAAAAAAAGGAAGAAAGAAATAATAAGAGCAAAAGGAGAGGAGGAAAAAGAGAGAATAGGACTATAAAAGAACAAATAAAAAGAGAAGGAAAAGGAGAAGATGGGTATTGTCTCCTACCACGTACCCAGGCATTCATCCAAACTGGGCCATTTTCTGGATAACTCCATGGGTCACAATACTGTGACCAAACTTCCTGGGTCACTTGGGTCAAGTCATTTTACTTCACTGGGTCTCAATAAAAGAGTTGAACCAGGCTTCAAAGGTCCTTTCTACCTCTGCAGTTCTATGACTATGATTTTCTAAGTTTACAACACTGGATTTTCTTTCAAATGGGGGAATCAAGTTACCCAGGGAGAAATGGAAGGCTACATGGCAGCAAGCTGTGGCATATTACTAACAATGGCTTTTTGCCTAAGAAGTGACAAAAAAATGTATTATCAAGGATATGTATGATCACAAAAGGAGGTGGATTGCTCGTGTAATGAGAACAAATGATAACGTATAGACAACCCAAGAGCTACATCATTATTTTCATATGATTAAAAGAAGAAGAGGAAGGATTTTCAGAGGGAGGTTAAAAAGACTTGGACAAGGTTCACAATGGATAAGAAGGTATAAAGGCCCTGAAATCTACACCATTAGAGTGCACATACTATGAAATCACAGATAAACCCAAGCATCTATGGAACAATAGCTCACATTCATGTGATATTTTCTGTTTACAAAGAACTTTCACAAACATTCTCTCGTTTGTTTTTTCCAATAATCCTGTGAGTGAGGAAAGAAAGGTGACCATTGTCTTCATTTTATAGAAGAGGAAACTGAAGCTGAGAAAGACAAAATAACAATAATTTGGGCACTTTTTTTCACTTTAGACAATCACATATACCTATCAAAGTGGTATAGTAAAAGGAATATTAGATTTTGAATCAAAAGGCCTAAATGTGAATCTTGACTGTGGAACTAATGATTACAGTGTCCATGGGCAAGTCATTGCCCTTCTCTTGGGTCTCAATTTCTTTGCCACAAAAATCAGAGAGTTAGACAAGATGATCTCTAAGGTCATTTCATGTTTGATAATCTATAATCTAAGTTCCCATTTCATAACCTGAGTATTTATGTGTTGATTTATTCCTCAGGTAATTTCTTCTTTACCCAATAACCATGACACATCTCATCTCATCCTCATAAGAAGGAACAGGATTCCTAATCTTCATTAAATTGTATTGCTTCTAGTAACAAAAAAAAAAAAAGAAAGAAAGAAAAAAAGCTGAGACTCCTCCTTTACCTAAAAGGGAACTGAGATTCTCAGAGTTTGTACATCTTTCTTTGAGAAGGAAGGGCTTGTATAAGATCTAACTTTTTAAAGAATCATATTATTAAACTCATTAAATCATAAATATCAGGCATTCAAAAGGTGACCCACTATGATCAGAATGAATTCATACCAGAAAGTTAAGAATTGTTCAACATTAAGAAAATTATAAGCACAATATACTATATTAATAATAAACAATAAATTCAGATTATCATATTAGTAGACATAGAAAAAGCTTTTGATAAAATACAGGTATTAGAAAGCTTTGGAATAAATGGATCTCTCCTCAAAATTGTGGAGTATCAAAAAACAAGAATTAGCATCAATTTTAAGAAATATGCTAATGGTCTCTCCAATACAATTAAGGACTCTTTTCTCACCAGTGCTAGTCCAAAAACTGCTAGCTACTACAAGAAAATTAGTAAAAGAAATCAATGCAATAAAAGCATAGGCTTAGGAAACAAAATTATCTCTATTGCAGATAACATGACTGTTTACCTAAAGAACCTGACATTAACTAAAAAAGAATTAAGTAATTAATAGCTTAGGTAAAGGAGTAAGATATAAAAAATAAAAAACCACAAAAATTATCAGCTTTTCTGTATATTATTAATAGAAACCAACAGAAAGATATAGGAAAAGAAATTCTATTCTAAGTAACTACAAAGTGATTAAAATATCTGGGAGTCCACCTACCAAAACACACTCAGGATTCATATGAATAAAAGTACAAAAAGCTTTTTTTGGAAATATAAACAAATCATTGGAAAGATATTAAGTTCTAATTATTACAGCATGTCAATTTATTAAAAATAGCAACACTACATAAATTAATTACAGGTCAAATTTCATACAGGAATACTAAGAGATTACTTTATTGGTCCAGACAAAATAGTAGCATTTGTCTGGAGGGGAAAAAAAGGTCAAGAATCTCAAGGAAAATACTGAAAAAAAGAAGGCATAAAGTGGCCATAGAAGTAACAAATTTTTTAAAATATAGTATTAAATAGTAATCATTAAAATAGTCCGGCACTGGATAAAATACAGAAAAATTGAACAATGGGATAGGAGACTAGGCAAATACCAGATGTTATCAAACCTAAAATTATAGTTTGATGAGCACAAGGGTTCTAACTACTAAAGGACTTTCTATTTGAAGGAAAGTAATGGAAAAATTGGAAAATAGACTCAGAGAAATTAGGTTTAGACTTAAATGTTATGCCATATACCACAATGAATTCCAAAGGTTCACAAAAACTAAATACAAAAAGTTATATGCAAAAAATTTCAAGGGCAAGGAATGGAAATAACTTTTATAATTATGGCTAAGAAAGAATTCTGACCTGAAGGGGACAGAAATTACCATTAGAAACCTAAATGAATAATTTTCATTCCAATTCATTGAAACAGTTACTGTAATCTCGAGACATCATCATCATCATACAAACATGTTTATGTTCTCTATGCCTAAGACCTCCGGCAGTTCCTGGTCCAACCTATTAGACTTTCTGAGTGATTCATAGAGCATGGGAGAAAATAGACTCACATATATAAGGAAAGTCACCCAGGTAAACCAGATCCCCAGAACCACATTGTTGTGTCACAATACAATCTCACCTGGCTCCTTTGCTCTCCTTTCTACCATAACATACATCTCTGATGCCACCACATAAGGACTCATTAGTGAACATCTGCCCACAATCCTGGAAAATCTCTGCTTTCATGAGCTTCTTACAGGCAACCTCAGAAGCACTAACTCATTGACACTTCCTTTTTCAGAACTTCAGTTTCATCATCTACAATAAGAACAGCTAGGCCTACAAAACTGTCTCATTAAGTAACCTTTAAATTCTATTCCTCCATGATTATTAAGCCTAGAGTTCAACCTCTTCTCCCATGAAAGAATGCCAACAAGTAAACACATTTCCAACACATTTCCAACAAGTAAACAGAGGATCTCTACTAGAACATTTTCAATGATGGAGAGAACCCTATATCCTGAGAAGGAGCATGGAATGGTAAGGAATCCCAGTACTGAATTGGAGTCCAAAAATTTCATTTCAAGTCCTGGTGTCACCATCTAGAAACTTTGTGACTGAGCACATCATTTAAATGTTCTGCACTAGTTGCCTCATCTATAAAAAGGCCATAGAAGACTTCCCACATCACAAGTGCATTATGAGCAATCAAATGAGGTTAATTACATAAAGCTATTACTATTTGAGGAAAATCTATTGATTTCATGTGTTTGGGAAACAAGATTACATGTGACAGGATGGGGGTCTCTGGTGAATACCCTTTCATTTCTGGCTCTTCGCTCCAAGTCATTCAAAAATCATTTGGAATTTGTTTCCAAGATCCTGCTTTATAAAAGCTGGTTTTACAATCAAAGGGGATTCTTGCCTGTGTATAATGCTGGACTCATGGAAGCTGAGCTCAGAACAGCAGCTCAATTTAACTCATTTCACTCCACTTGCCTTGCCAACACTTATACCATGAAGGCAGCAGCTGTATGCCTGTTCCTAATGCTGACACCAATGTCCATCTTCAATGAGTCTCTCTTTCCTGACTTGTGTGAACCTCAGACATCTGTCCCCTTACAATGACAGGCCCAGAGGCTACCAAGATAAAAACATATGAGAGCAGGCACACTTCCTCTTCAGGATAAAGAGTTTCAAAAGAAATGTATTTACTTTTCTTCCTTTGCCAAGAGAAATCATGCAACATCAGGGCTGGAAGAGACATTTGGAGAGAGAACTGAGATTACCTTGGAACGTAGAGTATTATGAGAGGAAAGATACTAGATCATAACATGTTAGGAAAGGAAGAGATCATAAAAACTGAGGCCCAAAGACTTTAAGGAACTTTTCCATATGCATACAATTAGTATATAAAGTAGTTAGATAGCATAATTGATATATGCCTTCCAGAACTAACACTCAATGTATTCATAAGTTTATGACCTGCCTTCATAGCTATAAATAAGTCAGTGAATTATCTAAGACCATATTTAGAATATAAGTGAATTCCATGAATCCTTCCAGATCTGAAATGCTTTACCTCTAACCTTTCTCCCAAAAGATATCCATATTTCTTCAGATATCCTCTCCTCCAAAACTATCACAGTAACAGGTCCCTATCATTCATTCTATTCATCAATTCAAATGCTAAACAGAGAAGCACACATGTATGCATGACATGAAGTGTATACATAATGATTTGTTTCTGTCTCATATTTTTTCTGTTTGACATATTTCTTTCAAGAGATTTATGTCTCATCTTGGGCGAGTAACTCAAACTTTAAACTTTAATATATCTTTATACCTTTCCTAAAGAGATCCTCTGATGCCTCATTATGGCAAGGAGGTGGCCTCAGATCCTCAGAGGCTGTCTCAGGTACAAGTTTCTGACCTGATCTTACCAATACAGAAAGTCTTCCAGCATGAATACAGTGACAGATTGTCTGTCATTGGAAGATTTCTCTACTTAATTTCAAAAAGAGTTGTCACCAAAAGTTATCTAACAGGTGATGAATTTTCTCTGGTGAGCTCAATGCATAAAGACTGACTACAAAAACTCCAGGAATTGTGGCCTAATTCGGTAGAGGAAGTTCCTAAATAGAAAAAATTAAATTAAATTAAACAGACAAAATTAAAATAATAAATAACAAATAATAAATAAAATAATAATTTTCAAGTATTAGTTTCTATAACTCCTAGTAAAAATAAGGTGGAATGGAGCAAAGATCTGATGTTAACTGACTGATAAGCAACCATCAATTATGGCCCTTTTAATAGAAATATGATGTGACCACAGAAGACTGACAATAAAGCATGTCTGTTGTCTCTCTATAAAGTGGTGGTGGGCTATCAGTGTGACATGAGAAAAGGTTGTGTGAGTGTATATGTGTGTGTGTGTGTGTGTGTGTGTTTTAAATCTGTTATATTTCATATATAAATATATATGCCCAAGCAAATTAACACATTGGTTATGTCTTAAATATATATTTATTCATATTTATATATACACATATTTATACATATTTATATTCACACGTATATTTAAGATATAAGCAATATGTTGATTTGATTGGGTTTTTTTCATTGAATTTATTTCTTGTTAGGGGTGATGTCATGGTTAGTGAGAGGGCTAGAGAGTAGAGAGACAATGAGGAATGGCAATGATTTTTTTTATTGCATAAATTAAACATTTTTAAAAACAAAACAGAAGTCAGCAAGTTTTCTGCAGATGTTTAGAGAATGAAAGCAACACAGTATTACATAAAAATGGAATCCTAGTGTGAGAAAAGATGTCAAAGATCACCTAATCCTGCTTTCACCCAGTGCATGAATCTGCTCTACAACATCACCACCAAGTGGTCTTCTTCTGTTTAAACACTGACTGTAATGGAGCTCACGAACTTCCCAAACAGCCTATTCCATTGTTCACTCCTTTGCAGAAAAGAGGAAGCTGGACTAAGTGATATCTAAGGTTATTTCTATATTATAAGGTTTTACACCCAAAAAATGAACTTGTGGCCCATCCATGCCTCACTTTTTTTCTCATTCCACACATAAAGTGACGATGAAACTAAATGCTCACATATGTGAAAGTATTGAATTAGAGTATCAGTTCTGAAATGTCCTCCAGTGCTTTACATTCTTGATAGAAGGCAATGCACAAGACATCTCTTATTTCCAGAAAATTCTCCTTCAGAATGTTGGATCATCAACCTTGCTCATACTGTTTGCTTGTAGAATAAAGGAAACATCACTGAAATTTATCTGAATTCTGTGATTAGGAAAGGTAAACAGGGAAGTTAAGAAATAGAAAGCCACCAAATGTCATAATAGGACTAGAACCAAGAGTGTTCTACCTAGAAAAGACTTGGTACTGGGGGGAAAGAAGGGACAGTTTACTGACTTTAAGACTGTCGAGGAGGGGTGGCTGGGTGGTGCGGTGATGGGGTAGCTAGGTGGTACAGTAAATAGAGCACCAGCCCTGGAGTCAGGAGGACTTGAATTCAAATCTGGCCTCAGACACTTAACACTTACTAGCCATGTGACCTTGGACAAGTCACTTAACCCCAATTGCCTTGCCTTCCCCCCGCAAAAAAAGGGGAAAAAAGATTGTCAAGGAATTAGATTTTATTTTTCTGCTTGGCTTCAGAGGAAAGGACTTGTACCATCTGGGAGAAGGGGATGTAGAAGAGTACAAATTTGCAGGGAAGACAATTTCAGCTTAATATGATGAAAAACTTCAGCAAGAGTAGAATGTGCTGTCCCAGGAAGGCCTGACTTTTTCGTTCCTGGAGTTTTTTAAGCAGATACTAAATGACGACTTGTTTGGGATTTTTTAAATGGTATTTCTGCTCTTTCTGGGATGGGTTAGACTAGATGATTTTCTAGGAAGCCCTATTTAATCCTTTGAGATTTTAAAATTTTTCAAGACTTTGTAAGTAATATGCAATGCTCCAGGGGAATATTAAAAACTCTATCCATTGAGAATCAGACAATTTGGCAAAGAATCCAAGAGAGGCTTTTGTGGGAGAAGTACCTTGCAGAAGGAAAGGCATCAGAAATTGCAAAGGATTCAAGCAATCTCTTTGACCATTTGCAAGGTGTCTGTGCAACTTTGATTATTTCTATCTGGGCATGTTTAAACTATGGGAAGCAATCTAGAATGCTGGAATTTATACTTGGATCTCTAGACCATATCCCTACAAATTCATCACTACTTCAAAGTGAGCCATACTATGGTATAGTGGAGAGAACAAGGGGTTTGTAGTAAGTTGGAATCCTGGCTTTACCATTCACTGTCTAGATGAACTGGAGCAAATCACTGAATCTCTCTTGGCTTCATTTTCCTTAGTGATCAAATTAAGCATTGGAACTCAATCATTCCCTAAAATTTCTTTGAGCTTTAAATCTATGACCTATATAATCTAAAGTGAAGAGTCTGGGAGCTAATGTACCATCTTTGTTTCACCAATTAAGTCATTTGTGTCCAAGTTCCCATTGGTCAAACTGTTCAGAGTTATAGGAAATGAACCCACTTAAAGTTTTGAGCCATGGATCATGTGATTAACAAGAACAAGAGCTCAACATTTTCTCTCAAAAACTCCCCAAAATAGGAATTATTCAAAAGAGTAAAGCAATTGCCAATCCCTCCAGAGGCCAAGATACTAATGCAGCAAAGATTGTCCTTCACAGGTAGCACGGGGTATCATTGGGTTGCTCAGGGGAAACATCTCTAAATTATTTTTCTTCTACCCTTCTCCAAAGGAGACAACTTCCAGGCAGGAGGAGAAGCAAGAGGCTGGGCCAGATGCTATGCATTAAAGAGAGATGATGCATTTAGTGTGCAAAATGAGACATATATACAGGACAGACATATGTATATGGAAAAGGGGGGATTTTTTGACTTGGTAATGTATATTCGTTACAATAAATTTGTTTTTTCTTTTTCTTTTTCAGTAAGGTAGTGAACGGGAAGGAAAGAAATTTATTCAATGTTCATTTTTTTTAAAATAGAGAAGCAGAAGGAGTAAAAAGCAAACAGATCACTAGGAGACTAAGAGTTAAGGTTTTGAGTGCATGCAGACCAACAAAGTACTATGAACCTGATCTAACTTTCCTGAGGACCTGTCTAAGAAAGGAAGTAACTGTGGTGCTTCACACAAATGAGGAAACTAAAGCTCAAGGTCATTAAATAATAAATATATAAAAACAGAATTAAGGAAAAGCTCACCAGTACAACCAGATTTTTATAAGCTTCAAAGCAATATTTTGGCATACAATCACAATACACAAGATTCCTCATTAGGGGCAGCTAAGTGGTGCAGTGAATAGAGCACTGGCCTTGGAGTCAGGAGGACCTGAGTTCAAATCCAGCCTCAGACACTTAACACTTACTAGTCCAGTGACCTTGGGCAAGTCACTTAACCCCAACTACCCTCCAAAAAAAAAAAGATTACTCATTAACTGGGAAGATAATACAGAAAAACTAGAACACGCAGAGAGCAATAACCCAAACAACTTCTTTGAACAGATGCACTGCCTTTAGCAGCAATAACATGATTGACATCAGAAAATTCATTAAATATCTTGCTAGAATCCCATATGGATTACATGTGACTACGTGTCATCCCTGTAGTACATATTAGGCTTATAAAAGCAAACAGAACTATTGTCCTGAAATTCCTTAAGTACGCAGTCAAGTGAAAATGTTTAGAATTTATTTTAAAAATATCTTGTAGAATGTTTAAAAGAACCAGTATTTGATCAAATTGTGGGATGCAAATACAACTATTTAAAGAGATTTTTTTTCTCTAAATTCTATTTTGTTTGCCATACATTCTGATTAAAGGATACACACACACGCGCACACACACACACACACACACACACACACACATTTAGATATATTTTAAAGGTTGCCCAAGCAGTATCACAA
Organism: Pseudochirops corinnae; assembly: GCA_028646515.1. Taxonomy (NCBI): domain Eukaryota; kingdom Metazoa; phylum Chordata; class Mammalia; order Diprotodontia; family Pseudocheiridae; genus Pseudochirops; species Pseudochirops corinnae. Next base: position 270,662,873 of record CM053585.1, read on the forward strand.
TACAAATTCTGACTCCAAATTAAATGCTCTACTTAACTCTTTCCAACTTTGCTATGCAGGTGAACAGACTGTTACTTCGTTAGCAGAATCTGGAGCTTTCCACAGAGCTGCAAGGCATCAGAGTATCTTACTGAAAATTTCAGAGGCCGGGCCTAATTCTTAGTTGAATAAAGGAAATTAGTTCCTTTTCTCTTTTCAGAATCACCCAACACAGCCCCAAACTGGCAAACCTAGACAATTAGATAGGTTGGACTAATGGGCTAATGGGCTACATGAGAAGAAAAATTTAAAACTCCTCATGTCTCTTGATTTCATAATTTGGTCCTTTGCTCTCTGACATGCTTATTTTTTTCCCTGAGATAAACACGGCTGTAGAAAGGAATCCAGTGAAGACTGGATAGCAGTTTGGCAGAGACCAACATCTCACAACATATAACAAGATAAGATCAAAATGGGTACATGATTTCAATATAAAGGGTGATATCATAACCAACATAGGGGAGCATGAAATTTTTTATCTGTCAGATTTATGGATAAGGGAAGAATTTTTTGACCAAACATGTTATAGAGAGCTTTATGAAATGTAAAATGGATAATTTTAGTTACATTACATTTTAAAAGGTTTTGCAAAAACAAAACCAATGCAACCAAGATTAGAAGGAAAGTAAGAAATTGGGAGGAAATTTTTACAGCAAGTTTCTTCAATAAAGGCCTAATTTCTCAAACATATAGAGAACTGGGTCAAATTTGTAAGAGTGTGAGTCATTCTCTAATTGATTAATTATCAAAAGATATGAACAGGCAGTTTTAGAAGAAGAAATTAAAGCTATTGTAGAGACATGTGAAAAAATGTTCTAAATCACTATTGATTAGACAAATGCAAATTAAAACAACTCTGAGATACTACCTCACACCTATCAGGTTGGCTAATATAACAAAAGAGGAAAATGATCAATGTTGCAGGGGATGTGGAAAAAGAGGGACACTAATGAATTATTAGTAAAGTTGTGAAGTGATCCAACCATTCTGGAGAGCAATTTGGAACTATGCTCAAAGGGCTATAAAACCTTGCATACCCTTTGAGCCAGTTAGGTCTATACCCTAAAGAGATTTTTTTTTTAAAAGAAAAGTACTTATATTTACAAAAATATTTACAACAGCTCTTCTGATGATGGCAAAGAATTGGAAAGTGAGACAATGCTCATCAGCTGGGGAATGGTTGAACAAGTTGTAGTATATGATTGTGTTTTAAGAAACAATGAGCAGGAGGCTTCCAGAAAAATCTGGAAAGACTTATATGAAATGATGCAAAGTGAAATGAGAAGTACCAGAATATTGTACACAGTGACAGCAATATTGTAAGGAAGGATGATCAAATGTAAAAGACTTATCTACTCTGATGCAGACATTGACCCAAGATAATTTCAAAAACCCATGATGAAAATTGCTATCCTCTTCCAGACAAAGAACTGGTGAACTGAATTTAGATTAAAGCATTTTTTTACTTTATATTTTTTTGGATTATTTTTTATTTCTGTTTTCTCTTCTAATATGGCTAAGAAGGAAATATGTTTTGCATAACCTCACATATATAATCAAAATCAAGTCGCTTGGCTTCTCAAGGAGAGGGGAGGGACAGAAAGGAGGGAGATAATTTGAAACTCAAAAATTTTTTAAATGAGTTTATTTAAAAATTTACATATATTTAAGAAAAATAAAATAAAATTTAAAAAATAAAATGCAAACAAAAAGGTTGTGGAAATACTTTTTTAAGAATGAGAAAGCAACTCAGCCACCTATTCTTCCAATTCAGTTTCAGTGGAATGATCAGGTTTGGTATTAGACTGCTGAACAGACCTCCAATACTCTGTTACAGAGTCATTAAAATTGAGTAGCAGGACAAAAGTCAACATAATTGGCAACAGACCAGGATGCAATGGATAACTCTGGCATCTTCAATATCTGACCAAGGTCTAAGCACTCCACAGCACTTGCTTCAGCCACCTTCATGGCCAATGGTGGAAGTCTTTATATGCTTGGGGTAAACATCTCCCTAAATCACAGATGGATTTGAGGCCTAGCAATTACTCTCAAGCTCATTTAGCCCTTCTGCCCAGAAGGTTTTTACTAGTCTGTGGTCACTGCACATGATTTAATGACAAACCAAGTCCTTGGAGTGAGGATGTAGAGGAGGACAAACTGCTTCATGGAATCAAAGAAACGCCCCTTGTAAGAGGAGACATTTGAGTAGAGTCCTGAAGGGAGTGAAGTTCTGAAAGGGAGGTGAAGAGGATGATCCTTCCAGGCCTGGTGGACAGACAGACTATGAATCCAAACCCAGCATTCCTTTCACTAAGCTGTTGTAACACTTAGTTTAACAATTCATAGAATACAAAGCACTTTGCATGGAGCATCTCATTCAGTCACCATCACAACCCTTGTGAAAGAGCAACAACTCATTACATCCTTTGGTTCTGGACAGGGAAAAAAGAGATCAGGGAAGAGCAGTGCTTTGACCATAGACAAAGATCAATGAAAGGGTAGAGCCAGCACTGAAACCCAGATCTTCTGACTCCCAATTCAATGTTTCTTCCACTGTACCACAGATATCTAAGGCTTACACTGACCCTGTCCCTGGACAACTCCATTTTCATCCCTGCTTGCTGACAGCTTAGTAAGCCTGCAAGGTTCTGCTCATGGAATACTAAAATTGAAGGGACCTAAGATATAAGAGTCCAACACCCTCAGTTTATTTATGAAGAAACTGAGGTGTAGAGAGCTCATTATCTTGCCTCAAATCACATTATGGTTCAGTATTAGAGACAAGATTCAAATCTAGGCCTTTTGATTACTGATTCAGTGCACTTCTCAGTCCATGCAACTTAAAGAAAGAAGGCAAGGACCCATTTACATAACTATTTATAACAGCACATTTTGTGGTTGTCAAGAATTGAAAATAAATTAATTGTCCATCAAATGGGGAAATGTTTTAACAAAATGTAATATATGAATGTAAAAAAATTTTACTGCATCCCAAGAAATAAAAAATGTGACATATTCAGAGAAATTTGGGAAGAATGATATGAACTTATACCAAGTAAAGGAAGCAAAACCAAGAGAATAATTATGACTATTCATGTTAATGTGAGGAGAAATAACTCTAAAAATCCTCAGAACTTCACCAAAGTAGTGACTAATCATAATTTCAAAAGACTAATGATGAAACAGACCTTCTACCTCTCAGCAGAGAGGAGATGGACTAGAAGTAAAGAACTAGACTTGTATTTTCATATGGGGTCAATTTAGTAATTTCTTTTGTGTACCTAATAAATCTGTTATAAGTTGGTTAGTTGTAGTCCTTCGTAGACAAGACCAAAATGACATCATTATGTTGGAGTCAAGGTACAGCATGTCCAACTATGGCTAACAGATCAATAAAAGCTTGGAAGGGTCTACCACAAGTTAAGCATGAATAGTTGTAGCAGCAAGCACCTTAGAATCCCCAGGATGGCTGCTAGCACAGGTTCTTAGATCTGCTTTTCTAAAGGAAAGAAACTCAAAATGGGTTAACAATCTTTAATCAATCAAACATGTATCATTTACCTAGTTCAGGGGAAAAAGTCAGCACCCTGAACTTCAGAGAACAGAAACAGAAGTTACCACAGAAAATAACACAATTCAGCAGACAGGGCTTCCAGCTGTCTGACCATTACATCCATATCTAGTTAGTTACCAGAAAGGGAAGCACCAACATCTGGGTTTTCAAAGCTGGGGAGCTCAATGGCTGCCCAGAATTTCATCTGGCCAAACCACACAACTCTTTCCAAAGTGAGCCCCAAAGCAAAACCTCACATCAGGATATATATAGCCTTCTTCTGGGTCAGAGAATGTCACAACCCTCTTGATCTACTGCCCAATCACACAGTAACAAGGTATGGGCATTCCTGAAAAGCAAGCTTCCCGCCACAGGCTCCATGTGACCACATTCAGCCTATTAGGGGGCAGAGTATATTTTCAAATCAGGGAAGGTTCTGAGATTCACTTAAGTCTGTATAGGGGCTGAGGGACAGGGAAGATCTTTAGATTCCCATTACATTAGTCCACATGAACATTTGGAGTGAAGATGTCTCAAAATTTGCATATCTCACTTTTTTTTAAAGTATTGCAACTTACTTCACTCACCTAGCATAGCACTTTCTTTGATCCAGGCTCACCGAACTGGGCAGTCCTTTGCCAGTGTCTCCCATGTCACATAATTGAATCCAAAGTTCTTCAGAGAGACTTTGAGAGTGTCCTTGTATTTTCTTCTGATCTCCAGGTGAATCTTTGCCTTGTGTGAGTTCTCCATAAAATAGTCTTTTAGGCAACCATACATTTGGCATTCGAACAACATGGCCAGTCCATCAGAGTTATGCTCTCAGAAGAAGAGTTTGAATGCTTGGCAATTTAGCTAAAGAAAGTATCTGAGTATCTCACACCTTATCTTGCCAGGCGATCTTCAAAATCTTCCTATGACGATTCAAATGGAAGGAGTTCAGATTCCTAACACGGCCCTGGTAGACTGTTCAGGTTTCACAGGCGTACAGCAATGAGGTCAGTACAACAGCTCTGTAAACCTTCAGTTTGGTAGGCAGTCTAATACCTTTTCTTTCCCACACTTTTCCTTCAGAGCCTCCCAAACACCAAGCTAGCTCTGATAATGCATGTGTCAACCTCATCATCTGTGTGTACATCCCTGGAAAGTATCCTGAGAGAGGAATGACTTACCCAAGGCCAAAAAGCAAATAAGTGGCAGATCCACTGGTCCAGCCTTTGAGGGAGAAGGTATGAGAACTCTCCCAAATAATATGAACTGGCTGCACTGGATTTCATATAACTAGTTATGTGATTACTTAGCTCTGAAAGTATTTAACTATCTGCCTACCATATTGCCTATTTTGTCTATGTGACTTTGAGCTCAAGGGTAAGATTTCTCTCTTTTAAATTTTACCTCTCAAATAATTCAAAGTGAAGAGGAAACATGGTACATTATTAAATAATACTGTAGCTGGAGACAGAAGACCTGAATTTGAATCTCAACTTTTATACGTGTTGTCAGCATGAATGTGGGCATATCATGTAAGATCTTTGGTCCTTTGGTTCCACATGTGCATAATGACAAGCTTGGACTATATTCATCTTGGATTTTCAGGGTATTTATGTTTTGAAAACACTGTAGCTCTACTTTCTCCCCAATTTCACAAAAGATACCCCCCTTTGTATCTTCCCTTGCAACATCCTTCTTCCTCTTTGCTACAACTTACTTAGTGCGCCATTTCATTAAAACCTTTGTCTTACGCTAATTTTGTCTCTTGAATGGCTATTAAAAATGAACACATTAAGTGGATAATGGCCAAATAAATGGTGGTATGTGGATATAATGGATGAAGTGGTTCAGGCTTAATATCAGACTCAAATGAAATACTCACAGATCTTCCATCATTTAGAAAAAAGGATATTCAGCAAGAAAATAGCACTTATTCATACAGACACAGCACCCTGGTCTCCATAGAGAAATACGTCTTATCAAAAGTAAGTGTTAATGTGCATGGCAGTGAGACATCTTTCAAGTCTGTAGGCTGCCAATTCGAGAGACTAGGCTTTTGAAGTCTTAAGCAACCAGGAAGCTGGGTAAACCCTTGAAGCCTTAGTCAACTGGATCATTTAAGTATAAAGGATACTTTACTTGCCTTCTTAAGGAGAAAATTAACCTAGCCTATCAAATAAATTTATGATGATAGAAATTATAAATTTTATGAATACAGAGAGTCATGAGATCACTTAAGTGAATCAATTCAATGCAAACAAAGCCAGGAAAATAATATACATCACTACAGCGATGTAAATGGAAAAACAAAATAATTAAAACTGAATTCTGTGAAATTACAAAGTTAAAGCTTAACCACAAAGAATGATAGAATCATAGGATCATAGATTTAGAAATAGAAAGAAACTTGGAAGCCATCATATTCAATCTCCTCGTTTAACACATGAATTTGGACATATCATGTAAGATCTTTGGTCCTTTGGTTCCACATATGTATAATAACAAGCTTGGACTATATTCATCTTGGATTTTGGGGGTACTTATGTTTCAAAAACACTGTAGCTCTACTTTCTCCCCAATTTCACATTCCTTCAGAATTAGAGTGGAGCAAATAGAAGCAAATGACTTTATGAGAAATCAAGATACTATTAAACTGATCCAAACAAATGAAAAAATAGAAGGCAATGTGAAATATCTCCTTGAAAAAACCACTGACCTGGAAAATAGATCCAGGAGAGACAATTTAAAAATTATTGGACTACCTGAAAGCCATGATCAAAAAAAGAACTTAGAAAGCATCCTTCAAGAAATTCTCAAGGAAAATTGCCCTGATGTTTTAGAAACAGAGGGCAAAATAGAAATTGAAATTACCAATTACCTCTTGAAAAAG
>CM053585.1:270669848-270687927 GCA_028646515.1 Pseudochirops corinnae
GAATAATTTGGGTGGGGGGAGGGGGTAGATAGGATCGAAGGAAATATAGTCAGTCTTTCACAATGTATTCACTATGGTAATGTTTTGCATAACTACACATGTACAACCTATATTGAATTGCTTATCTTCCCAGTAAGGGTGGGTGACGAGGGAGGAAGGGAAAGAATCTGGAATTTAAAGTTTTCAAATCAAATTTTTAAAAATATTATTATTAATATTATTATTATTATTATTATTATTATTATTATTATTATTATTATTTACATGAAACTAGGATTTAAGATATATAGATACTGGGGTAAGGAGATCCATCTTGCCCTACCAGAAAGTCAGAGGTGTGATGAAGGAGGATATAGGAAAGAGCAGATTAGGGGAGGGAGTACACAGGGGGATCACTGTTTTGGGGTGGTGCGTAGTGGAAAGATGAGGAGAAAATTTGTAACTCAAAATCTTGTGGAAATGAATGATGTAAACTAAAAATAAACATAAAAGTTAATTTAAAAAAATAAACTTGCAAAGGAAAAAAAACTTAGTAAGTTTAAACTTTTTCTATTTTTTCATGGAAAAATGATATTTGTAACTCATAAGACCTTTCTTATTATTAGTTAGAAGGAGTATATGTATGGGTGGAGAGAGAGAAAGAGAGAGAGAGCACAGATGTGAGTTGGATATGAAGGGATGATATGTTAAAAAAAATTAAGAGGAGGAGAGAGGAATGTACTGGGAGAAAGAGAAAAACAGAGCTAGAATGGTGTAAATTATCTCACATAAAAGAGACAAGAAAAAGGTTTTACAGTGGAGGGGAAGAAGTTGGAGATGAGGGGGAGTGAGTGAACCTTACTCTCACCAGAATTGGCTCAAAGAGGGAATAACATACACACTCAATTGGGTGTAACAATATATCTTAACCCACAGGAAAGTAGGAGGGGACGGGGATTAGAGAAGAGGGGGTTGACAGAAGGGAAAAGAGAAATTAGAAGAAGGGTAGTCAGAAGCAAAACACTTTTGAGGAGGGACAGGCTGAAAGGAGAGAGAATCATAAATGGGGGGATAGGATTGAGGGAAATACAGTTAGCAATAGTGACATTAAAAAAAATTTAAGCAAGTCCTCTAGAGAGAATGTTGAAAGGTTGGGAGGACACTCCCAGGACTCGGGGTAAGTAGAAAAAGAAAACGATTACGTATGGTTGTGAGGAATAGACCAAGGGTCCTATCCTGGCAGCCTCTCAGTATTTTGGCCTAAATTGGGGTCAGATGAAGGTTGAATTCGTCAATTATTGAATTTGCGTGTAAATGAGAAAAAGGACGTCTTAGAGGAGGAGGATTATGCCGGTCACTGGCATCCAGTAACCTCTGTCCCAATGGCAGCAAGTATTTTTGTAAGCCAAACAAAAAGAGTAGAAAAGGATAAAGAAGGTCAGGAGGTTTCCTCTTCTAAATGGAATCCCTTCCTTGCTTTACCCCTCCCAAACCTCCCTCCATACAATTTACTCAGTCCAGCATTCTGCCTCCCCTGCAGCTGCTTGCTCTCTCCCCTGCCCCTCCCTCTGAAGCTGCCACTAACCTGCCACCTAGGGAAGTGAAAGAGAGAACAGATTCTAGGCTGAGAAAGGAATTAGAGCAATGAAAGCAAGATATTCAGAATCTGCCCTTTAAATTCGTAGATGAGGGCAAGTTAGAGAAGAATTTAGACAGTGTCACCCCTACCCTCTCCCCTTCAGCTCCTATGTTTCCCGTGAGGGAAGTTTCAGTGGAGGAGGAATTGGATTGTAAATGCCCCCTCAAGTACCACTGAGGTAAGGGCCTTTAAAAAGGAAATGAAGTCATTGATAGATGACCCAGAGGGACTTTCAGAAGAGTTGAACCAGTTTTTAAGACCAAATATCTACACGTGAATGAATTAATGTCAATCCTTATTATTCTATTTACTGGGGAAGAGAAAGGCATGATGAGGAGGGCAGTGATGGCAGGATGGGAAAGGAGACATCATCCCGCTCCAGGGGTGGTCCCAGTAGAGACTAAATACCCTAACATAGACCCAAGCTCGGATCACAGGAACCAAGCCCATCCCTATCTGAGCAGTATGCAAGATCTTCAGGAATTGATAATAGGGGGAATAAAAGAAGTCATCCAGAAATCCCAGAATTTGAATAAGGTCTTTGAAATTTATCAGAAAAAAGAGGAATCTCCAAGGAGATTCCTAGATAGGATGAGAGAAAGCTTTAGGAAATACTCTGAATTAGATCTACAAGACCCCCTTGCAGAAGGTATATTTAAGATGCATTTTGTGACCAATTCATGGCCAGATATAAACCAGAAACTACAAAAGTTAGAACAGTGGAGTATTAAATCCCTAGACGAATTATTGAAAGAAGCTCAGAAAGTATACATTAGAAGGAAGGATGAAAAACAAAGACAGAAAACTAGAATTATGATATTGACAGTAAAGGAAGTGGTCCAGACAGAGGGGGAAAGAAAGGAGGAGAGGACTGGGAAGAGATGTATGTGGGCCAGGAACGAAAAAGAGCACTGGAGGAAGGAATGACTAGGAAGTTGGTCTGGAGAAAATGGGTGTTTTATTTATATTTTTTTTGGAGAGGGGAGGGCAGGACAGTTGGGGTTAAGTGACTTGCCCAAGGTAACACAGCTACTAAGTGTTAAGAGTCTGAGGTTAAATTTGAACTCAGGTCCTCCTGACTCCAGGGCCAGTGCTCTATTCACTGTGCCACCTAGCAACCCCTGAAAACCACTGTTTTAAATGTCGTAAGACAGGGCATTTTAAGAGAAACTGTCCAGAATGGGAAAAAGAGGAGAGGGTTGCGATCCTCATGAAGTTTGAGGAAGAAGATTAGGGAGTTCAGGGGTTCTTTCTCCTAAAACCCGACCAGGAGCCCGTGGTTAATGTGGAGAGTTGGGAGCTTCACAGAAAACATGCTGTTTCTGGTGGATACAGGAACAGAAAGGTCCTTACTTAGCAGCCAACCTAGAGGGATGAAGCTAAATCAAGATAGTCTTAAAATCTCTGAAGTGAAAGGAGAAAATTTCTACGTACCAGTTTTTAAGGAGACAATTATTTGATGTGGGGGTAGGCAAGCCACCATTAAATTTCTATTTGTCCTGGAAGCAGGAGTGAATCTATTGGGGAGGGACTTGATTCTCAAACTGGACTTGGGAATAAAAGTACAAAAAAGAAAAATTAGCTGTTAAGCTACATTTGTTGAACTCTGAAACATATAAGGAAATTAAATCAGAGGTTTGGGTAAAGGAAGGGATTCAGGGGCATGAAGATTGAACCAATAAAAATTAAACTTAAAAAACCCTAAATTGTGGCCTGTGTTAGGTAATATCCAATTTCATTAGAAGGGAGGAGGGGGCTCCAACCGGTGATTGATCAGTTAAATAGGGAAGGCTTCTTAGAATCATGCTTGGCCTTCTTCAACTGCCGGGTACTCCCACTCCAAAAGCCTGACAGGACATATAGATGAGTACAAGATTTAAGGAAAGTGAATCAGCTAGTTTTGGTACTTCCTCCCATGATTCCTAATCCTTACAATCTTCTGAGTCAAATATTCTCAAAGCATATCTGGTTCACAGTCATAGATTTAAAGGATGCCTTTTGGGCTTGTCCCCTGGCAGAGGCCAGTAGAAATTTGTTTGCCTTTACCTGGGAACACCCAGAAACAGGTCAGAAACAGCAGTGGACAGTTTTACCTCAGGGATTCACAAAGGCCCTCAATTTATTTGGACAGATTCTAGAAGCCCTCTTAGAGAAATTCGAGCTTCCAAGGCACTTGAGCCTGTTAAAATATGTAACTGACTTGCTCCTTTCTGGAGAGAAGGAAAAGGAAGTTCTCAAACCTCAGTAAACCTTTTGAATTTCTTGGGTGACAATGGGTTGAGAGCATTGCTTAAATTACAATTTTTACGAAAGGAAGTGAAGTATCTGGGGCATCTGATTAGTAGAGATACTAAGAAAATTCACCCTGATAGAATTAAGGCCATAACAGAGATGCTCCTCCCTAAAACTAAAAAAGAATTGAGGAAATCTGGGGGGCTAACTGGGTATTGCAGGTTGTAGATTGATTCATCTGCCCAAATAACCAAGGGTTTATATAAGAAATTACTGGAAGAGGAACCTGAGAAACTGAAGTGGTGTTATGTAGGAACAGGAAATGTTTGAGCAAATTAAGCAAGCTCTGATTACAGTCCCAGTGCTGGCCCCACCCACCCTAAACAAACCTTTTCACTTATTTGTTATGGTAGATAAAGGACCTGCCTAGAGGGTTTTAACTCAATCTTGGGCTGGACAAAGACTGCCAGTTGCATTTTTACCTAAATTACTTGATGGAGTCGCTAGGGGGTGGCCTGAATATATACAAGCAGTTGCTGCTACTGCTTTATCGGTGGAAGAAAGCTGAAAACTAACCTTTGGAGGGGTATTAGTGGTGGGTTGGAACTATCTTGGACTAAAAGACAGAACTTTGGCTAACAGATCCAAGGATTCTGAAATATTAATAACTACTGTTAGAAAAAGATGATTTAATGTTGAGCACAGAAGATTGTGTCAATCCTGCCTCCTTCCTTCAGAATCAAGACAGAGGGAGCCTGAACACAATTGTTTGAATCTAATAAATTTCCAAACCAAGGTTAGACCAGATCTGAGTGACACCACCTTTTGAAACAGGAGAACATTTGTTTATAGATGGGTCCTCACAGGTGATTGAGAAAAAAAGAAAAAATGGGTATGCAATAATAAGAAGGAAAGATTGGTCAATGTTGGAATCTGGGTCCTTGCTGAAAAATTGGTTGGTACAGACATGTAAGCTTTATGCCCTGAATCAAACCCTAAAGGAATTGAAAGGGAAAGAAGGAATAATACATACAGATTCCAAACGTGCATATGGGGTGGTACATATCTTTGGAAAAATTTGGGGGGAACAAGGTCTTATAAATAGTAAAGAGAAGGATTTGGCCCATGAGGAACTAGTAAAACAAGTACTGGAAATTTTACTATTGCCATATGAAATAGCAGTGGTCCAGATTAAGGGACATCAAAGAGAAATTAATTAGAAGCAAAAGGAAATAGACTCCCAGATGAAGCAGCAAAGGAATCCAGGTTAGAGGAGCAGGAAACTCAGCTCCTGGTTCTAATACCATGAATAGACTCTCCCAAGAAGGCTCCTGTTTTCGGTCAGAGAGAGAAGGAACAATTGTCAAAATCAGTGGCTATTGAGGATGGAATAGGATGGTGGATACTCCCTGATGGAAGAAAAATGATAAACAAAGGGATTTTGAGGGAGATGATGGCAATTTTACATGAAGGTAGCCATGGGGGAGTTAAGGCTTTATGTGATACAATTCTTAAACAATTCAGATGTGTTGGGATTTATACAATAGCAAAGCAAGTTACAGAAAGATGCTTGATTTGTCAAAAGGCCAACAAGAAGGTACTAAGAAAACAAATGAAGGGAGGAAGGGAGATCTAATTAAGGCCCTTCCAGAGCATTTAGGCAGATTTTCCTGAAATGCCATCCATTGGAAAGCTCAGATATTTATTGGTTATAGTCCATCATTTGACAGGTTGGATGGAGGTCAGTCCTTTAAGCGTGACAACAGTAGCTGAAATTAGTAAAATACTCCTTGAACAGATGGTTCCTTGGTTTGAGTTAATTGAGACAATTGATTCAGATAATGGGACTCATTTTACTGCTAGAATGTTACAAAACACGGCAACTCGTTTGGGAATAAAATGGGAATTCCATGTTCCCTGGCATCCACCCTCTTCAGGAAGGGTGGAAGGGATGAACCAAACCTTAAAACAACAGATTACCAAGTCAGTGATTGAAACTCAACTTCCTTGGACTAAATGTTTGTGGCTGGCCCTTCTCAGAATTAGAATAGCCCCCAGGCGAGACTTAGAGTTGTCACCTTTTGAAAAATCATAAGGAATGTCATATTCTGGGAAAAAGGGGAATTGCCATCATTTCAGACAAAAGATAGGATTTTGATAGACTATATACTGGCAGTGCCTACTTCTCTTTCAGAACTCTGATCAAAAGGTCTACTAGCCCAAACCCCACCTCTTGAGTTCATGTCACATCCCTTTGGGCGTGGTGACTGGGTACTGATAAACACTTGGAAAGGAGAAAAATTGCACCCCAATTGGGGTAGACCTTTCCAAATCCTATTAACTACTGAAACTGCTGTAAGGACAGCTGATTACACTAAGGTACAAAGCCCTGTGGAAGAACCACAGGAATGGACTGCTGAAGGGAATCCCTCTACATTAAAGATAACTTTGAGAAAGAAAAATCACTGACTAAACACAATGGAGAGGGGTATACTGGTCTGTGCCCTCCTTGTCCTTGCTTTGGCCTTTCTTGTGATTACCTTTTACTTTTTCCAAGTTAATTGCCTTCTCCTACATTACCTGAACCATTTTCAGTGTCCTTAAATTGAGACAGATTAAGATATATGTCCCTCACACCTTTGGATCATCCCCATTAGACTCCCAAACAGTAGTATCAGAATTTTAGTTTGTTTGTTCCATCCTTGGTGTTTAGGAGTAGATTAGGAAATCAAGTGGGTACAATGGGAACAATTAAATGTTAATGGAAATAGGATTCCATTGAAGGAGACTTGTTGGGAGTCACAGGGACCTTACCCCAATCCCTCAAAGTTTAGACCCGATTGTATTAAGGCTCAGGGATATCCCTGGTTTTGGAAAATATACAGGCAGAGGTCTGGTACTACAGTAGAAGGATGGGTGATTCTAGAATATCAGGCTTTACTCTGGTCCTCTGGTTGGCAATTGCCCACCTCACTATCTTTCGAATCTTGACGCAAGTTGTCCCAACCCCAAGATCTCCCTTGTTAAGAATCAGAATCAGTATGTCCACCTGATGGAAGTCATTGCCAGCACATTCAATCTGACCAGTCATTGGATTTGTGGGGGCCCACAGCAGCTGGAGCAGTGGCCCTGGGCACCAGCCCTGAATCTGATCTGGATTCTCAGTAACCAATCAGAGGTACATAATGGCACCAGGTTTTGGTCCAGTGAAGAAAAACATCAACGGCATTTGATAGAGTCTGTAAGAGGTAAATATTGCCTGAATCAAACAGGCACAAGGGCTTGGTTAGGAGAAAGTGAGTGTAAGTGGACATATAGTAGAGAAGAAAGCTATGATTCTATTAACTGTTCCTAGTATTCTTCATATTTGAACAGCACACATATTTGGTATAATGGTATCTGGTATCAGTATGCTAAAACAAGTCAGGGTACAAACTCTGAGTACATTCTCACAACCATGCATTAAAAGAACAAGGAAGGAGTCCAAGTTAACCAATTGCCAGAGACAGGGTAGTACAACCACTTTTAACCAGATCAGTTATAAGTGGGGTTGGAAAGCAGGTGGGGAAAGAGGGAAGTGCTTCAGATCATTTTGGAGTACGAAAAATAGGACAGAAACAAAGTGCAGATGGAGTGGTGATGTTTCCTTGTAGAATTGTACTTCTCCTCATCTGTATGGTGGACCCTTGGGATGGGAAGATACACAAAATACTCCTTTACTCCTAATAGAACCACGATATTTTTCAAAGAACAACTTGCCCTCGAAGATCATTAGTGGATCTGGGGCTTAACAACTTACACCCATTTACCTGCAAACTGGACAGGCAATTGTTGTATTGGGCTAATCAGACCTAAGATCTTCTTCCTACCTGGCCAGGAGTGTGATCACTTGAGAATATGCCTGTATGATGATTTAGAAAAAAAAAAAGCAAAAGGAATATTGATACTTCACTGACCAACACTGGTGATGCTAATGAGTGGGGAAATACTTGGCCCCCAGAGAGAATAATCAAAACATATGGGCCATCCACTTGGACACAGGATGGTAGTTGGGGTTACCATACCCCTATTTATATGCTAAACTTTCTTATCAGACTACAAGCTTTAGTGGAAATCTTTACAAATCAAATAGCCAATGCTTTAGACTTATTAGCTGACCAATCCACCCATATGAGAACTGCTATACTGCAACACCAATTGGTATTAGATTACGTCTTAGCTGAGGAAGGAGGTGTTTGAGAGGAACTGAACCTTTCCAGTTATTGTCTGAAGATAGATAACAATGGACAAGAAGTGAAACAAATTACACAAGCTATTAGAAAATTCACACATGTACCAGTTCAGACATGGAATTCCCCTTTCAATATCTCTTGATGATCTTGGTTTGGTAGCTCTTGGTGGCAGCAGATACTATGGTTTGTAATGATTGCAGTCAGCAGAGTCATTCTCCTACCTATCTGTCTCTCTTACATAGTGCAGCTAATCACTAGGATAGTACAAGATTCTATACAAAGACTAGGACAGATTCATGTAACAGGGGAAAAAAGCATTAAGATTCTAGTGGGAAGAACGATGGGAGGTTTCCCCTCAGATGAGGAATATGAACTAATGTTAAAAAGGTTTGAAGAGAGAATTAAAAGAAAAATGTGGAAATGCAATCCCTCTTAAACACAAGAGGAGGGATTGTGAGAGGGAGCAAAGAGTTAAGTTTCCACGGAACTGCTAAAAATTACTAAAGTAAAAAACTACTGATAAAAAATTGTGAAAAATAGTAAGGGATTAAACTTCCATAGAATTGCTAGACATTACTGAAGTAAGATAAAGGGAGTTAGCAAATAGCAGGTGGACCCAACCAATCAGAAAGCAGACAATGGCCTTGAGAGATCCTCATAAGGACTGATCTGGTTTAAACCAGTGAGGGGTCAATGACTGAGTATTTCAAATTTACTACTGTGCTTGCTTAATAAACCTCATGAATATTATATGAATTATATAATATTATATATTATAGAGCCTCATCAACAGAACATGGGATGCATGATAATGTATGATGATAGGAGGGGAGTTCATGTTTAAGAGAAATATGTAATAGATGTATGGGAAAACTGAAACCCTGAGAACGAACCAATCTGCCCTCTGAAGGGAGTGTCTTCACTAGACTAATGGTATAAAGCTTTTCTCACTTTTGTATTTAGCATTCCTCCTTCCTAAAGAAGGGCAGAGTTCACTTCTAGCCAAAGATATTTAATTCCTCTGAACTTCTCAATAAACTTATTTTGATATCCAAATTTTGGGATCAATTTTGTTTGTGTTTCTAACACTACTCAAACCTTTTCTAGTTTTCTGTGTCTAAGACTTCCATCAGCTCACAGCTCAAAACAAGAGACTTTCCCAGAGATTCATAGAACATGGGAGAATATAGTCTCAGACATGGAGGGAAAGTCATCCAAATAGCCAAATTTCTAAATCCAAATTCTACAGAACAAATCCTTAAGGATTTGGATTCAGTCAAAAAGCCACACATAAGGCTCTAAACAGCCACCTCAAGGCCACAGATTCTCCACCCCAGCCTAGATTCTATCTTACAAGCTTATTGTGAGAGATAAAATGAAATTAAATACATAAATCACTTTTCAAGTCATGAAGCACTACAAAAACATGAGTTATGACTATTTGAGGAAATTCTTCTGATTTAATGTGTTCTAGAAACTAGACTAGAATAACTACTCCAACTTGGGACTCTGAGGACTATCCATTCTTGGCTCTGAGGTACAGGAAACACTTTAAAATGGGAATTAATTACAAGTCATCTAGAACCTGTTTCCAATGCCTGGCACTTATACAAGTTGGTTGCACAATCAAGGGAGAACTCCTATCAGTATATATTGCTGGCACATTGTGATCAGGCACAGAGTAGATCATTTTGACTTTTTTTGTCTCACTCCATTTGCCACTATCTACACCATGAAAGCAGCAGCTGTGTGCATGTTCCTAATGCTGGCACTAATGTCCATCTTCAGTGAGTATTGCTTTTCCTATTATGATTCTAGCCCCCTACACCAAATGTGTTCTTGGCTTGATAATTTTGGATTTGATATTTGAGAAGTAGACAGGCTTCCTGTTCAGAATGAGAGCATTAAAAACAAATAAATAAGCTTTTCTGGATTTTTAAGAGAAATCATTCAATCCCATGGCTGGAAAGGGACCTAAGGAGATAGAAGTCAGATTATTAGGATTCAAATGGACTTGGAATAGAGAAGATCAGAGAGCAAAGTACCTTAGTCTATAGAAAAGCAAAATTGTAAAAGATTATAGAAACAGACTTTTAAGGCTAAAATGAACTTTTAAACATAATATTAGAGCTTGAAATTGGTTTAGAAGACAATGGGAACTGTCTGAACTATAACAGATATTAGAGTATTGAATTACAGAGTTGAATGTGTCTTCAAAGTTGACCTAATTCCCTTCATTTTACAGAAGGCGAAATTGAGTCAGAGGTACAGTGGAGGAAAGATTACATAGATTACATAGAACTTCTAGTCACATTACAGGAAAGTACTTCCTAAAGTTCATGGTAAAGGAAGAAAATAATTTTCAGGTCATTCAGGAGACCATGTTGGCTTTTGCTTATACCAATCTTCTTTATTTCTATTCCAGATGTGGAGTCAGCTGCAAAAACAAAAGTAAGTCTTCTTTCCCCAATCTCCAATCCTTTTGTTTCTAGATCTCTTTCTTATAATGACAATGCATGTGGGATGAAAATGATGCCAAATTTAAATTAAATTATTTTGTGTGAAAATCACGGCAAAATAAATTACCTAAAGAGACTCATTCCCACAAGGCATTGTGAGTCAGGAGCCTGATGATAACCAAACTTCCAATTGACTGTTCTCCAAATGTAAGTTGTAAAATTATGACTTAGATTAGTAGAATCCAGGTACACAGGGGCCAAAAGCTGAGAGTATTCAAGTACGATAGATATTACTCAAGGGCTTAAATCAGAAATCAAAGCTATAGGGAACTCTTGGCCTGGAAATTCCCTTTTTAGTGTAGATCAGTGACAGCTATTATTTATAGGTTTAAAAAGGAAGAGGATCATTGGGGGCCCTAGAGGTTATGTGACTTGCCTGTGGTGATCCCGCTAAGATGTATCATGAGCAGAACTTGAACCCAAGTCTTCCTGACTCCAAAGCTGGCCATCTATCTATTCTGCCATTCTGCTCCTTCCTCTGCACATAGCAGGTGTTTAATAAGTGTCTGTTGAATTGAAGATTAAGACTCTGGAGAACCTAGCTGTCCCCTACCCTTTGACTATGAAGTACAAGGGAGGGAGGGCAAGACAAACTGATCTCAGGGGCTTTGTTCAATTTGGGTTCCAATGTGTCTCCAGGCCATTTTCTTTTTTAGATGCAAAGCTGGAAATACTCCCAGTTTTTAGAAACCTGACTTTCCAAAAAATCATTTGAGTCAAACAGGAGATAACACATATTATTGTTTTTGCAGGTTGACTGTAGCAGCTTTGAAAAATTGCCACCAGGTGATACTGCAACCTGCTTGCAAATATATTATCCAATATGTGGTTCTGATGGAAAAACATATTCCAATGCATGTATTTTTTGCTCTGCTGTTAAGTAAGTACAGGCATCAAATGGAAAGTAAGAGAATGACTAAGAAGGGGGGCAGTGGTTAATACAATGGAAACACATTTTTAGCATAATGTATAAGATCAGGGTCCAAGGGACCCTTGCGCCATGTCCTTAAAGCATATCCCAACCATCAGATTAAGATGTCTCATCAGGTCAGATGATCCACATCCCTCTCTGCCACATTTCTTCTATCTCTATCCTTCCCCATCTCAACACATACAAATAAAATGCTTATAGTAATTCCCAAGAGCAAGATTAGTGAAGTCAGACAACAGGTAGTAGAGTTTAATGGATGGAGAGATGGATTTAGAGATGGGAAGATCTAGGTTCAAATACCCTGCCACCCCATGATCTTAACTAGCAGCGTAACTTTGGTCAAGGCATTTAAGCTCCTCAAGCCTCAGCTTCCTTGCCTGTAAGATGGGAATAATGATATCTGTATTTCTTCCTACTTCACAGATCAAATGGGATAAAGCATATACTTCTCTTTCCAAATTTTAAAGCACTGTATAAGTATCAATTATATTATTATCATCATCAGTATTCCTTTCCTGATCCCATCCAAGGGGTAACAGAACCAGAATCCATTGGCTTGGTCATACCCCATCTTGGGTTTTCCTTCCAATTAGGGTGTCACATTTATATATCATTTAGGCCAGTGTCTTTTAACTCTCATATATCTCCATACCTCCAAACCTCCACTAAATACTTCTCTGGTGCCTCATGGCCCTGGATTCTTAAAAGCTGTTTCAGGTGTGTGCAAGTTTCTTGTCAGGTCCTACCAATACAGAAAAATCTTCAAGCATGAGTACAGTAACAGACTCTTTGTCATCCAGACACCTGCCTATCTAAGTTCAGCAAGACTCATTACAAGAAGGTTGGCGACCAGGTGATAAATTTTCGTTGGTCACACCTATTCACCAAGACTGGCTAGGAAAGTTGGAAGGGATTATAAACTGTTTGAAAGGAGGGAACTCCTATAATGAAATTACAGAAGCTTGAAAAATTAGTTTCTACAATTCCTAGTAAAGACCACATCGGAATAGAGCAAATATGTGGTGTTGACTGACTGACAGACAACCATAGTCACTGCCTTTTTAAAAGAAATAGGAGGTGACTTCAGAAGATTGAAAGCCAGTCTTGTCTACTTCCAGGATAGTGGTGGACTATTAATGTGAAATGAAACATATTTTCACCATGATTAATGCATTGATTATATGCTTTGTGTTCTATTTATTTGTTGTTAAGGAGGGTTCTATGGGCAGGAAAGGGCAGGTGAGGGAGTGGAGGGAAATTGGGACTTGGCAGAGATTTTTTTTTAAAGAATATCAATTAAACATTTAAAAGAAAAAGAAGGAAAGCATCATAGCATCATATAAACATAGACTCTCAAGGTAGGAAGGGATTTCAGAGATCATCAAATTCTAGCTTCTACCCAGTACATAAATCTCCTCTATGACATCACTGCCAAGTTGTCATCTTACTTCTGCTTAAACACTCCCGCGATAAGGAGCTCATCCACTCTCAAGGCAGCCTCTTCCATTGTTTCATGCTCTGCAAAGAAGACAAAGCTGGATGAGTTAGTCTCTAACATTATTTTGAGGTCCTACAGTTTGACTCCAGAAAATGGGCCTGTGGCCTAGCGTTCCTCACTTAACTTCCTGTTCTCATTCCACAGGCAGAGTGATAACAAAATCAAATTTGGAGGTTTTGGAAAATGTTGAATTAAAGCAACAGTTCTAAACTATTCTCTTCCTCCTATACTTCCAACTAGAAGATCAATGCACAAGACATCTATTTTTCCAGAAGATTCACTTTCAGAATGTTTGTTTAATCATCAACATTGTTTATAGAATAAAAGTAAAATTCACTGAAAAAAAATTTTTTGCTGAATTCTGTTAGTATGAAAGAAAACAAGGAATCCAAGGGACAATAAGATCCCAATTATTATAATAGGATTGAAATTAGTAATGTTCCTTCAAGAGAAGATTTGTAGAGGAACATGCTCACTGGCTTCAAGGTTTAAATTCAAAGAATTGAATGAAATTAATTCAAGAAATTAAACTTTTTTTGAATTGGTCCCAGAGGATAGGGCTACTGGAATTGGGGATTGGAGTTGTTGAATTGAGTTTCAGGGAGAAGAATTTCAGCTTGCTAAAAGGAAAAACTTCCTAACAATTAAGAATCAAACAATGCTACAATGTACTACCTCAGGAAGTAGTGACCTTTTGGTGACTAGAGCTTGTGAAGTATAAGCTGAATACCACTTCTTGGAGATTTTGCAGAGCGTATTTCTGTTATTTTGGAGATGGGATGACTTCTATGAAGCCTCCTGTCTTCTCAGTTCTTTGAGACCTTAAAGCTTTACCTCCTCCCCCAAAAGACTGTCCTATAAAAATGCAAATGGTCCAGAAAAATATTAAATTTTGTTTATTGAGAATCAGATCTCATGGGAAAAATCCAGGAGAAAGATTTGTGGAAAGAAAAGTCCCTTGCAGAGGAAAGGCATCAGAGAATGCATAAAATTTAAAGTTGTTTTTTTTTTTTTATCATTAGGAAGTTTTCTGTATCACTGAGATTATTTCTGTTTGGATACATTTAACCTATAAGAAGCAACTCAGAATGTTGGTGTTAATCCTTGGATTTTAAGGCCGGATTCCTACAAGCTTGCTTTTGCCTCAAAGTGAGTCATGCCATGGTTTAGTGCAAAGAACAGGGAATCCAGAGTGAGAGTTTGAATCCTGGCTCTGTTATTCACTACCTGGGTGGACTCAAAACCACTCTGAAACCACTCTGGGCCTCATCCTCCTTATTGGTAAAATAAGGATTTTAGATTGGATTACTCCCTAAGGGTTCTTCTACCTATGATCTAAATAACTTGCTGGGAAAGCTCTGGGAGAACTCATGTCAGCTCTGTTTCACAAGTTAAGTCTTACATGTCCAGGTTTCCATTGGTCAGAAAGTTCAGGGTTATGAGCATACAACATTAAAATTTCAAATTTTAGAACAAAAGCCACATGACTAAAAAGCAGAAGACCAAACAATATCTCTAGTCCTTGTGAACTCTCAAAAACGACCCAAAACAGAAATCCTGTGCAAGAGATAAAGACATTTTAATTGTCTTCACAACCCAAGATACCAAGAAGGTAATAATCTTATGAATTAATGATAGAGATGCTAATCACTAACATGCTCACTCAGTGTCCCCCTCCTCCAGCAACCCTGAACTCTAGCATGACACACAATCTGATCCACTAGCTTTTGCTTTGGGATCCACACAGCAATTTCCTTGTCACACAATTTTCTTCAGTGGCAACAAATGGCAAAACTCAGCTCTGCCTCCCCACTTCCAGGGGAGGGAGTGATATGCAGCAATATTCAGTCAGAGAGAGAAAGATGAGACAAAGAGCAAAGGAGCTCAAGGTTCACCTCAAGGTGACCTACCTTGCAAATCTGAGCCTAACCATAACTGAAAAAAATATAACATTCCATAAAGGAGAGACATTCAAAACATTCCTAGAAAGAAAACCAGACCTGAAGAAATAAATTATTTTCTTCTCAAACACCCCAGACAATAGAAATACAAGAAGGTTAAACAAATGCAACAAAATAAGACCAGGAGGAGAAAAAGAGGAGTACTCAGTATCTATTATGCAGAATAATATGGTAATAAAACTGAGAACACAAAAGAAATAGAGGAATAATACAAAAATATCAATTCCAAAACTAAAAGAAGGCTAAAGAGAGATCTTTAAAAACCTAGTCTCAGAAAAGGAAATAGAGCTAACTATAAAAGAACATTAATGAAAACTACTGATCCTGATGGCTACAGTACTCATACTGGGTGGCTAAGTAGCACAATGGGTAGAGTGCTGAGCCTGGGTCAAGAAAACTCATCTTCTGGAATTCAAACGGGGCCTCAGACTCTTACCAGCTGTGTGACTGTAGGCAAGTCACTTAAACCCATTTGCTTCAGTTTCCTCATTGGTAAAAAAAAAAAACTGGAGAAGGAAATGGCAAACCATTTCAGTATCTTTGCCAAGAAAACTCCAACAGGGTCATGAAGAATCAGACAAATGAAAAGTGGCTGAATAACCACAAAAGTACCCATACTATACAAATTATCCTCAAAAACTGAGAAAATACCCTACCAGATTCCTTTCGTGGAACAAACGTTTTAAATTCCCACCCCACCCCCCTTCCCTCCCTAAGACAGCTTGCAATCTGATACAGGCTCTACACACACATTCCTATCAAACACATTTTCACATTAATCACTTTGCATGGAAGAATTATAATGAATGGGAAAAATGATGAGAAAGAAAATAAAACAAAAAAGGAAATAGTCTGCTTCATTCTGCATTCCAAGGCCATAATTCTTTCTCTGGCATTTTCTATCATGTATCCTTTGGAATTGTATTAGGTCCTTGCATTGCTGAGCAAGGCTAAGTCTACCAAAATCAGTCAGTGCACTATTACTGCGTACAATGTTCTCCTGGTTTTGCTCCCCTCACTCAGCATAAGTTCATATAAGTCTTTCCAGGTAACAGATGTAATCTTAATCAAACCAGGGAATTATAAAGCATAGGAGATGTATAGACCTAATCTCACTAATGAATATTGATTCAAAATTTTAAAATAAAATCCTATTAAGGAGAGTAGCTTCTTGAAAGTACTTTGGAATTATACTTAACAAGTTATCAAAGGGTGCATGCCATTTGACTCAGTTCTAAACACTGTTAGATGTATAGCCACAAGAGATCCAAGAAAGAAGAAAAGTTCCTTTATATACAAAAAAAATTATTGAGCTCTTTTGGTATTGGCAAAAAAAAATCCAAACATTAAAAGAAAGGCCAACAACTGAGGAATGGATGAATAAACTGCGGCATATGAATGAGATGGCACATTGTTGTGGCAGAATACATGAAGAAATTGATAATTTTTAAAAGATTTATGCTGTGACCAGCATAGAAATGTGACCTAGAAACCAGCTGAATAAAAGAGAGAGAGAGAGAGAGAGAGAGAGAAAGAGAGAGAGAGAGAGAGAGAGAGAGAGAGAGAGAGACACGGAGAGAGAGAGGGAGACGGGGATGAATTCGATAGTCTGTTTATTACAGAGCCATTTCATACAGAGCCAAAGTACAAGAAAATCACAGGGTTTATATGCCTTACAGCAAAGACTCTGGGTAAATTTGAAAAGCCAGGACCCTTCTTTAGTCCTGACCACTCCCTACCCCAGCCCAAGGCTAATTATTCAATGAGACTTCTTACTCAGGACCTTTCCCAGAGATACAAATAAATCAGGAAATCATTTGCTAATTGACTGCCGGAAACTACTTTAGATATTCATAGAACCAATGAAAGCATCCACCCCGAACAAGATTATATTCTTTCTGCATATCTGCCTCATAGAAGAGGGGGGGCATGAAAGTCTGGTCTACTACATTTCCCCCATTTTATTTATTTATAGGAAAGGGGAACATCCCATTGATGAAGCCGGGGGGACTTCTGGGAGTTCTCTGCATCTTTCCTATATGAACTATATATATCTACGGACAGAATCATGCAGTTGGACATTGTATACGACTTGTCGAATGATGCAAGAAAAAGAGGAAATGAGGATGGGTAAACAGGTACATAAAAACAGTATCACCACCCCTATTCCTAGAAAAGTTATAATTTGCTGTATTTGCCCAGGTAATATGCCCTGGGCTCTCTTAATCCAATTAACAATGTTTTATGCCTCTGGATTTGGTAATAAAGGTTGCTGTCTTTCCTGATCCATGAGGTGAGCCAAATTTTCCAAATCATTTATGT
This sequence comes from Pseudochirops corinnae, assembly GCA_028646515.1. Classification (NCBI taxonomy): domain Eukaryota; kingdom Metazoa; phylum Chordata; class Mammalia; order Diprotodontia; family Pseudocheiridae; genus Pseudochirops; species Pseudochirops corinnae. Next base: position 270,687,162 of record CM053585.1, read on the forward strand.
CAAGAGATGTGTTGTAGTCACCCCATAGCCCATTAAGATGGTTTCTAATTTGGGCCATGTCATATTCTGACTCATTAAATATTTTGTTTACCATACAAAAATACATATATCTATAATCACTTATTAACTTTTGTTTAACTTGCATTAACTCAATCTCCTCAGCCAAAGTAATGAGGGGGAAGGGGTGTGTGATTTCTAATGAAATCCGTTCTAGGTTCGTTGTCAGAAAAATAATTTACTGGACCCAGCTGTCCTTTGGTAGAGTCATAAAAGTTTATTGTTTTATTGAGGCAAGGGCTGCAAGATGAAAGGGATTTAAGGCAGAGCTAGAAAGTTATGCTTTTCGGGTGGTGGGGGGGGAGACAGAAAAAAGACCTGCAAGGTGCTGGGGGATAGAGGTACCGTTTTAAAGGCATAAAACTGTCAGTCAGAGGCTCATTATACTAACTACGTGGGAAAAGGTGGGATTAGGGAGGAGTCTGGGAGTGGTTAAGTGCTTAAAGGGCCATACATTTTTAATATCAACTGTGCAGGCGAATTGTCCATAATTCATTGAGAGATTCCAATGGATTGGGGAGGGAGGGGTGTGATTTTTACCTTGACACGTCACTAGGTAACTTTTTGGTCAAGGATGAATGACATAGGTCCAACATAGCTGCTGGGAGTATAGGCTTGATTGTTTCAGGAGGTGCCAAGTTTGGAAGCTAGACTGATTAGAGACCATCTCAGGAGGGGGTTATCTCCTTGATAAAGTTGCTCAAGGTTT
>CM053585.1:270688427-270746129 GCA_028646515.1 Pseudochirops corinnae
CTTCAGTTCCTTTGAGACTCCTGCTCCACCTGTTCCAATCTCATCATTTAACTTCTCTCTCAAGCAGGGGGCCTTAGGAATTTTAATGATTATCTGAACCTTTTGAACTAAATCCCAATAGACATTATCCCTTCTGACTTCCCATGACTTGGTTTGTTGGTTTTGAAGTCAGGCTGGGTTGCAATGGAACCCTAGGCACTTTTCCTTTGGATCTCCTCCTCCACTTTCCCTCTACCAGACTCCTAGGACAGAGGGAAGAAGACACATGTGACTGACCCAGCATAAGGGCGTCCCCTTACACGAGAGTACACAGTCCGACTGACTGCCCAGAAGTCAGTGGAGCATCAGACACCGCTGGCAGTGTCTGGGCACTCCAGGGGTTTCTCATTGCTAGGAAGACAGTAGGAGCAGAAAGGTCTGGGGAAGAGAACAAAGAAAAAGGTGCTTACCTGTTATCCCAGCGGCTAGGAGAAGATCAGAGCTCCTTAGCCAAAGGGAGCTTTATTAATGAAAAAGCATGAGGGCCTGAGACTTAGCAAGGATGATATAATTTTAGGATTTCTAATGGGGGTTGGCACATGAGAGCTTTCAAAACATTTTTTTTTAACAGTAAGAGAGATCAAAGTAACACAATGCAAGTACAAAACAGAGTTATAGCAGTTCTTGTGAACGGTATGGAGAGGCATCTGATGTCATCTTTCAGGTCAGCAGCAGGGATATTCACAAAGTCAGACCTGCCAGGGGGCTCATAGAAACATGATTTAACACCAAAGGCACATAGAAATAGTTCAGTTTTCTAGCCATGCAGGGCTAGACACAAACATTACAACAAAGTTTCACAAACAGTTAAAACATGCTCAAATTTTGAGTTTCCATGATAAAGAAACTTTTTAAAGCCAGTCTTATATAAACATAGTTCTCTAGAAGAATCAATTTGATCCTGTTGCTTTACTCAAAATTTTAGAATCAAGTTACAAATCTTTCTGCTTTCTAAAATACTTCCTAACACGTTTACAGTGTACTTAAACCTTTCTGAAACTGATATCAACTCTCTCAAAACAGGAGGGGCAGACTTTAAAACAATTCTTGTCTTGTCTGTTTGCAGCTGCTTGAACTTCTGCTAAAATTTGTGCTTGAAAGACCATGGATTTTACCTCCATAGATTTTCGAATTAATTGATCCAAGGAGGCATCAGCAGGGAGGGCCAAAAAGGCTTTCTTATGATCTATGTTGCAATTCCCTCTAGCTATTTGTCTTACAAACTCTTCCAGTCCTGCAGTACTTCCTAATGTGCGCTCGCTCGGCTGCTTGTTGTATTTTGGCCACAAAATCAGGGAATGATTCCTCAGGTCCCTGCATAATGTTTGTAAAAGTTTTCCCTGCTTGGTCAGAACTGATTATCTCTTTCCAAGCTTTCATTGCACATTCTTGAATAGTGTCATATACTGCCACTGAATAGTCTATTTGCATGTTAGGCAATGCATTAAGCCCTTCACCCAAAAGCATAAAAATACTGGGTGCGTTAGGTCCCTCTGCTAACATAAGATCATATAGTTTATCATGACATTTTCCTTTATAATTGGCCTCGCATTATAAATAATCACCTGGGGTGAGACACATTTTAGCTATTTGTTTCCAATCAAATGGTGTCAAAGCTACGGCAGCTAAATTCTCCAATAATGACAGAGTATAATTGGCTGTTGCCCCGTACTCTGGTATAGCCCTTTTCACCTCCTTAAGATCTTTTATATTTAATATTTCCCATGTGCTATTACCCTGGGCATCTGTTATAAAGGGTATGCTAACAAATTGTGGCCTTTAAATCCCATTTCTTGTAATGCTCATCCTTCCTCTTTCATAAGCTTTTTGGAAGGGTGTATATAATTCTGAAACTGTGGTGGGACCGCCATCAGACTTCCCAGGTTTTTCAGGTACATATGTGGAGTTATAAGGTGGACACGGAGTGAGGTTAGGAGGTTTGGTCTTTTTTTTTTTAGGGGTCCTTCTCCCACAGGAGATGTGATTTCTTCCTGATCACTGCCTTCGCTCTCACCCATGACACTCAATAATTCTTTAAGATGTGTTTTGTCTGCTAAGCATACTTTGATAACATTATAAACTGCAAATATGGAACCAGAATCACTCTCCTGCCCATTCTCCTTAAAATAATTAACTAGGGCCTCTCCTACTGTTTCCAGTCAGGTCTTCTGATCTGAGAACCACTTGGGAATCATGGAGGTGTTTGATAGACTATTTTTTGAAATTTTTTTCAGAATCTGTTTCTTAACTGAAATCCCTTTCTTACGCGCTATAAGTTGCAGTATCCTTAAATCTTTTCCTTCATCTTTTAAACCCTTCACTAATGTTCCTCCCATTTTAACGTCTCTGTGAGCTCCAAATTTTTTTTAAAAACTGAAAAACTGAGCAAGCCGGTGATCGCCCTTCATAGAGCCTTCCCCTTACCTTAAATGAGATCCGACATCCCTCGGATCTTCTTGCAGGGCCCCACTATCTGCTGATGATCCCAGGGGGATCGGTTGCTGGAGACTTGACTGCAGTCCTGATGCCCCAATGTTGTGGGCGCCATTTGCTGTGATGTGCACAGAAATGTGGCCTAGCAACCAGCTGAATAAAAAAGAGAGAGAGAGAGACACGGACAAAGAGAGGGAGACGGGGATGTATTCGATAGTCTGTTTATTACAGAGCCATTTCATACAGAGCCAAAGTACAAGCAAATCACAGGGTTTATATACCTTATAGCAAAGACACTGAGTAAATTTGAAAAGCCAGGACCCTTCTTTAGTCCTGACCACTCCCTACCCCAGTCCAAGGCTAATTATTCAATGAGACCTCTTACTCAGGACCTTTCTCAAAGATACAAATAAATCAGGGAATCATTTGCTAATTGACTGCCAGAAACTACTTTAGATATTCATAGAACCAATGAAAGAATACACCCAACAAGATTATATTCTTTCTGCATATCTGCCTCATAGAAGAGGGGGGGCATGAAAGTCTGGTCTACTACAGATTTATATTTACATTTGTAGGATAAAGTAAGCAGAGCCAGAAGACCAATTTATACTATAGCATCAATATTAAACAAATGATTTTGAGGAATTTTATCAACTGACAAAGAATGAAATGAGCAGAACCAGGAGGACAATTTATATAATGAGAACACTTAAAAAATTTTTTTTCAAAAGTTGACAAAATGACCATTCACGCATGATTACAAGGAATCATTGATGAAATATCCTGTCCATTACAGAGAATGACATATACAGTTTTGCTTGACAATGTATATTTGTTTCAGTAAATTTGTTTTTATCTTTATCTTTTAGCTTGAGTGAGAGGGAAAGAAGACAAATTTCTGTTCTTTTTTTTAAATACAGAGGTGGGGGGAGGTGATTCATATGAGAAATTTGGCATGCACGTTCAGATAAAGTCACTCTATTATCAATTTTTCTTTCCTGCTTTATCTTGCAAGACATTTCTCATAAAATGGAATTAATATGTAAATGTATGTAATATAAAAAAACACATGACTAAAACTGGAAAATGACCCAAAAAATGGAGGTTGACTAACAAACATGAGGACATGAATACATTGAATTATCATGGCAATAATAATTTTTAAGTACTAGCTTACATTATGTAAAACTTTAAGGCTTCCAAAGTATTCACATCACAACAACCCCATGAGATAGCCATAGAAGTATTATTATCGCCATTTTATAGAACGAGATATGGAGGATCAGAGATAAGAAGACATGCCAAAAGTTGTACTTGTAGAGATCATGAGATCCAAGAAATTGGGCACAGGCCTTCTGAAACTATGTCAGGATCATTTCCATATCATGTCAACCAAGTGGAACATGAAAAGGGACAGTGATAGGATAGTGAAGGACAGAGATAAGAAGACAGGAAGAATAAGAAATAAAGGTAATGGGGGCAGCCAGGTGGCACAGTGTACAGGCCCTGGAGTCAGGAGGCATGAGTTCAAATGTGACCTCAGATATTTGACACTTACTAGCTGTGTGACCCTGGGCAAGTCACTTCATACCAATTGTTTCACCAAAAAATAAAAAAATAAAGGGAATGCAAAAGAACAAAGAAATGGAGGGGAAAGGAGGATATGGCTCTTATAACCAACTAGAACATAGGCAGCCCCCCCAATTTGGTCACTTTCTATTGACTTTTGGTCAAGCCATTTCACTTCATGGAGTTTCAATTTCTCTCTCAAATGAAAAGATTGGTTGGATGAGGCTTCTGAGGTCCCATCTAGACTTACAGTTCTATGACTATGTTTTAATAGTTTATGACACAGGCTTTTATTTTAAAGGGTAGCAGAGGGGGACACAGAGAGCAATTAAAAGACCCAAGGCAGGAGGCTGTCTATAAGAAGTGGTACAAAAATACCATCAAGGATGTATGTGATCAGAAAGAAAGGTAGGCTAGGGATGGCTAGGTGGCACAGTGAACAGAGCACCAGCCCTGGAGTCAGGAGGACCTGAGTTCAAATCTAGCTTCAGACACTTAACACTTACTGGCTGTGTGACCTTGGACAAGTCACTTAACCCCAATTGCCCTGCCTTCCCCCCTCCAAAAAAAAAAGAAAAAAGCAAAAGAAAGGTAGGCTGGCCATGTAATAAGAACAAGGGATAAGAAATAAATGACCAAAGTACTGCATTGGTATTCCTGTGGTATGAAGAGCAGAGGAGGAGAAAGGCCTCTCAGAAGACTTTCCAAAAAGATCTGTGCAGGGTTCAAACTAAATAAGAAGATATGGATGGACTACAAAAAGGTGCCCATATTATGAAATCACAGATTTATCTGAACATCTGTATGACTCATTCACATTCATGTGAAAATTACTGGCTCACAAAGCCCAAAATATGTTTCAAAAACATTCTTTTGTTTGTTTTTCTAAAACTTCTCTGAGAAAAGAAGGAAGGTATTATCTTCACTTTCACAAGAGGAATCTGGAATTTAGAAATGTGAAATACAATATGAACAAGTTTTTACATCTTTAAACCATCATATTTATACATATCAAAGTTGTATGGTATAAGGAAAACTAGATTTTGAATCAGAAGAATGAATGTGACTCTTAGCTCTACTACTAATGACCTCAGTGTCTAGGGTCAAGTCACTTCCCTTCTCTTGAGTCTCGGTTTCCTCATCTGTACAATCAGAAGGTTGGACCAAAGGCTCTCCAAGGTCTCTCTGGCTCTAACAATTTATGTTCTAAGGTCCCTTGCATCTCTATAGACTATTCGTTCATAAACTACCTTGTTCCTTAGTGGACGGAGAGCTAGGACCGAAGTCAGGAAGACCTGAGTTCAAATTTGATCATAGATCTTTAGTAGCTGTGAGACCCTAGACAAGTCACTAAAATCTCTGCTGGCCTCAAGTTTCCTCAGTCTTCTGAAAATAGGTAATAATAGCATCTACCTCCCAGTATTGTTGTGAGGATCAAACAAGATAATAATTATAAAGCACTGCCGGCACATAGTAGTTGCTTCAGAAATGTTTATTTTTGTTTCCTTCTTTCTCTCTCAATATCCTTGAAGTTTCTAACCTCTTCTTTCTGCGAGGAGGAAAAGCCCCTGCCTTTATTTAAAGTTAAGTAAGAATCTATAATTCATCTGGTCTCCTGACTTACCTTAAAGGAAACTGAAATTCCCAGAGTAAAAATAGATCACTTTGTGCCATTTAAATTTCTCAGTGTTTTCATTGTTCTCTGAGGAAAAAACCCATACTCTTATAAACTTATTAGATCATAGATGTCAGGTATTCAAAAGATATCTATGATGATCAGGTAAGATTTGTGCCAGGAAAGCAGGGATGATTCAATATTAGAACTTTATCAATAACCACAGAAAAGGCTTTTGACAAAATAAAATACAAATTTATGTTCAAAGCACTAGAAAGGATAGAAATAAGTGATCTTTCATCAAAATTTTAGAGTATCTATGATGGAAAACACAAAAGGGCTTTCAAATAAGAAAAGCAGAAAGGGCTATCAACTGTAAAACAATCATGTAAGCCCAGCTTTTACGCATACACCTGAGGGGAATATGGTATTATCAGTCAAAGCTCCCACGGATTCCAAGGTTATATGTGACTTGCTCCTTTGACTCTGCTCCTTGTGAGTTGTGGTCCAGATTATTGGCTTTCAGTGCTCCCACTTGCTCAGAGCGGGGAAAAAAAATCACCCTTCTCATCCATCTCCACACTGCTGTTTTCATTTGAATTCATTTAACAAAGCATAGCTATATATACTCCTTCAATCACAATATTGAAAATGAATACAAATGCATCAAAACATCCAATGTGGAACTTTTCTTGTCCATTGAAATGGACATCAAATAGGAAGAAACGGAGATAGCCAATTGAACAAATTAAGGAGCATTTATTAGCTAGCTGGCGACAATCCCGGAGTCTAGCCCTGGGATCTGCCCCGAGCAGCGGTGTAAGCAGAGTATTTAAAGGCAAAAACCACAAACATATCAGGAAACCACAAACATATCAGGAAGAAAAAAATCAGGTTACAGACTTGCATAAACATCCTGCACCTGGCGTTTTGCTAGAGGCCCCAGGTCCTTCCTGTTCCTTTTGTGGGGGTGCAGTTTCCTGGAACTTGGGCCAAGTTGGCCCCTTCACTTTACTCCCCCCTGTTTTAGATCGTACAGAGGATTCGTCCTCCGTGGTCAATGACAAGTAGGACAGGCGGACAGCGAATAGTTTGGCTGCATCCAACCGAGCTCAGCTGCCTGACAAGACAGGGACCCACAGTTAGACCTGGAAGTAGGAACAATAGGGGACCAGAGATGGCCAAGAGGAGTGTGGTAAGCCATGGGGACCACTCAAAAGGGATTGATACCAAGAGGCACATGAACACTTAGCAGCGTCCCTTTCATCCAGCCATTTGTGTAGTGTGGCCAAGGATTCCCTTAATGACCCCGGATCAGTTGGCATAAAAACAGCAAGTTTCACCAAGTGCCATGCACAGGCCCCCCTGTTTGAGGAACAGGAGGTCCAGTCCACGACGGTTCTGTAATACTACCTCTGCCAAAGAATCCAGGGAGGTCTCTAAGTGTGACACCATCCCTTGCAGGAAGCAGAGATCGGTGTCAACTTGGGCACTGAGAGACTGGAAAATAGCATCCCCTTTAACTAGAGCCAAGACTCCCTCACACACCCCAGCTTGGCTCCCTGCCCGTTCCCTGCCTTGTAGCCTCTGGGAGGCCACAACATAGCCGACGAGGGTAACATCACTGGAGCCCCCAGACTCCAGGGGAATGGGGTGGACCCGGAAATGCTCCAGCATGTCAAAGACCGTCTGGAACCAGAGGTGCCGCACCCGGCAGTGACTATCCTCATTCAGGGACAGACAGAGGTGCTTGGCCTTGCCCTGGAAGTTGAACGTGAGGACATATTCCTCCCTCCTCGTCTCGCTTTGACGTACCACGAAGACACCATGGCTGCCAGCACCCCCTGCCAACACTAGCTGGGCAGCTTTGAGGCGGGAGAGGGTCCCGTGGAACCAAGGGTACTCTGAAAGGAGATGGTCCCCATCACCTTCATTTGACTCCCCCTGGAACAGAAACGAACCTGTGGTGTCTGGAGTGTCCGGAGCGGGGTAAAGGTCCCCACTGGGGGCCTTTCTTCAATGGGGACTCGGGGGGGGGCAACTCTGGGGGCAATAGTTCCATTGAATCAAAATGGGAGGTAGCAATAGAAGCAGAGCTGGGAGAGACAGAAGCCAAGGGATGATCAGAGAGGCCCCCATATGCCCCCCCCGAGACAGATGTTCGTTGCTTTCATTAGGTCCCAAGGGCAGCTCCTGGCTGGGCAGACTCTCTGAGTGGCAGGATAGGTCCAGGCTGTCTGTGTTCTCCTTGTCGGGCATCTCCAGGGCTGTGGTTGTCCGGACATCACCCAGGACAGGTGGCCCAGAGGCGGAGGTGTCCAAGGGTCCCACTGGAGAGGGGGGATCACCAGCTCCCCGCCACTGCAAGATCCCTTGGACTGTGCCTTGTACTGATTGGCCCACAGAGTGGAGGGAGAAACGTTTCTTCAGCTTAGGCTTTGAAGAGGATGAAGAGATTCAAAGAGGGAGAGGGCCAGCCAGGTCTTCAGAGGATCAAGAAGGACCCAACACAGTCAGAGGCCCACTGTTCCTGCAGCTCTCCAGGGATGGGGTTTCCGTCCCAGGACTCAGGGGAATTGGACCAGATGATAAAAGGGAACCTGAGGCCCCGGGCCACCTCTGCCTCAAAGTGCTGCAAGAAGAGCTCAGCAAAACGTCGGGAGAAGGCTGCCTCAGCCCCAGGCCCTGCATATTGGGGATGGGAAGCCAAGTAGAGGCAGAAGCGTCTGGCAAAGTCCAGGGCTGCCGCCTGAGCATGGGATTCACAGAACTCCCACCAACTTGGGGGAGGTGGTGGTGGTGTTGGCAGAGGGGGAGGAGAAGGGGAAACCCCATCCTCAGGAGAAGGGACACTATTATGAAATGGAGAGTAGGGGCCCTAGGTGAGGGAAGGAAGGGGAGGAGCCCAGAAAACTCAGGGTCTTCTGCAGCAACTGCATTTCGGTCCCCACGGTTTGCTCTAGCGGCAGCAGCTCATGTTCGTTTGAGCTTGAGGTGTAGATCACCGGAGGGATTTGCTGCCCACTCTTGTGGGCGTTCCATCAACTTGACGTGAGATCGGTGAATCCACACCTTGTGTCCGGCCACCTTTACCACAGAAGGGTTGCTGAGGATGACTTGATAGGGGCCGGTCCACCTAAGGTTCTAGAGAAGAGCCTTTTGGCAGCTTACAGGTGAGCACCCAATCGCCAGCCTGGACAGAAAGGGATGGCTCGCTGGTCAGGGGTTGGTGTACAGCACTTTGCACAGAACGGACCGCAGACTGGATTTCTGTCAGCACCTGTCATGACTTTAAAAGTGATTGATTAGAGAGATCTATCGGTGCAGAATCAGCTACCCTGGGTAAAATGGGAGGGGGAACACCAAACATAATCTCAAAAGCGGAGAGAGAGAGAGAGTAAAGGAATTGGGGGTACAGCGTGCACGCAAGAGGGCGAAGGGAAGGAGGCTCACCCAATTATCGCCAGTTTCAATCTTAAGTTTCTCTATGTATTCCTTCAGGGTTCTATTTATTCTCTCCACTTGACCTGAACTTTGGGGCCTATAGGCACAATGCAGTTTCTACCTTATCCCCAGAATTTGAGACAGAGACTGAATTATGGAGGAGGCAAATGCAGGGCTGTTATCCGAACCAATGGATACTGGAAGGCCGAATCTTGGGAGGATTTCAAAAAACAGTTTCTTTGCCACGATTCCAGCGGTTTCACTTTTGATGGGGAAAGCTTCAACCCATCCAGTGAAAGTGTCCAGAAAGACTAGCAGGTATTGAAATCCATTTACTCGATGTTCCATATCCGTGAAATCTATCTCCCAATGGTCTCCTGGGAATGTGCCTCTAGGTCGGTATGCCGGGACTTTGGTAGGCGAAGCTGGATTAACGCGTGCACAGGTCACACACCGCTGAGCGACTGCCTCTGCCGCTTGTTTCAGCCCTGGGCTGGAGAAGTGGTTGCGGACCAGTTCGTAGAGCCGGGTGGCTCCCAAGTGAGTTAACTCGTGCAGATTCATTAGAAGGGGAAGTACCATGGGTCGGGGCAGGATCAGCTTCCCCTCAGAAGTCCTTCGCCAGCCTTGGTCATCCTCCTTTCGCACCTGGTCTTCGGGAGCGTAAGTGGGGTGGGGTGGCAAAACATTCCAGTCTGTGCAGGGCTCAAGCATCAGGGCCGACATTGGTTCTCGGAGGGCCGCCTTCTTTGCCGCCGCATCTGCCGCCGCTTTCCCCAGGGATACTTTATCCCTTCCTCCTGTGTGGGACGATACATGCACTACAGCAACCTCCTTTGGCAACCACACCGCTTCCAGAAGGGATTGTATTTGTTCCCGATTCCTCACCTCTTTGCCAGCAGAAGTCAAAAGACTTCTTTGTTGATAGACATATCCATGGACATGCACCGTGGCGAAAGCATATCTGCTGTCAGTAAAAATGTTGACCTTCTTACCCTCCGCCAACTGGAGAGCCTTAGTGAAAGCAATAAGTTCGGCCCTTTGGGCCAGAGTACCTGGCAGAAGGGAGGTGTCCCACAGGGTGCCCGAGGGAGACACTACTGCTACTCCGGCTTTTCAGACCCCGTTTGAAATGAAACTGCTCCCGTCCGTAAAGAGATCAAGGTCCAGGCTAGTGAGAGGAACATCTGACAGGCCGGGTCGAGAGGTGTGTATGGAGTCCAGGTGGTCAAGGCAGTCATGTAGAGGCGGTTCAGGGCTTGGGTCTGGCAGTAGCGAGGCTGGATTCAAGACTACCGGTGGCGCAAACCTGACATGGGACTCATCTAGAAGGAGAGACTGATAGTGCGTCAAGCGAGCATTGGAGAGCCACCTGGAGGGAGGCGAGTGTAGAAGCTGTTCAAGATTATGTGAGGTGAGAATCAGAAGAGGCTGGCCGAAAGTCAACTTGGAAGCCTCCTTCACCAGCGTAGCCACAGCCGCCACGAGGTGCAGGCAGGGAGGCCATCCAGACGCCACCGAATCAAGATGTCTGGAGAGATAGGCCACAGGTCTTCTCAAAGGTCCGAGCATCCTTTTTGCAGTGGCCACTGCCTTATGCACATACAGGTGAAAGGGTTTGGATAAATCTGGCAAGGCAAGGGCCGGGGAGCTAGCAAGGGCGGCTTTGAGAGAGTCAAAGGCAGACTGCTGGTCAAGCCCCCAGCGAAAGTCAGTAGTGGGTCCTGAGAGAACCAAGTAGAGAGGCCAGGCAATCTCGGCAAAACCGAGTATCCAAAGGTGACAATACCTGGCCATTCCCAGGAATTCACACAGGCTTCTGCGTGTAGAAGGGACCGGCATTGACAGTATGTTGGCCACTCGGGCCTGAGAGAGAAAACGCTGTCTGTCAGATAGACTAAAAGCAAGGTAAGTCACAGAACTGGAGCAGAGCTGAGCTTTCTTACCTGACACTCGGTAACCATCGTGATGCAAGAGCTAGAGGAGCCAGCGGGTGGCCTGTAAACACCGTTTCTCAGACGAAGCTGCCAGGAGGAGGTCATCCACATATTAAAGGAGTGTCACAACTGAGTTCTCAACCTGGAATGGCAAGAGATCACAGGCAAGGGCGGCCCCGAACAGGGTAGGTGAATTCTTAAACCCTTGAGGGAGTCGGGTCCATGTGAGTTGGGAAGAGGATCCGGTATCGGGGTCAATCCAAGTGAAGGCAAACAAGGGCTGGCTAATAGGAACCAGAGGGATGGAGAAGAAGGCATCTTTCAGGTCCAAGACTGTATACCAGGGCTTGTCAGGGCCCAGGGAAGACAAGAGAGTGTAGGGGTTGGGAACTGCGTTGTGCAGGGTCTCAACCCGTGAATTAACCTCCTGGAGGTCTTGTACGGGGTGGAAGTCACCAGTCCCGGGTTTCCTGACCAGAAGGAGGGGCATATTCCAGGGGCTCTGACAGGGTCTGAGGATTCCTGCCTTTAAGAGTCGGTCAATGTGGGATTTTATTCCCAGAAGCGCCACCTGGCTTAGGGAGTACTGCTGAATTCTGACAGGGGTTGCAGTAGAGGGGAGGGAGATGACTATGGGGGGTTGGTGAGAAGCTAGCCCATAAGGATGATCTTCGGCCCAGACACCAGGAACTTCAGTTTTTAATTGGATGAGGACAGGCCTTTTAGAGGGAGGGGCCTCTGGTTCAGTCAGGAGTCTGGACTCCTCCGACAGGGGGCAGGAGACCACCAACAAGGGAAATTGTAATCCCACGGATTGTTCGGGTTCTTCAAAGGATATGGTGGCCTGGAGTTTATGTAACAGGTCCCTCCCCGGCAGAGGATATGGACAGGCAGGCATAACAAGAAAGGAATGAGTGACCGTGCCCTTATCCAGGTGTACTGTCCAGGCAGTGGTGACGGGCACTCGGGCCAGTTTCCCCATAGCCCCTGGACCTGTATGGTGGTTTTAGAGATGGGGCCTAGAGACCTATTTAGGACCGAGACGGCAGCACCCGAGTCTACAAGAAAGGACACTGGTTGACCCCCTATTTTAAGAGTGACCCTGGGCTCCTGGGGGTCCAACGACTGTCCAGTCTGGGAGCCCGGGCCCCCCCTAATCTGTGTCAACCAGCAACATCTCTCTTGATCTCTTTCAGGCCTTCAGTGGGCATTTAGATTTCCGATGGCCTTTCTGCTTACAGTAGGCACACTGATCCCTGTCTAAAACTGCTCTTCATATCTGTCGCGATGAGGGCCCTTGTCTTGGGACATGAGGACGCGGGGTCTCCGCCAGGGCTGCCACCACCGCTCGGGTCATTGATTTGGTTTGCTTTTCAGGAGGTTCCTCCCAATTACTGTAGACCCTATTTGCAATTTCGAGCAGTTTGATCAATGCCTCACCCTCGAACCCCTCTTGTTTTTGGAACTTCTTACGAATGTCTGGGGCAGAGTTGGAAACGAAATCTATAACAATGGCCCGCCAGTTATTGGGGTCCTCAGGATCAATGGGTGTGTAAGTGCGGTAGGCCTCCAAGAGCCTCTCCAGATAAGCTGTAGGGGATTCGTCCTTCCCTTGCTTAACTTCACTAATCTTAGACATGTTGGTAGGCTTCCTAGCTGCTGCCCTCAATCCCCCCAGTAATAGCTGGGGATTATTTTCAAGAGCCTCCTTACCTCGGTCAGTGTTGGGATTCCAATCTGGGTGTTTGTCTGGGAATACACGTTCTAGCCTGACCAGGTTGGAAGACGGGTGTCCATCCGGCCCGAGTACGCCTTTTCGGGCTGCCATGAGAATGCAGTCCTGTTCCTCTGGGGTAAAAAGCACCCTAAGAAGTTGTTGACAGTCAACCCATGTGGGTTGATGTGTATAGAATACAGTTTCTAATAGGGAAAACAGACCTAGGGGCTTTTCCGAAAACAGAGAATTTTGCTGTTTCCAATTATAAAGGTCACTGGTGGAAAAGGGAACATATACCATAAAGGGGGGCTGCCCAGGCTCTGCCGCCATTTGGGCTTGTCTTAAAGGGTATAATGGAGTCGGATTGGACAAGGAAACACAACAGGTGGGTCTGGACCATAAGGCACCCCTCCACGAGTATGGGGAGGACTTAAGGGGTCCATGGAAGGGGGAACTGATGGCGAGGACTGGAGTGGATATGGTGGTGGTGGCGCTGACGGGAGAAGGGGAGTTTCCAGAACATCTTCCTGAGTCTCAGGAGAAGGTCAGACAGGGTACGGAGGAGGGGATTTATCGGGTTTCGATGGGGGCTGGACTTTTGCCACCGTCTGGACCTGGACCGGGGAAGGGGGGCAGTGTAGGGTGGCGTAGTCCAGCCAGGTGAGGATGTAAGGAATCTGAGCGGAGGGTCCGCCAGGCACCATAACTATCTCCCGGACCTTACTGATAAGGAGGAGATTAAAGGAACCTTCCAGAGGCCAATCAACATTCAGGGCTGGCCAATCTTCCTGGCACAGACAGGAAAGGACAACCTTATTCACGACAAAGCCAGAGGAATCAGCAAGCCTCCGGAAGGTGGAGAAATCCTTAAGGACCAGGTACAACAGAGGGGAAGGGGTATGGTTGAAATCTGGATACAGGAAACAGTGAAGAGACAGAAAGTAGAATAACAAGACACAGAAAGCGAACAGGAGAGAGCCAACGCAGACACAAACCTCCCCAGAAAGCATCTCATGAGGGAGGATAAGTGTAACAGGCACTCGTGACCAGCGTCCCAGAGCGAGGCAGTGAGGACAGGATTTTGCCGCGTCCAGCCCTGTGCACTCACGACAGAGAGTACTCACCAGATACAGAATAAAAATCAGACGCTCCAGTCAAAACAAAAATTTTTAGAGAACAATTTAGGGGACCTCAAGAGTCCAGGGAAACATCAGGCTGGTAAAAAAAAACAGAAATACAGACTGGTGGCCACCCCATCTATAACCCACAGAGCCTCCTAAGGTTTCTGTTTCTCAGAACAGTTGCTGGGCCGGGGGGTGGGGGGGGGGGGTGATAGTCCTGGTTTGCACACAACCTGTCAGGGAAGTGGCCCTCCTGGGTACCGTGCCCTTACCTATCCCGGCCAGAGGCCAAAGGCCTATCTCAGTGGGACCTCCAAGTGAAATGGACACTGAATAGGAAGAAACGGAGATAGCCAATTGAATGAATTAAGGAGCATTTATGAGCTGGCCGGTGACAATCCCGAAGTCTAGCCCTGAGATCTGTCCCAAGCAGTGGTGTAAGCAGAGTATTTAAAGGCAAAAACCACAAACATATCAGGAAGAAAAAAAATCAGGATACAGACTTGCATAAACATCCTGCACCTGGTGTTTTGCTAGGGGCCCCAGGTCCTTCCTGTTCCTTTTGTGGGGGCGTGGTTTCCTGGAACTTGAGCCAAGTTGGCCCCTTCACTTCAAATCTACCTCCACTGTCATTAATAGTAATGATGATACATATATCCAATTATGATTTGGAATTAAGAAGTAGCATAGCAACCAACCAGGACATATAGGACCAGAAAAGAAGGTAGATCTAAGAGTGAGAAAATAAGAAATAACTAAGGGAATTAAATAACTAAGTGAAGTTTTCCTTGCATGTTGGGTGAATCATCTCTAGAGGAAAAGACTAGGATAGAAATTTACTGGGATTAAATGTGGAAGAATTTTAAGCAACATCATTGGACTATGACTGACAAACATGAGGTCATGATCTATTAAAGAATTATAGCAATAACTTAAAGATAATATCTCACATATGTAGCACTTTAAAGTTTCCAAAGACATTTTCAAAACAACAGATCTAAGGGTTAACAAAATGAGTATTACTGCTACTATTTCAGAGAAAAGAAATTGGGGATTAAAGATAATTAAGTAATCAAAAGTAAGAGAGAATAAGAAAAAGGAGAGAAAAAGAAAGGAAAAGAACAAACACAAGAAGGAAAAGGAAATGACTCTTACCACTGAGCTGGAAGCTTTGCCATTTACTATATGACCTTTCAAGTCTCGATTTTCAAATCTATAAAACAAAAGGTGGAGTTCCCTTCTACAACAACCTTAGAGGGTTGCATTGAGGATCAAGTGAGATAAAGTGCCCAGCATAGTGTTTGGCTCATAATAGGTACTTAATAAATTGTTTGTATCCTTCTCCCCACTGCGACTCCCCAACCCTACCCTTGTCTTCTAGCTCTATCATTAAATCCTTACAATTTTATAAGTTCACAACACATGATTTTTGTTCAAAGTTAAGCTTAGGTAACCCAGAAGGCAATGGAAATGACTCGGTGACCTTTGTAATATTCCTTGGGGTGATTTTATAATTTTGAAACATTGTTGTAACTTCAGTCTTGTGTTAAGTTGTAAAAGGCATAAAGCATTAACTCTGTGCCTTCCCTGCCCCCAGCCTAGAGGTATTTCCTCTGAAACCATTAACTCTATAGCTAGGATAACAAGAATCTTTTCAAGGCACTACCTCCTTTTGTTCTAGTAAACAAGACTCATCCATTTGCAGACTGGATGGGTACTCCTCATTTAAATTTGACCTCAAATCTGACCACTGATTGACTTTATGACATTTCAAGGCAAAAACCACACCTCCACCTCAAAGTATCCTGCAGTTTCTCCCAGTGAATTATGGGCAAATCACATGTGCAATTGATGTGAAGGATGCCTATTCCTTTAAGTATTAGTCACTCCCTGGCCTCTCCCTAACTCCACCTTTGTACACCTCATTAGCCTAATGTACCTATGACTGACAGTTTTGTATCTTTAAATTCTGTATCTCTGTCTCCTGCTCTCTGTAGGATTTTTCTTAACTCTCTCCTGCCCTCTCACACTTTGCAGGCTTTTTCTAGCAGGCTTTTTCCCATCACACCTCCTGCCCGCTGAAGAGCGTCACACTTTGCAGGCTTTCTCTGACACTCCCCGTCCCCCCCTTGAATCCCTGTCAGCTTGCAGGTCTCCTTACCCCTTTTACCCCTGTGTAACAATAAACTTTTATAACTCTACCAAGATTGCTTAAGCCTGGTAATTCATTTTGGACGCAAACCTAGAAAGGATTTCTCATTAGAAATCCCCCATACTTATATCTCTTCAGAAATATTCATGGCAATGAGTTGTAGCACATTACCAATAATGGCACATTGCATTAGAAGTGGCATGAAAATACCATCAAAGCCGTGTAAGACCAGACAGGGAGGTAGGCTGGTCACATAATAAGAATAAAGGATAATAAACTAACAGCCCTGGTACCTCTGTGACAGCAAAAGAGAAAGAAGATTGGAGGGTGGAGCCATGAACTCCAAAACCTCCATTTGAGCAGGGAGCTCAGCTCAGAGTATCTCATTTCTCACCTGGTTATACTACTTCGGGATTTCTCTGACTTTTCCTTCCCAGTACCCTCCTTATAACCCCAGGTTTTCAGCTTCCTTTTGTGCTTTGTCTCCCCTCTCCCCATTAGACTGTAAATTTTTTTGTAGTCTTTCTGCTACCTCCAGTCTGTTACCCTCCCAAGCAACCTTCAGAGCTTATAGCATGACAATTGTCCGTATATATTTTGTGCTACTTGTCCCAGGAACAAAACTGTTAATTGCCTATAAAACTACATTTGACAGGAGTCAAGCATTAATAGAAAGTAGAGGCAGGAAAGATTGAGTAAGTAACTTCCCAACGTTAAATCGTCATACCATAATAGTTCAGATTACATCTATAAACCAGCAGTATTTGTGTTGTATTGCTGATTGAAGAATAGAGATAATACTTGAACCTGTTAAAGATTTAATTGTTAAATCAAAAGTAGCTAAATACTTCTCCTGTTCTGTCTATTATAGATCCTGTTGAGAACAAAGTATTTTCCTTACTGTATAGCTTATTTCCTGATGACCTTTTCCTTAGCATCCCACATGACCAGCCTATTCTGAAATTTACTTCATAATGAGGGTAGACTGCTCTACCTATCTGTTTCTATCAACATAAGTCAAATATCCATGGGTCTCCATAGAAATTTGTCACTAACCATCCTTGAGGTGTATAAAGTCTCCTTCTGTTTCAGGAAGATGAAAATTATTTTCATATTCTTCACTCTGGCATTTTATGATTTTTCAGGTAATATTATTAAACTTAAACTTCTGAATATTTAATAGTACTAAAATAGAGCACCCAAGACATAATCATTTCCTAGATTGAGTGTTAAGGTATTGGGCTTTCTTACTTATAATGAGTTTTGCTCCGCAGATTAAAACCTTGTATTAATTTGGTTTATATTTTTGTATTAACTTCTCAACGTTCATACTGTTTCTTCCCAATAAAATGAAAACACAGTTTTGTGTTCGTCTATATGTCTCCAGCAGCTAGCATATACCTGGGCACACAATAGGTGCTTAATAAATGCTTACTGAATTGGGACTATACCAGGCAGCAAGTAACTGAGCAGTTCAGAAAAAATTAAAGCAACATATTTCATGTCAGTTATAAAGTAGAAATTTAGCAATAGGTATGAAGCTACCACCTCTTCCCTAGTAAATCTCATACAATCAACAAGGAAGGGAAAAAAATGAAATAAGAATTTCACAAGTCTCTACTATATACCAAGCAAGTGCTAAGCATTTTACAAATATTTCATTTATATTCACAACCATGCTGATAGTTGCTATTATTATCTCTTTTTTACATGAGGAAACTGAAGCAAACAGGTTAAGTGACTTGACCAGGGTCACACAGCCAATAAGTATCTGAGGCCATATTTGAACTTAGGTCTTCCTCACTCCAGGAGCCCAATACTCTATTCACCTATCTGCCTCTAGGCAACAAGCCTGCTATAAGTGCCTACTATGATATATGTCTTACATACTTGAGTCCCTATTATGATAAAGAAACTGTGCTAGATCCTGATAATACAAATACAATAAGCAAAACAATCCTTACTTGCAAGTAGTTTACATTCTGAATATGGAGAAAACAAAGATATAGATGCATAGAATAAATGCAAAGAGAATAAATATGAGGTAGTTTGAGAGGGAAGACACTAATAGTTAAGGACATCAGGAAAAACTTAACTTAGAAAGAGTTGACAGAGTCATATCTTAAAGGAATATAGATATTCTAGAAGGTTGGGGTGAGGACAGGATGCATCCTAAACACAGGAAATAGCCAGGACAAAAACATGAACATAGGAGATGGAGCGCCAAGTGTAAGAAAAGTCAAGTTTTTCTGGATCTCAGAGTTTGGGAAAAGATAACATACAATGAACTTGGAAATAGAGGTTGATGCAAGATTGTGAAGAACTTTAAAATCTAAATGGAAGAATTTAGATTTGATTCTAAATGAACCTTTTTCTAAAATCAAGCACTTTAAATATGTATGACTATAAAGACCAAATGTGGTTTGAGAAAGAGTTCCTATTCCTAGGCATCCTGAGGACTACAAGTATTTCCCAGAACAAAACTCCTTTTCCTGGCTATCACTCTGAGAACATGATGGGAGAGGGGTAAAGGGAGTGAAGTATATTAGAATATAAACTCAAGGCAGGGATGTTCTCCTGTCAAACAACAAGCTTATATTAGCAAGCATCCTAGCACAGTCAGGATGACCTGCTAGCACAGATCCTTTGATCGCTTTTAAAGGAAAGACTGCTCACAAAGGGGTTAACAATCCTACTTTAATTACAGCAAAAGAAGTGAGTATAGAAAATACAAGCAGAGAAATTAATACAAAGACCAACGGGCAGCACTCTGACTGCCTGAATCAGAGCAGTATCGTTATACACTTTACATATACCACTAGATTGAGAGAAGCCTTACATCTGAGCAATGGTGGGGGGGGGGGGGGGGGGGAGTCAGTCACACAAATGTAGAATGTGCTGCCTCAGAAAGGAGTAGCCTTTTTCAAGTGGAAGGTACATGACCACTTGTTGGAGGTTTTGTAAGCTCCTGGGTTGGCCTGTGAAACCCACTGAGACTTTAAAGGTTTCATTGTTTAAGATTGTCGTATTAAAATCAAATGCTGAAGTGAATTACTAAACTTTATCAATTGAAAGATGGATTGTCAGGGTTCTCTGTCAAGGTAGCCTAACTTAACTGCAGGGGCAGCTGGTTACTTACCTCAAACGAGAAGGCACCAGTGCATTCTCAAGAACAGAAGAGTCAAGGTTCGCAGGTGCAAGCAGAGAAAGTTTATTGAGTCCTCTCCATGGGTCAGCCTTACAGCCAGATCTTAAGGCAGACTTCAAATCTGCCTCACCAGTTTGAGTTTTATCTAGCCCAGACCCGCATACCATAAGTGACCAACAACAGAGACCAGCTCCCTAGAACAGGATGAAACAAAAATGGGAGAGGGGAGGTGCGGTCACAAGGGCATGAAGACCCCAGGGTGTGGAGACACTATCTGGAATATCTGGCAAAACCTTGAGCAATACAGTACCCCCTGACCTCTGAGTGACCAGGGGCAGTGTAGTATGCTCTGAATTATCCAGTTTATTCCAGGGCCTGAGATACATACCCTGTGCCTCAAACATTACTGCCTGCAGCCTGCAATTCCTAACAATGGACCTCTTGGTAAAGAATCCAGGATAGGTATCTGTGGTAATAGAGGAAAAGCCTCTTTCGGAAGGGAAAGCAAAAGATTTTAGAAGATTTTTTTTTTTTACCTTTTGGATGGTGACAATTTGACTGGGATTATTTCCATATGGGTAACTGATCCAGAATTATTGATTAAATTATTATTACATTATTATTTATTAAATTGATAAATATTGATCCTTGAATTTTGAAACCATATCTATTATGATTCTACCACCATCTCAGAGTGAATCATACCATATTGTAGTAGAAAGAAGAAATGATCTGGAGTGACCTAATCCTAACTCTGCAACTCATTTTTTGATTAATCAGCACATTTTGTTCATTAATCAAATGATTTTTTTAATTGTATGACTCCTGAGATTTCTTAAAGCTTTCAGTATGTGATCTATATGATTTGCAAGTAATGCTCTAGGAAACTTTGTGTCATGTGTGTTTCACCAGTTTGTGTTATATGTCCAGATTCCTACTAGACAACTCACGAGTTAGAGGCAATGAACACTTAAAAGTTTTTGCCATGAATGTCATGACCTAGAGAATGGAGGAGAATGGAGGACTGAGATTTTCTTCAGTTCTTATGAATACCCAGAAACTCCCAAAATTGGAAATTATGTGCAAGAGAAAACAATTGCTACTGTCTCCACAGGTTAAGATACAAAGCTTACCCAGATTACGACCTCATGAATTAACAGGAGAGAAGGCTAATCGCTAATGCACTCACTCAGCATGCCTTTCCTCACCAGCTCCCACATTATGGCATGGCATACAACCTGATCCGTTAGTTTGTGCTTTGAGATCTATTCTCATCCCAGCATTCTGTGGCAGCAAGGGACAGAACTCAACTATGCTCACCCACTTTCAGAGGAGGGAAAGGTATAACAAGGCAGAATGCTACATGTAGCAATACTTAGCCCAAGATCTAAAGAATAGAGAGGCAGGTGCCAGCATGTGGAAGGGGCTGAATAAGCAGAGAGCAATGTTCTGCCCACTCTTTTGATTTCCTGTCTTATCCTCAGTACTTTGCACACAGTAAGAGCTTAATACATGCCTTATCATTCCCTTTCATTAATTCAGAAGGAAGTAAGCGGAACCAGGGAGACAATATGCACTATATCAATGCAAATGGAAAGAACAAAAATAATAAAACAGAACACCATGTAATAGTGAGTAAGTTTGGCTTTGGAGAAAAGTTGAGAAAAAGTATTTTCCTCCCTTGCTTGCAGAAATGGGGGACAACAATTAGGGAATTTTACGTATTCTGTCAAACAGGGAGATGGATGGGTTAGGATTTTGTTTGTTTTTCTGAGCCATTTTTTTTCTCTTTTTAAATTTCTATGCAAGAAATGACTCAATGGTGTGTTTTGGAGAGGAGAAAACATATTCAGAAGTGATGTATTGTAAAAACAAAACACATCCCTTAAAAGTAGATAAGCCTTAGCCTCGTAAGAACATGCCCCAGTTGATCCAACTGTCATAGACTTTAGACTAAGAATGAAATTTTTAAATAAAGTTGATATAGAGAGTTGTGTTTCTTATAATAATCAGTAAATATATAATTATAATAATAATTGCTTTTTGATATTTAGTTATTTTGTTTCTCTTATTTGCTTTATTTTTACCTTTTGTTACTTTTCTGCTACTTGACAATTTATATTGTTGTTCCGAATTAAAACTATTCTTAAAAATAAAATGAAGTTGTCCTGAACAGTCCTTAAGGTGTCTTCTCTTTCTGTAATTTGTGATTCCTAGAAAACTATGCTTTCCAAATCAATTTCCCATGTGCCCTTTAACGTGAGTCTCATTAGCCATCTCCCATGCCTACAATGTACTCCATCGACCCTCACCCCTGCCAACACAGAATCTCTGTCTGCTTTCAAGACAAACTTGAAGCACCAATGCTTTTCTTGATTTCCTTAGCTACTAATGTCCTTCCTAACTTTGGTATAACTACCTTACAATTATTCTGTATTCTGCTATGTTTATTCTTTATACTCTTCTGTTTTGTTGCGTGCTCAGATAGTAGCCAACCATGTGGGAGACTCCAGGAACTGATTGTGGAAGAAGCTCAGTGCTTTGTCCTACCACAGTACTTGGGAACATCATCTTTCCATTAGTTGTGTGGGCAGAACTACCTGCATTGTTAAAACTACCAGACTGGGACAGTCTTTGTCTTTATGGTAGTGTTCAGAGGTGAAAGTCTCACTCACCCACAGCGTGGACACTATGCAGTAATCCATCTGAATGAGGGGAAAAATAACTCTCCCCTTTTGTTTTGTGGCCTTGAGAAGCTGACTTTATTATTACTTGTAGATCCTTTTCAGTTTTAGATAGAAGAAATGGAGTCCCCAGACCCAGGAACTTGAGCTATGGGAACTTTGAAACCTGATTCCCTTCATGGGCTGATTATAATGTACTGTAATGAGGGCATAGTGCTCTCAGCTGAGTAAACAAGATCTTCACCCCTAGATGCTACTAGAAAGAGAAATATTCCGGGTCTAGTAGTTTTAAATATGCAAAGTGGTTCTGGCCACACAACCAATGGAAAGATTCTCCTCCCTCACCTCATGTGGTAGAATAATGCAGGATATCTTCTCTCAGAAGCAGACCCTTGTATCTCTGTGTGTACATCAATCTTAGGTGATCTGGACAGCCATCAAAATCTTGTTAACATTTACACCTGTAGATGTCTTCCCCAATAGAAAGTAAACCCCTTTAAAGCAGAGATCGTTTCATTTTGTCTGTATCCAGTGCTTATCACAGTGCCTGGAATATAGTAGGCCCTTAATAAATGCAGTGGTTGAACCTCACAACAGCCCTGCAAGGAAGACTGGCTAGGGATTATTAACTCTGCTTTACATAGGAGGAAATTAAGACCCTGAGAAACTGATTTGCCCAAGGCAAAAAGGAAATCGGTGGCAGATTCACTGGTCCAGCCTTAGAGGTTAGATACTGAGGATTC
Organism: Pseudochirops corinnae; assembly: GCA_028646515.1. Classification (NCBI taxonomy): domain Eukaryota; kingdom Metazoa; phylum Chordata; class Mammalia; order Diprotodontia; family Pseudocheiridae; genus Pseudochirops; species Pseudochirops corinnae. Next base: position 270,711,033 of record CM053585.1, read on the forward strand.
AAGTAAAATAGATTGGCCATGCTGGCTGTCACATAACCAGTAATATAAGTTCTTAACTCTGAAAGGACTTCAGATTATACAACTTTTCTTTTTGATGCCTGCCCTTTCAGTCACCTTCAAACATTCCCAGCCCACAACATTGAACTGCACAAAGATTTCTATAAATATCATAGATTAATAGAATGAAAGTGCTTAAAGGGACTTTGAAGATCATCAAGTCCAATATCCTTATTTGGTTAAGAAAGAAACTGAAGCCCAAGGAGAAGAAAGGACTTGCCTAAGGTCTCAGACAGTAATAAAGTTAGCACTCAAACTTGACAAGTGTTTATCCCAGTACAAAGAGAGGCCTTCTCTCTTCTGAGGTCACAGGACAGGGAGGGGATAGTTTGCTTCACAGGAACTCTGAACAGTTTAGGTTATCACAGATACAGAGAGTAAAGGACCTATGAAATCCTTTCATGTGAGCCCACAGGAGCTCTATGAACAGCCTAGGTCATCACAGACACAGAGTAGAGGACCTATGAAATCCTTTCATGTGAGCCCACAGGAACTCTGAACAGCTTAGGTTATCACAGACACAGAGAGTAAAGGACCTATGAAATCTTTTCATGTGAGCCCATCTTCTTACAAAATGAAACTTGCTCAGATATTACCCAATCTGTGTGAATATTTCTAGTCAGCTGGAACTTATCTCCCAAGGCAGTGAATTCCATTTTTCTTCAATTCTTATCATTCCACAGTTCTTCCTTAAGTTGAACCAGAACCTCTTGTCCTGTGACTTAAAATTCAGTGACCCTCTATCTAATCAAACTCCATCATTTTGCAGATAAGGAAGCTGAAGCTCAGAAAGATGAATTAACCTTTGCCAGAGTCACATAAACTACTTAAGTTGTTCCTGACTCCAGAATTCCTACTATTACCTTCTGGTACCACACAAAATAAGCTCTGCTTTATGACAGCCCTTCAGGTGTCTAGAGACAACTGTCACAAATCTCTAAGCATATCCTCACCAGTTTATTCACTTCCTAGACTGTTAAGTCAAGAGCTCAGAGGCTATCCAGTCCAGCCTTTACCCCAGGGGTCTTAACCCCCACACTATTCTGGAACCTATCCACTGAACACATGAAAGTTCACCAGCGTCCTTTCCAAAATTTGGGAAAATATTTTATACCTATATAGCACTTTCCAGTTGGTGTAAGTTTCCTGGCAGCTGCTCTAGAAGGTGCAATGCAAGTATTGTAAATTCCATTTCACAAGTGAAGAAATTTAATTTCAGGTGAAAGTATACATACAAGGCATAAGTGTGAGAGCCAGCATCAAAACACATTTCCTGATTACAAATTAGGAGTCTTTTGGTTGAACCAATTTACTTACAGATGTGGCCTGATCAGGGCACAGGGCAGTGGTACCGATATATTCCCTGTACTGGGCACTCAATTCATACCTGAGGTCATATTAGCTTTTTTCAGGACATCATTACACTGTTAACATGGCTCCTATGGGCAGCCAAGATCCTTTTCATTTCAGCTGCTATTCTACCCAAACTTCTCACATCTATTTGTTCATGTGATTTTGAACTCAAGGGTAGAATATTTCTTTTAAATTTTACCACCACCACCCCACTACTCCCCTGCCTCCACATAATGCAAAGTGAGAAGGAAACATGCTGTAGTAGAAAAGAATACTAGAGTTGGAGACAGAAGACCTGGGTTTGAATGTTGGCTCTTACACCACCTACTAGCATGACTCTAAGGGAAGACATTTAAGGTCTTTGGTCCTCAGTTTCCACATATGTATAATGAGAGTTTGGGTCCCTTTTGACATCAAGAATTTTGGGATACTTAAGTTTCCCAAGAATTCTAGCTCTCATTTCCTCCCAATTCCATAAAAATCACCCCATCTTTGTACTTTCTCTTGCAATAAGCTTCTACTCTGTGACTACAACCTGTTTACTGTGCTGTTTCATTAAAAGATTTGCACTAATTCTGTCTCCTAACTGATTACAGAAATGAATACATTCACTGGGTAAAAGCCAAATAAATTGTGCGTGGATGATGTTCTGGACCTGGACACTTTTGACCAACTATGTTTGTTAGGAGGATTTTTCTTGCTCCAAACCTAAAAAGATGTATTTTTCTATAATTTTTCATTACTTTCTAGTTATGCCCAAACAGAACAAATATAACCTCCCTTCCACAGTATCTTCCCTCATCTGTTTGATACTCAATGTAGCATCCTAGGTGCCTTCTTCTGAATGCACTTCAGTTTCTCAACTTTACTCCTGAAATACAGTACCCAAAACTATTCAGATGATTACAGAGTCTGAGCAAGGCAAGCCAGCACCCCCCTCCTCCTGAACCCTTTTTTAATGCATCTGGGATCAGTCACATCAGGGTGGGTACTCCCTCCTCTAGAGCAGATTCCATCTTCCTTATTAGCTTGGGTGGTTATTCTCTGTCTTTTCATGAAAGCTCTTCTATTTTGTGGCATCCAGGGCAGCATTCAGACAATCCAGACAATCCATCTTTATCTCTCTAAATGACCAGCTCCTCTTGTTTTGTCATATCTGTCCTTGATGTTATTTATAGCACTTACTATCTTCAAGTCCTTGGTAATGTCACCTTCTTATATAATTTGTCTTTCAGAGAAGCAGCAGGGTCAGGGTGCTGCACTGGGGGGTCTGGATCTGGGCTGGAATCTTCTGTTACTTTTGTTGTTCAGTTGTTTAGTTGCGTCTCACTCTGTGATGGGGTTTTCTTGGCAAAGATACTGGAGTGATTTGCCATTTCCTTATCCACTGGATTAACGCAAACAGAGGTTAAGTGACTTGCCCAGGATCACATAGATAATAAGTGTCCGAGACTGGATTTGAACTCAGGTCTTTCTGACTTCAGGCCAGCACTCAAACCACTGAGCCATCTAGTTGCCTCTAAAATAGAGGTTAAATGACTTGCCCAGGATCACACAGTAATTGTCTGAGGCTCAAATTGAACTCAGATCTTCTTGGCTCAAGGCCCAGTGCCCCATCCACTGAGCAAACACATTTGCAAACCTCACTGTCCCTAAAGAATCCCACTTCAACTGGGATTTTGTATAGGGCATTTTCTGTGATACTAATGAATACCTTTGTTGAATGTACCTGGTTGTCTCTTTTATTTTTACTTGATTTTGATAATCGAAGTTCGTGGAAATCAACTGTCTGGTTGCCTTTATCAGGGAACTTTGTGTAATCAATATATACAAGAAAGAAAGTTTGTTAGAAAAAAGAACTTTGAGGCTACATTTTTTTATGGTCGGGTTTTTTTTTTAAATCAATATGCAGGAATCTTGTGTTTCTGTATTTCTCTGTTGTATAATTGAAATCATGGCGTGTTATAGAAAAACCTAACTGTTCATGTCTCATGTATTTGTCAAGGATATCATCGATATAAGTATTGGGCCATAGAGAATAAGAACTAAACTCGTGATTTAATTAAATAGGAAATACTTAAATGAGGAAACACTGTCTGGCAAAGCAGCTTGGCTCCTTTTCTGCAGCTTTTACATATGTCTATCTTCTGCCCTGCTCAAACCACATCTAGAATTACCTTATTTAATTTTGAGCATCCTATTTTCGGAACGACACTGGTATCTAGAGGAGAAAAACCAGGATGGTAATGAGATATAAAACTATAGCATATGACAATCTTTTGAAGAAAATTGGGATGTTTAAATGGGAAAAGGCTTAGCGTTACTGTCTCTAACCATTGGAAAGTCTATTACATGGTGGAAGAATTAGACTTGTTCTGTATAGTCCTAGAAGACTGAACAAGTACTAGAGAAGATTACAGTGAGCCCAGTTGTGGGGCTAGTATAAGAAGGAATGTCCATAAATAAGAGTTGTTCAGCAAAAGTTGGCCGCTTCAACAGAAATTAAATGACCTTTCCATTGCAGTGGAAGTGCTACAAATGATTCCTTTGACCAGCTCCAAGCAAAGGTCAAATATTATAATCAGGGTTGTTTATCTATCAGATAAAGATTAAGCAAGTTGACCTGTGTGACTCTGGACAGGGCACTTAAACTTTGTAGGACTTCATTTTCTCCTCTGTAAAATGAAGGTTTTAGACTTAATGACTGAGGACGTTTTCAGCTCTAAGACTATAATCCCATAAGAGATAACATGCTCTGCACTTTTCTTGTTTTATAGTGATGGAGTCCCTAGATCAGGCTACCTGGAAAGTTATATGCAAATTTAACATTCAATAGAATTGTACTCACATATTCTCTAAATTCAAATCCTCAGTTCTGCACAAACATTTATCTGCTTCTCTCTGTTTTCTTGCAGATGTTTTCAGTCTACAAAACAAGGCTTTGTCCATTGCTACCAAGATCTAGTTTGGTGGAAAAGTTTGTGACAGAAAAAAAGAATGGAAAAGATCAATCCTCAAAGAAGTAAGTTCACACAAGCAATATCAGAGGATCTCAGCATGAGAAAAAATTTGAAAGGTCAGACCTCTACCTCTAGAATATGCCCATCAATTGATTATGCATCCTTTTGAATACCTTCAGTGATGGAGAGCTCGTTACCTCAGAATCAGCCCATTCCACTTTCAGGCAGCCCTAGTTTTGGGGAAGTTCTTCCTTATAGGGAGCCAGAATCTCCCTGACATATCCCCTTCCTCCCACCCCCAACCATGATTCTTAGATCTGTCTTCAGAGGTCAGGTAGAAAAATTTTAATCTGTTCCTCATAACAGTCCATTCAAAAACTTAGAGAGATTATATACTTCCTAATTCTTAACTTTTCCAGGCTCAATGTCCTCACTTCCTTCACTCTTCTTTTGGGCATGGTTTCCCTTCCTCCATCTTGTTAGTCCTTCTTTGGACTTTCTGACTTGTTGGTGTCCTTCTTAAAATCAGGCTCAGAACTGGACACAGGATTTCAGATGCAGCAGGATAACTGTCACCTTTCTTGTTCTGGAAACTGCTTCATTGGTGGGCAATTGCCCATCAGATGTAGTAGGGAGAAGTTACAGAAAGGAAGGTTTGAGCTCATATATTGAATGGAAGCAAATAGTGTTCGCATGAGGAAAGACTACTTACCATCAGGCACTGCTATGAGATTTCATTCAATCTCTCTTACCCTTGGTTTCCACATCCAAACAGCAAGGGGGTTGTATGAATTTATATACAAGGTCTTTTACTTCTCCAAATCTGATGTTTACTACAACAGTTATTTCATACCTGTTCTATCTAAAACACTTTGCAAGGCCCTGAGGATACAAAGAAAAAAATTAAACAACCCCTCTTGTACTGGAGCTTACGTGTCTGTGTATGAGTTGGGGAGGCAGGCATATGATGTACTCAGCTAAATAAGCACAAAGTATATGCAAAATAAAAAGAAAAAGTTCAAGAAAGGGAACCAACAATTGGGGCATCTAGAAGAGCCTTAAGAGGTGATTCCCGAGCAGATTCCCTAAGTTCAGGTGACACCTATTATATCTAAAAAAAAAAATCCAATCTGTTTCTAAATCTTAACCTCCACAACAGCTCTCTTACCCGTCTGTTTCTTTCCAAGCACACTGCCACCCTCCTTTTTTCTAAGCTCCTCAGCAGCTGATACTCCAGGCTCCTATTTGTCAGCTTCTGCCCTCTCCTCTCTCTGTTCTCCAATTTTCCAGAATTTTTCTTTAGTGCAGGTCTCATCATGTCATTTTCCTTATCAGAAATCATCAGCGGCTCCTTATTGCCTCTAAGGATGAATATAAAATTCTTGCCTGGATAGTTTAAGATTGTCACAATACTGCTCTAGCTGACCTTTCCAGATATATATTCAGTTTACATTCCAACCAAACTGACCTACTTGCTGCTCACTAATCTTGGCATTCCATCTCTGGTCTGTGCTTTTTCACAAGCTGCTTCCCATGTCTGGGATATACTTCCTTCTAACCTGAACCCCTTAAAATTTTTACATTGCTTCAAACCATATTTCTAATGCCAGTTCCAACAGTAAGCCTTTTCCTGGTCCCACTCATTATTAGTATTCACTACCTTCTCAAAATATCATGTGTGTGTGTGTGTGTGTGTGTGTGTGTGTGTGTGTGTGTGTGTATGTGTGTGTAGAATGGTAAGGATGGGCCTGTGCTCTAGCCTTTTCCAGGGGGCCATAAGTGTTCTGGTCCATTGCAAAAGGATCTGCAAAACCAACATCACCTGGACTATCTCCACATCTTTTGGGGCTATTTTAAAGATGGTTGGTGATTGAACCAGAAAAACCATAGACCCAATAAGCAGGCATTAAAAAATAAGATCAAAGCTTCTACTCATCTCTTTTCTACTACCCTTGGAGAGTGCCACTTGGGACTCAAGCAGCTTCTTCCTTGGATGTCCTATTAAGGAAAGAAGAGAAATCACTTTTTCCATCTTATCCATGTATGTTTATTTGTGAACATATTATGTCCCCCAATTGAATGGAAGCTCTTTGAAAACAGAATTTTTTTTCATTTTCCCCCCATTTTTGTCTTTATATCTTTAGACATAGGAGTTAAGGAAGTCACTAACTTTGTTATTTCCAGATCCATTAAATGAAGTTAAAAACCACAGTCAGATTACCTGGGATCCATTTTAGGACCTACGTACAATATGGACAAACAACAGAGAAATGGATCAGTAACTTTTTTTTAGTCCTACCAAATTCAACCTCAGAAAAATGGGTCCAAGTTAAGAATGAATACAGCTTTGTACCAAAAGTCAGAAGACGTAAGTAAGAGTCCTTTCTCTGCTACTAATTTACTGCATGTGATCTTTGGCAAGTTCCTTCCCCTCTGTGGGCCTCAGTTTCTCCATCAGTAAAATGGTGACTTGGTCAGCTTATTAGTGACAAGAGTATGCTAGAATTGGAGTCCCAATGCCTGAGTCTAGATCTCTGTGCCAACACTTATCTGAATGACGTAATACCTCTGCGCTTCAGTTCCCTCAACTGTGAAAATGGGGGATAATTGTAATCGTATTTTTTGCCTTGCTAGTTTGTCATGAGGGAAGTACTTTTTAAACCATAAAGTTCTATGGAAATGAAAATTATTCATGTTGTTTCTACACAGTGAAATAAAGTATTGCTTCATGCTTCGTGCAGAGTATGTGCTCAGTAAATGTTTTTCCCTGATGGGAGAATCAAGCTCACAACAGAAATCATCGAAAGATTTCACTTTTCATTCAAACAACTAGAAAGGATTTGATGGCCACCAGGTGGCGCCATTGAAAACGTTTTTGCTGACCAAAGATAAAGGTGACTGACATGAATTCAGTAGCCTGCTGGTGAGTTTGACAGCTGCGACAAGTCTGTCCTCACTCCTTCCATTCTCCATTCAGTCACCTAAAGCTCACATCAGACCATGTCAGCCTTCTATTTAATAAACTGTAGTGGCTTCTCAAACACAAAATCCTGTTTGGCATTCAAAACCCTTCATGACCTATATCCAGCTCCCTTTCCAGTTTTCTTACAACCCACTTCCCACCACAGGAGATCCAGTGACACTGGTTTCCTGGCTGTTCCACAAACAAGACATCCTGTCTTTTAGGTCTGTGCGTTTTCTCTACTTGTCCACATGTCTTATTTCCCCCCCTCAACTGGCTCCTTTCAAGTCCCAGTTAAAATCCCACCTTTGTGGAACCTTTCCCAATCTCTCTTAAATCTAGCGAGGCCACTAGGTGGCACAGTGAATAGAGCACCAGGCCTAGCTTCAGGAAGAACTGAGCTCCCATCTGGCCTCAGACACTTACTAGTTGTTTGATGACTTTGGGCAAGTCACTTAATCTTTGTTTCTTCAACTAGAAAATGGGGATATTGAGAGCACCTACTTTGCAAGTTATTTGTAAAGCATTCAGCACTATGCCTGGAACATACTAGGTGCTATATAAATGATTTTTTCCTTCTCCACTCCCATGCCTTCCCTCCGTTAATTATTTCCTACATATACTACATAGAACACACACACACACACACACACACACACACACATATTTGCTTGCCATCTCCTCTGTTGGATTGTGAGGTTCTTGGTAGCGGAAACCATTTGCCTTCTTTTTGTATGCTTGGTGCCAAGGCCTGGCACATAGAAAGTACTTTAAAAAGCCCACTGACTGACTGTTTTTTCTGCATCTAGTTTGTGACAGCTTTAATACATAATCCTTAATCAAACTGAGGAACTACAATCTAATCTCTACCCTAATATGTGGCACTGATGGCATTACCCACAATAACCCATGTTAGTTGTATATTGAGATCAGATAAGGGTATAAGATTCAGCACTGGACTAAAAACTTCCCAAAATGTCTTTCTTTACCTAATACACTAAACCTGAAAAGCACCTTGAAGCCTTTCAAGGCCAGCTTTCTACCTGAGGCAGGAATTCTCCTTACAGGCTACTGGATGGATGTTCATCCACTTTCCAAAGGAAGACAGTATGGTGTCAGCAGACCTGGAACCAAATTCTAATCTTAAGTATTTCCTACTTGTGTGACCTTGGGCCTTCCAGCTCTAAATATATGACCCTGTGAGCCTTCACTGGGCTTTGGCTTCTTCATCTTTAAAATGAGACAATTTGGCTAGTGGTTCTATAAAGTGCCTTCTATTTCTGAATCCTGATAATCCCTTCTGATGATATTCAGTGATAAATTGGAACATTGTAAAGAACATTGTGTTTGGAGTCAGAGGGCCTCTTATTTTCAATCTCAGCTCTACTCTGTATTCCTTGTGTGCCCTTGGATGAGCTGCTGAACCTCTAAGATCTTCGGTTTCCTTCTCTGTAAAATGGGGGGAGTAGACTTGATGCTACTGCAGTAATCCAGTTGTGAGGTGATGAAAGCCAACACTAGAGTGGTGGAAATGGCATAGGAGAGAAGGGAATACGTATGAGACATTTTAACAGTGAAATTGGCAGGCCTTTGGCAACAGATTGGATATGGAGAGGGTGAAAGATAGTGAAGAATCCCTTTTGAATCTCCAGCTGCCTTTCATATCTCTCAGATTAGATGTCCAGTAGACACCTTAAACTCAACATGTCCAAAATAGAACTCATTATATTTCCTCCTAAATGCTTCCCCTTTCCCCTCCCTAATATTCCCTATTAAATAGAGAGCAATACTGTTTTCCCACTTCCTCAGGCTTGCAACAAGTTGGAAATTCAACAATTGAAGGTCAGCAGAGAAATCTATGGAAGCTGATGAGATCACCAAGTGATTTAGTATGGAAGGAGGAAAGAACAAGACCCAGACAGAACCCCAAGGGACATCTTTGATTCAAGGGTGTGATCTGGAAGAGGATCCAACAATGGAGACAGAGAAGGAGCACTCAGGTAAGAAAGAGAACTAGAAGGGAATGGTGTCCTGAAAACCCAGACAGAATCAAGGAGGAGGAGGTGATCAACACTTAAAGGTTCCAGAGAGGTCAAGGAGAATGAGGATTGAAAAAAGGTCAGTGGGTTTGGCAACTAAGAGATCATTAGTAACTTGGAGAGCAATTTTGGTGGAGAATGATAGGATCAGAAGCCAGATTGTAAGGGATTAGAAGAGTGAGAGGAAAGAAGGTGGAGTCACCTATTGTAGAAGACCTTTTCAAGGAGTTTAGCTATGAAGGGCAGACGAGAAACAGGACAATTGTTAGTGGGGTTGGAAAGATCAAGCAGGATGGGGCATATGGGCATGTTTTAGGCAGCAGGGAATTAACACGTAGAGAGGGAGAGATGGAAAAGAAGTGAAATAGTATGGATGATGGAGGGGCATCTGTTGAGGAGATGGAATGGAATGACTTCAACAAGTTGAGCTCCTGCTGTGTGCAAGATAGTGTTCTAGGCAATGAAGATGCCAATGCAACAATCTTAGAGGGAGTATCTATATGTATGTGGAAGTCCCCTAGTATGGGGGCAGGAGTTGGGGAGGAAAGGATGACTGTAAGCCAGGTACTGAACTCATTGAGAAAGGAAGATGAATACTCTGGGGGTCAGTAGACAATAGCTAACACAGTTTTGATTGAGTGGTAGATAGGATTAAGTGAACCTCAAAAGAAGAGAGGTTCCTGTGAAGAAGGTAGAGAGAAGTCTGAAAGTGGAGTGAGGAGTTAGTCAGGGAGAATGAATAACAGCACTCTCTATGCTGGAAAGACTGGCCAGGAAGGCTGAGTCATCAGGATAGAGTGAGGGGTCATTGAGATCCAGAAGGTAAAAGGAGAGAGAAAGGAAACAATTTAAAATAAAGCTACCTCACACGTGGAATGGGTGGGAATTAGAATGGAGGTGGTACCTAAAGAATGGAGTTTATATAATGACAACCAGTGGTTCAGGGTCACTGAGATGGGCAGGGTATGACCAGGCATGAGGTTTTGTTTTGTTTTGAAGAGGCAGTTGGAATTAAGTGACTTGCCCAGGATCACACAGCTTTTAAGTGTCAAGTGTCTAAAGATGGATTTGAACTCAGGTTCTCCTGACTCCACAGCCAGTGGTCTATTCACTGCACCATCTGGCTGCCCTGAGGTGTGAAGTTAAGTTTTATTTATATCACTCAGAGTTCCCTATATCAGGGTGGTATCTGCTTAGGGTGTTAGGCAGCTCCTGCAAAAGGACCATTGAGGGGAGCTGAGAAAGAAGAATCTGCTTTCTATTCCTACAGGCAGGCCAAATCAGGAGATAGGTAGAGTGAACAGGAAGGACTGGCTCTATCTCTGCCCTTTGGTGGCAGGAAGGTGCCATGTCAGGAGACAGGCACCTGATGGAGTGGAGTCTTTTTGATCCCCTGCAAGCAGGAAGAGCCCATATCAAGAGACAGATGCATAATGGAATTGAATATTTCTTATCCCCCGGTGTCCTGTGTAAGAAACGCCAAGTCAGCCAGTGTTGCTAGATTAATGCATTGAGGGGAATAAAGTATAAGAAGACTGGAGGTAGGAAGAACCCAGATTGTGAAAGGCTTTGAATGCCACACAGCATTTCCTATTTTGTCCTGGAGGTAAGAGGGAACCAATATGGTTTATTGGGCAACTAGGTGGCACAGTGGATAGAGTGCTAGACCTGGAGTCAGGAAAATTCATCTTTCTGATTGTGACCCTGGCCAAGTCATTTAATTCTGTTTGCCTCAGTTTCCTCATCTATAAAATGAGTTGGAGAAGGCAATGGCAAATTACTGCATTATCTTTGCCAGGAAGACCCCAGTGGGGTCAAAAAGACTCAGACACAACTGAAACAACTGAACAACAACAGCATAATTTATTATGTTGAGATAATATGGTGTGGTCAGAATTTTGGGAAAAATCACTTGGTAGCTAAGTAGAAGACCAATTAAAAAGCCAGTTTGTATTACTTGAATCTATGATTATTTAAATTATCTCTTCCTCTCTTCTTTCTTTCCAGGAAACCTGATCTTCAGCCTAAGGAAAACTGGCACATCTTACCCATGGAACTAAAAAGAGTAGGCCATCTGTTTCTTCTGCACAGTATTAGGACCCAGGAAAGAAACAGTTTCTGTTTCACATTTCTGTAGTGCTTTTAAGATTTACATAGCACTTTCTTTCTAACAAGCTTATAGAGTATTCCCATTTTACAGATGAAAAGAACTGAGGTTCAGAGAGGAAATATGAAATTGTCTGTGGACATCCAGCTAGAAATGTAACCAAGGTCTTCTGACTCTGAGTGGTTTTGAAAAAATATTGAATTTGGAGTCAGATATCCTAAATTTGAATAATAGTTCTACTGTGTGACCTTGGGCAACTAGTTTCCCCTTTCTAGGCCCAAGGTTTTTCCCTCATTGTAATGAGAGGGTAAACCTAGATAACTGTAAGAGTCCTTCCAGCTGTAAATTCCATGATCTTAGGAACTCCAAGTCTAACACTTTCTAGTATACCATGTTGCCCTTTGCTGTCATCATCCTTATCCTTCAGCCAGCATTCAGGAAGAACCTACATGAGTACAGCTTTTTGCTCAGTTAAGGAAAGGATATGGAGAAGATATTTTGTCTGCCCTTGAAGAAGTCATATTTTTATCACATATTATTTACCAAGGGTGACTGGGTGAATGTTTTCTGCTCCACACTGGATTGATTTTTCAGTAAACATACAGCAATTGCTTTATTCAACAACATAATCAATTGCCATTGAATAAGTCCCTACTGTGTGCAAGGCATCAAGCTGATCACTAGGGAGGGTAGAAGACATGGTCCTTGCCTTCATAGATATTAATATATGTGACTCTAGTGAAAGTCTATGGAAGCACAATCCTAGTAAGCAGCAAAGGCCATTAGGTATGCTGTCAGGCAAGCACTTAGTCCTTCATTTATGTGTATCTCCCCAGTGCCTGTAAGGGATCTGGCATATCAGCCACAGTTCCTAGGGCTTCTCTCAGGCTATATGTGACTCACCCTTTTTTCTCCACTTCTTGTGGATGGTGACCTAAATGACTGGCTCTCAGTGTCCGCTCTACTCGGGAAAAAAATAAATACCCCCAAACATCAACCCTGTTATTTTTCAGTTGAAGTCATTTCCCGAAAAAGCTAGGTGAAGCAATGGATAGAACACTGGACCTAGAGACAGGAAGGCCTGAATTCAAATCCATCTTCAAACAATTAATAGCTGTGTGTTCCTGAACAAGTCATTAACCTCTGTCTCAGTTTCTTAATAATAGCACCTACCTCACAGGTTTGTTGTGAGGATCAAATGGGAATATTTGTAAAGCTCTTAGCACAGTACCTAGCACATAGAAGACATTTAATAAATGCTTATTCTTTCCTTCCCAAAGCATAACTGTATACAGGCCTTTAATCATAATTGTGTACATAAATACCAATAAATAATATGAAGATACATCCCCTTTGGGCATCTTTTTACCTGTGAAGCCTCCCCGTATCAGCTCCAAAATCCAAGCGCTCAGTCTTACTATATCAGGGGTATTCTACTCTTGGCTTAAAGATTCAGCCTCCGGTCAGTTGGAGTGTCCCTTGAACTTAATGTCTCTCCCAAGGACAATACTGTTTGAACTAGTAAGGACATCCTGAGGGAGGTTTACTCAAGTGCCAACCCTTCATTCTAATGGTGTTTTCATTCCAGGATCCTGTTAGTCTTGGCACAGTTTATATTTGTACAAGAAAAGGGAGTCATGAATAGGATTGTAGATTGAAAGCTGGCAGGGACATTAGAGATCATCTAATACAGTCATTTTATACACGAAAAAACTGAGGTTTCACATTTAAATGTTTTGCCTCAAGTCATATAGGTAGCAAGTAGCAGAGGCAAGTTTTTGCATCCAGATCTTCTGATTCCGTGACAAGTGCTCATTGTACTGCACCATATTGCTAGTTAGTAGAGAATGGTCCTAAGGAATTTTGCTTATCCCCTCTGCCGTTAAAGGTTGTTTTTTGGGGGGGAGGGGGAGTGGGATTGTTATTATTGTTAGACTCTTTCCTGTCTGGCTACAATCCATTGTCCTGTAACTTAAAATCATTGAACCATAGGGTTTAGAGTTGGCAGTCATCTAACAACTTAATTTTACAGGTGAAGAAACAAGCTCAGAAAGATAATATGCCTTTGCCAAAATTACACAGGTAGTCTATTGCTCTGGACTCAAAAACTCCTACTTTTGCCCTCTGCTATCACACAGACTAAATCCAATTTCTTTGCTTTGTGACAGTACTTCAGTTATCTAAAGATAGAAATCACACATGCTATAAATCTTCTCTTGGCAAAATCTCCCCAGTTTCTTCACTTCATATAACAATAAATCCAAAGCTAAAAGGGACCTCCAAGGTCATCTAGTCCAGCCCTTATCCCTTTTTACAGAGGAGGAAACAGGCTCTTTCAAGTGATCCTCATAGGACAGGATGTTTAACCTATATGCCATCCTGGACTCCATTTGATTCATGAAAACTCATCAATGTCCTTTCTAAAAGCCAGCTAGAGAGAGAAATTGTTTAACTTCTCTAAAACTGCAGTTTACATCACTTGGCAGCAGCTCTAGAAAGTGATACAAGCCTTTAAAACTCCATTTTATATGTAATCTAAAGTTCAAAGAGGTGTACTGACTTGGTCAACACCACAAAGCTATTAAGTGTTGGATGCTGCATCAAAACCCAGGTCTCCTTAATTACAAATCAAGAGGGATTCTGTTTGTTTTTATTGTAACACTTTAACTCCATATGTGAACAGTGGTAACATCATATCTGGATGTTATGTCCATGTTTGGACACTAAGGCTCAAATTATGCAGTCTATGGTCACACTAACTTTTTTCAGGGCATCGTTACACTAACACTAATGTTCTTGTGATCTGTTAAGACTCCCAGATCCTTTTGAACTGCTAGCTAGACAAGATTCCCACATCTCCTATTTGTGTACTTAATTTTGGAGTCAAGAGTAGAATATTTCTTTTAAATTTCTTCTCACACATATTGGAAAGTGAGAAGGAAACATGCTGCCATAGGAAGGAATACTGGTGGCAGAAGAACTCGGCTTGAATCTCTGCTCTTATACTATCAACATGACTTAGGGCAAATAATTTAAGATCTTTGGTACTCAAGTTTTCACATGTATAATGAGAAGTTTGGAGTATATTCTTTTAAGTGCTATCTAGACCCTTTCAAATTTGAGGGGTATTTAGGTTTCCAAAACACTCTAGTTCCCCCTCCCCCCAATTACATAAAAGCACCATTATTTGCAACCTCCTTCTCCATTACTATAACTGATTTACAGTACTATTTCATTAAGTTTTTTTTGACTTGTACTAATTTCATTTCCTGGCTCATTAGTAAGTATTACCACACAATTGGGGAGTGAGGTAAACAAATTATGGTAATGGACAGTGCTCTGAGCTGGGTCTGATTGGCCAGGCTGGTTGTTCAGGCTAAAAATTAGAATCACTTGAAACACTCAGACTCTCATTCAGCAAGAAGGAAGGTTACTTAACTGTAGCATGGAAAGGATATTGAGCAAGGAAACAGCAGTGGTTCAGATAGACACAGCCACCTTGTCTCCATATAGAAATACATGTTGTCAGGGTATTTTAACATAGCATAGCAATATGACTTCCTTCAAGTCTAAGGGACAGGATCTCAAGGGACTAAGCTTTTTAAGCCTTAGGGAATTAGCAGGCTGGGTAACCAGTTCAAACTTAGTGACCTGAATCACATAATTATCAAGTTTCCCTGCCTTTTTACAGACAAATTAGCCTAGCCTTCCTCGGATTGTATTTGTTCCCACTAGAGATGAACGTATTGCCATACTGAAAGAAAGAATAAATACAGAGAAAAAAAGGAGACATATGAATTGATTCAAAGTAAAGTTGATCCTTTTTTTAGATGACATCATGGGGTGATGTCTTGTACATGAATTGGATTTAAGTGATGCAGAGTTATGCAAAGTTTTCAGCCTCTCTTCCAGTAAAGTGGATGAGAGAAATTTGTTCTAACAGCTTTTATGAAGGCGGCTGAAGCAGGTGCTGTGGAGTGTAACATAAAGTAAGCAGAATCAGGAAAACAATGGAAAATAAAACCAATTTCAGTGAAAATAACAAAGCTTGACCCCAAAGAATCATAGGATCATAGATTTAGAAAGGGGAAGGAACATGGAGGTTATCAAGTCCAAGGCCCTTTGTTTTATAGATGAGGAAACTGGTACTAAGAGAGGTCAAATGTCTAGTAAGCCTCTGCAGCAGTGTTTGAATTCAGATTTTCCTGAGTCCGAGTCCGGTACACTATGTATTGTGCCACCTATACAGGAAGTTATCTCTTTCTACTCTCCCTGGCCCCCACCAATACCGCAAAACCTAAGATGTCAGATTAGATGTTTTGGCGCATATTCCTAATTGGATTTTTCTACTTCTTATTCTGTTATTCACAACAGTTCTCTGGGAGGGAGAGAAGGGGTAAACTAGAATGGAAAACACAGGTAACATGAAAACAAAAGATATTTTTTTAAAGAAAATATATCAGTGAGGGCCCACAACCTATGATTTTGAGTGGATGCACAACCACAAGAGTGCCTTGGACCTGATACCTGAGGGCCCATGTGAGAAGAAGTACTGGTGCTGTACACATATGAGGAAACAGATCTGAAGAGGATAATCAACTCATTTAGGGCCATCTAGGTAGTAAATGGCAAAGCTGAGATTTCAATACAAAGTCTTTGACTCCTGATAAAATTAATAAATCAAGTTTTCAACTGTGCTATGAAATAAGCAGGTTGTTTCACCTTTGCCAAATTGGGGATTTCCCCACAGAGCAGCAAAGCCTTAGGACCTCTTGCTGTACACTAGATAGTACTGGCCCATTTCTCGTCCCAGTAAAAGAAATGTTTCTTTTCTCTTTTCAGAATTACCCAACACTCTTTCAAGAGATGAACCTTGTCAACTGTACAGGTTCTGTAATGGACACCATGGGCAGAGATATTAAAAATTCTGTAGTCTCTTGGTTTTTAAATTGGTTGTTTCCTCCTTACTATTGTAGTTGTAGAGAATTAAGATTTTTAATTATTCCACTGATGCTTTTTGTTATAACGTATGTTATTTTACTGGCTCTGCTTACTTTACTTTCAATCAGTACATATAAGTACTTTGTACCTGTTGGAGGCCTTATCATATTTCACTCTGCTTTATAGTTAGATGTATCCATGGATTCCCCCCCCAACTACACTATGAATTTCCTGAGGACAGGAAGACTAGCTTATTTAAAACTGTTGTAAGATTAGGCCTGATGGTCTTCAGACCACCATGAGAGACCCCCTTTAAAGGGAGGCTGTAGCTTATAGAATCTATGCATGGAAATCATTGTTATAAGATTAGGCCTGATGGTCATGAGGCCGTTACTATGGTCTGCCTTTAAGGCTATAATCTTAAAGAACATGCTCATGGAAAAATATTAATATTTTTCTAAGGTTAATACAGCTGTGTGCCCAAAATATTTCGTCTACTACCAGCTTGTTCTTTCTCCCTGATAACAAAACCCCTAAATATTTTGCCCTAACCCTCGATATGCAAATTGGCCAGTTCCAGGGAAGTCACCTCCAAGTCAGAGTATAAAAACCTCACACTCTGAAGGGCACTTTGGACCACACCCTTCCCCACCAATAAGAGTATACCTTCCCTGTGGAGCATACCCTTCCTGCTGAATGGACCTGTGTCAATATATTTCCCAATGTAGTTATACTCTTTTGTTAGTGAGTGTGTCCAAGCTACATATTGGAATCCCTTTTATTTCTCCCCTTCCTGCCCTCCTCCCCATTACTTGCCATAAAACTTGCATTGAACTGATTCACATTGTTTTACATGTTCTCAGCATCTGAGCTCATTAAGGGGTTGTTTTTCATAATATCTGTGGCTGGCCCATGGACCTTCTCTTGGACATAAACTGGGCCCCCACATAAGGACTTAATGTATTGATAGTAACATCTACTTGGGGGGGAATGGTGCTGTGAGACAAATCATAGAAAGTAAGATCAACAGGGGAACCTTACATCCTCCTAGGAGGGACTCTGTTATACTAAAGGACTGTCACAAAATATTTATCAATATTCCATAACACCTCATATTTGGTTTCTCACATAGTAGGAGTTTGACCAGCATTTGTGGAGTAAAAGAATGTTGTTAAATTGTGGGGAAATCACTATTCCTTTATAATTTAAAAACAAATTTTCTTCTATTGCCACTAATAATGATGATGTTGATGCCTATTTCCAGTGATTATTTGGGCTCAAGAAATAGTAAAAGAGATAGGACTTATAACCTAAAAAATGGGTGGGTAAACCATGAGTCAAGAGGGAAAAACAGATTGTTGTTAGCCCAAGTGCTACACTGGTATTCTCAAGATACTAAGAGAGAACCAAAGGAGGTCCTTTTGCATGTTGGAAGAATCATCTCTGGAGGCTTTTCAAACAATAGAGATAGGTTATCTTCCAGGATGAGGTGTGGAGGAGTTGCAAGCTACATCAGTGGAGGGGAACAAATGAGATAATAGATCCATTAAAGTATTATAGCATTTAAAAAAAAAAAAAAGGTTACTAGATCACAATTATACAGCAACTTCAAGGTTTTGAAATCATTTTCATCACAACAGCTCCATGATGTGACAACTTTTTATAGAAGGGGGGATTGAGGATCAGAGATCAGAGACTTGCCCAGGTAAATAACAATTATAGGATGGGTTGTAGAAAACTAGCATATTAGCACACTTAACTATACATATCCTTTGACCCAGCAATTTGCTATTAGGTATGTGCCTCATGAGATTTAAAGACAGAGGGAAAGAATCCATAGGTACAAAAATATTTGTAATAGCATGTTTTTCCATAGCAAAGAATTACAAATGAAATAGTCTTTTGGGGAAACTGTCTGTTTGAATTACGATATGTGACTAAAATAATTTTACTATATCGTCAGATATAAGGAATATGGTGGGTTACAAGAAATATGGGAAGATTTATATGAACTGATTCAAGGTAAAGTGAGTAGAAGGAAGAGAACAATTTATATACTGCAATAATGTGAAGGGAAGCAACTCTGAAAAAACTCAGAACTCTGACCAAGGTAGTGATCAATTATGATTTCAAAAAAGTAATGATGACACATACTTTCTGCATCTTAGCAGAGGAAGGATGTGCTAGAAGATTAAAACGATGTATATTCTCAGACATGATTAATGCATTACTACACAGTTTTGCTTGACTACACATATTTGTTACAAAGGTGATCTACTGGAGGTAACAGGAAAGTCAGGGGACAGAGATAGACATGAAAAAAGAACAAAGCATTTTAAAAGACGTGGAGAGGTAAATGGAGGGGAGATGCTGATGCAGAAAGGAAGATGCAAATAGAATAATTTATTACAATCTGTTATGTGCCTTCATACACATATAAATACACAGACAATTTTTTAAAGAAAAAATCTCTGGATATAATAAAGATCTTGAGGCAATTTTGACAATATGAAATGGAAAAGCTTCTTAAAATTAATACATGTAGGGGAACTCAGGGCGATTGACAGATAGGTTCACTGACCCTGGGGCAAGAGCTGACCAGGAGTATATGTGGGGCAAAGACGGCAGCATTGGGGATTATTCTAGCATCCAAGGATAGAAGGAACACCAGGGCAGGTAGCAGTAGGGTAAAAAGAGATCCCAGAATTAGCACTGGGTGCAGGAGCAGGTACCATCTGGAAATTCTGTCTCTTGGTCCATTACCATGAGTCAAAGGTCTAGAGTTAAGATCAAGAGTGATAAGTAAGGGGAACTCTAGCTGAATAGTAAGCATGAAACAAGTTCTAAAATGTGGTTATGTGGCTCTGAATCCACAAGTTGAGTGGGGACCCAGTTGTAGCCTTTAGTCCAGGACATAAGCCTGCAGTAATAATACAGGTCAGGAGATCCAGACCAAAGAGGAGCCAACAGTTCAGTCACTCTCAACCTAGAGAACCTCCCAGCAAGTAAATTATGACTAAATCCAGTAGTAGTCTATTGAAGCTCAACCACACACAAGCCAAACAGGAACTTGCAGAACTCAGACCAAGAGGGGAGTTAACAGACTTCAACCTGAATTCTACAACTTTGAGAGGACTGTAAACTTGGAGGCCTCTAGCCTGAGCTATGACGACAGCAGAGGAATGTAAAAGGAAAGATAAGGCCAGACATCTCTGCCACCTCCCCTGAAGTGTATAGAATCCAATGCTAATATAAAGTCCAAAGTCAAGAAGTAAACTAGAAAAATGTACAAATAGAAAAAGAACCCAAATCATAAGTGGATACTATGGAAGCTCAAGACAGGCACAGAAAAAGACTTGAGAACATCTACAAGCAAAGTCACAAGGAAAATTGCTGATTAGATACAACCTCAACAAGAATTTCTACAAAAGATGGGGTGGGTAGGTGGTGCAATGACTAGAGCACCAGTCCTGGAGTCAAGGACCTGAGTTCAAATCCAGCCTCAGACACTTAACACTTACTAGCCATGTGACCTTGGGCAAGTCACTTAACCCCAATTGCCCTTCCCAAAAAAATTAATTTCTACAAAAGTTAAAGAACTTTTTTAAAAGAGCAAAAATAAAATGTAAAAACCAATTAGAGATATAGAGGATAAATGGGGAAAGACATGAGAGCTGCATAAGAAAAATATGAAAATAGAATTAATAACTTACGAGGTACAAAACTCTACTGAAGAAAATAACTCCTTGAAAATTGAAATTGGCCAAATAGAAGCTAATAATTACATAAGACAATAAAAATAAAAAGTCAAAAGACTGGAGAAATTGTAGAAAATAAGAGATATTTCCATGGGAAAACAACAGGCCTAAAAAAAACAGATTGAAGAAAGATAATTTAAGAAATATTGGATTGCCTGAAATCCATGATCAAGAACAACAGAAAAAGCATAGACATCATACAAAGGAAAACTGCTCACATGTCTTAGAACCAGAGACAGAGTTGAAAGAATCTATCAATCACTTCCTGAAAGAAACCCCAAAATGAAAACTATCAGGAATATTCTAGCCAATATCTAGAGCTACCATGCCAATCCAAAAAAGTAAATAAATAAATACCAAAAGCACCCAGAAAGAAAGAGCCATAGCCAGGATCACACAAAACTTAGCCACCACTAGAAAGGAGCAGAGAGGTTAGAATATGACGTTCCAGAAAGCAATATCACAATCAAAAATAACAACACAGCAAATTGAGTATAATTCTACAGGGGAAAAAAATAACCTTTATCAAAATAAAGGACTTGCAAGCATTCCTGATGAAAAGACTAAAGCTGAATAGAAATTTTGATATTTGAACACAAAACTCAAGAGAAACATAAGAAAGTAAACATGAGTGAGAAATCATAAAGGATTAAGCAGGTTTAAACCACTTACATTCTTATATGGGAAGATGATACATGGAATTCCTGAGACCTTTGTCATTACTAGGTGTCTCAGAGAAAGCGCAATTAGACTAATAAGAGTGATGGTGGATTGAGGTAGATGGTTGTCAGAAGCAAACAGACTCTAAAAGAAGGTAAAGGGGAAAAGGAGAAGGGAAAATAGAATAGGATGGAGGAAAATGCACAGAAATCACAACTATGAATGTAAGGGGGATAATTCATCCATAAAACAGATAAGGGTAGAATGGATAAGAAACCAAAATCCAACAATATACTGTGTGCAAGAAACACATCTGAAACAGAAAGAAAACACACAAAGTAAAAATAAGGGACTGGAGCCAAATCTGTTAAGCTTCAGCTGAAGTGATAATGTCAGGAGTAACAAACATGATCATAGACAAAGGAAAAGCAAAAATAAACATAATTTTAAAAGATAAACAAGGAAACTACATTTTGTTAAAAGGTATTAAAGAGAATGTGGAGCCAAGATAACAGAGAAAGGGCAGAAAGGGACTCAACTGAGCTCTCCCCCAAATCCCTCCAAACACCTTTAGTTAATGCCCCAAAAGAAATTATAGAGTTGTAGAACCAAAAAAGGATGGAGTGAAACCATTTTCCAGCCTAAGACAACTTAGCATGTGGGCAGGAAAGGTCTATAGTGCCAAGGTAAGAGTAGGGTACAGTCCAGTGCAGGATGGGCCAGCACAAACCAGGCCCCAGCAAACCAGGAGCAAGCTCTGGGGGTGAGCTCAATCAGTGACAGCAGATCTCTCAACCCACAGAAGATAAGAAGGTCAAAGAACTAGTCAGAAGAAAACTACAGGGGTCCCTTTGCTGGAGCTGGGGGCAAGACTGATATATTGCCCATGGTTGGATCTGTGTCACAGTGCTGGGTCTCAGTCCCAGGGTGAGAAGGAGCACTAGTACACCAGAACTTATGGGCACAGAGGACTGGGGACTTTGGCCCAAGTTCCAGGAAAAGAGTGCCTGTGGTCACTTATAGACCCATGCACAGTACAGTATAAACACATCTCTCTGTATATCATACCACCTTGAAAAAACTGAAAATTTACAAGTCTCTAGAATTATCTCTGAAAAGAGCACCACAAAAAACCTGAAGCTTGGGATGGTGCCCCATTCACTCTGGAAGCAGAGCCCCACTTTAGCAAAGAGTTAGAAGTCAATAATAGATGGGGGAAACGAGCAAACAGCGGGAATTATTCTGACTGTAGAGTGTGACTTTAGCGACAAGGAAGATGGAAACGTGAACTCAGAAGATGACAAAGCCAAAACTCCCCATCCAAAGCCTCAAAGAAAAATAGGAATTAACCCCAAGCCATGGAAGGGCTCAAAAAGGATTTTAAAAATCAAATGAGAGAGGTAGAGGAAAAATTGAGAAGAGAAATGAGAGATGCAAGAAAAACATGAAAAAAGTGTCAATGGCTTAGTAAAGGAGGCACAAAATATGCTGAAGAAAACAACACTTAAAAAACAGAATAGATAAAATTCCAAAAAAAGCTCACGATGGAAAATGCTATCCACACCCATAGAAAGAACTATGGAGTCTGCGTGCAGATCAAAACATACTCTTTTCTTTTTTTGTTTGTTTTTTTCTTTCTCATGGTTTTTTCATTTTGTTCTGATTCTTCTTTAACAACATGACTAATGTGGAAATATGTTTAATATTATTATGTGATGCCTGCATCAAAATGGGCACAGGCTGAACCAAAGAGTGTGGAATGATTGGACACAACCCACGCAGGTTACGTCATAGCAGTTTCCATTTATTGATCAGAGAGCAGGGTTTATATAATGAATGCAAAACAGTTATCTCTTAGGTTCTCGTGAGAGAATGTTTAATGTCCTTGTTCATTTATGTACATCTGTATGTTTTATTGCGCTTTTTTTTGGAGGGAAATTGAGGTTAAGTGACTTGCCCAAGGTCACATGGCTAGTTTTTGTGTTAAGTGTCTGATGCCAGATTTGAACTCAGGTCCTCCTGACTGCAGGCCCAGTGCTCTTTTCACTGCACCACCTAGCTGCCCCTATCTGTATGTTTTAATGTCCTTGTTCCCTTGCATGCATCTGTGTCTGGGTCACTGCTTGATTATTGCGTCCTAAACTCCTGCAAGTCAGGAAGAGATGGTGAGCCAATCTTAAGACATAATATAGCCTTCACGGGGAGCTGGCTTGGGAGAAATCCTGGACCAGAGTCTTCCCATGTATGGACCAGGTCAGAAACTTGACATCTCTCCCTTTCTGTACAAGTAACTTACGAGCCTGATCCTTGATTTCCAAAGCCAGGAAATACCAGCCGAGCATGTGAATCCCCAGAGGTACAATAAGGTACAATGTTATCAGCAAGCATGCAACTGGAACAAAGTGAAGCAATAGAGAGTTAAGATTATTAAATGGATTAATCTGATTTATCCAGTGAAATATCTGATTGACTATGTCTTCAGGATCTATTCCCAAAATATGACTGTGTAATTTGTTCAGTCATATAGGACAACTGATTTATATTCCAGGTGAGATTACAATTTCTACAAGTAACATTACAATAAAAATCCTGACCTTTAAAAATTATGTTCATACATTTGAGTTGATAATGGTTACAAAGGCTGTGACATCAGTCTGGTCACTGCAGGAAGACAGATACAAAGAAATAATACAATAATCAATACAGGTAAAGTATGTAAAAATCACAGACTTCAAATTAAAAGGAGATAACTTTAACAATGTTAATAATATTGAGTTAACAATATTCCTGGATCATTTCCACAGCAATGACGATTTTGGATGTTTACTGATATAATTTGTAATATTTGAATTATGCCAAGCACCAAGCAGTTGGGCATGTATTTTGTCCCAAAAAACATTAGAATCAGAGCTAATATATGGTAAAGGAGTTACATAAATATATGTAAATACAATACTAATTGTTCTAATACATTGGTCTTATACAAAAGATCCTTATCTATATTCTGTTGTGCTTAAAGGCTGCAGAAACATTTTTTGATAATTCGTTAGCATATTGTGCAGTTTGGATTTCTTTTTGTAGAGGAATTGCAGACACAGTGGTTGAAATTATCAATAATATTACAAACCTTTCCCCCTTTCTTTTTAAAAAATCAGATTTTTTTAAAATTAGTTGGAAAAAACAAATGAAGGTTGTTCAACAATATACATTGAGTAAGAGTACAATTAATGCAGGCAATATCCCAATAAAATGTAGTGTTGACATATTATCTGTAAACAGTTTACATTAGTAGGAGTAGGGAATGCTTGAGGGGGTCAAATACATGTAGTTATAGGTTGTATATGAAACAATTGACGTGATAGGTGTATTTGTCTCAGAACCTAAATCAGGATGTAACCAGTTCAGTTTGTATTGAAATCAGAGTGATCATAGCAAGAAACATAAATCTTGAGGTAACATGTTTCAGTTCTTGGCTTGATATAATATTCAATCTGCCCCCCATGTGGGAGCAGCTTTTTGTGTAGTGGCTGCATTAGGAGACCTCTTCTTCTTTATTCTCATGTTCTGTCTCCATGATTTCCTCTTCTGCTAACGGAGCTCTTTCATCTCCTGGGTGATTTGTAGTATACACCTTGACATTTCTTTCAGGCACCGTCACTGGTGCTTCTGTGGCTTCTGGAAAAATATGAACAAAACCTTGCTCCCCTCCCCCCCATTAGTAAAGGGTCAGGCCCTTCCCATTTCTATGTTTGTATAACCTTCATTTGGGAATGGTTATTGTTTTGCTGGTGTATACTCATTTTAAGCAATGTATAAAAATTTTTTTAGGATGTAGAAAGCAGTAGCTAGCTGCCTTTCATTAATTTTATTGGGAAAATGATCATAGAAAGAGTACAATAATTTGCTAGTGGGGGGGGCATTATCAATTTTCAATTATTTTGGAATGCCTATTGAAGCAAAACACTGTAACATAATAGTTAATTATATTTTTTATTGCTTCTTTTGTGTGAAGGGAAGCTGTAGGAGTAATATAGATAACACACTGAGGGCAGTTTTTAATGATCTATCTAGCTTGTTACCTAGTAATATGGAATTGTTTACATAGAACATGTGTATTTTGATGAAAATAAGAGTAAGATATTGTAACTTTATGAATATTTTGGGAGAGAGTTGGAAAAACTTGAGCCTTTTGATCAATAGTTGCATTATTTTGGGAAAGAGGTCCAGGAAGTAAAGAATGAAAATATGGGTTAAATAGGTTGTAACCTCTATTTTATGAGAGTTTGTAATCTTAAAAAAAAAAAAAGGCTAAAAAGATCTGTATACTGTGTGTGCTTAAGTTTAGCAGTATCACTATATTAGCATACTTACATATTTGCTATCTGACACAATATTAAATGGAAAAGAGAAAAAAATCATTTAACAGTAATATCATAGCTAAAAGCTTTGCATTATTAAGCAGAAATAAAGTGAGTAATAATAACTTTATAATTATTAGAATCAATGTAGTAGGCTATATTTCTAGTT
Organism: Pseudochirops corinnae; assembly: GCA_028646515.1. NCBI lineage: Eukaryota > Metazoa > Chordata > Mammalia > Diprotodontia > Pseudocheiridae > Pseudochirops > Pseudochirops corinnae. The sequence continues at coordinate 270,736,397 of CM053585.1, forward strand.
TTAAGAATCATAAATGATCATCAAACTTTTATGAGAAAAAAGAGAAAAAAAATTAGTGAAAAAACATAACATGACAGCTCTTTAGAGCAAAACAAACTTCTAAAATCGAGATTCATTAAAACTAAGTTGATGTAAAATGTGCTTAAAAGTTAGAATCTTCTTAAGGTGAGCCTTAAGCAGTTTGTAATAATTTCTGTACATGTTCTAATTCTTGATGAAAAATAATATTAAATTTCCCATAAAGCTAACAATAAAAGAGTTCATCTCTTTTACTATTTGCTTTGATCATAGAAAAATATAGTCTCAAGTGTTTTTTGTCTTAAACTACAATTTTCACCAATTATGGCTCATAGCCAAATTACAATTAAATTTTTCATTCCCATGGAGTTGTAATAAACAATAAATATTTAGGTCTCTTACATAAAGAATTTCATTTAACATATTTCTTTCTCAAATATAAACTTGTCCTGGTGTAAAAGACAATTGTTAGAAATCTTTTTAATATTTTGCAACTTTCTTAGCAAGTTGAGTTAATTATTTAGGAACTACATAACTAAAACAAATTCCTTTCCCAGGCTAAATTACCTTGCTTATAGAGATTATTTCCAGGGATTTTAGCAGTTTTACAAAATAAGAATAACTGAGATGAACTTTAGGGAGGGGCTGGTGGTGAATGCCCCTGCTTTGCCAAGTCTCATTCATGGAGGAGGAATTTTCTGAATGGGCAGAGTTAATCTGAATAAAGTTTTTGCTCAGTCTCCTCCTTTCTACATACAGTAATCAATTAACAATTTTAGTTTTTAGCATTAAAAAAGAATTTTTTAAATGACTTAGTTAACAATCTTATAAGTAACATAACTGATAACCAAATTGTTTTAGCTGTAACCTCCTCTTTAACTACAGGTAAAGATGTAAATACCTGGTTTCCTATATTGCATATATAAACTTTATAAGATGTAAGTGACATAACTGTTTTTATACAAATTCTTTCCTCTATCTTTTAGTTTTAATAAAATTCAAATTAAAAATGTGCTTTATTTAACACTATTTCTGGCTTATAATGATCCCTCAATTTTTAAATGAGAGAATTTTACTACAATTTAGGAAGATCATAATAACACAATGACATTATGACATTAATTTTATTTCCAAATTTTTCTTCAGCACTCTCTTTTTTAGTCTGATCTGGAATGAGAGGCTTTAATAAATATTTGTAAAATGTTTTCAGCTGTTTTAACTTTTACTTCAGTAGACTTCATTGCTATGTTTTATTCCTTAAAAATTTCTTTGAAAGTGAGAGCTTTTAACTCCCCCAAATTTCCAAACTTTTGCTCTCAAAACCTCTATTCACACTGTTCCTGCAAATAATCTATACCTTTCTAAAACTTCCTACCCATGTTCCTCTCTTTGCTACATGCTTAAATTTTCTTGCCTTTCCTACTGATTACTCATCCTTTGGTTGGACTTTGATTAAGCCCCTTTAAAACCACACATACCTTATTTCTTTCTAATTTTGACCTGACACTTTGCCTACATTCTACGACTTGCCTTACCATCATATAAACTAAACAAGAAAATATTTTCTTCTTTCTTCTCCAGCTAGTTGCCTGCAGTCAGCAGCAGGGAAAAAAGGGGGAGAGAAAGAGATAACAGCATTCCAAGGGAAGTCCAGCAGTCCAGCTGCATTTTAAACCTCATAGGGTGTCAGATTACTCACACTAACTCTCTTTCACATGGAAACACATAAACAAAACAGACAAAAAAAAGATAGGAAGAGTGCACTCAGAAATCGTTAAAAATTGTTTTCAGAAATCAGAAATTATGCTTGGTCTAGGTAAAACTTACTTGATCATTTTCTTTTTATCTGTTTCCAACAAAGACAGCTGTATCACAGTGAATGGCTCAAGCCACCCCTGGCACTTTTATTTCTGATGTTAAACATATCATTAATATATTCCATAGAAAAAACGCAGAAATGGGGAAATCCTAGAGTCCCTCCTCCATAAGCCTTTTACTCCTCTGTCTACCTGCCATATCCCCTATTACCAAATCTACCATCCCCTTCTGCTCTACACATTTCATGAATTCTTGTACCTGACTCTTGGTGACAAGTAATCCTCCTTCTTTTTATTATTCTTTTTAAAAGTCTTAGATAACATTCTCGGTCTCTACTTTGACTTTGTACCTGTCCCATTGTCTCCTGAAAGCTTTTTTCTGCAACTAGGCTCATCTTTGCTTGTTTGTATTTTCTACTAATCCCTATCACATACTGGCGTTAGCCTGGTGAGTTATCCTCTGTAAGTTTTTAACTTAAGAGAAAATCTGACTTTCACCTCCTACCTTTAGTTATGTTCTCCAGAGTTTCAGGAAGCCACTCCTCCATCTGGTACTTTTTTTCAAGTCTCTCTTCAGGTGCCATTGGTGCCTGCATCAAAATGGACACAGGCCAAACTGAAGAGTGTGGAATGATTAGACACAAGCCACACAGGTTCTATCATAGCTGTTCCCATTTATTGATTGGAGAGCAGGGTTTATATAATAAATGTAAAGCAATTATCTCTTAGGTTCCCATAAAAGATTGTTTAATGTCCTTGTTCATTTGCGTACATCTGTATGTTTTAATGTCCTCATTCCCTTGCATGCATCTATGTCTGAGTCACTGCTCAATTATCACATCCTAAACTCCTGCAAGTCAGGAAAAGATGGTGAGCCAATCTTAAGACATACTATAGCCTTTATGGAGAGCTGGCTTAGGAGAAATTCTGGGCGAGACTTTTCCCATGTATGGATCAGGTCAGAAACTGGCCCTTGATAATTATATATGTATAACCTATATCAGATTGCATGCCATCTTAGGGGAGGGGGGGAAATTTTAGGGCTCAATATCTTATAAAAGTGAACATTGAAAACTAAAAATAAGTTAATTGATCTTAAAAAAAAAAAACAACAGAATAGGCCAAATGGTAAAAGAGATACAAAAGTCTACTGAAGAAAAGAACTCATCAAAAAGTAGAATTGGCAATATGGGAAAGGAGGTACATGAAAGCGGCCACACACCTTTGCAAACCAGGGGCCCACCCTGGGTCACTCTCAATAGGGATTGAAGTGAAGAGACCAGAGACAGGAGATATTTGTAGCTCATAGTTTATTCCAACATGGCCACTCACAGTAAGCAGGCAAACTACTATATTACTATAAGGTTAGCATGATTCATGCGTGACTGTCTTGTGCACAAGGGGTAAAGGCCAATGAGGAGACTCCAGAGCAGTGATGTCAGCAGCTGTCTGGCAAGGGAGAGGTTTCTTTAAAAACATCCTTAGAACAACCACTGTGCTGCCGGTCTCAGCACACCCTTATCTCTAAGGAATGCACAGAATGGCCTTGGGACTGAGGGGCCTAGAGGAAGCTCTTAGATTCCTGTGAGAAAGTAGGTGCTTTTACTCAAACTGGCCTCTGCATCTCCCCCTTTCTGTCTTGGACAGTGCCAGGTAACTATCAGCCTGAATCATTGCTGAGCTATTGTAAAACAATTTAAACATTAAGCCAATTAGGGGTGGGCCACAAAACAATAATATGCCCACTGCTGTTGCTAATGCCAGCCAGCTGTGGGGCGGCAGCCACTGTGGAGAAGTAGGGTTATCAAACCAGTTTAGTATGCCCTCTGTGGTTTTGTCTGGATAAAGGTCAGTTTGAGCTGCTCAATTAATTTCATGAGCCAAATTCCACAAATTGTCAATATCTGAAGTCAAAGTACTGTTTAGCAACAAACCATTCAGGTGGCTCCTAGTTGTAGTCCAGTTATACTTTGCAGTGGCATTGTCCCATTGCAAAGGAGTAACACATATCATTTGGTACTGATAGTCACACTGCAGTGCAGTTCGTACCCTTATTAAGTCTACTTCATCTCCCAAGGCCACAGTGGCTTTGGTGAGATCTTTTAATATCTTATAAAATTCCTCATCAATATGGGCTTGTTTTTCAAAACCCAATGACACATTCTTTGCCAGATCCTTCACAAATTGGGCCTGTACAAGTTGGTTTTGTATGGTAGATACAGACATAGCAAGAGAAATAGAGGAGGCCATAAGACTAACCAACATTGTGACTCCAGTGATCACACAGGAAACACATCTTTTAGCTCTCCTCACAGTCAGTCCATGTTTTTTCTGAATGATATTGTTCAACACATTATCTGCTCAATTCCCAAACCATCTTTCTCTATTTACTGGGAAGAACGCATATTGTGACTTGGTGATAACAAATACAGATTGATTACCAAAAAGAGGTCCTATACATTCATTGACGGTACAATTGTTACAAGTAATATTGAAAACATCTTGAACTTGTGTTAAGTGACATTAGTTCCCCACATGAAAGCATACTGTCCCCCCAAACAGGCTCGTGCTTGAAAGGCACATCCAATCTGCAAGCCCTTCTTTCATCCCCCCTACAGATGATACTAAACATAAGTTAAAATTAGTTGGAAAAGGCAAAAACTATACATTAAGCAAGAGCACAAGTAATACAAGTAACATTCCATACATAGGGAAAAGTGTAGGCATAATTACATAGGTTTCAAGCTAACATGCTTTGCTAATTCATTTACAAATTAAACAGTTCATATTTCACTCAGTCAGGAAATAGAAGAAGTGGTTGCTGATATTAAGAGGGAAGCTATGGCAATCAGTCCCATGATTAAAAGTACAGAAATCACTTTTTTCTAAAAAGGGTGGTTCCACCAAGTAAAAGTAAATTAAACAGGTAATAGTCCATTGGAGAGTAGTATTATCTTGTGAAAATGCGAAATTCCAAATCACTTCTTCTTGGATTGTCTTTATGCAAGGGTTCTCTCGATCCTTTTTCTCTGAATTCTCAGTATCTGCAAGATGGGTCATGGAATTCCATGCTTATATTCCCACAGCAGCATCTGATAAAAGAAAATAAACGAAGCCTCTCCTCCCAATAGTTACTCAGTTCTTGTTTGGGAAATTCTCCACAGGGAGTGTGTACGTTTTCAAACTGTGTTTCTGCTGGTGTATACCTATTTTTAGTGATGCTTTAAAAATGTAAAGGATGTAAGGTAGTAGTTAATTGCCTTTGTGGTGTATTGGTTCAAGTCCCTCCTTTATATTTTAGTAAATAGGAGTGTCAAGTCTGAGTAATAGCTATGTTGGTTTGTGTAGAATGAAAAGGAATAAGGTCAAAAGGGTGTAAGGGCCCTCCCAATTACCTGCAGGTGTTTTCCACATAACCTGTCTTTGTTTTTATTGTTGTGCCACTGTCCCATTTCAAAGGTACTGATTCCCTCTGAGCTGTCTGGGCTCAAATTAGTTGCATCAAATTTCAGATAATTCAAAGTGTACAATACTTTGTATCAATATGTAGTTGCAAATATTTTATCAAATATGTAATTGCCTGATAAGTTCGCCTGATAGATCTGCCTTCCCCTTTCTGTCTATGGAGAGCAGAAGAAGTATAGGCTGGACCATTATCAGTTTTAATGGCTTGAGGTATTCCTAAAGAGGAGGAACAATGGTAAAAGTGATTGAAAACATGCTTTTCAACTTCTCCATCGTTAAATGCTTGTTTGTCTGTCTCTTTGATCTTCAGGGGGAAAAGATTCCTTCCCTTTCTTATCACCTTTTCCTCACTCCACTTGGCTAGAGTGGAATGAAGGGAAGGAGATTTTCAAACCTTTAAAAATCTTAAAACTTCTGTTCATGCTTTTACTTAAGCTTTATTTCTTTATAATTCCAACCCGACACTTCTACACCTTTGCCATAATCATCATATATGAAAATACTTATTCCCTCTCATACTCCCTCATCTCCCTCCAGCCATTTGTGAATTCTGGCAGGCAATGAGGGAGGGGGGAGGGCAGAAGGGTATGAGATAACAACATTTCCATGCAGTCCAAATGCATATGAAATCTTACAGAATGACAACTTACTCTCACACACTCATTCTCACAAAGACATATAAACAAAGCAGAGAGACACAGAAGATAACAGAATGGATCCAAAAGCTTACACAGAAATTGTAGGAGATATACTGAAGAAATTAAACAGTAGCTGGCTCTCCAGATAGTAAGAGAAGCCAGGTAGGACTTACTTGATAATATTAGAGACATCTGCATCACACTTAAGTGTTCCAGCTGCCACTGTAACTTTCATTTCTAATGTTAAACATATCATTAATATATTTCATAGAAAAAAGGCAGAAACTGGGAAATACTGGAGTCCCTCTTCTATTAGTCCCTCACTCCTCTCTCTCCTGGCTAGGTCCCTGCTTGGGCCACCTTCACTAGGTAGGGATGGACCTGTTTGAGTGTGGGCAGGAAAAATTCTAAACTTCCTCCTCTCACCTCCAAAGGCATCCTTTACTAGGTGGTAAATTGTAAAGTCTATGCCACGGACTTTTCCAGGACAAGTCTTATCAAAAAATGTCAGTTGCTCCCCCAAGATCTTCCACTTAATAAGCTCATAACCTCCTACTTCAGGGAGCCATGTTAAACCTTATGGGCCGTGTCAGTAAATTTCCTAATGTCCTTAAGCTGCACGGTTGCTCCTTGATTCCTTATGCACTTATAAATTGCCATAACGTTAGTTTCTCTGTCTCCTGGCCTTAATGTACTCATATTTTGTCCCATGTTTACTCACTGTTCTCTGAGTCCTGCCAGCTCCGGAAACTGCACTTCCAACTCAGGACTCCCTCCCGGATCCTCTTGTAACCAGACGAATCGTACCTTCAAGAGTTTCAGTCTCAGGACGCACTGGCACCTGGGGTCCTTTTCCCCCATCCCTGTTCGGGTGCCAGCTGAAAGCAGCCACACACCCTTGCAACCCAGGGGCCCACCCTGGGTCACTCTCAAGAGGGATTGAAGAGACCAGAGACAGGAGATGTTTGCAGCTCATAGTTTATTCCAACATGGTCACTCACAGTAAGCAGGCAAACTACTATATTACTATAAGGTTATCATGATTCATGTGTGACCGCCTCATGTACAGGGGGTGATGGCCAGTGGGGAGACTCTAGACCAGTGATGTCAGCAGCTGTCTGGCAAGGGAGAGGTTTCTTTAAAAACATCCTTAGAACAACCACTGTGCTGCGGATCTCAGCACACTCTTATCTCTAAGGAATGCACTGAATAGCCTTGAGACTGAGGGACCCAGAGGCAGATCCTAGATTCCATGAGAAAGTAGGTGCTTTTACTCAAACTGGCCTCTGCAAGTACAAAAGCTCACTGAAGAAAACAATTCCTTAAAAATTAGAATCAAACAAATGGAAGCTAATAGCATTATGAGACATCAATAAAACAAAATCAAAAGAATGAAAAAGTAGAAAAAAATGTAAAATATCTCATGGGAAAAACAACTGACTTGGAAAATAGATGCAAGAGAGATAATTTAAGAAATATTGGAATACCTGAAAGTCATGCTAAAAAAAAAAAAAGAGCCTAGACATGATCTTTCAAGAAAGTATCAAGGAAAACTGCCCTGCTATTCTAGAACCAGAAGGTAAAATAGAAATGGAAATAATCCACCGATCACCTTCTTAAAGAGATACCAAAATGTAAATTCCCAGAAGTATTATAGCCAAATTCCAGAGCTCCCAGATTAAGGAGGAAATATTGCAAGCAGTCAAAAAGAAACAATTCAAATATCATGCAGCCACAATCAGGATAGCACAAGATTTAGTAAGAATCAGAGAACTTGGAATATGGTATTCTGGAGGGCAAAGGAACTAGGAATGCAACCAAGAATCACCTACCCAGGAAAACTGAGTGTAATCATTAAAGGAGGAAAAAAAAAAAGATTTTCAATGAAATTGATGATTTTCAAGCATTCCTGATGAAAAGACCAGAGCTGAATAGAAAATTTTACTTTAAAATACAAGACTCAAGAGAAGTATAAAAAGATAAACAGGAAAGAGAAATCATAAAGTATTCAATAAGATTAAGCTGCTTATATTCCTACATGGGAAAATGATACTTGTAACTTCTAAATTCTCATTATTAGAGCAGTTAGAAAGAGTATACATAGACAGAGGGGACTGGTGTGAGTTGAATATGATGAGATGACTATAAAAAAGTAAAACAAAAGGGTGAGAAAGAGGAATGCACTGGGAGAAGGATAAAGGGAAAGGTAGAATGAGCTAAATGATGTTATAAAAGATGTGTAAAAGAGATTTTTCAATGAAGAAAAGCATGGGGAAAGGTGAGGGTGGAGCACTTGAATCTTGCTTTCATCAAAATTAGCTCAAAAAGGGAATAACATACGCAACTCAGTTGGGTGTAGAAATCTATCTTACCCTACAGGAAAGTAAGAGGGGAAGGAAATAAGAGAAGGCAGGGATGATAGAAGGGATGAAAGATTAAAGGAGGAGGAGGCCAGAAGAAAAACACTTTTGAGAACGGACAGAGTAAAGGAAAGATAGAGTAGGGTAAATGGGGAAAATAGAATGGAGAAAAATATATAGTAATCATTACTGCAAAAAAAAATTTACAGCAAGTTTCTCTTATAATGACTTTATTTTTCAAATATATAGAAAACTGAGGCAAATTTCTAGAAATAAGAACCATTCCTCAGTTGATAAATGATCAAAAGATGGGAGCCAAATAGTAGAGAAGAAGCACAAACTTGGTATGAGCTCCCACTCCAATCACTTCTAATATATGTAAAAAATTACTCTAAACAAATTTTAGAGCTACAGAACCCACAAAGTGACAGAGAGAAACAAGTCTCCTGCTGAAGACAGCCTGGCAGGCTGACAGGAAGGGTTTAATGCACCGAGCTGGGAGCTGAGCATAGTCCCACATGAGCCAGGTGGTTCCAGCCCCTAGGCGGCCCCAATGAACAGTAGCCAGAGCAGACTTCAGGAGAGTGAATCACCAGCAGCTGTGGCAGTTTCTAGACTTCTCAACACATAAACGCCAAAGACAAAGTAAAAGATCAGTGTGGAACTCTGTTGGAACAGAGGGACAGAAGAGGGTAGTCCAGCCCCTGGCCCCAGAGCAAGAGGTGGTGGAGGCAAGGCAGTGGCTGCAGCTGCTTCCAGAGCTCCTGGCCTGCAGATTGTATGGGGACCAAGTGACCATTCAGAGGGTAATATCTCTTGCTTTAACCTGCTTGGATCTGGATCATGGTCTGGGGTGGTGGTACTAGGGTGTGTGTCCAGTGTGCCAGAGCTTGTGGGGCTGTAGAGAGGGCGTTCTTCTAATATCTTTGCCAGCTGCGAAAACCCCAGCAATTTGGGACAAAGCTCTCACCATTTTGGAAGCAGAGTTCTACCATAGGAAAAAGCTCAAAAGTCAAGTAATTGGCTGCCAATACGAGGAAGCACAAACAGACCATAGAATCATTTTTTGGGGACAAAAGAATCAAAGCATGGAATGGAAAGAAGACAACACAGTCAGAACTCCTGCATCAAAAGCTTCCAAGAAAAATATGAACTTATTACAGGCCATGAAAGAGCTCAAGAAGGATTTTGAAAATCAAGTAAGAAAAGTGGAGGAAAAATTGGGAAATGAGAATGATGTAAGAAAATTATGCAAGTCAACAGCCTGCTAATGGAAGAAAAATAGCACCTTAAAAAATAGACTAACTCAAATGGCAAAAGAGGTCCAAAAAGCCAATGAGGAGAAGAATGCCTTAAAAAGCCAAATTTGCCAGATAGAAAAGGAATTTCAAAAACTTACTGAGGAGAATAATTCCTTCAAAATTAGATTAGAGCA